>CM070563.1:50516821-51236821 GCA_036346405.1 Phyllostachys edulis
GGATTGTCCCTGTATTTATACGAAGATCCCAGATGGATTTTGTATAATCTCGCAGTATGTAGATGATCTGAATATCATCTAACACCGGAAGATATTAAGAAAGCAAGCTCTTACTTGGAGTCAGAGTTCGAAATGAAAGATTTGGGTAAAACCAAATATTGCCTAGGCTTGCGACTTGAGCATACCTCAAGGGATTTTAGTACATCAATCAACCTACACTCGTAAAGTGTTAGAAAGGTTCAGATTTGAAAAGGTATACCCTTCGAAGTGCCAATGGTCGGGAGATCCTTGCAAAGAAGACAAGGATCCGCTCGCATCTAAAGAAGAGGGGGAAGTTCGGGACCGTAATTCCCATACTTGAGCGTAGTTGGAGCACTCATGTATTTAGCAAACCAGATAGACCGTACATTGCATTTGCAAAGGAACCTTCTAGCAAGGTATAGTGCGTAACCTACCAAAAGTCATTAGTAGGGAATAAAGGACGTCTTCTGATACCTCCAAGGAAGTAAGGATCTTGGACTGTTCTACAGAAAGAACCAAGACCTAACTATGACTAGCTATGCAGATGCTGGGTATCTGCTGACCAAGACACGCCTAAGTCGCAAACAGGCTATGTATTCCTGTGTGGTGGAACTGCAATTTCATGGAAATCATCTAAGCAAAGTCTTGTATCGACTTCGACGAACCACTCAGAAATTATAGCACTATATGAGGTCAAGACGAGAATGTTCTTGGCTTCATGAATGATTCACCACATCCAAGCATCATGTGGATTGAATATCCATAAACCCCCACTATTATCTATGAAGATAATGCAATTTGTGTTGCACAAGTGCGTATGGGTTATGTGAAGAGTCCTCACTAAGCATATCAACCCCAAGTTCTTCTATGCTCATGAATTGCAAAAGATGGAAGAAATTAAAGCATCGTGATACTAAGTCATGTGAAAATCTAGCGATGTATTCACTAAGTCACTCCCAGCTGCCTAGCTTTGAAAGATGCATATGTGGAATCGGAATGATGAGACTTAGAGAAGTGCAGATCAGGGGGAGAACCTTCACCAACTCTTTGTTAAAACTTGATCACGAAGATCGAATACCCAAAGAATAAATCCTAGAGATTAAATGAAATTGGGTGGATTGTACTTTTTTCCTTGACGAAGTTTTTCCCAAGTTTCTCGCTTAAGGTTTTTGATGAGGCAATTGTGCAACACAACTAAACGCATGACATGTACTCTTTCTCCAAATTTTTCCCACTGGGTTTTTATGGAGTTTTGATGAGACATGAACATGTCTGATGAGTGTCCAAGGGGGAGTGTTAGGAAACTGGGCCCATGACCTGGAGTCCTGGCCCAATTGGACACCTCATGTCTTCCTGTAGTCTATATAAAGGAGAGGGGACCCCTCATTGTATTGGATCAATATTGAAAGAGCAATAAAGAGAAGCCCGAAATCCCCTCATATCTCTGTGTTCAATCTCTTATTCTGTTCTTGTGTTCTTGATTTGTTCTAAGCAATTCTACGCTTGTTTGCGAGGTAATCGTTCGGACTGGACTGGCCAGCGACGGTTACTCAACAGGGGGAAGCAAATTTGCTGGGCCTCATCACGTGAGGCCCTTCCTCGCTACCGTTGGATTTCATATGATATCACTGTAGCACATAGGCATAAAGTAGATCGGACGGCTCACGAGGAGGGGCCTCACTGGGGCGGTGCCCCATAGAATTTTTTTTTCCAGTGATGGGGCGCAGAAGAGCGATTTCATTGAAAACCAAAAAAATTCGGCCGAAATATTAAATTTGTTTTAAAATTTTTGGATTTTAAATTTAAAAAAAAATCAAATTCGAACAAAATTAAAACAAATTCAATTTTTTTGGGAGCAAAATTCATCCAAACTGAGATTTTTGGGGCCGGTTTGCATTTCTACCGCCCTCACCAGCAGATCCGATTTCACCGAAAATTGGCCGATTTTTCGATCCTTGGTTTTGACAAGGACGCTGCAACTTCCACTGGATGTACATACGTGATGAAGGAACAAAGTAGAGCTTTTTTTTTACGGTACACTCAATTTAATACGGTCTGTTCATTCTCTTTGATCTAATGGTTTAGATTAGTTATGCATTAGTTATACTACACTTGGTAGTATGAGTTGAGTAATAGAATGCTGAGACAGGTAGAATTGTAATTGCTCATATGGGGATCACATACCATAAGAGTAATGTTTTCAACACTAGTTGGAAAAGTTCATAATACCCTCACAAAAAATTAGAAATACAAGAAAAGTTCATAATACCCTCACAAAAAATTATAAATACAAAGAAAAGTCTATTATAACCTTAATAAATCAATGATCAGATTTTATTTATACTACCGTTATATACTATTAGTAGAATTAATATACCGTAAAATTTCTCACAAGCTAACGGGCCTGTGAAATGGAGGAGAAACTAATGCATGCTTGGCCCGATATGTACTAGGAGAGCGAGGGCTGATTCCCACTTTCAAGATACACAAGCAGAAAGACCTACTGCGGTGCTTGTTGGCGAGACGATGACCACGCCCACAGGAGTAGGCTCTCACCATAACCATGTATAGGTCATAGTGGGATCTATGTGGTTGAAACTTTGGCCACTAATATACTTTGGGCATTAGATTTATCTTGGAAAATACCTTCATCACGTATTATTATTTTTAGTAGTATATTATTATTATTATTATTATTATAAATAATGGTCACAGTTAATACTTTTAGTAGTATATTATTATTATTATTATAAAAAATAATGGTCGAAGTCTTTGCAACGAAGACTGTGCAAAGTAAAAAAAAAACTTATATTTAGTGAGGGTGGGATAAAATGGAAGAAAGAAGAGAGGGCACCTTCCGATTTGGAATGGGCCTTCGCTTTTGTGAATTAAAAGCAAAACGCCTACTCCATAGGCATTGGATAAAGGATGTGATCAATTTGGATACGCACCAGAGCAAGTATTGTAGCATGTCTACTGTAGAAACTCAAGTATTGTAACACTTTTAAATGTAGCTCTTAATCTCAACCATTCCCTTAATTTCCTGACCTGCTAATGGCCAGGAAATTAGGTTATGCAAGTGACTGTACGTACACCATTGTCTCTATAATGCTAAGGCATATATAGGATGCACTCCTGAGTCCTGTGTGACATACTTTTTTCCCCTTAAATATTTACTACTAAATTATTACATGTCATGGTGCTAAAAAGAGCGGAGAATGTATCAAGTAAAAACTCTTCATGGAGTGATAATGTGAACTGTGATCAGTCCAATCATGTGACACTACATGCTATGCTGCTTTATGCATGTGTTTAAATTTAACCTGGCATTTTGCTTTTAAAAATAATAAAGTCTACACGAAGGAGGATTATTATCAGTATGGAATGGTTCTTATTACACTACATAGAAATTTTGGCATTAATTGTGTGTCATCCACACACCCATTATTTATAGTGCTAAGTATTAATGACTCTCATTAAACCATGGACTCGGATTCTTATTAGACCCGTGCGCTAACTTAGTAGTCAGATAGCCCTGGACGCTTCCTCCCTGACAAGGGTGCTTCAGGCTTGTCATCAACACAATTTGGAGAAAAGTGAACCGACCTAACAATTGTCATCAGATTAAAAGCTCCCTTTGTGGAACACTGTGACCTTCTAGGATGCCTCGAAAATTTGGTAAATCCTTTTTCGAAACATTAATAGCAGAGGGTACTGGAGCAACACAAGACACAACGAAGCCCGTCAAGTGTATTGGATGACCTTGATCGTGAAACGGTACATCTATGATAAATACATATCACAGATGGTTCTAATAAATAACTGTTTATGATGGGTTGGGCATCACAGATGATTCTAAAGTAGATCCGTCAGGATAATACACATCATGAGCGGTTTTAATAAATAACCGTCTGTGATAATATACATTTTCATTTACATAAATGTAAATTCACATATGACACATTCTCATATACATAAATGCAAATTCAGAACATATGACACAGAAATTATCACATACGGTTTTTGATACAAACGGTCTGTGATGTGTTAATTATGACAGATGAGAAGTATCACAGACGGTTTTAAGAAAAAAATCATTTGTGATACTTACCTCTTCACATACGGTTTTTAGCGCAGCTAGTAGCAAAGACGGCCACTGAACCAAAACCGTATGTGATTGTATTTAATACTGATGGTTTTGATCAACCATCTATGATGAGATGTCCAGTATAAGCCTTTTGTAGTAGTAACACATCTATTAGCATACCATAGCATTCAAAATTTCAAGGGGCGAATTGTTGTGTACCATTACAAAAGCCATTTGACTGTCACTAACATGTGTCGCTGACATATAGTCTTAGGGCCCACTTGTCAGCCTCAAATACACCGCCACATAAAGATTAGACAAATTGTCCTGGACGCTTCCTCCCTGGCAAGGCTGTTTCAGGCTTACCACGAACACAACTATGAACAAAGTGACCCATGTGAACAAATGAAGTGTAGGGCGGCAGCCTTGATTCCCATGAAATTAGACTAAAATCTCCCTTTGGTGGAACAAAATGACCTTCTAGAATGTCTCCAAATTTCAGCCTAGGTAAATCCTTTTTCGAACACTAGTGGCTGTGCTACAAGCAGAGGGTATGAGGTGAGCAGCAGGAGACAAAATGCAGCGATCCCCAAATTGTATTGGATGACCTCGATCGAAAAGTACCTGTGGATGGACGCCAAAATTGGACAAATGCTTCTTAACTTCAATGCTGATCCCATTCAATTTGCAAAGCCAGAAATGAACATTCAAGTTTCTTCTCAATACATCTGCAAGAAAGTTTGCTGTGACAAGTGACCCTCCCAACACCATGGCAAAATTTTCCACTAGCGGTACTAACTGTGGATGGTCTATCGGGTTTGCACTACCAAATGCGAGTGTCTTGAATAGGTACCTGTACTCATCATATGCCAGCCTATTGAGAAAAATGGGCTTGACGGTTCCAAATTTCTCCAGTTTTTCAATTCGACTTAAGATGATCACCTTGCTTCCTCTATCCATGCTTGTAACAGATGTATAAAACGTTGCCCAGTCATTATCATCTACATCTGAAACAAACTCAACAACTACCAGTGCCCTTCCTGACAGCCTCTCATGGTTAGCTATGCTCAAAATGTCACCTCCATTGAGGTGCAAAATAAAAGAGAAGTGAGAGCGCACCCTCTCATCACTGCATACATGAGCGACAAGTGTTTTCTTCCCAACTACACGCCCACCAATGACTGGGAGTACGGCTGGAGGACCAGGAGGGTTGTGTTGCAACAAGAAGTTGAAAAGCTGCTGCTTCGCTATGTCGACCAAACATGAAATTGTCCATGTAAAGATAGGTATCATAGGGTCTACGAGAGATGCGTTCGCATCCACCCAAAAGTATGACAAACTCTGTCATGTTAGCAACAACAGTTTCTAGGTTTTCCAGTACACTTGTTAACTCTAGGTTGAAGACCTTGTTCATTGTAGTACCAGCGATTGTGCGGGAACGTTTGAGAGGAGCAGCAAAAGATAAGGCGGATGAGTCGCTTACCAATTCCTTGGCACCCTCCTTGTGTTGCCTGTACTTAATGGTGTCCAGCACATGGTAGCCTCTGTACATGGCTGCCGCTAGCATCTTCAACTGTATGAGCATACTAGAGTTGGTGATGTATCGCCCATCTGCCTCCTCGACAGCCGTCTGAACTCTCAGCAGGAGCTGTTGTAGCCTGTCCACCTTCTCCTCCGAGCATACATGATTTGACATCTTGTTCATCAAAAAAGAGATGAATCGACTCGCGATATCACCCGCGACAGCAGATATGGCGAGCTCCATCTCCAAATCTTCCGAGAAAAGTGTATGGGAGAAATGAGGGAATCGCATAGGTTGTTCACAGGATATATGTATTCTAGCATTTGTGTGAACATGCTTATGGCAGCTCTTCCATCACATTTAAGTTTATTTGACTATGGCGTAAAAGGTGCCAAGAGGAAATTTCCCAGCTTGCGCTTACAGCGCCTGAGCAGTCGAAGACTCGGGAGTCAACTTCTTCAGCTTGTGTGGTAATAATCAAATCTACCTTTTGAGATATTATTGAGTAGACAGAAAGCATTCATGGAGGCCATGGTATGTATACCTCAATTCGTGCTCTCCTTTCATGCCGTCTATTTGAAGCACCAATTTAATTTAATCCACAAAGTTATCGGAAAATAGATAAGATAGATGAAAAATGATGCGACATTGTCAAGTTCAAATTCTATTCTCATATATTGGGAGGAATAAATGAAAAATCTTCTGCAAAATAAACAAAAAAGGAGGAGAAAGAAATAAATGAACAAAACTTTGTGGATGTTGGCGACATCCGAAGAGGGCACGGCCTTGAACATTTTGTTTCAGGTGGGCCTTAAGGCCCTCCTTTTCCTTTTCAGCATGGGCCCTCCTTTTCCTCTCCCCTTAGTCCGATATATATTGGGCTGAGAGGCTTTTTGGAAACACACGAATTTCACGTGAGTTTTGCAGAAACTTCGCACAAAACAGTTGAATTCCCGCTGTAATCTGAGTTCATAGGACATTCTTTGCTTGGTGCGCCGTGCGCATGACCACCCATTAATTGCTCAAATCCATGTCTCCCCGAATTGAAGAAACCTGGTGTTGAAAAAACTTGCCCTTGCCATGGTCACTTATTACGTCAATCTCACTGTTTCCTAATCCATTGAAAAGTGCAAGAGGATTTTATATTATGAAACTAAGGGAAAAAGAGTATTGTCATATTCTCGTCGTTTTCAGTACCACAGTCAAGTCCATGATTTCCTATCCGGTTTCACTGGATCTAATAATGGTTGACACGATGGATTTATCTGCTAGTAGTACGATTCAAAGTGTACCTGGTTAATTACCCGATCGTTAGAACGTGGATATAATAACAAACTTACATGCAGAGAATTAATGAAATAACAGTTAATGGGAACATGCCAATTAATGTCCTAATGGTGGGGAGGCTGTTTAACCTCCCCACCGACGTTGGTTCAAGTCCTAGGACTTGCTTGGGTGCCCATCTCCTTCTTCACTTAATGTTAGAGCTCTAGGCATACTAATAAGTTATTCAATATACGTAAAGGTGATATGATCCAGGGGGCGGAGACAAGTGGGGGCACTGCCCCCTCCCACACTCCCACACCATCATCGATCAAGAACCAGAACATGTACTATAACTAGTTTGTTAGGTTTCCAATAGGCTAATTAAGGTGAAGTTTAGGTGCTAGTAAGTAGTAACGAACTAGTACTACTTAGATCTCTAAGTACTAGTAGTTCTCTGACGAGGATTAAAATATCTATGTATTACTTTAATACATAATAAAAGATCATATGTGTCGACGATCGAATCGCCGATCTTACTTAAAATAAACGAGAAAATGACGTGGAATATCCCGAATGGAATGGGGGTTGCTCTTTATTGATATGAACTGGATTTACAAGATGTGGCTAAGTACTACCTCAATTACAATCAATGGAGGAATGCTTAACCGACAATCGACTTAGAATATGAGTCTAAGGTGATTATCTAGCTTCTAATTCCACCGCTTAGGCTTCAGGCATATCTTTGCCTTGGCCTTGTTTTGTGTGTCGCCTATCGCCTCCTATCTTGTCTCGGTTTTTTTTTTTTCGCCTTCGTGCTTCACCTTTAAATAACTTCCAAGAGGTGGCGCATTACTCTGGAGAAGACGCCCTCGTGAAGCGTTACGATGGTCGGAACGGTAGAGCGCTTAGCAATTTGCTAACTTCCTTGCGGTTGCTTGTGAAAAGCTTAACCGTAGGGTGGTTAATAGTCAATGTCTCGTGGTTGTACCATCGCATGGTTTGGAACGATAACACGTGTTCCATTCATCATACGATAAGAAATACCATTCAAGAATTTTACGGCGCGTTATCTCGGTCGGGATTAGGCACAAAGCCTCATCCCACTGTGGTACCCATTAAGTAACCTTCAATACTAACGACCGTGGAGGTCGTTAGTCTTAGGGTTACGACCATGAAGACGTATGGTCTTTTATTATGCATTTAAAATAATACATAGAGGTTTTAATCCTCGCTCGGCTAGCCCCTAACTTTAAATGAACTGGTCGCATATACCTTTTTCCGATGAAATCGTATCGCGCGAACCCCATTTAATGTCGTGGTATACGGAAGTCTCTGTTCACTTTAAAGTTGAGAACTTGCCTTGGGAAACGAAGAGTTCTCTCGTGTCGCTTGAACAAAAAGAAGCTTTTTGTCGCTTGGACTTTTGTGGGAATCCTTCAAAGTATCTAAGTTTATAAAATCTTCTCTCATTTGGGCTCTTAGAATTTTTATGCTTCCAAAATCCCTTCGATCCTCTTTAGCTTCTCGCCAAGAAATCCTCCAGAGCCTTTTCCTGTTCTTCCGACCACAAAGTCTTCAACTTCCACTACTCATCCTTGAGGATTTTCGCCATGTCAGAGCAAATTACGAAGTGGTTGCCTTCGGAATTGGGCAAGAAAAAGCTTGAGGCTTTGGCAAAGATGGGAATGCTCCCAGATAGAAATCTGATTAATTGGAGACCGCGATCGGAGAGCATTTTCCGAGCCGTGAAGATGAGGAAATCCTGCTTTTCTCGCCTACATCGAATGTGAAATTTGAGATTATCAGTACACAAATTCCTCCTCCGCTTCTTGAACATTACGGGTGGAATTAGTGAATTTGGCCCCAAATTCGATTGCAAATATCAGATTTTCGATATTTGTGCGAGGCATACCGAATACAACCGAACTTGAAGCTCTTTAGTTATTTCTACCGCATGGTGATGGGAAAATCTGCAAAAATCAAGCGCCTCTGGGAATGCACATTGCGCCTTCATGACGGAAGGCCGATGAGTACATCCTCATGTACGCGAAATCTTCGTGGTCGTCATGGAAAAAGTACTGGTTTTACATGACGGTTACGAAAGACGATGGCCTCTACTTCGCCGGAACTAGAGCAAGTGAAAACCCCAAATGGAAGGAGACCATAAAGAAGCGTGGATAGTCAAAAGATGGGCGGATGCCATCTATGACTTCTTGGTCGAGGGCCGACTGTGGCATGTGGTGAAGGATTTCACCTTTCGCCGATTAGCCCATTGAAGCTCCTGACTCATTCCCCGCTCTGTGCCTTGATCGTGATGAAGCTACCTCGGAAGGTGGTAAGTCTTTGAGATAAATTCGATCGGTATTTTGATTTGATTAATGTATTACCTTAAAATCTGTCTATTCTTCCTTCATTAAAGCTCTTTCCTTGGGGAAATTAGAGAACGAGTCAAGATGATCTCGTAAGGGGAGCTCGAGAAAAGGTCAATGCCCCAAGATCTTAGCCAGAACTCCTATTGAAGGGAGATCGCAAGGCTTAAGGTAATTTAATCAAAATTCCTTTTACCATGTGTATACATATATTCCACCAGATTTCCAATCGTGCTCTACTTTTGCGTTGGTCGGATTGCGAATCATACAATCTGGTGAGGATCAACGCCCCACCTTAGTTCCGACCGAGTCGTGCCTCGAGGCACTTGAAGGAGATGAATCCTCGAGGTAATAGAACATTTCGAATCATATATGTACGAATTTTTTAGATAAAGGATTTCTTCACCCAATCAAATTTGTTCTTTGATTTAGGTGGATAAGCGAGAGGCCCGAGAATGTAATCGGAGGTCAGAGACTCCAGAGTGGTCGTGCGACCTTACGGTTGTTCTTGAAACAAGCGATCCGAGATTGATGAAACCACTCCTCCCACCGTATAGTCGAATGCGGTCCTTGATGAACTGGTCGAGGACATAGCTTCCGACATCTTGTTGGAGGATGTGAGGTTCCAACAAACCTTGCTTGGTCCGTAACCAAAGAAATTGGAGGAGAAGAAAAGGAAGGCTAGCGCACAGATTTCTCTCTTGCTGCGTTTGAGTCAAATCCTGGAGATTAACAAGGTATGTACAAATGAAAGTGGTCGATAAGTATGTACCTCTAATAATTCCTTGATGATTTGATACTTTGAACTTCCTATCTTCGGTTTGCATAGGTCTTCGGTGTTCCGGTGCTTCCGACTGTGTTCTTCCCGAGGACTCGCACTGTGGAAGTTCCTCGATCAGAGCACTTCTCGGGACAAAGTTCCCGAGAAAATAGTGGTCGAAGAAGCCCCGGCAGTGACAAGGGCAACGGTTGAGTTGGATCCTTTGGTGATTGAAACCCCTTCGTGGAGGTAGATGCCTCGAGAGGTCTCAACAGTTCCGATCATCGTTGATAACCCTTCTCAACCTAACAAGTTCCTTTTCGCCCCGATTTATCGAGGATAAAGAGCTTGATGAGGCGTGGTAGAAAGTATCGGATACTCAACTCAAGATGCACCTCGATTTGATTTTTGCCGTTATAATGACCAGGCAATTCGAGTAAGTATTCTACGACCAGCTTCATAGCTCTTCTTTAAAAAGTTTATAAGAAACTTAAGAAAGAGAACGCTATTTGTGTAGCATTTGGTCGAGAATTTTCTTTGTGATCGAAGGATCGACTCAAATGAAAGTTAAGGACTTGGAGCAAAAGCACTCGAGTTGGAAAGTAAGAACTTTTCCTTTTGAACTTTTGTTTCTTCTTCAATACTTTGCTCCTCTACAATTATTCTCCTTATCGTATTTGATAGATCCGAGAAAATAAAAGAGGAGGTTGTGGTGAAAATCCAAGACAGCTCTTCTTGAAGAAGAAATAAAGCTAAAGACCACTCATTTGTCAAGCAAGTTCAATTAAAGACCAGGTTGATCGTTGAAACAACGACCAAATATGAAACACTTAGCAAAACAAATTAAGGTAATATGTCGTAAGCTTGATTTTTCCTTCACTTATGCTTGTGTTCATTAATCGCGATTTGTTTTTGCAGAGCAAACGCAAATGCCGAACAAAGTAAAGAAAACTCGAAATTTGAGCAGATAAGGAGGCGCTCTTGCTCAAAATATTGATGAAAAGATTCATGCTTTGAACAAGATGATCTTTGATATGGGATCGATCAAGCCCGCCTTCCTTAGGAGATCCAATAGAGAAAATGAACTATTTGGGTCAACTTCTAGAGGACCTTAAAGTTCTGCTCAAAACTACTCGGACGAATTATGCCCAGGCCCTAAAAACAGGCGTTGCAAGTGGAGTTAGTTTTGCTTTGGCAAAACTGAAAGCTTCCGACCCCTCCATAGATCTCCAAGCTGTTAAAGATGACTTCAACTGCCCACCTGAGGAGGCGACCAAGTTCATGGAAGAACTCAGGCCACTCGGAGATATAGTTGTAGAGGAGATGGAGGTCTAATCTCACAAACAAGCAGAGTTAGGCAGGGAATATTTCTTAGAGTAGGTTCCTACAAGTGTAAAAATATTTGAATATCTATGAAAACTTACCTTTTATGTCATTGACAAAGCTTTTGTTTATCCTGTTTGACTTTTTTTAAATTCTCGTATATTTCCTAGCCCCCGACTGCTTTATAGTAGAAGAACGTTACTGTACAAGCAGTGAGCCAAGAAAGAGAATAAAAAAGAGGTCATAACCATGTATGTGAGTTTTGAAGGTATGTTTGGACATGCAAGACAAAAGCGATCGTTCAAAGATTAGGAAATCAAATGTGGTCGGACTAACAGATGATTTCGACTAGTTATAGATCTTTGTTTGTCATAATGGAAATACCAATCAAAAACACTATATATGGTCGGAAAAAGACTTTGTCAAACTTGACATAAGAAGAAATGCAAATATGTATGCAACAAATTATAAGTGAACTTTGTTTATATCTATTGTCCCATAATGCAGCCTGAACTAATGCTAAGACACGAAGGCATACGACACATTTCTTGAAACGTGTTCAAATTCGTATCCGATCGTAGCGAGGATCGTAAGAAAAGAACCGTCGCTAGGAAGCTCCTTCCATTAAGGTGACCACGTGCGAAAAAGGAGAGACTTCGACTAGGAGGCTTTCCGTGTCCCACCGAAGAGCTGACAAGAATAGACCGAATCTTAAAATAATGAAGCATAATCTTCGAGAATCGTAAGCATATCATTCATGAGATAGTTAGTTGTGTGGCGCTCGATTACTCATTTTCTTTGAGAAAAGAGTGTAGTCGTAGCGTGGGAATCATTTGAAGAAAAATGCTCACGACTAGGACCATAGAGTATCGAGATCCTTAAAAGGATATCGGAGAGAAAATGTCTTCTCCGACTGCACTAACAATAATAAACGACGAGTAATGTAGGTGTATATATATAAGCAAGGTTGCACTTCTTAATTAATTAATGAATTTAATGAAATGGAAATTGAAAGAAATGAAAGAATGAAAATTAAACATAGAACTTACGAATTGATCGATGTTCCAAGAATTTGACAAAATTTGCCCATCAAACATAGCCAACAGACGGAACACGGTCGGGTTACTTCGACCACGGTGTAAGGACCTTCCCATTTAGGAGAAAGTTTATTGCGATTTGTTTGGCTCTGAATTTTTCGAGAACGGATCACCTCTGACAAAGGCTGCGTCGCACCTTCGACTATGGTACCTTCGCATGGCTTGTTGGTAGGCTAGCGATCGTATAAGGGCTTGGTTTCGCTCGTTCTTCAAGGAAATCGACGCTGCCGAAGTCGTCGTTCATTCTCGATCATTTTCGCCAAAACGATCGATTCGAAAGCAGAGCCAATTTTGAGTTCGGAGGAAGCATGGCTTCAAAGACCATAAACCAAAAAGAATGGAGTTTCACCGGTCGCACGATCGGTCGTAGTTCGAACGCCCATAACACGAGGGAAGTTCTTTAACCCAAGCGCTGACCGCTTGATTAAGCGGTGAATACTCGGCGTTTGATCCCTGCATAAGGATACCATTAGCTCGCTCAATCGCTCCGTTGCTCTGCGGATGTGCAATGAAGCAAAATGAACTTTGACACCAAGTTCATCGCAAATTCTGGAATTGATTTTGGAGAATCGGGAACCATTGTGCTGTGATGATACGATTGGGTACACCAAATCGCGTGATCACATTTTTCAGAGAAATCTCTTAGCGGCCTCGGTTGTTATTTTAACGGTGGCTCGGCTTCAATCCATTTTGTAAACGTGTCAATCATGACGAAAAGGAATTGAAGCCCCGGTGCTCTTAGGAAAGGTCCCAATATCCATCCCCAGGTTGCAAAAGGCCAAGAAAGAGGAATTGTTTGTAAGGCTTGTCTTTGGCCGGTGTACTTGTTGGCTATGAAACCGACATTGTACACACTTCATCACAAGCTCTTTTGCATCATGAAGGCGCTTGGCGATAATAGCCTTGCTTAGGAAGGCTTTACCGACTGTGGTTCTCAGAGGAATGGTGTGCTCCACGACACCTTCATGGATTTCGTTAGCAATCTAATGCCATCCGCTTTGAGATATGCATCTCATCAACACTCCATGAGATCCTCGCTTATACAAGGTACTTTCGATTAGAGTGTATGATTTGGCTTTTCGTGCTATCGATCGGCCTCTACATCATCTTCTGGAATTGTGTCATCTTTGAAGATAATTGTAGATCGATGTCATCCGATCTCTACCTTGATCGTGATAAATACCAACCGTCAACGACTGTGGAGCATCCATGTTCCCTTGATTAGTTTGTTCAACTTGCAAAGAATCATGTATGTTCTCGGAAGGCTCAACTACCGAGGGTGAATTGAGTTGCTCGAGAAAAACTCCGCGGGACGGTCCGACCTCGTGGAGGCCATCCGTGCTAACCGGTTCCGCGAGAAATTTTTCCTTTCTAGGAATATGTTGGATCCGAAAACCAAGAAGTGCTTTTCGAAGTTTTCAGACTTCCGCCAGATAAGATGACATCTTGGTACTAGAGCATTGATACTCTTTCCCCACTTGATTCGCTACTAGTTGAGAATCGCCTTTCACTAATGTAATGCGAATCCGGCGAACGAGTTGCTCGAGTCCCGCCAAGATAAACCTTCATATTCTCGCCACATTATTGGTGGCGGGAAAATTTAACCGATGGCGATGCTTGATGTGTTCGCCAAGAGGGATATCAAGACCACTCACCCCGATCCTTGTAACATCAAGGAACCGTCGAATACATTGTCCACTCGTCGTGGTGTTCGTACTCGTCCTTGGGTGGGTTCGAGGTTTGTCCATTCGCAATGAATTACGCTATTGCACGACTTTATTGCTATTAAGTGAAATGAAATGGAGATCGAACGCCCTAGCTCGACCGCCCATTTGGCTATTAAATCCCGATGATTCCTGTTTCCAAGGACTTGACCAAGGGATATCCGGTAGGTACGACCACTTTGTGGGCACGAAAGTAGTGCCTTAGCTTCTAAGACATAAGGAGGCCATAGAGCAACTTTTGTACCGTGGGTATCTTTCCTTTGGTCCATGTAAGACTTAAACTACGTAATAGACCGGTCGTTGGATATTATCCTTTCTACAACCAAGACACCGCTAATCGTGCGTGGTGTTGCCGCCACGTAAATTAGCAATGTTTCTCCGGTCTAGGAGAAACTAAAACCGGTACTTGTAAGGTACTTTTAAGTTCCTCAAAGGCATCGTTTGCCTCTTTAGTCCACTCAAAACTCCCATGTTTCGAAGAAGTTTAAAGAAAGGTAATCCTTTTTCCCTAACCTTGCTATGAAACGACTTAACGCCATACTGATAGGTTAGTTTTGGACTTCCTTCTTAGTGGTCGAGGGCGATCTCGGTCGATGGCCGCAATTTTTCTTTGATTTGCTTTAATACCTCTAGCGAAACTAGGAAACCGAGCGGTTTTCAGTGAAACTCGAACACACACTTTTCGGATTTAACTTGAGGTTATGTCTTCTCAAGTTATTAAAAGTTTCTTGTAAGTCGGGAATGTGGTCGCCAAATGGTGGTCTTCTGACGACCGATCGTCAACATAAGCTTCTAGATTCCGACCGATTTGTGGACTAAAAGTTTTTGCATCAACCTTTGAAAAGTTGCACCAAGATTTTTGAGACCAAATGGCATCTTAATATAACAAGAAGTACCATATGGGGTGATGAAGGAAGTTTTCTCCTCATCTTCTTTACACATACTAATCTGGTGGTACCACAATACGATCTAAAAAACTTAGTAACTCGCACCCGTAAGTAGAGTCTACTAGTTGATCAATGCGGGGAAGGGAAAAGTCATCCTTCGACAAGCTTTATTAAGATCTGTAAAAGTCGATACACATTCGCCATTTCCCATTATTTTTCCTAACCATTACAGGATTAGCAAGCCACTGTGGGTGGTCGACTTCACGAATAAATCCTGCCTGGAGAAGCTTGTCAATCTCCGACTGGATTGCTTCCTTCCGATCGGGTGCAAAACGTCGTAGTTTACGCTGATCGGTTTTTATCGCCGGAGAGCAAGCACGTGCTCGATCACCTCCCGGGACTCGAGCATATCGGACGCTTGCCAAGCAAACACGCCTTGATTTGCTCGGAGGAAGGAGACGAGCGACTCTTCCTATTTAGGGTCGAGTCTTGCCCCAGACCGTAATCTTGCGCGGTTGGATCTGGTTGTCTGACCCATGTGACGACTTGACGCCGTCCGAGAAGCGCTTTTGTCGAGTAGTACCTCCTTGGTGCAGGCCGGATGGTTTGGGCGTCATCTTTGGCTTCGAGTGCTTGACTCGCATGGGAGACGGATTAACCTCTCGGTCGGAAGTTCATCAACCAAAGGCAAAGGATTTCGATCGCATCGTAAGCCATTTTCGATCTCCTCGAATTGTGATGACTCCTTCGCCCCGGCATTTTCAAACTTTGATAACCGTAATGCGTGGCTATCAAGAATTTTGCTAATCTTTGTCGTCGAGGATTCCGTTGTATCTTGCGGATTCAAGTTTACTACATCAAGCGGGATCTTCTCTGTTCGAAATTGTCGGGTTTTCCAAACGCCACCGGAAGGAAACTTGTTCTATCGGTTTAGCGGTAGAACCCTAACTATGCCATGAAAAGCATATTTCATGTGTTTCACCTTTGACATGGGGACTGCATTTCTTCTAAAGCTCCTACAAATAATATATTCAAGGAACTACCCCCATCCACTAAGACCCGATTAACCCGACAATTATTAATAGTTGGTTCAACGACGATGGGGAACCTACCCGTCGAGTCGATGGGATGGTGCGATCGTCTTTCTTTGGAAATGCGGTGTCCAACCACTTGAGTGCTTGATTACGCTTGGAGATTCGACGAGGTTGACCTCTCGCTCCATGGCCTTCAGATGACGTCTGGACTCGTATGAAGAAGATCCTCCAAAAATCATGTTGATGTGTGTTGGGGATCCCGGTACTCCATCTCCTCGCCGCCATCCTTGTCCTTTTGGAGCTCGTTTCTCCATGTTCTGTATTCTGCCGAAATGGTCCTTACCGCATAATAATCCTCCAGTTTCTTACGCCAGACACACGGCAGTCGCGATCATGCCACTCTTCACTGTGAAGTGGACACCACTTCTTATTCGTGCTCGAATCCTTCGGAACTTTTGCTTTGCTTCGACCGCATAGTCCTTCTTGCCCTTCCCGATCTTGTGCAGGCACGGCGAGGACTTCTTTGTCGTCGGTCTGCGGTTCTTTTTCTTCTTGAGAGACTTCTTGTTCTTTTTCTCCTGTTTGTCCGCACCGGCCAGGGAATCTTGTCTTCCGATCGATGGCTTCACACCACTCGATTGCTTCACTAGCAATGGCATATTTGTCCGCCATATCAAAAAGCTCAGCGGTTGTTCTTGGAGGGTTCATTGCTATGTCCTCCGTGAAACCGCCGATTCCTTAGACTGCTTTTTTAAAAGCTTTGAATAACGAGAGGACTCTGCGACTTCGGTATAGAGTTCTGAACTTTGGTGAACCTCTTGATATATTGGCGTAAAGTCTCATCGATCCTGCCGATTACGTGGAGATCGTCCTCCTTCCTGGCGGTCGACGTCACTCGGAAGTTGGCAATCGAAGATCACAGAGTTGTTCCCAAGTATATATGGATCCGGCCGTAAGTTTAACAACCACGATCAAGCGGACCCTTGAGCACGGTGGGTAAATAGTTGGCCATTACATTCTCATCGCCACCAAAGAGACCTCGATAGCGGTGGTATATATTTGGAGAAATTCCAATGGGTTTTGAGTTCCATTGAATTTGTCCAAGTTGGCCGAACGGAACAAGGCTAACGCACGCCTTGGAGCCCGCAGAGAAGGCTCGACAACCCGTGATTGATTCATGGCGTCTTCTCACTCGGAAGGTGTCGGTTATGTCGATCGGAGACCGATCCCTAAGATTGGAGCGCTGAACTCCGGTGTAGCCGATCCTGGCCGTGGACATTGATATGATGTCCACGACCCCACTTGGTTCAAACAATGTCGGAGATCGTTAGGTCCTAGTGGTGGTTCTTCTCGACGTAGTGGGGAGTATCCTCTTGAAATAGCCTTCTCCCTCGTGACTCCTTGGTCGGAATCGCCGAGGAGGTCTTGGTATCGATCGCTCTCTGGTATGACCGTCTTTGTCCCCTCCGAGGAGGAGGGGGGGCGAAGTCCTAGTCGACTTCTGAACCCCTCTGTTCTCGTCGCCTTCCGTTATTTGCATGGTCTGCTGGAGAATTTGGATACCGACCTCGAGTTGTATTAAAACTAGGCGTTCTGCTAGAGCAGATCGAATTATTTAACATGTTTTGAATCGTCGCAAGTTTTAGATAGATTCTATCAAGGTCTCGTGGTTCATCTTGGTCGTGGGTGTACGCTGTCTGAACCTTCCCCGACCTTCGGATTTGTTCGATCTGTCGGTCACTACTGGGTGGGCGAAGCGAGCGAGTTAACTGATTGACGTCGATTAGTTCCGTTGCCTCCGGAAGTTGGTGCTTGACGGCCCGGATCATCTCTAACAACACGTGATGGCGTGGTAGAGAGTGTAGGACCGTGCAGGGCATCTTGATCTTCATCTCCGATCGCGTTGACCTCGTGCTTCGGCAGATTGATCTTCCGATAAGCTTCCATCATAACTAATGGAGAGCTTGTCGGCTTCGCCGAATCTTCCACGATGGAGATCGGTCGGAGATGAGCACTTCCTGAGGTCTTCTCAGCCTGATCCGACGAACCGCCGATCGTATGCTGAGTGTGATCATCCCCACATGGCCTACGACCAGTGGAGGTTTCATCGACACCGTTACCAGGTGACGGTTGACTCCTGGAATTGCCAGAAGCCGAAGGAGAGTATCTTTCAGCCATGATTTCATCAATGGTATAGAGTTTTCGGGTAATGGAGCTGAAATTTCTTCACTGTTTAGCGGTCGAGAAGACCGGGCTTGAAGAGATCCTCCGCATTCGAACTGGCCTGAACGGCGGTTCTCTGATTGCGCCACCGTAGTGGCGGCGCATCTTCATCCATCCGATTGACCTCGCTAACGTCGGCGACGTGCGAGCCGGGAAGGAGGATGAGGAGGATGACTGCCATTTTCTTCCATGGCGCGGATACATCCTTCCATGTCGAGGTTGGCGTGTCCGCCGTCGAACCGATTTTCCTCATCCCAAACTCCGCATAGTCGCATGAGCGATTGCGAGTTTTTGGGCGAGATTTTCTTGAGCGAAAAAAAAAATTTTCTTGAAACTTACGCCTTCTTCCCCACGGACGGCGCCCATTTGTCGACGATCGAATCGCCGATCTTACTTAAAATAAACAAGGAAAATGACGTGGAATATCACGGAATGGAATGGGGTCGCTCTTTATTGATATGAACTGGATTTACAAGATGTGGCTAAGTACTACCCTGAATTACATCGAATGGAGGAATGTTAACAAGACAATCGGACTTAGAATATGAGTCTAAAGTGATTATCTAGCTTCTAATTCCACCGCTTAGGCTTGCATATCTTTGCCTTGGCCTTGTTTTGTGTGTCGCCTATCGTCTCCCTTCTTGTCTCTGTTTTTTCTTTCGTCTTCTGTGCTTCACCTTTAAATAACTTCCGAAGAGGTGGCAGTTACTCCTGGAGAAGACGTCCCTGGTGAAGCGTTACGACTGGTCGGAACGGTAGAGCAGTTAGCAATTTGCTAACTTCCTTGCGGTTGCTTGTGAAAAGCTTAACCGTAGGGTGGTTAATAGTCAATGTCTCAGGGTTGTACCATCGCATGGTTTGGAACGTATAACACGTGTTCCATTCATCATACGATAAGAAATACCGATTCGATAATTTTACGGTTTATCTCGGTCGGGATTAGGCACAAAGCCTCATCCGAGGCAGGTACCCATAAGTAACCTCTGAATACTAACGACCAGGGAGGTCGTTAGTCTTAGGGGTTACGACCATGAAGACGTATGGTCTTTTATTATGCATTTAAAATAATACATAGAGGTTTTAATCCTCGTCAATATGTCTTCGTGATTGTAACCCCTAAGACTAACAACCCCTGAGGTCGTAAGGATTCCAGAGGTTACATAATGAGTAGCTTGGTTGGATGAGGTTCTGTACCTAGTCCCTGACCAGACGACTGCTCGAAAAAGCAATGAACTGGCATCTGGATCTAACTTCAAATATATTCCTTACCGTGTGATGAATAAAATACATGTCATATTTGCTCCACACCACGCGACGTTTCGTGGCTCGGGTTCTTTTATTTGCTCAAAGCAACATTTATAATTAACAATATTAGAAAGTCCTATCACTTAGCATTTTATTAAAGAGAATAATTGTGCAATATTAATAACAGCAGAGGTTACCTCTACCTTATTTTTATTTTTGATTGGAGTCACCTCCAATTATTAACATCACTGGGTACGACGACCCAGGAAAATCCAAAACATGGGCTAGGTGAGCCCGACACATTATTCATCTTACCCACAAAGTTTTATAAATAGAACTAACTCTAGTAAGTTTTCATGTCCGCCTTTGACCATAGGCATGGCTATTTGAATAGTTTATTACACTCTGTAGAGGTTGTACACTTTACCCACAAGAGATAATCGTCTTGACATGTACACACGCTTTCCTAGATATGTGAATCAAGGAGAGATCATCACAAGGCCTTTACAATGCATCCCATAGTATTTGTTACATCCGCTAAGATTTCACCTGAGAAGAGTTATGCTCCCACACCTGCGTCAACCCTTACCTAAACCCCCTCTTGCGCCGTCTTAATGACTTTCGTCGTGCACCCCGACCCATCACTGCAAAGGCTTATGGTGTCGTGAGTCATCTACCTGGTGCAACTCGTACTGACAGATACAAATTATTTAGCCAGGTCGACACCATTATAGATTTGTGGTTGTACTGTTTTACATTAGGAGGTCATCGTAGGATTAAGTCCTTAAGGACCATCTAGGCAGTTCATTCCACATACCAACCACAAACCAACATTCCACGGGCTACATTAGCACCCACCATCATACCATCCACCCAGATATGGCAACAGCAACTTATTAGGGTTTTTGAGGAGCAAAATATGTTAACTCAACCATCTCAGTCATTTACCCATAATGACTGCCCAAATCCAATTTCATGGTTTTAAGAGATGATGATAGGGGCAGTTAATACCCCGGTACTTAAGCAAGACTAGCATGGCGCTTAAGTACAACTTATAACTAGTATAGTTACCACATAATTACTAGCTAGGGTGACAAGGATTTAAGGAATTCAATCGTCAAGGATGGCATATTAATAATTTGATCATCAAGTAGGTATTTAACTACCTTAAGATCATTTGACATACATTTGCATAAGGAATTAAAGCATGTAATTTGATATTTTAAAAGAATATAATTTGCATAAAATGTAGGTTCAATATGATCAAAATATCGACTCGCCTGGGTTTAAGGCAAGAGGGTCTTGATATTCTTGAGCTTGATCAACTCGGAGATCTCCCGCTTCTTCGAACTCTAATCAGACGAGCGTGCCAGAAAAGAATGAAACAAGCAAACACAACAAATAAATACTAAAGAAATAATAGATGAACTCCAAATTGAACAAGGCTAATGCTATTAGAAAGATCTTGAATTTAGAAATTTTTTAGAAACAAATTTCATAATTTTTAAAGTTAAAACGGGTGAGGATGGGCTTTTTAAAGACTTGCTTTTGAAGTAAAACAACAACAAAAAAAAGACAAAGGGATAGAGAACTTGGTCCTCTGACATGCGGGACCCAATGACCAAGGACACGACGCACGGAGAAAGGCGCAAGGGCCGAGCCCACAAGTGCATCTTGCCGGTCCAGTATGGTTTAAAGCATAGAGGGTCTCGGGCCCATGTCATAGAGCCAATAGAGAAACTAGGAATTAAACACTGCAATAACTGCTTCCTCGGGTCCATGTGGCAGTGACCCACATCAACATTAACAGCTACCAATCAATCAGCACTTAAGCCCTAAAGACAAGGATTTAGCCGATTAAATGATAGTGCACAATAGCAATTAAGACCAGCATTGAACTCCATTAGCTACATTAAATAATTACCGGGCCCATGTGGCAATGACTCTAAGCCACATTTGAACCGGGCAACTAATTAATGCCCAACCCTAAAGACAGATAGAGGCTTTGATTACACACTACAGGTGATGTCCAAGTTCAGACAACAGAGGAGAGCTAGGGCATCTCGTCGCCGGCTAGGGGGCCCATTGCGGCAAGTGACGAGGCCAAAAATGGGTTCCATGACCTAGCACGAAACTACAAGCAAAAGGCGGTGACTGGAATCGGTGTCTAGAGCGGCCGGCGGTGCGCTCTAGCGGCGGGGAGGAGGCCACTGGCCACGCATGGCGCTACGGTGGCGCATGGCATGGGAGCTCAATTCCTTGCCAAGGGAGCATCTAGCGGCTAAGGGAATGTCACCTGAAGCGAGGACGGAGCTCGGGGAGGCTCGAGGTGGCACGGCGACGGGAACCCGTAGTGGCGGCGAGAGAGCTTGGGCAGGGAGCTTTCCAGAGACGAAGGAGAAGACCAACGGGGTTTGGGTGACTTTGGGCAGGCCTTGGGGATCTCCTGACGTAGTCAATTGGACTAACGTGCGGTGCATCTCGATTAGCGGCAGCTGGGGCGATTTGGCGGAGGAGGAAGGAATGCGATTCTGCCGCTCTCTGGGGCCAAAGGTAGGATGGGGTTAGAAATGCTCCATGGGTCTGGAACATGATGCGATGGAGGTGGTGCTGGGAAAAGTTCACCAGAGTGAATAATCAACGGTGGGGTGCGGCGGCCAAAAAACTGGAGCTGCGACTTCTTCGGTTTCTCGCTCGGGGAGGAAAAGAACATGTTGGGGGAGGGGAAAGAGAGGTGTGGGGGCATCTCTTATAATCAGAGGGATAGGGAGGAGCCGATGGCGCTTGATGATGGCATGAGTGTCGAGGCGAAGACGGTCTTGGGTGTCTTTGAGGCCTTGTGATCTGTGGAAAAACCGGGACGGGATGGCGAGGGTGGCAGGCGGAAAACTGGTAGGGTGACGCGGTGGAGATGTTAGGCAGGCGCGGAGGAGCGAGGACGGACACCTTGACAGTGGAGATCTTTGGGATGCGATGGGAGCACATTGGGAGCGCGGCCAAAGCCAGGGTGAGGAAAGAGATGGGAAAGAAGGGGAGAGAGGGAGAGAGGGGATTGAGGGGTTTTTGAATTATGAAGATTTTAAACCTTGAAACTGAAGTTTGAAACTTTGAGAGATCTTGGAAATGGGATAAGCTTTTTGCAAGCAAATGAAACTCTTATATTACTATTCACCAAACGAAATTAGGCTGTTACAAAACCTACCTACCTTAAAAAAAATCTCGACCTCGAGATTCGAACTACTCAGAAAACAGATAGGGGAAGTCTAACTTCAACTGATCTTCACGCTCCCAAGTGGCTTCACTTTCTAAGTGGTTGCTCCATTGAACTTTGCAAAGACGAATGATCTGGTGTTTTGTTTGTTTCTCCACGACATCAAGATTCTTGATCGGATGTTCTGGATACGACAGGTCTTTTTGGAGTGCGATGGCTTCAAGTGAAGCTTGCTCTTCAGGTACTCTGAGACATTTCTTGAGCTGAGAGATGTAGAACACATTATGAACGTCTGACAAACTTTCTGGTAACTCCAGTTGGTAGGCGACTTCTCCACGCTTGGCGGTGATTGGAAACGGGCCTATGTATCTTGGCGTAAGCTTGCCTTTCACTTTAAATCTCTGCATTCCTCGAAGAGGTGATACTTTGAGATACACATGATCTCCAACTTCAAAGATTAACTCTCTACGATGATTGTTGGTATAACTCTTTTATGCATCAAGGCAATTTTGCGATCTCGATCGGTCATACTTTCTCTTTTACTGCTTGAGGGTATCTGGTCCAAAGATATAACCTTAACATGATTTTGACCAATGCAGAGGGTTCTGCATTTTCTTCCATAGAGTGCTTCAAATGGGGACATTTTCAGACTAGATTGATAACTGTTGTTGTAGGAGAATTCTACATATGGTAGGCATCTCTCCCAGTCTACAGTAAATTCCAAAGCACAAGCCCGAAGCATGTTTTCTAGAATCTGATTTACTCTTTCTGTCTGTCCATTAGTCTGGGGATGATATGATGTGCTGAAGTTTAAGTGAGTTCCAAGTGCATCATCAGAATAGCCCAGAAATACAAGGTAAATTGAGAACCTCGATCCGAGCCTATCTTCTTGGGTACTCTATGCAAACACACGATATGAGCCATATATAACTCGACCAATTTGTCTCCCTTGTAGGTGGTCTTCATAGGGATGAAATGAGCGACTTTTGTGAATCTGTCAACTATGACCCATATTGAATCCTATCTGGACTTAGTTCGCAGCAGACCAATAATGAAATACATTCCAATTCCTTCCCATTTCCACTTAGGGATTTGTAGTGGTTGAAGCAATCCTGCAGATCTTTGGTGTTCGGCTTTGATCCGTTGGCACACATCACAACAAGCTACAAATTCGTCAATATCTCTTTTCATTCGTGGCCACCAATATAGAATCTTCATGTCTTGATACATCTTGGTGCTGCTTGGATGTAGGGTGTATGCTGAGCTATGAGCTTCTTTCATAATCAAATCCTTGAGCTCCTTCTGGTGGGGAACAAAGAGACGTTTTCCATACCATAGGATTCCTTGTTGGTCTTCGATCATTTTAGAGGATTTTCCTTTGTCCATGAAGCGCTTAAATCTCTAGACTCCAAGGTGTCCTTCTTGAGCGGTCTTGATCTGCTCTTCTAAGGTCGGTTCAACTTCCATAGTTGCTATGGTGCCTTGTTCTACTAACTCGAGGTTAAGTGCCTCTAATTCCTTATAGAGCTCAGGTTGAAGTTCTTGAATCATGACATTGTTGCAGTAGGTCTTACGACTTAATGCATCAACTACTACATTAGCTTTTCCAAGATGATAGTGAACATCCAAATTGTAATATTTAATCAGCCCTAGCCATCTTCTTTGTCGGAGGTTGAGATCCGTCTGGGTGAAAATGTACTTGAGACTCTTGTGGTCTGTGAAGATATTACAATGATTTCCAGTCAGGTAATGCTGCCAAATCTTTAGGGAATGCACTACTGCTGCTAACTCCAAATCGTGAGTTGGATAGTTGTCTTCATGGGGACGAAGTTGTCTGGACACATATGCCACGACTTTTCCTCCTTACATAAGTACGCAGCTAAGACCTTGACGCGAAACATCATAATAAACTTCAAAATCCTTGTATATGTCTGGCAAGACTAACACTGGTGCAGTGATTAACTTCTTCTTTAACTTCTGGAAACTCTTTTCATGGGCTTCTGCCCATTCATACTTCTTTTCCTTTTTGAGCAGGTGGGTCATTGGTCTGGATAGCTTGGAGAATTCTTCTATGAAGCGTTAGTAGTATCAGGCCAATCTGAGAAAACTACGCACTTCAGTCACTGAGGTTAGTTGTTTCCATTCCAACAGAGCTTCTACCTTGGATGGATCCACTACGACTCCTCCAGCGGATACAATATGTCCGAGGAAACTGATCTCTTGGAGTCAAAACTTACACTTGTAGTACTTGGCATAAAGCTGGTGTTCTTTAAGTTTCTTTAAAACCAAATCTGCGATGTTCAACAGGTTCTTCATTGGTCTTGGAGTAGATTAAGATGTCGTCTATGAACACGACCACAAACTTATCCAAATATTCCATGAATACTTTGTTCATAAGGTTCACAAAGTAGGCTGGCACATTTGTCAAGCCAAACAACATAACTGTGAACTCATACATGCCATACCGGGTGATAAAAGTCGTCTTAGAGATATCCTCAGCCCTGATCTTAAGCTGATGGTATCCTGACCTTAGGTCTATCTTGGAGAACACTGCTGCTCCTGAGAGCTAATCGAATAGATCATCAATGCGAGGCAATGGAAACTTGTTCTTGATGGTCACATCATTGAGGGCTCTGTAATCCACACACAATATGGCGTTGCCTTCCTTTTTCTTTACGAAAAGTACTAGTGAACCCTAGGGAGATGAACTAGGTCTGATGAATCCTTTTTTTTACAAGTCCTCAATATGTGTCTTAAGCTCTTCAAGCTCGTTGACGGCCATCCTATATGGTCTCTTGGCAATTGGCGCTATTCTTGGCTTTAGGTTGATCACGAACTCAACATCTTTATCTGGTGGCATACTAGGCAATTCTTCTGGGAAGACTTCTGGGTAAGCTTGGACTACTAGCGTTATCTCTAGTGACAACTCTTCAAGGTGGTGGATTGTACGATCCAAAGGAGAGGAACGATGCACACTAACCCTTATTGTGGTTCTTGGGTTCTTGGTGAGTACCACTTTTTTGTTGACACAATCTATTAATCCTTGGTATCCAGCCAATCAATCCATCCCTAGGATGATGTCCAGGGTTTAGGATTCTAGCACTAGGAGGTTTGCTAGAAATTCAGAATTTTCCATAGCTATCTCTACTCTGGGACTTACTGAGGTAGCAAATAAGGGTCTGCCGGGTGAACCAAGTACCACGTGTTTCTTTAACTTAAAGTGGTTGTCAAATTCAGCCTTACAACAAGCTTCTTTGACACAAAAGAGTGTGAAGCTCCAGCATAACATGTGCTGGTACTGATTTAACAGGAAACATACTCATTAGTACTCTTGACACATATGTGGTCTAGCTACCCCCCTGAAAATGAAGGGTGCTCAATACTAATTGCTTTTGCCAACTCCTTTCATGATGAGTCTCTCAGCGGCTTGGAAACTTGTCCTTTGCAACTCGGCTGCTTTGGTCAACAACAGGATCAGGGAACATTCTTTGGGGCAGTGGTCTTATCCTTCGTAGAGAAAGCACGTAACTTTACTCATCGGGCATTTACCTGGTGCTAGTGGTCCTCATCGTAGATGGGGCAGTTTACACAGCATTGGTCTGCCTGATGTCCTTTTTCTCCACAACGTGTGCATGTTACTCGGTCCATAGGGAAATCTTCTGATTGATGGTGTTCCTTACAGTAGGGACAATAGGGTACTAGGCATGTGTAGCAATAGTGTATAGTTTG
Organism: Phyllostachys edulis; assembly: GCA_036346405.1. NCBI lineage: Eukaryota > Viridiplantae > Streptophyta > Magnoliopsida > Poales > Poaceae > Phyllostachys > Phyllostachys edulis. The sequence continues at coordinate 50,543,320 of CM070563.1, forward strand.
CCCACATGTGAAGCATGCTCCTCTTGCAACTTGTCGTATTGAGGACATAATTGGGCGACATGTCCTGACTTTTCACATTCAAGGCACATTGTATTTGGTGGAGCTTCCGGGTCTGGTAGTGGAACTTCAGTAGGCATAGCTTGCTTCTTGCTGGGGCTCTTGAAAAGTTCTTCTTTGCCAAGGCTGAGGTTGGTGACGATGGTATTCCTTGCTAGTTCTTCAAGATTCTATTGGAGACATCTGGGCACATGGTGTCCTAGGTCGCCGTAATAGAAACATTTGATTTCTTGGCCTTGCTTCCTCTGGGGCATCTGTTGGCGAAGTGTCCTGGATTTCTATAATAGAAGCAAGTGATAGCCTTCGGGGGTCTTCCTGGTGTAGTGGCATGGTGGTCTTTAATGTGACAGATTCTCTCGGCTAATCCTTTAAGTTGATGGGTGGCAAGGTCCACTTTGTTGTCCTCTGCACCTCATGCAAGACGAAGTTTCTTCTAGGGGTATCTATTGGCGAAGTGCACTTTTTCTCTGCAGCTGTAACAGTGAAGGTTAGCTGGTTGGGTTGGTTGCTACAGGTTGTCCAGCGGGGTGAAGAGTGCGGAAAACATTCCCATTAGGATGTGGGGTTGAAGTTGGAGCTCTTGGTGGTTGGGTTGCTGACTGTCTGACTAACGAGCTGTCAAGAAATGCTGACTGCTGGGAGTAGCTATCTTGTGGCCTCTACGCTGCCATCCTTTTGCGACTGGCATCACTTCCTTGGGCTGCTGCTCTCTTTGGTGCCATCTGAGGGAACAACTCAGCTTAGAACTAGAGAAGATATATAAGGGTTCACTAGCCCTCTAAGGTACACAGAAGAACTTCAAACCAACGAGGAGAAAGAATCAAGTGCAATACAAAGCCTAGATTGACTGCATTATATTAAGGGGTTAGGTGTTACACGACTCCTGAAGCACAGCATATAAGCCATGCTAAGCAACGACACAGGATACAAACACAACACCTACAAAAGAAGGAGACAGAAAGTGCTCGCAACGAAAACACTGCCTAGCAAGCACTGCTAGCTAACCTATACTAGGCCTAACTACTCCAACACAACGATGAAGATCTCGTGGTTGTACTCTCCCTCCTAGAGAGGCAGAAAGTAGTGGAAGGGCGAACTCAGCAGAAGATCCTCGTTCATCTGGCTCAGGTAGGTGCAGGTGAAGCGTGCTGTGTCTTGGACTGTGCCAGAACAGTTGCTCTGGGGGGTCTCGGGTCTGAAGGGGTGAGCGATAAACTCACCCTCTCTGGCATAGAGGAAAACTTCCATGGCCCACGACTCTTGGGCTGGGGTCTAGGTCTTTCGGCCTCTTAAGATAGGCTTGCGGTGGTAATCCAGGTGCTGCATGAGTTGGCGAAGAATGTCCACAAACTCACCTTCGTCTTCTCCGTGAAAGAAAAAGTCCCACGGGCCATCGGATGACGGGGTTGCCATATACAATTTTTGAAACAAGAAAGGGAGTCAGAACTGAGTAAAAGCTCAAGTGAAGTCAAGGTAAGTGAAGAACTAAGAGAGATGAGTAAGAACAATAAGTATACTATATTTTGCCGAAGCTTTTCTTAGGTTTTTGAAAATAAGACACAAGTCCTAAGGCAATGAAAAATCTAACAAAGGATCCTATAGTCATATGCTCTGATAGCAGCTCTGTCAGACCCGGATTTCATAATCCAGAATCCTCTGTGAAAACACTGCACTACTCCCTGGATCAGTAGATAGCGCTCACAGGATACATCACCAAATCAATTCATACATAACGTAGACCGAACCATTCATAATATTACAAACATTAGAGTTCAATTAGGCCGCACTGGGTCGAGTTTATAATAGGGCCGACTAGGCCAAATAAGTAATTACATAAATTGCGGAAATGGTAGCAGAAGCAAAAGGGGTAGAGCATACCTCTCCACAGGCAAGCGACTGGGGTAGCTTGTGTACGACCAATATTACCCAAGGACTCAGATAATATAGATTGTACACAAAGACTGGCAGAGCTAGCTAGACTGAGGCGAGATCTAGACTAATAGAACTAACTACTCTTCATCATATCCTTGTCCGTCAACTTCTGGATCTTCGTAGTAGGCATAATCTTCATGATTTCCTGCTTCTGAGGGTTTGGTGGAAAGAGCGAGGATGAGCACAATTTTCGTGCTCGCGAGCCAACACAACAGATGCAATAATATACATGCAAGTTTTAACAAGAATGGCCCAGGTTCTTTTATTTGCTCAATGCAACATTTATAATTACCAATATTAGAAAGCACTATCACTTAGCATTTTAACTAAATCACATTTTATTAAAGAGAATAATAGTGCAATATTAATAACAGCAGTGGTTACCTCCACCTTATGCTTATTTTTTATTGGAGTCACCTTCACTTATTAACATCACTGGGTACAACGACCTAGGAAAATCCAAAACACAGGCTAGGTGATCCCAACACATTATTCATCTCACCCACAAAGTTTTATAAATAGAACTAACTCTAGTAAGTTCCCATGTCCACCTTTGACTGTAGGCATGGCTGTTCGAACAGTTTATTATACTCTGCAGAGGTTGTACATTTTACCCACAATAGATAATCGTCTTGACAAATACACACGTTTCCTTAGACATGTGAATCAAGGAGAGATTATCATAAGGCCTTTACAATGCATCCCCCAGTATTTGTTACACCCGCTAAGGTTTCACCTGAGAAGGGTTACGCTCCCACACTTGCATCAATCCTTACTCAAAACAAGTTCCTGATAAGACAAAACAACTATAATCGCAACGCTCTCATCCACACTCCCAAAACCCATACTTCAAATAATTAATCTAGTCAAGCGAAACGACAACTTAACAGTAACTCAAAACTGGACAGCGATCTTCTAAAATACGTATCTCCCAACATGCTTATCATAAAAATCCATCTTCAGTCTCTCTAGAAAGATTACGACTTGGTCTACAAAAGTCATATTGGTGGACAATCCTGATTCGGCCGTTAACAAGTTCTAATCTGCCAGTTACTACAACTGCTATAACTTGATGGAGTTTCTAGACAGCAACATTGCGAAAGTAATAACTCACAAACTACAACTCCAAATACTATGAACTCAGATCCTAGAGAAACATAACGAAATAACCCACAATTCTTTAGGAGACCCAAAACCCTAATTTCGCATTCATCTAATCCAAAACTGCGGAACAACAAAACTACAGATTCATGAATCACTTATAGCAGGGAATTTATACGCTAATTGACAACATTCGCATGGAGGAGAAATTAAACAAAACATCAAAGAGATGAGAATCACCCTTGAAGACATGAAGGAACCCGATGAAAACCTCACGAGGCTCTCCTCTCCCCTTTATTCTCCCTCTCCTCCACCTTCCTTTGGCTGGCAGCAATGGGGAAGCACCACCAAGGGGGAGGACAGCAATGGCACGTAGGGGGAGGAGCTGGACCAGGGCGCAAAGGGGGAAGGAGAGTAGTGGCTCTAGGGGGGAGGAGGCAAAAGGAGGGGGGTGGGGCTTCTAGGGTTTCAGCTCCCCCCCCCTTCCAACTTGGCTGGCCCCCTCATGGCCCCCCAGGCTAAAGGCCCGAGGCCCAAGTTAACGAACTTTCTTCCTGTGCAGCGAACACCTCAGAGGTCATAACTTTCTCTACTGAACTTGGAATGGAGAGATTCTTGTGTTCAAATTTAGCTAACTGATAGTACTTCAACTTCCTATTTGTTCAGTTTTTCTGAAAATGCCGTCTTCAATACGAAATTTGCCTTGGAAGCTGACTCAATTGTGGACCTTGGTTCTTTGTGCAGCCTGCCTTGCGTGGCCCATATCTCAAACCTTGGAACTCCAAATTAGGTTAATGAGGACTCTAAACTGGACTATGGAAAGCGATCTACAACTTTTTAGTTATGAGATTTTCCATTCGAAGCTGTTCTAGTCGCAAAAATCACGTTGCAAAATGATTACAGATTCTGTCCTGTTTTTGTGCGAGGCAAATAAGGAATCTCTCAGTCTCCTTATATTCTCTATAAATAAATGGGTTATTACATTATTGATCTTCAGTCTTGTCCAATGCTCATATTTGTCCCTGTAGTCTTCTTTTGTGCCTACTGACTAAAAGAATATAAATAGCGAGCATGAGTACACAACCGTACTCGCGAGCCAATACACAATGCAATTATTATAGATGCAAGGCTAATTAAAGGGAAGGCTCGTGGTTCTTTTATTTTGCACAAAGCCATTTATTGAAATAAATTAAGTAATAGCAAATCCTGCGACTTAGCATTTTTAACCAATACATGTTTTATAATCTGAGTTTTTATTTGTAAAGTACTAGTGGAGATTCCGTCTCCTACATCATTGAGTGGCTCTATCCACTCAATGCTCACGCTATCCTGTAATTACCACTGGTCCCCGACTAGGTCATTTCAAATCCCTAGGGTCCTGCCCCACCTTTTCCTATTCCATCCACAAAATTGTTTTTATAAAAAGGAAAGCTATATCAAGCAAGTTCTCAGCACCACTCTTGATCGTGAGTGCGTCTATCTAGATAGTTTTCTTACTCTGCAGAGTTCGCACACTTTACCCACAAGAGATATTGAACTTATAATGTCTCATACACACTTCCGTAGGTGTGCGACTAAGTTGATTATCACAAGGCATTTACAATATCCCACCTCAATGCAACTTCGCACTGCTAGGTATCACCTCCTTTAGGGCCTCCCGTGCCCCATGGGCAGGTCTCCCATTTGTGTCATGCAGTTCCTATGGTTTCATTCTCCCCTAGCTACCCACACTGGATTCCCCCAATGGCGAAGCCATGCCGAGGCAAACAAATTAGTTAGCCAGGCCGTACCCATTATAGACTTGTGGTTGCACTGTTTTTACATGAGAGGTCATTACAAGATTTGGTCCTTAATTGACTCGGGCGGTACATCCACATACTAACTCTCTCTCGTGCACCCGGCACCAGCCACCCGAGTCAAAATCTATTTTCAGGTTTTCCTTTGTTTTTAAAATAACCTTTAGTCCAACATACCAGCTAGGCTTCCGGCCTCGACTGCCCAAATTCATTTTCAAATATTTTTAATGCGGTTTCAGGCAAATTAATGCCCGCATGACAATGTATCTAAGCAAGGCTAAGCATGACACTTAGATACGGACTTATAAACTAGTATGTTAACCATTAATTCTAGGGTGACAAGGATAATGTCCAAAATCAAAGATTGGAAGTTTATACACAATTATTTTTAAGGCATTTAACTATGATCTAGACTAATATAGCTGTATAAAACATAGCAATGCAATTTCATAATTTAAAGCAATATAATTGCAAAAATTAGGTGCAACATGATCAAAGTATTGACTCGCCTAACTCGATATTCTGATAACCCCGATTCTGTTCTGGCTCAAGGTTCTAATAATCATCACGCTCAATATGCTGATAATCACTCCATTCAACGCTCGAACAATCTTGATTCCGGCCTCGTTCTTGTTGGGATTGTTGTCCCATCATAGCTTCAGAGTCTAACTACCTACGCAGAATACGATTGAACTCCAGAATAACTAAAAGTAACCAAATAAAATCCAATAAATCCAAATACATTCAAACAAGTGAAAACACTTCAAACAGAGCTAAACATACTTACGGGTATTTTGAAAGTAGGGGGGAGGGGTACTTCATGAGATCAAAATATACTCATCTGGAGCTGATGAAGGAAGTACTACAGACGAATTATATTCAGAGGAGCTGATGAAGGAAATAATTCAGACGAAATATAACCAAGGAGTTGATGAAGGAAATACTACAGAAAAAATATATCCATTGATAATTGGAATGAAGGAAATATTCAGACCAAAGTAGACAAATCTAACAGGGAGAGAGAGAGAATGTCCGCAGGAACATTTCTCAATGGTTACCTAGATGAGAGAGATTACTTGGTTAGGTAATACTCTCAGATCTGCTCTCTGATCATGAATTGTCCGATTACTAAGAACGTATAGCGATGGGTGATAACTAGGGTTTAGACGATGTTGATTGGTGGTTGATAAGGGACTGTGTTTGACCTACAGAGATGGCCAAATAACCTATTCCATCACTGGAGGACCGAAAGGACATGCTACACTCAAGGTTGGTTAAACAATCAGTAGGAGAATCGTTGATGGTGACGTTGTTTCCCTTAACAGGCCACCTAGCACTCACAAGCCCTCTCTACATGCATTCTTTGTATACATCCATGATGATCATATAGTCAAAATCAGTCCTCTTATATGCTCTGATGATTATTTTAGTTATTACTTCCTATTTACCGAGGAAGTTCCATCTGAGCTAGTTGAGACCTATGCATAAATGCAGGGTTCGCTCTGGGTAGACATAAGTCTCATCGAAACATGGGACCTAGCTCGCCCAAGGATTTCTTTTATTATTTTATATTTATCAAGGAAATTCCATGAGCCTTAGCTGGAACTTCCGAGCACAGGCTAGACATCAGCCATGTGAATCAACTAGTGGTATTGTTGGCTGCTAATTCTCGTTTGTTGAGTAATTATCATAGTTCATTTTATTAACATTAACATAATTGGGAGACCTTGCATGGCTTGGACTTGCAGTTTTAGTTTCTACTTGCTACTAAGACCTAATTATAGGTGAAGTGTACTTGACATGTTATTGTTTCAGTTGATATTGATTTTTGTTGAGCAACTAACATTTACTAGACAACAGCTAATGGCCTAGGGTTAAACGGTCAACTAGACACCTTCTTTTACAATCATTTCTTATAAAGGTGTATTACTACTACATGTTAATCGAACTTAACTAGTGTAATGACTTAGTATATGTCTAATCATGACTATATCATCTTAGTCTCTAACTACCTAATGCCGACCATCTACTCATGGTCTACTGTTATTAAGCCTTGTAACAAAACTTGTATGGGGTCTTCCTTTCGTATTATCATTCCATGACACCACAACAATATATTAAGCTAGTCTCAACTTAAAATCCTAAAGTAACCATTTAATGATTTAGGACCGTACTATTATGTAGGCACTTTTAAGTATAAGATTATTTCGACAATGCCTATTTGCTTGGGATTAATCTTGAATTGACTAACTAATTTTGATTAGAAAAGGTAATGACTAAATGAATGTTCACCTATCTGATTATACTATCCTATCCCAAACAACCATTTAGCTTTCCTTTTAATCACTTGGTTTGTCCACTAACTGCTATGGTATAAACATACAATCTGTTAATTGACCATCTATAAGCTAACTAACCTTCTAATGTCCTTGTGGTTTATATGGTAACATCTCACTTACTATTTTGATGAACTAGGAATTACTGTAATTATTGAGACTATTTAATTTAGCTCTTAATTCAACTTACTTTGTAGGTCAAACATTATCACCACTTGTTACTGAAATGTCTACTAGCTAACTACTTGATCTGGCTACTGCTAGATTGGAATGTTACTAACTAATTATCAGCTGAATCTGCAAAGTGCTAACTACAGTGACTAACTAACCTACTACTAGTTAACTTTTGCTATCAGTATCCTTGCTAAAAATCTCCCTATTTCTTAGCTAACCACTTGACTTATCCACTGAAGATTACCATAAGAAAATACAATATGTCATTTGATTATCTAACTTATCTTCTCAGACTAATTACTAATTAACTCAATTAACAACATATTTGCTAAATGTAATATCCACCATCTAATCCCCCTGCTAACTAACTACTAATTATTGGTCATCTACTCCTATCACAACATTCACACATAGCATACACATCCACACAGAGTCGACAAAAGGGAGCCGAGCAAAGGGAAAGGCAGAGCGAGGAGGCTCGGGCATGCTCGGGCAGCGCTAGTCGTCGGCGGGTAGGTGGTCTGGCGACCATAGAGGCGAGAACAGGACCGCCGGCGAGGCGAGTCGGGATAAGTGGTGGCGCGGTTCAAGGTGACCAAGATGGCGGTGGGCAACGAAGATAGGCGGCAGCGGTGGCACACCACTATGGCGGTGGAGCTCCGGTGAGAGAGGGGCGGAAATAGGGAGAGCATGGGCTTGAGTGTGTCTAGGGGAACTCACCGCAGCGGACGAAGGGGGCCGAGGGTGGCTGTGGCGGCCTGGCGGCGGGAGCTTGCGGCGGCACGGTGGGAGCGTTATGGTGGTGGCGCTATAGTGGGGGAGAGCTCGAACGAACAACGGGGACAGGTTAGGGGAGGCTAGGGGATGCTCCCTTTTCGAGGAATTGGTCCGGGGCTTTGGGGGATGGTAGTGCCGGCGGCAGAATCAGCCGTGGTCGAGGATGATGACCGTGCGACGCACTCCGATGGGGAAATCCTTCAATTGATTGGGGGTATTGATGGTGATGGTGCAGGACGTTGCATGACACGGCCGGCCGATGGAGAGGAGCTTCGGGCTGGCCGGCGCGGTGAGGGCGGTGTGGCGGCTGAGCGGGCGCTACGTTTTCTTTGCCATTGTGTTTGATTGGAGAAGAAGGAGGAGGAATGGCGGTGGTGGTTAGGCGGCTCAATGTGGACCTTGTGTAGGCACGAAGGGGCGGGCGGCCAAGGTGGAGGCCAAGATGGGCGCGATCGGCGACATGATGGCACCGGTGGCTGGCGGAGCTCTCAGGGAAGGCCGAGTGATGGGCATGCCTGGCTTTGACTCGAGGTGGCCATGGACATGACAGGGGCTAGGCGATCATCGTGGCACCAAGGCGGCAGCGCCATATGCGGGCGAGGCTCTAGCAGCAGAGGAATGTGGCAGGCGGGCGCTGACACGGGGCGGCGATAGGTGAAGGAAAGTGAGCTTGTGTGCGCCGAGGAAGAACGAGGAAGGGAGAGAGAGAAGATAGGCATGAACAGGTTGGGCTGCAACAAGCCAGAAGATGGTGCAGCCAAAGGAACAGTAAGAATGGAAAGAAAAAGACTAGGAAAATTTGGGAAAAGGCAAAATAACAGAATTTTAGATTTGCTAAAATTTTGATATTTGTTTTAAGGAATTCTCCTATAGTGATAGATAAAATCTAACATTTGCTAATGAATTTTTAATTGACTTTTGAACAATCAGAGGATTAGGTTTTGAATGTCATTTCGATGTTAGGGTTTACCCTACACATAATAATAAAAGGATAGTACCTTTTGTTTTATTTTTGCTTCTACAATTTCGGATATTAGGGCTTTTGTTTCTAGGGTTTCCGTTTTAGGATTCATGCCTTTAGGGTTTTTATTTTAATCACTTATGAATCGATAAGAAATCGTATCAATTAACTCTAAAAAATTACACAATCAAAGTTATAACGAATACTCATGCAAAAAGTTTTGAAAATCTCATATTTTTATATTTAGTCGTTTTTGGGATGTTACACGGTTGGCCTAGTGAGATAGCCGTTGTCAGTATCAATTGATTCTTTTGAACCTTAGCAGCTTCCCAATCCTAGGAAGCCTTCTCATCAAAGATCACATCTCTAATGATTATGATCTTCTTCTTTTCCATGTGGTAAAGCCGATATCCTTTAGTGCCATCAGCATAGCCGACAAATATACAACGAACACTCTTATCATCAAATTTAACTCACCTTTGAGCTTGTACTTGGGCATAACAAACATAACCAAATATCTTCATATGACTAATTAATGGCTTCTAACCATACCATGTTTCAAATGGTGTACGATTTAGAACAGCCTTTGTTGGGCTTCTATTCAAAAATATAAACTGTTGTACTCACAGCTTTTGCCCAAAATGATTTAGGCACACATTTCTCTTTTAACATAGAATTTGCCATATCATCAATTGCCTTTTTATTTTGGGAACACCATTTTTATGAGGATTGTAGGCTGCTATCAATTGCCTTCGAATACCAGTATTATCACAATATTTCTCAAATTCTTTTGAGATATACTCTCTACCTTAATCACTGCGAAGTACTTTAATTGTTTGATTGCTTTGATTTTCCACCATAGCCCTGAATTTCTTAAACACTTCCAGTGCTTCTAACCGTTCTCTTAGAAAATAAACCCATGTCATCCTTGTATAATCATCAATAAAAGTGATAAAATACCAATTCTTGCCTTCTGACATAGTTGGTATTTTTCCAATAATATCACTGTGCACTAACTCCAAAAGTGCACATGCTCGCCAAGCTTCTCCATGCGGAAAAGATGCCCAAATTTGTTTGCCGAAAATATAACCTTCACATGGATCAGATTTCAAATTAATGAACGGTAAACCTTGTACCATACCTTTGGTTCTAAGCAGCCACCCATGTTCTAGCAGTTGCCCAACACTTAGAAAATTCTACTTCAAATCAGTTACCAATAAAACTTCTCGAATAAATTTTCGACCATCTTCCATTTGGATGACTATCTGACCCTTACCTTCAGATTAGGCTAAAGAACCATTTCCCATCTGAATCTTTGCCTAATATGATGTGTAACATCCCAAAACTTAGGATTATTTTCAAAAATATAAAAATGTGAACTTTTTAAAATTTTTGATGGATTTTATTGAACAATTGCATTTGGGTTACTGTCTTTTTAATCTTGTGTTGGTTTTAAAAATAAAACTTGAGTTTCTTTGGGTGCTAAAAGGAAATAGATAGAACAAGTAAAATTTTTCTAAAATACGAGAATGGTTTTGGCTTTTATCGATAATCATTCGACAAAATTTCTATATGAAATTTTGTTTAGAAAAATCCTTACAACCTCTTAGGAACAGCACCTTGTTTGATTTTTGTAGAAGTTCAGGTAAGGTGTTAACTTCAGCAAAGAACTCACCTGTTAATTCAAAAATCCAAACACCTGTACTGTTCCTCGGGCTCAAGTCCAACCCGCACGGTCGAACCAGACCATCTCCATCGGTGGATCGAACCCATTGTTTCTGAGCCGTCGGATGTAAAATCAACCATCCAGATCTAAAGCGCCGTTTGGACCATCCGAGTAGTGAGGCTCGTCTGATCCGTTGATTTTGATATCGACGGTCCAGATTAAATGAAACCTTCGGACCATCCGAACTACACAATCAATATGAGCCGTTGGATTTGAAACCATCTGCTCAGATTAAATGGAACGTTTGGACCATCCGAACGAATGTGCAATCTGGGTTGTTCATTTTTGATCGGGCCGCCCAGCAAACACAATGCGTGCACCGTTAGATTCCTATCGGACGGGCCATATCAAAAGTGTCGTTCGGACCGTCCGAACAGCACGATCCATTTGAGCTGTTGATTCTGAAATAGATGATCCAGATTGACTGAATTGTTCGGACCATCCGAACATCTCTTTTCATCTAAGCCATTCGTTTTTGATCGAACCGTCAACGTTTGATCAACTCGTACCGTTTCGAGTGGGTCCCCTGTGCAGTGCTTTTCTTTTCCCTCTTTCACTTACTGATCGGGCCCACTCCCAGGAGCTCAACCCTTGTTAGCAAAATCTGGACAAATCAAATTTTCCTTTCTCTGGCTGACAGCCCGGCCTCACGGCGCAGCACTTTCCTTCCTTCTCCCACTGACCATTTGAGCCCACTGTCCAGACTTCATCTTCCACGTCTCTCCTGCCCAGCTCGCCAGCAGCTCCCGACCGCCATGGCCACGCGGCTGCCCATCTCGCGCCAGCGCACCAAGCTCGCCCCCGGTTTCCTCCTTCCGCCCCTGGTTTTCCTCCCGTCAGCTCCATGCCCATGCCGCATTGACCCCATCGGCCAAGCTGCATGCACGCCACGCACCCGAGCTTGCCGCCACGACGTCAACGAAGGCTTCCTCGCGAATGCTCCGCCACTTCCCTATATAAGCCAAGCAATGGCAGCTTTGCCTCCTCTGCTGCCACTCCTCTAACCATTCCCATCTTCTCCAAGCCCAAGCCAAACTTCAAACCGAAGCTCCCAGCTCAAGCTCCGAATGTCCGCCCGGACCGCCGCTCGCCGTTCCGGCCGCGTCGATGAACTCCGGCCAACTCCGAGTGCGTCACGGTGTGTCACGCCACTCCCAGAGCCAAATCCCTCAAGCAATTTTGGCTTTGGACCACCGTGGAGCTGCGCGTGCTCCTTCTTCCCCGTGGCCGGCCAACATCGTCTCCACCATCGCCGCCATTAATTCGGAGAGCCCGAGCTCGATCCCTCCCTTAGTGAGCTTCCTTAGGCCTTCTCCTACCCTACCCCATCACTCACTTGCTCTATCTCCCTCTTCAGGTCGCCGCCACCATTGGAGCTCCTCGCGCCGCCGCCGGTCCGCGCTGCCAGACCAACTCCGGCCACCTCGGCTCCCTTTGACTACGCTGGTGAGTTCATAGCACCTAGCTGTAACTCATGAGTGCGCCATTTAGCCCAGAGCGTCTCGGTTTTGCGAAACGCCATGTTTGCCCAAAGCATTGCCGCTGCTCACCTGCGTTGCGCCGCCGCATAGGACCACCGTGGACCTCGCCGCCGGTACCAATAGGTCCTCCCCGGCGAGGCGGTTCCATTTTAGCCATTCCTGGCCACCGCCATGCTCCCTAGTGCCGGCGACGACCGTCGCCCATTTCAGCCCGAGAGCCTCCTGGCCTTCCTCTGTCGCTGCCCCTTTTGCTCTCTGTGTCGTTCTTCTCTGTAAGTCTTTGAAAATAGGACTCGGTTGTAATCCAAACCAACTAGTGCTAACCAACATTATGGATGGCAATTAGGTTCTTCAATGGTGTAGCAATTGTGAAGCTTGAATTAGTATGAAGTTTAGGCTTTAGCTTTTCAGTTCAGAGGATTCCTTTTGGTTGTCTGATGAACAGAGAAGGTAAAAGCTTCTGTTGTCAGAACCGTGAACAGGGAAGTGTAGTTGAGAGATAGAACTGACAGTGGACTAGTGACCTTCTAGTGCCAGTACTTAGCAAGTATTAATTAGTACGTTGGCTAAGCGTTGTGTTGAGCTATTTGATCACTCAAATAACTTAACTAGAAGTTGAGATGTGTAGGGAGTTAGCTAGTGCCTTTTCTGTCCAGAAGGTTTTTCGGCCAAATAGGTGAACTGAGAAGATGAATTATGGATAATTGGAAGTGTTAGTGAGCCTGCCCCTTTGGTGTTTCAAGTGCTAGTCACTAGGTTTGACCACCACAGCAGGATTCATTTTTGCAAATAGCAGCACTGCTTTACAAGTCTTTTAGCAAGATAGTTAGTGAGGTAATTAGGGACTCATTGGTGTTATTAAACAGTAAGGTATTGTCTGTTTAATGCAAAGGTGAGTCTTGAGTAGCTGACAGTAGATTCCTTGTTTGGGATGGTAGTACTTTAGCCAAGCCATAGCCATGTTTCTACTTCCTCTGTAGCCCACCCTCTGTGCGTGTATGTTTACTTGTAGGTCTCTGACAGTGAACCCCTTTCTTTTATTAGTTGGTTAGTGAGGATTAGTAGAAGTGATTAGTGTTTAGTTAGCTAGATAGTGCAATGTCAGTAGGTCGTCTCAGTAAGCTTTTTGGTAGTTAGCAAGGCATGGTTAAGTTAGTATCAGCGAGCAATAAGCTCATTGTATTAGATTAGTGTATGCCTGACTTTGGGAGCCACCTAGATGAGTTAGTCTTTCAGAACCTGTCAGTAGGTTAAATAGTTAGTTAACCTCGGTGTACGAGTGTGCCACTAGCTAATTGCAACCGCAGTTAATAGATGTGCACACAATAACCATCAAAGCCTACCGAAGGAGGAGAGCATATAAGAGGATTGATTTTGACTGTATGATCATCATAGATGTATACGTAGAATGCTTGTAGAGAGTGTTTGTGAGTACTAGGTAGCCTGTTAAGGAAAACAACATCACCTAGACTCTAGGTGTCGTCTGTTGTCATTCGTCCCCAGTGATCTGACGATTCGTGCTTCGAAAGTAGATCTAGAGAGTATTACCTAACCCGGTAATCACTCCCACTTAGGTAGCCAGTGAGGAATGTTCCTGCGAACATTCTCTCTCCGAAGGATTTATCTACTCTGTCTGTAGTATTTCCTTCATCAGCTTCTTTGAATCTACTTTGGTTTGAAGAATTTCCTTCATCAACCTCTCTGAAATACTTTGTCTAATAGTATTTCCTTCATCAAGCTTCAGATGAGTATGTTTCGGTCTCATCTGAATCACTCCATTCTTTCAAGATGCCAATAAATATGTTTAGTCTTATTTGAAGTATTTTATCTAGTTTGATTATGTTTTTATTGGATTTCATTTGGTTATTTTCAGACGCTCTTGGATTTAATCGTAATCTGCGTAGTTAGACTCTGTCGCTGTGATGGGATAACACTCCCAACAGGATCGAGATTATCAGAACATTAAACAGGATCGAGATTATCAGAACATTAAACATGATCAAGGTTATCTGAACAACATAAGCAAGAGCAAGGCAAGCACCCCCTTTGATCATATTGATCACATTATTTTAATTATTGTACTTTGTTTTTGCAAATCCTATTATGCATGCGTGTATTTCTGTGTAAAAATGCTATTGTTGGGAAATTGGTAGTTGTAATCCTACTTGCTGCATATGTCTCCTTGGATTATTGATCACCTACTGTTGTAACCATTAGAATATGGGTTAGATACTATGTAATGTCAATTGGGAACTTTTGAGTACGATTGTCGTACAAAAATTTGCAACTAGAGCAATAGAATTTCTAAAAATTGATTAATGGACAATATGATAATTTGTGAGCTTGGGATTATTTTGAAAAATGTTCAGGGGAGTTACCTCTGTTATTTTGATGAAAATGATATGAAAACTTTAGTCTTTCAGACACAGGCAAGTTATGTTGTATTCTGAAAAAGTGAGGATTGAAACTCACTAGTAGATAGGGTGGAGATCTTGCCTGTAGTCGGTTAAGGACTGAAGCCAGCAAATTCGGGTCTAAGACCTAATTGTACAACCATATGTGCTATTGTGGGATGGCCGTAGCTAACTAAGTTGTCGAAATCTTAGCCTTGCATGACAGTAGGCAAAAGTAGGGCGCCATGCCGATGGTTCAGTACTGCTGACCCAACTGCGAATGCCTCACTTCGATGGGTGTTCTCCGGGCGAAGTGAGGGACTTACTCAACGGGGGCTGTCTGGTGAGTAAGGCTCCTCATCCGATGTGTTACCTTGTTACTACCAGTGTTATTACTTTATCCCGACGGATAAGGATAATGATTCGCAGGGCTAGTGTAAGGTTGGGACTAGATGATGTAAAGGCTGCGTCGCGAACTCTAGGTTGCTTACCTTTGGTAGTGAGCAACGATATAGAGATACTCCAAGCAACTGGAGTACCGCGTACTATGGGTAAAGTTGTACACCTCTGTAGAGTGATAAACTATTTGAATAGCCGCGCTCGCGGTCATGAGCATGCTTAGTGCGGCTGGTATGGTGGTAGCTTTTGTTTTCCAAACTGTTTTGTTACAAAATGCTGGGGTAATGACATTGGGTTTTACTTTGTTGAGTTAACTGCCATGTCTATGATTTTGTTGCTATGTCTATAGCCGAATTTGTCATTTCAATGACTGTTTTGCTATTTCTATAGCAGTGTTGCCATGTCTATGGTTGAACCGAATCTGTTAGTGCCATTTCTATGGCAAAACCTGTTTATTTTTGCTTACAACCGAGGAAGGTTGTAAGTGTTTGTTGTTACTTATTCATTTACTCTATTTCTTCGTCTTTGTACTTATTCTTTCATAAACTACTCTTTTAAATACTGTTGCAAATTATTACTTATGATTATTGCAAATAAACTTGGCTTTGAGCAAAAGAACTTGTAGAGTAGAGCCATTCACTTGTTAGCTTTGCATCTAATATAATTTTTGCGATACACTACAAGTCTTGCTGAGTACATAAGTACTCAATGTTGCTATTGTTGTTGGTTTAGAATTTGCAGATAATCCAACGCCTGACGACGAGTTCTTCGCGCCTGGCACCGAAGGGTTCGGTGACGGGTCTACTTAGGTCTTGCTTCCAAGTTGGTTGCTGAGGATCGATGGGCACCTTCTTTGGACTTTTGCTACTACTACTATGTCTTCCGCTGCTATTTATTTTGTTTACTCTGGTAACTGCTTGTTGTTGTAATAACTGTTGTAAAAGCTTAAGTAGATTACACCCTTTTGCTTTACATTAGTATGTGTTTGTATGGAAATGATGCCAAGAGTTGTGAATGTGTGTGCTAGCTTTTAATCCTGGGACTAGCACAGAATACACATAAGATTTATGGGTATTCCACGCCCGGGGGTCTGACATGATGAGTCAACATCTTGAAATATATCCAATATATATGGTTTGTTCAACCACTGTCCACAATCCAAGTATCATTTTTTTCATCTTGGGCAATTTGGCAAGAATAAACTGCCCCTTTTGTATTATCCTCTTCTTTTGAGAAATTTCCCTGATTGTTATCTTGGGATCTACAATATTTGGCAATGTGACCTTGCCTTTTGCATTTCGTGCAAGTCATCTTCTTCCAGCACCTATCCGTAGTGTGATTGGATTTTTTTGCAAATATCACACCAAAATTTAGAACTAGTCATACCTTTTTCTCTTTTATCTTCGGCCGACTTCTTCTGCACATCTTTCTTTGGATCACCTCTTCTTTGATAGCTTCCACCATTTCTTGAATTGTAGGATTTGAAACTTAGCTTTGACCGGAAGGTGGTTTCAACTGAACTCCCTGCTCGCTGTAGCTTCCTTTCTTCATGAGATTCTAATGAACTCATTAGTTGTTGCACAGTAAGGGTCGCCAAATCTTTCGACTCCTCAATTGCAGCAACTATATACTCAAACTTTTCTGGTAAACTGATCAAAATTTTCTCAACAATCTTTTGATCAGTAATCTCTTCACCGTAGGTGTGCATCTGATTCACCACCTCGATGATCCTCGAGAAGTAATCCTTTATCTTCTCAGACTCCTTCATCTGCAGATTTTGAATCTGCCTTCACAAAATTTGTAGCCTTATGGCTAAAACTTTTCTGAACCTTGAAACTCCTCCTTGATTGTCCCATGCTTCCTTTGACTTCTTGGCCCCAATATTCTGAGGAAACAAACTTTCTGCAACACCTTGTTGAATCAAAAGCAAGGCCTTGGCGTCCGTCATCTGGTTCTCAGCTAGAGTTTTCTTCTGCTCCGGTGTAAGAACATCTTCAGTAGCATACTCTTTCTAGCTATTCCCCACAATATCCCACAATCCTTGCGATAATAGCAGCGTCCGCATCTTGATGTTCCACATATCGTAATTCTCTCCTAAGAATACGGGAATCATCGACTGCGCCATTCTAACACCCGAACTCGAAGCCATAACCTCGGCTCCGACAAATAACATGAACACGCCGCACTACTCCGCTACGCTCGACTCGAACCTGGGGCTCTAATACCAGTTGTTGGGACTCGGACACTAAAAGAAAGCAAGGAGACAACAAAGAAAGGAATAGTAGCAGTACTTTAGATTTACTCACTGAACTTTGTAGTTCATTCAACTACATAAGACTCCACACTCATACATATGTACTAGGTAGGAAGGGCGCGCTACGCTGCGCCCGTGTAGTCCCGTGTGAGATAAGAGGTCCGCAAAAATGATGACTCGAAGCGATTGTTAATTTAGGGAGGTGCTATTCTAACTATAACATCGTGGTTGTTTGTAGCAAAAACCCAATAGACATATATAGTGGAGGGAAAAAGTGGACAAAGCTGGTTTGATCTAATATAAGTAAGGATCTAAAAGAAAGCACCATTAACAATATGACATGAAACTGGCCAATCACCATAGTTATGTTTCCTGGCGTATTTCTTGTGTAGCAACGACCACCAAATAGGATATGTAACCATATACATGCAGTCCAGTAAATACAAGCATGGGTTGAAATGTACACGCAACAATGCAGTTAAATACATAGTAACGATAATAGATAATGTAGGGTTCAAGGGTTATAGGTGGCTATCTTAAACAAAAATGTCTATGGCAGTGGTACCAAGTACCACTCATCATTAGTTCAAATAATTTCAGAAACATAAAGAGTGATGGCTAATATATATGGTGCTTTCCCTTTGGCCTCTCCTGACTATTGGAGAACTATTTTTCAAGAGATTTCTTGTAGTTCCTCATCAAGTTAAGTGCAGAGGAAGTCATAAAATAGTAATGTTGTTTTCAGAACTGAACTGAAGGGTAATCAAATGGCCTAAGCAGACAGGAGATAATCATTTTAGGCTATGCAAGAGGCTGATTGGGTGTTGTCAAGTGGTGTAGCTTACCGTGGGTGTTAGTTGACATATGTGGCATGCCTTCTACAATGGTCGTAGCATACACAAGGAACCTAATCCTCGCCAAATTAGATGATGCTTCTTGTATAACTCTGTAAAAACATAACAACACTATGTAATTGGTAAAAGGTAATCAACATTTGTATATAAAGCATAACTTTGAATCTCACGTGTCCTGAGTAACATAAGCAGTAATGAATACACACACAGTAACCAACCAAGCGTAAGCAAGCACAATCGGCACCTAACACGCAGCAGACCTAACCATCAGCAAGGGCACATAATATACCTCATGAGGACAAAGCTGGAGCTAAATAATCTGAGACCAACGCAACCAGACAGTGCGCATCATCCCTGCTACAGCAAACAAAAGCCTAGAAGTGTGCATCTTCGATTTTAAAATTGATGAATAGTTCTGTGCTAATACTTTTCTATGCATTTCCTGTAGAAACAACAAGAATCATATCCGGATTCCGGACATTAGAGGCAGCCAAGAAGGACCAACATGGTGCTATGTAATAAAAAGCTGGTAAGAAACTAAAGAAGCAACAAGAATCATATCCGGCCATCAAAGGCAGCCAAGCAGGACCAAGAGAATGATATGCAAATAGAGCTGCAAAGAAATTAAGGAACCTAGGTTTTGCTAGCAACTGGAACCAACATCTGTTCAGATGGGGCAAAGGCAGCAATAACCTGAAAACAACATTTACCTGCCTACCAAGACCCTTGCCTAGCACAAGATCTGATGACTTGGTGATAGCAATAAACTGAAAATTGGAACAATGCTGTAACACTGAAACAATATCATGGAGCAATTCGTGGCTAAAGAACGCAACACATATTATAATAATTTAACCGATAATAGCATTTACCTGCCTACCATGACCCTTGCCTTCAGAGGCTCCTTCAATGATACCAAGAAGATCAAGAAGTTGGATTTTGGTATCACTGTAATAGATAATACCAGGAATGCAAGTGAGGGTTGCGAACTCATATGATGCAGATTCATAATGTGTCACAGTTTACATAGCTAAAAGAGGCGACTTTCCAACACTACAATATGAACTGTAAAAAACATTGATCGTATTGATGTAATAAATCCGAGCGAACAACTACATTGAGCCTTCTATGTTTTGCAATACAAACAAGAAAGAAATTTTCAGCTCAAGTTAGTAACCATAGCAAAACGAACATGACATAATATTAGAATATAGAAAATAAGGCATATAATATATCTTGAGTTGGGTCAGTAGCTAATTTAGATTTCCGATTTGCATTATATACAAGCCAATAGCTATCATAGTTTGTTTGATAGACAAGCATGTGTCAAGAATACATGAAAGCAGATGATGTATCTGGAACACACAAGGTTCTCCAAATGATTATAACATAGTACAAGAATTGTAAATACACGCTACAAACCAAAAGGCTTGAAACCCAAAAATGTAGTACTCAATTTTGTGGCATAAGAGGGATACCTGGGAAATGCAATAAGCGCAACACAACCATGACCAAACTTTGTGGCCTCAAAACCATCTCCTTATCCACTGGAACCCTATATGACCAATGAGATGGTAGATTTAACGATAGAAATTCAAGGAACTTCTATGTTAAGACTATTTCTTTTTTCAGAGCATGTCACTAAAAAAATCTCTGAAGGTGAAGCTATGAAATAATTTAGTAAAAAATGAACAAGAAACAATAGCACAATAGCTTCGCATGATGATATAATTTGTTACCAAAATTAGACCGGAAAAAGATTTAAATTTAAATTCGAAAGATTTTTATGTAGTGCCGTAGCTCATAAATACCTTTGGAGGCTCTAATAATTGTGTCCGCAGCATTGCTTTTGTGTTGACTTCAGTTGTCCAAGATGATATTCTATGTAACAATAACAAAGAAATATTATTCCCATATACAATATGCAAGACAAGCTTTCATATGGCATCACATGCCATAATGGCTTGTTGCAAAATAAGGGTGCCAAAAAACATAGATAATCATTGATTGACTAAACAATACCCTATTAATAAAGTAAAAATTTACTAAATAAGATGCATATGTATGGTCAGTTAGTGACCTATGCTAGCACTCTATACAAAATTTTGTATAACTCTGTGTTAATAAGTTTCTATGCCTTTCCCGTAGAAACAACAAGAATCATATGCGGACATCAGAGGTAGCCAAGAAGTAACAACAGGGTGCTATGTAAATAGAGCTGGCAAGAAACGAAAGAAGAAAACAGAAGTATATCCGGACATCAGAGGCAGCCAACTAGGACCACAAGAGTGCTATGCAAATAGAGATGGCAGCTACTGCTATCAAGGTTTCATGTTGTCAGCCAATGTGTATCTCCTGCTTATTTTCGTGAACTATTTGTATTCGGCCATCAAAGTGGAAGGCTAAGAAAACTACCTTTGCTGTAGTACGCAACTAAAAGGCCGCATATTAACATGGCACCTGCAACGCGATTCAAGAAGCGTGCTTGATTGTTTGGAACCTCAAAAGAATTGCCATAGGAGGCATATCTGTGCAAAGTAACACAAAAAATAGGCTGAAACACAAGGTAACCATACCTATCGCAAAATTCACAGTAATTGAAGGCCGCCACCTTTCCCTGTTTAGCATTCAGCCACAGCAGAGGAAATCAAACAATCAAAGCAGCCTGTGTTATCGACCTGTAGAAAATCACAAACCACAGAAAATCTTGTTTAGCATTCAGCCACAATAGAGGAAATCAAACAATCAAAGCAGCTAGGAAAAGTTGGTTGGTTACCTTGCCAGTACCAGGCACACCATGAATATAAAGGCAAATCGTAAACAATGGTCATTGCAAATTGCATCCTTCACAAATGTATATATCTCCTCCATTTCTCTAACATAAGAATCCTACTAAGCCACAGTTTTAATAAGATAATTAAACATACCGGGAAAAAAGAATAAACATACTTATCCCTGCAGGGTAATGACTCTGGAAGGGTGCCAATAACAGTAGCTTTACGCCTTCTCTAGATCATCTTTTGATGTCATCGAACATGCTCGAGAATTTTTCGGATCCCAATTTTTATAGGCCATATATCCTCCTTTTTGTAAATTCTACTTAACAAACATGCACAATGTTCAATGCAACACTACAAAGGGAGAGACCGAGAGGGAGAATAAGAGTTAGTACCACACCCAATTCATGTGACTGATTCTTTCTAGTAAGCAACATGTAGCTGGTTCTTCCTCCGTGTCATATTTTGAATCCTCATCAATGTCATTGTTGTAATAATTACCATCATTGTAAGGATCATCACTGGGATCTTCTTTTGTCTACAAAATAATAGTGCAGTAACAAGCTCAATCACTGATTGCACTACACCACGCGGATGCTCCTAACTTCTTAGAAGTTAGAATAGAGTTTTGCATCTGTGAGGCTTTAGTAGATGTACCTCAGGTTGCACTCACCTGCAAGAGGTCTGTAAGGTTTCAATTGCTGAAGGGTATATATATAGTCACGTCCTTTGCAATCATGAAGATAACAGCGCTAAGAGCTGACAGGCTTCTACTGATTGCCTACAACATCAAGAAACATGACGAATAAATCCATGGCATTACCAAATATTGAGAACAATATAAATCTATGATGACTGGTCAGCAAACACACTCAAAGTATTAAGACACATCTAGACACGAACATTATTATGGATATATTACAACTAACTATGTGTGAAAGAAGGGTGAAAGGTTACCAGCAAAAGGAAGCTGATGGAGAATTCAACAATCAGCAATAACCATCTAATCCCCAACACGATAGAAGGCCAATCTGAGTACGATAACAGGGACGAGCGAAACGTTTACAAACAAATGCGTTAATTAGTGCGGTTTCAGAGAGGTAAACAGTAGGGATAAAATGAAACAAGCCAGTTCGGCAGTTACCTAATAGACAACATTGATTCCGAATACAAATCAAACTAAATGCGTTTTGTCCAGTACCTCAGGTTTTTTTTAATATCCTCATATACCAACTACGAACTTAGAACCATCTAGATAGATGCATCTGTAAGTGATTTAGAACCATCCATCCAGATAAATGCATCTGTAAGTGTAAAGATTGAACATAGGTCTATGTGTACACAGTCTCAAAACGTGTAGTCAAGATGTTAATCTGTAGTTGGTAGAACTAACCAAAAAACTCCATCTTAGCTGCACATGTAATCAGGGAATCAGTGGTACAAGAATCTGGAACCTGGCAGCAAACAACGCAATCGTCTGTGACCCCAGGAAATGAACCTGCACACCACAAGGAAAGGGCCGAACTGGGAGGGCCTGGTACGCTTCGGAGGAGCATCTTCTCTGATGTAGCGCCGGAGCCGGGCGAAGGGGAGGAGAGGGTGGGGGAGGGGGTGGCACTGGCGAAGGGAAGGAGGCGGCCGACGGGGACAGCGTGGCCGAGCGAGAGGAGGGGTCGAGCAGATGGAAGGCTGATCTGATTAGGGGCCGAACCGGGAGGGCCTGGTATGCTTCGGAGGAGCATCTTCTTTGATGCAGTGCAGGCCGGGCGATGGGGAGGAGAGGGCAGGGGAGGGAGCGGCATGGGTGAAGGGAAGGAGGCAGCCAGTGGGGGCAGCGAGGCTGAGCGAGAGGAGGGGCCGAGCAGATGGAAGGCGGATGTGATCTGGGCACAGGCTAAAATGGTGGTGGGTGAGGCGGTCGAAGCCGAGGAGAGAGCAGGGGAGGGGATGGCACGGGCAAAGTTAAGGAGGCGTGCAGCGAGGATGGCGCGGCTGAACGAGAGGAGGGGCTAGAGCATGTGGAGGGCAGGCGATGGGGCGAAGAAATTGGAAGAGCTTTCTTGTTGAAGCCGGGGGATGGAGACGAAGGGACCCGAGGCGTCCAGGCGAAGCTACGTTGGCGACGAAATCGGGAGGAAGGCACGTGTGCAGGACTGGACAGTGGCATGAACGCGCTGGCGGAGGGGCACGCAATCTGGTCGGCAGCGCCACGCGACCGGGAAACCGAGAGCGAGACAGATTAGCCGGGCGGCGCGCGAAGGAAGCTGAGTTTCAGGATGCGCGGCAGCGTGCGTGTGGAGGACTAAACGTACAGGGACGCTCTGGTTGCGGCATTTCCACCGGGCTTAATACTAGGTGAGATTACCAAGTGGCATTCATGTCTATTGATAGACCGGGCAAACCGATTGAACCCAGCATAGCTAGCAAACAACAAACAATACAGCTAGCAACAACACGTGTTAACTCTTAGAGCTGCCTGGACACTTCCTTGTGGACATGCTATGGCCAGTCATTATCACATGGATCCACTAAGGGAACAGGTAAGCTACTAGTAATCAACTTCAAATTTGCTTCTGTTATTTCTTTGCTGACATCCAGCTCAAAACTACCTTCTTTTCTTTTTTTTTCAAAAGGGAGTTAACCCAGCTTTTATAGAAAGCTAATTAGCAAGTCTTTTACAACCACTAGATTGTATAGTGCAGAAAGCAAAAGTAAAGCTGGGGCTACCAGCTGACAATCACCATCCAGGATACAAAACATCAACTGATTAACAAGTCTAGCAACAGCAAGTTGCCTAGTTGACAAGAAGACAGCCAAAAAACGGCACAGCTGCCACCAACTTTGATCAGTTTCTTGGAGAAGGATTTGCCACTTGATGTTTAAAGGTCTGTAGCCACCTTCCTGCTCTTTCCAAGAACTGATTCATCTTCATTCGATCAGGTTCTTTGAGAAGGATTTGCCAACGCTGCAAACAAGATATAAGTTTGAAAATGACTGTAGTAGGTTGATTAGGAAAAATTCTCTCCATAGCCCCTTTGTTCCTGACAATCCAAAGGATCCAAGCAATTGCTGCAAAACTAAATAAGTCAACATGATAGTAGTTAGCACCCCTCCTCCCCAACCAATTCATATGCAGATCATCAAAAGAGACAGGAAAATGATCCCAGTCAAGAATTTCTTTAATGCAACTCCAAACAAAATTAGCCATCACACAGTTAAAAAACACATGATTAGTGTCCTCT
Source organism: Phyllostachys edulis (assembly GCA_036346405.1). Classification (NCBI taxonomy): domain Eukaryota; kingdom Viridiplantae; phylum Streptophyta; class Magnoliopsida; order Poales; family Poaceae; genus Phyllostachys; species Phyllostachys edulis. Next base: position 50,567,580 of record CM070563.1, read on the forward strand.
TTAACCCCACACAGGATGCAATTCACTTCACCAGGCCAACCTCTAAGTTTGAGTTGGTCAGCAGTTTGAATCCTATCTTGATAGGCCTGCCACAAGAAAATTTTAACTCTAAGAGGAATCCTACTACTCCACAACCTCTTGAGCTTCACATTTATAACAACCCCAAAAGCCATAGGACTGTATAAAGATTTGACCGAAAAAACACTAGAGTTCTCCAAGCACCATCTGATTTTATCTTGGTTCTTGCTAAGATACAGATTATCCAAAATCTGTTTCATTTCCACCCACTGCTGAACCTCTTCCTCCCCAAAAGTTCTAACAAAACCAACCTGCCAACTATCATGAGACCAACAATTAGACACACTGATCTCAGTGCTACTACAGATTTTATACAATTTATCAAACCTGATTTTAAAAGGACAAGAGTCTACCCAAACATCATTCTAGAAACAAGTTGACTTACCATCTTCTATCAAATGAATCACACCCCTATTAAAAATATGCTTAACTTTATGAAGATTCCTCCAGAATCGGGAACCCCTAACACTAGAACCATTCTGGTCTCCTCTGTCAAGATATTTAGCTTTTAAAATGCGAAACTAGAGTTCACTCCTGGCTTGACTCATTCTCCAAAACCACTTACTAAGTAAACAATCATTGAAAAGCCTGGAATCAATAACCCCCAACCCACCAAAACCTTTAGGCCGGCAGACTGCTTTCCATTTAACCATGTGATACTTAAATTTATTACTCACCCCTCTCCAGAAAAACCTAGCTCTAATGGAATCCAACTTTTTATGCGTCTCCTCACTAAGCCTGTAAAACCCCATCGTATAAGTAGGGATACTGCTTAAGCAACTATTAACCAAAACCAAACGATCCCCTGAGGACAGCAACCTCCCTTTCCAGTTACTCAACCTATTCTCCACCTTGCTTAGACTACTAACAGCAGCTTTCCTCTTAATGTCCTTGTCCCCAATAGAGATCCCCAAATATGTCAAAGGGAATTGCCCCAGTTTACAATCAAACTTCTCAACCATAGTCTGAGCATCATCCTGATTAACACCCACAACAAACACTTCGCTTTTTATGATAATTGATCTTCAACCCTGACATCCATTCAAAGCAATATAACAAAAATTTCAGATTTAAAATATACTCTTCCTTCAGCTCTACCATAAGAACTATATCATCAGCATATTGCAAAATAGAGACCCCTCCTGGAACCAGATTTGAATCCACCCCTTTAATAAACCCTTGATGCTGAGCTTTCTCCATCATTGAGGCTAATACATCAGCAACCATATTGAAAAGGAGAGGAGATAAAGGGTCTCCTTGTCTCAAACCTCTATGAGTGGCAAAATAGGGACCCACTAGACCATTGATATTGATACTAACTTTGCCCCCTCTAACAGATTGCATCACCCAGTTTACCCATTTAGCTGAGAATCCTCTATAAGTCAAAACATTTTCCAGGAAGATCCAATTAACCTTGTCATACGCTTTTTCAAAGTCCAATTTGAGAATGACACCTTTATTCTTAGTTATCCTCAGGTCATGCAAGATTTCATGCAGAGTGACCACCCCATCCAAAATGTGCCTACCTTTAATAAAGGCAGCCTGGCTAGAATTGATAATGTTGTGAGCCACTTCCCCCAACCTAACTGCCAACAATTTGGTAATGATCTTATAGCTGACATTCAGCAAGCAGATAGGCCTGAACTGATTGATAGTATTAGAATCCTTAACTTTAGGAATCAGAGTGATCACCCCAAAATTAAGTCTCTTCAGATCCAACCTTTCCTCAAAGAAATCCCTAATCAAATTCATGAATGGCTATTTTAAAACTTCCCAAAAAGATTTGTAAAAGCAGGCAGGGAACCCATCAGGTCCAGGTGCAGAATTATTGCTAAGCTCTTTACTAACTTTCCCCACCTCTTTCTCGAGAACTGCTGAATTAAACAGAGTTATCTAGCTCGAAAATCATTTCATCATCTTTCCAAAACCCTTTAGCTAGATTAACAACAATCTCACTATCAAACCCAAACAACTTTTTATAAAAGTCATAAATGTCTTTTCTGATTGTCTCATCATCAGACACCAAACCAGTCTCAGTCTCAAGTCCAAGAATACGATTTTTCTTCTTTCTCCCATTAGCACAACTATGGAAAAAGCTTGTATTAGCATCACCATGAATGGTCCATTTAACAGCCCCCCTTTGTTGCCAATACTTCTCCTCCATATCATATAAAAGTTCTAATTCACTCTAAGCCTTGTACCTCTCTTTCCATTCCTCATTAGTGAGGTCCTTACACTTAGCCTTCAAGTCTAATCTGGAAATATAGTCTAAATAGTACCTCTTCTTAATATCGAGATCTCCATTATTATTGGCACCCCAGCCTCTCAGAAACTGTCTGAGAGCAACTAGACCCCCATTCCATCTGTCCATTGAATAAACCTGCTCAGGCATTCTATTTACAATAAGAGACCATTTCTCCTGCACTATTTCTTTAAAATGATCTTGATCAAACCAATTTTTCTCAAAAAAGAACCTCCTAGAAGATTTGATTTCATTGCCACCTGTATTCAGAACTATAGGATAGTGATCGACCCTAATTCGGTCAAGTCGCAAGCAAGATACAGAGGGAATTTTGATTCCCAACAAGTGGAAACCAAAATCCTATCAAGTTCAACTAGAACAGAGCCGTTCTTTGTTAGTCCAAGTATGTCTAGAGCCACCCTTTTGACCTCCATCAAGTCGTTGCAATTGATAAAACTATTGAAACTATCCATTAACTTGTAATTAGCAAAGCCAGAATTTTTGTCAGAAGCCTTTCTGATCAAGTTAAAGTCTCCTCCCAACACCAAAGGTAGAACTGCAGAGTGGCAGTTGTCATCCAGCTCCTTCAAGAAGTCAAGACTTAAAGCACGATGAGCAGGACCATACATAGTAATCATAGCTCCTTCAAGAAGTCAAGACTTAAAGCTGGAATCACCCCTGCTTACATGTTCTTCCCTTTCCATCTGAACTGCATCCTCTCTCCCCTCAATGCTGATATCTGGTTCTTTAGTCTGCTCACTTTTGGCCTGCTTTACTTTTTCAACTTGAGCGATAGCAGACCTAACAAGTTCATGAGCTTTCATAGCAGAATTCATAGCAGAAACAACCTCCCTAGAACTCTCCCTTTGAGTCCCCAAAGAGATATCACATGCAACCGCAATATTTTCTAAATACTGGAAAGAGGCATTATTAAGAATATTAAACGAATTATGTGCAGACATACCTGGATTTTCCAAGTTTTGAATGGATTTCAGTTTAGCTGCCTTCTCCTGCATAGGGATGCCTTGATCTTGGATACAAAAACTCTTTCTAGTTGGGACTGCCGGCTCCTTTATCCTGCTCTTACCCCCTTTTTTAATTGCTAACATCCAATCCTTAGATTTTCCTCCCCCTTCATTAAAAATATACTCTCCAAGCTCTTGGCTAGTATTGTATCTTGACATCACCCCTTCAGAACTTTTCAGATTATCTTCCCCTCATCACTTCTATCAACCTCCAAGTAAACTTCTGTAGAGAAACCTTTCTGGGTATTCACATGACAGTCAATCTGAGATTTATTAGCAGAGACCTTATCTTCAGAGGAATTTCTATCTGACACTTGTAAACAAGGCCATAAAGAAGCATCCATCAATGTAGGCCCAACATTAGTGTGTACCACTATTGCTTTAGAACAAACTTCTGCAATATCTTTACTAGAATTAATCTCCCCATTATCTGAGCTGACAGAAATAACATCTTCTTCAATATTCCCCCCACTAACTCCCTGATTATCAATATTAGTACCCTCTTCAGGAAGGCTGAAAGATATAGGAAGAGCAGAGATAATCTCCTTACTTTCATGCACAGCCACAATCTCTTTTCCTTGCACTGAACCATCTGAATCTGCAGACCCTTGACTTTTGGTTTTAGTCTTGTAAGAGTCCCCTCCACTCTTATGTTCAGACTGTACGGATTCTCCTCCAAACCTTTCAACAAGTTTTTCCCACTCAGTATTTTCATCTTCTCCATCAGAGTCATCTCCGTTATCATCATCTTTATCATCCTTCTTTTTCTCTTGAACTGTGTGGCAAGGGGCTTTCACTAGAACCTTATTCTTTTTGTCTGTCACCCCTTCAGCTTCAAATCGCAAGTCATAACCAACCACATTGATAAAAAAATTCCACAAAGCAGTTAATGCTATGTGGGTCACGACAATGCACTCTGACTTTGACTAGGTCAGCTTTCATGAGGCTGGATTCATCTACTTCGATAGCTTCCCCCACAATCCCCACTAGCTCTTTAACAATATCTATAGTTTTGGCAGGGCTAGGGATGCCAAAACTTTAACCCAAATAGGAGCCAAGAAGGAAGAAGCTTCAGGATCAATATTAGATTTGTCAACTTTTTAATAGAGTGCAAAGCTAGCTCCACCCCTCCTACTTTGGACCAAGTCTCTAAAATACTTTTGGAAGGAAAGACCACAACATACTCTGACTCTGAAACCTTCCTGACTTTCCAATCCCAATTCTCCTGAATCAAATGCTTCATTTCATCTTCAATACATTTAGTAGTTGCCACCCCTTCTTGAATAGTAATCACCCCAGTTGCTGCTTGTTGCTCAGCAATACGAAAACCAGGAACCTGGAGGCTATAGAAGCCCTGCCCAAGAATCCCAAAACCAAAAAGTTGCAACCCCTGAGGTTTTTTATCATCTGAACATCCCGAGGTCAGATGCCCAACTTTTTTGCACTTGTAACAGACAGGAGGATTAGTGCATCTAGCTTGGTGATGACCAGACTGAAGACAACGAAAGCAAGTACCTCTATCTTCTGCACGCAGAACTCCAGTGTTAGCTCCAATCTCACCCCAGCCTTTTTTTTTTTCATTTGCTTTGTTAGACTCCCATGCATCACCCCAAGGAGTCACAAATCTAGCATTGTCAAATCTAGAACCGGCTCCACGACCAGAACCGCCTCTAGACTCACCTCTACCATGGAAGTTTTTGTGAGACACCCCTTCTCTATTGTAATTACCTCTACCATGGAAATCCTGATGCCACCCCTGAGAATGCTCAACCTGAGCATGATCTCCCCCAAAAATCCTATTATCGGATCTGGACGACATACCTAATGACTGTGACTCACCTGGACGACCACCCGGAAATCTCCTTTTCTGATCCTGTTCCCTTTTCAGCTTCGCCCGGAGTTCATCTTCCCCAAGGAGGTCATCCTCCTCGATCCACTCATCAGGAGCACTCCTCTTGCCTCCAGACCATCTCCCCGTCGAATCCCCAAATCGCTTAGGATGGCGACCTCTCCCTCAGTCCATCACGCCTTCACGCACAACTGCGGCGAAGGATCTGCTGAGCGGTGGTGGAATGTGGTTTTGGCGAACCTCTCTGGCTCCCCCTCCCCAACGGCGAACTTCGCTCGCCCTAGCAGGAAACCCTAGATCGCCCAACACCGACCTCGATGGAATCCAACGCCACGACTGGGACGGAATGCGCCTCCAAGAGTGAGCGAAGATATCATCCAGCGATGTGCCGTATCTTTGGGCCGGCCCATCTGGGCGAAGCAAAACGTGGATGTCTTCGCCAGCTGTCAACGATCCCGCCATGGACGGCAAATCCGGCCGCGCTCGACCCGCCACGTCCACGCTTCGAGGAGGTTCCGCTCGGAGCTTGTGCGCGACTGTGCTCGGGGAAGCCCTAACGGCGGTGGAGACGCCATCGGTGCCGACGTAAGAGAAAAATCACGGGAGAAGAATCTCGACGCTTCTCGAGCACGCTTCCTGTCCTCATTTTTTCACAAACGGCAAACATGCCAATCGCTCAAAACTACCTTCTTGTTTCAACTAGAGTCTTCAGCCAAAATATCTTTGCTTCAACCGACATTAGTTCATGAGTTATCAGCTGCATATATTAATTAAGAAAATAATTTAGCTCTAACACCAATCTGAGTGTAAGAAAGGGAGAAAGGAAAGAAAGAGGAGAGAGAAGCTATATGGTATTCGGTACAGGAACTCCTTGCCATTGTCGATTACTTGCTCAAATTGGACTCCATCACTGAGGTCTGTAAAAATTACTGGCTGTACAATTTTGACCTTTCCTTGAACTCGGTTGTATTCAGATAGTATTCAGATGGTGACGTTCACGGCAGCCATTTAGGACTGCATTTGTGTGTTTTCACGAGGACGCGGCAACAGCCACTGGATGTACATACGTTATGAAGGAACAAACTAGAGCTTTTTTTACGGTACACTCAATTTAATACGGGCTGTCCATTCTTTTTGATCTAATGGTTTAGATTAGTTATGATTTAGTTATACTACATCTGGTAGTATGACTGTATGAGTAGTAGAATCCCGAGACGAGTAGAATTATAATTGCCCATGTAGGGATCACATACCACAAGAGTAATATTTTCAACCCTAATTGAAAAAGTCCCTAATACCCTAACAAAAAATTATAAATACAAAGAAAAGTCTATTATACCCTTAACAAATCAATGATAAGATTTGATTTATACTATCATTATATACTATCAGTACCATTAATGTACCGTAAAATTTCTCACAAACTAACAGGCCTGTGAAATGGAGAAGAAACTAATGCATGCTTGGCTGCCCCGATATGTACTGGGAGAGTGAGGACCTGATTCCCACTTTCGCATACACAGCACGAAAGACCTACGCTGCGGTGCACGTTGGCGAGATGATGACTACCCACGGGAGTAGGCTTTCACCATAACCATGTATAGGTCACAGTGGGATCTATGTGCTTGAAACTTTGGCCACTAATATACATGTCAACGAATGTAGATTGACCATATGAATATAAAGACATTAGATTTATCTTGGAAAATACATTCATCACGTATTATTATTTTTAGTAGCATACTATTATTATTATTATTATATAAAATAATGGTCGAAGTCTTTGCAACGAAGACTGTGCAAAGTCAAAAACAACTTATATTTAGTGACGGAGGGATAAAATGGAAAAAAGAAGAGAGCGCAGCTTCCGACTTGGAATGGGCCTTCGCCATTGAGAATTTAAAGCAAAACGCTTACTCCATAGGCATTGGATAAACTGATAAAGGATGGGATCAATTTGGATACGCACCAGAGCAAGTATAGTAGCATGTCTACTGTAGAAACTCTAGTACTGTAACACTTTTTAAAGGTAGCTCTTAATCTGAACCATTCCCTTAATTTCCTGACCTGCTAATGGCCAGGAAATTAGGTTATGCAAGTGACTGTACGTACACCATTGTCTTTATAATGCTAAGGCATATATAGGATGCACTCCTGAGTCCTGTCTGACATACTTTTTTCCCCTGAATATTTACTACTAGATTATTATATGTCACAGTGCTAAAAAGAGCGGAGAATGTATCAAGTAAAAACTCTTCATGGAGTGATAATGTGAACTGTGATCAGTCCAATCATGTGACACTACATGCTATGCTGCTTTATGCATGTGTTTAAATTTAACCTGGCATTTTGCTTTTAAAAAATAATAAAGTCTACACGAAGGAGGATTATTATCAGTATGGAATGGTTCTTATTACACTATATAGAAATTTTGGCATTAATTGTGTGTTATCCACACACCCATTATTAATAGTGCTAAGTATTACTGACTCTCATTAAACCATGCATGGACTCGGATTCTTATTAGACCCGTGCGCTAACTTAGTAGTCAAATGGCCCTGGACGCTTCCTCCCTGACAAGGGTGCTTCAGGCTTGTCATCAACACAACTTGGAGTAAAGTGAACCGACCTAACAATTGAACTGTAAGGCGGTATCCTTGATTCCCATAAAATCAGATTAAAAGCTCCCTTTGGTGGAACACTGTGACCTTCTAGGATGCCTCGAAAATTTGGTAAATCCTTTTTCGAAACATTAGTCGTGGTGCTAGCAGAGGGTACTGGAGCAGCACAAGACACAACGAAGCCCGTCAAGTGTATTGGATGACCTTGATCGTGAAAAGGTACATCTGGATGGGCGCCAAACATGGATAAGTTCTTCACGACTGCATTCCTGACCCCTTTCAATTTGCAAAGCCAGAAATGAACATTCAAATTCCTTCTCAATACATCTGCAAGCACATTTCCGCTAACGACTGACCCTCCCAACACCATGGGGAATTCTTCCACTATTTGTACCAACTGTGGGTGGTCTATCGGGTTTGCACTTCCAAATGCGATCGAGTGTCTTGAATAGGTACCTGTACTCATCATATGCCAGCCTATTGAGAAAAATGGGCTTGACGGTTCCAAATTTCTCCAGTTTTTCAGTTCGACTTAAGATGATCACCTTGCTTCCTCCATCCATGCTTGTAACAGATGTATAAAACGTTGCCCAGTCATTATCATCTACATCTGAAACAAACTCAACAACTACTTTCAACAACTACCAGTGCCCTTCCTGACAGGCGCCTCTCATGGTCAGGTATGCTCAAAATGTCACCTCCAACATTTATATTTTATAATTTTTTCTTTGAAACAGGTTTACATGTCAACTAGAGTAGATTAATGTATCATGTCTTGTTTCGTGTGTACGACAGTCTCTTCAGGAAAAGACGACCTGTGCTCTCTCTCCTCCACGTAAGATTTTGTTGATACGATATAACTAAGAGACGACAATAAATGCACTATTGGAGATGCCCTTACGAATGCACTCCCGCACTGTCCCTAAATATATATAGGTTGCCATGGCATCCGTGTAGGCAAACTTTCCTACTTAAGCTGTGGAGGGTAATACACTGAATTATTGAGAAAATTAGTCCAGTATCATTGCAAACTGGTATAAATTGGAAAATACCACCACTTGTGAGAATGACATGTCGGATCTAAGGCCACATGTCAATGACATATTGAGTGGTATTTTCCAACTCGCGGATCTTTCCTGCGCACGTGGGGGGTTTAGCTTTAACCTATTTAGCAAAAACTTATCAACGTATACACGGAGGATTATGATCAGTTTGGAATAGTACTTCTTGTTACACTGTCGTGCATACAGTAACTATGTCAACACATCTATTTGCATACCATAGCATTTAAAATCTCAAGGGGCGAATTGCTCTGCACCATCACAAAAGCCATTCGAGTGTCACTGACATGTGTCAGTGACATGTGGTCCTAGGGCCTATTTCTCAGCCTCAAATACACCGCCATATAAAGATTAGACAAATTGTCCTGGCCGCTTCCTCCCTGCCAAGGGTGTTTCAGGCTTACCATCAACACAACTAGGAACTAAGTGAACCATGTGAACAAATGAAGTGTAGGGCGGCAGCCTTGATTCCCATGAAATTAGACTAAAATCTCCCTTTGGTGGAACAATATGACCTTCTAGCATGTCTCCAAATATCAGCCTAGGTAAATCCTTTTTCGGAATACTAGTGGCTGTGCTACCAACGTGAGACAAAACGAAGCCCGTCAAGTGTACTGGATGACCTTGATCGTGAAAAAGTACATCTGGATGGGCGCCAAACATGGATAAGTTCGTCGCAACTGAATTTCTGACCCCTTTCAATTTGCAAAGCCAGAAATGAACATTCAAATTCCTTCTCAATACATCTGCAAGCACATTTGCGTTAACGAGTGACCCTCCCAACTCCATGGCAAAATTTTCCACTAGCGGTACTAAGTGTGGATGGTCTATCGGGTTTGCACTTCCAAATGCGAGTGTCTTGAATAGGTACCTGTACTCATCATATGCCAGCCTATTGAGAAAAATGGGCTTGACGGTTCCAAATTTCTCCAGTTTTTCAATTCGACTTAAGATGATCACCTTGCTTCCTCCATCCATGCTTGTAACAGATGTATAAAACGTTGCCCAGTCATTATCATCTACATCTGAAACAAACTCAACAACCACCAGTGCCCTTCCTGACAGCCTCTCATGGTCAGCTATGCTCAAAATGTCACCTCCATTGAGGTGCAAAATAAAAGAGAAGTGAGAGCGCACCCTCTCATCACTGCATACATGAGCGACAAGTGTTTTCTTTCCAACTTCACGCCCACCAATGACTGGGAGTACGGCTGGAGGACCAGGAGGGTTGTGTTGCAACAAGAAGTTGAAAAGCTGCTGCTTCTCGCTATGGCGACCAAACATGAAATTGTCCATGTAAAGATAGGTATCATAGGGTCTACGAGAGATGCGTTGGCATCCACCCAAAAGTATGACAAACTCTGTCATGTTAGCAACAGCAGTTTCTAGGTTTTCCAGTACACTTGTTAACTCTAGGTTGAAGACCTTCTTCATTGTAGTACCAGCGATTGTGCGGGAACGTTTGAGAGGAGCAGCAAAAGATAAGGCGGATGAGTCGCTTACCAATTCCTTGTGTTGCCTGTACTTAATGGTGTCCAGCACATGGTAGCCTCTGTACATGGCTGTTGCTAGCATCTTCAACTGTATGAGCATACTAGAGTTGGTGATGTATCGCCCATCTGCCTCCTCGACAACCGTCTGAACTCTCAGCAGGAGCTGTCGTAGCCTCTCCAACTTCTCCTCCGAGCATACATGAACATGATTTGACATCTTGTTCATCAAAAAAGAGATGAATCGACTCGCGATATCACCCGTGACAGCAGATATGGCGAGCTCCATCTCGAAATCTTCCGAGATAAGTGTATGTGAGAAATGAGGGAATCGCGTAGGTTGTTCACAGGATATATGTATTCTAGCTTTTGTGTGAACATGCTTATGGCAGCTCTTCCATCACATTTAAGTTTATTTGACTATGGCGTAGGTGCCAAGAAGAAATTTCCCAGCTTGCGCTTACAGCGCCTGAGCAATCGAAGACTCGGAGTCAACTTCTTCAGCTTGTGTGGTAATAATCAAATCTACCTTTTGAGATATTATACGACCGTGACGATGACTTCTTTTATGCAATTCAACTCACACACATGCCATGAGAATGAGATATGTGCAAGAAAAATGAAAAAGACAACAGAACAAGCACCCGAACGAAACTACAAATCGAAGCAAACTTCTGCTGGAATCAAGTCGGTCCTGAGTCCTGACCAGTCTGGTAAGTTACTTACCCAGATTGACCGTCATGCTTGACGTTACTTACCCAGATTGACCGTCATGCTTGACGAGATTATTGAGTGGACAGAAAGCATTCATGGAGGCCATGGTATGTACACCTCAATTCGTGCTCTGCTTTCATGCCCTCTATTTGAAGCACCAAATTAATTTAATCCACAAAGTTATCGGAAAATGGATAAGATAGATAAACAATCATGCGACATTTTCAAGTTCAAATTCTATTATCATATATTGGGAGGAATAAATGAAAAATCTTCTGCAAAATAAACAAAAAAGGAGGAGAAAGAAATAAATGAACAAAACTTTATGGATGTTGGCGACTTCCAAAGAGCGCACGGCCTTAAACATTTTGTTTCAGGTGGGCCTTAAGGCCCTCCTTTTCCTTTTCAGCATGGGCCCTCCTTTTCCTCTCCCCTTAGTCCGATATATTAGTTGAGAGGCTTTTTGGAAACACACGAATTTCTTGTGAATTTTGCAGAAACTTCGCACAAAACAGTTGAATTCCCGCTGTAATCTGAGTTCATAGGACATTCTTTGCTTGGTGCGCCGTGCGCATGACCACCCATAGCTCAAATCCATGTCTCCCCGAATTGAAGAAACCTGGTGTTGAAAAAACTTGGCCTTGCCATGGTCACTTATTACGTCAATCTCACTGTTTCTTAATCCACGTGAAAAGTGCAAGAGGATTTTATATTATGAAACTACCGGAAACAGAGTATTGTCATATTCTCGTCGTTTTCAGTACCACAGTCAAGTCCATGATTTCCTATCCGGTTTCAATGGATCTAATAATGGTTGACACGATGGATTTATCTGCTAGTAGTACGATTCATAGTGTACCTGGTTAATTATCCGATCGTTAGAACGTGGATATAATAACAAACTTACATGCAGAGAATTAATGAAATAACAGTTAATGGGAACATGCCAATTAATAATGTCCTAATGGTGGGGAGGCTGTTTAACCTCCCCACCGACGTTGGTTCAAGTCCTAGGACTTGCTTGGGTGCCCATCTCCTTCTTCACTGAATGTTAGAGCTCTAGGCATACTAATAAGCTATTCAATATACGTAAAGGTGATATGATCGGGGGGGGGGGGGGGGGCGGGCGGAGACAAGTGGGGGCACTGCCCCCTCCCACACTCCCACACCATCACCGATCAAGAACTAGAACATGTACTATACCGATACAGTTTGGGTTACGCCAAGAGCAGATAGAAAGGTGACCGCAACAGTTGCACCAGGGGATGGTGTGTTCTTGGAGAGCACCAAGGAACTTTGTTCGGACACAACCTTGCCTGGTTTTTCTGCAAATAAGTTAGCTGATTCAAAGGCTGCTGAGGTGAAGGCTATTGACTGTTCTGCTTTGGATTTGGAAGAACAGGAGGTCCCGGGTGGTGGGTCGACCCAGGAGCAGGCATTGGAAGCGGTAGAGTTGTTGGGCGGCATTTTGTTGGAAGTACAGGAGGTCCCTGTTGCTACGTCGCCACAGGAGCTTTTGAGAGACACCCCTCTAGACAAAGTGTCGGTCGCTGCTATTGACTCATTGGCTAGCCAAGGAAGGACTGAGGAAGCAAGAACTGACAAGGCCATTGCACATCCACACGTCGGCCGGTTTGAATTTTACTCAAAGCCATTTCCGCCGGCCAGCAGGAAGACTTCTCTTCTCTGGATTCTGGGTTTGGCAAGAAAAGCAAGGTGGGCTTTAGTTGTCCCACATTTGATGGGGTTATTTGGTCACCATTGATTCACAAGGAGGATACAGTGGAGCCTTGACAAAGTGAGCGCATTAAGGTCGGACCCGGATTTCGTGAATCCAAATCCTCTGTGAAATCACTGTGCTATTCCCTGGATCAGTAGTTAGCACTTCACAGTACACATTGCTGAATCATTCATACAAGCGTGAACTGAAATATTAAATATTATAACCAACTGGGTAACATAGACCACGCCGGTCGAAGTTTTACAAAGGGCGAACAGGCCAAATTGATTACATCACATAAGAGCAACGTAAACTACAGCGGAAGCAAAAGGCGAGGTAGGGCTCATCTCACACAGGCAAGCGACTGGGGTAACCCGTGTACGACGGATATTAACCAAGAGTTGGAGAATATCAGTTGTACGCGAGTACCAACGAGTCTACTTAGACTGGGCGAGACCTAAACTACAGACTATACTACTCCTCGTCATAGCCTTGTCCATCATCTCTGGGTCAGAGTAAAGCGTAGTCTCCTTCATCTTCATTATCTCAAGGGTTGGGGAGAAGCTGAATGAGCACTACTACTGTGCTTTCATGAGCCAACACACAATGCAATTATATACATGCAAGGCTTAACAAGGATGGCTCGGGTTCTTTTATTTGCGAAAGCAAGTTTTCAAATATCATAATTACAAAGTCCTATCACTTAGCATTTTAACAAATTGCATTTTAATAAAGAGAGCATGTGCAATAATTATTTTAGTAGAGGTTCCATCCAGCGGAAACTCTACCAATACATCCTTTTAATTGGAGCGGCCTCCAATAATCACACCCACTGAGCTCGACGACTCAGGCAAAAATCCAAAACAGGGCTAGGTGAGCCCTTCCACCATTTTCCATACCACCCACAAAGTTGTTTGAAATAGAACTAACTCAAGTTATGATTCCCATGTCCGCCTTTGACCGTAGGCACGGCTGTTTAAACAGTTTTAGACTCTGCAGAGGTTGCACACTTTACCCACAAGAGATAGTCTACCCGTTACCCCACATGATTCCGTAGTCATGTAGTTGGGCGACCGTCACAGTAACCTTTCTAGCTATCTCGCCCCTTCCGTCATTCCACCCATACGGGGTTACGCCCATATGTTGTGCGGGATGTTCACCACAACGACTAGCGCAGCTGGCCCCGGCCACAACGTCTAGCGCAGCTGGTAACTTCACCTTTTTGGTGTCCCTTCCAAGCCGGAGTATCTCCGCACTTGTACGTTCTTCGATCCCCTCCAGTGAGATGACTTCCAAGGTTTAATAACTTTACTAAGCCAAGTTGCACTTTGCAGACTTGTGGTTGTACTTGTTTAACACAGGAGGTCGTGACAAGATTAAGTCCTTAGGGTTATCTGGGCGGTTCGTTCCACAAGCCAACCAACCATGTGCTCCCCGAGCACCCACCACCTCACCATCCGCCCAGACAGAACTAGCAATAGGGGTTTTGAGGAGTAAACCAATTTATTTTCACAATCCTTTATCCAATGGACCACCAATGACTACCCAAAACATTTTATGTTTGAGGAAATGATGATTGGGGTATTTAATACCCCAGTACTTAAGCAAGACTAGCATGTCGCTTAAGTACAACCTATAACTAGTATTACCATATAGTTACTAGGGTGACAAGGATTAATGGATTCAATTTATCAAGGATGGCATATTAAATTAAGTAATCAACAAGTGGGAATTTAACTACCTTAAGCTTTAACATACATTTGATAAAGAAATAAAGCATGCAATTTTGCTAAATTAAACGAATATAATTTGCATAAAATGTAGGATCAATATGGTCAAAGTATTGACTCGCCTTGGTTAAAGGCTAGGGGATCTTGGTACTCTTGGTCTTGATCAACTCGAGGGTCGCCGGCGTCTTCAAATCCTAATCGCGCGAGAATACCGGAAAAAGACACAACAGCAAAGAGAGCAAATAAATAAATAAGGAACAATAAATAAACTCCAAATTAATCAAGTCCTATGCCATTAGCAAGATCTTGATTTAACAAATTTTGAGAAATTTATTTCATAATTTTTGGAGTTGAATTGGAGAAGATATGAATTTTTGAAGATTTAATGATTTGAAGGAAAAGGAATGGTCCACAGCACAGTAAAAAGGAGGGCCCCACATGGTAGCCAAAGGAGGGAGGGGGCAAGGCAATTGACAAGTGGGCCTTAAACAAAAAATCCCCAAATCAGCCCCCAAATCAAACCAATTCCCCCATTTGCTTCATTGCTCTGTGGTCCTAAGGAAAGAACAGAGGAGAAGGCAGAGTAGCCTGAGCGCCAGGGCGGCGCCGCCAAGGGCGGCGGCGGGCGGTCGGGCGCGGCGCGCGCTGGCTCACTGGAGGGTGGCGGCCGGCGGCGGCTCGAGAGGCGAAGGCGGAGCGCAGCAGGGGCGGCTCAGGCGGCACGGCGGAGGTGGCGCCAGCGAGAAAGGCGGGAGGAGGCCGCGGGTGGCGGGTGGGGTCGCGGAGGCGAGTGCAGTGGGAGGTGGCGGCGGTGGCGGAGCTGCTCGGGAAGGGCGGACTGGCTGGCGACAGCAGCCTGTGGCGAAGAAGAGGCGTGGCGGCACTTCCGGACGGAGGAGACGAAGGAGGAGGATGGAATCCCGCATCACGGGCACTCAGTGTGCGGTCGGCCGGCGGCGACTCACCGGAGCGGCGAGGAGGCGGCGCGGCCGAGGAGAGGGCGCGGCTTCACTGCTTCGAACTTACGGAGCTCGGGGCGGCGTGGGAGCTCAAGCAAGGTGGAGGGGCTTTATAGGGAGGCCACGGCGTAGGAGGACCGGGGGGGGGGTCCGGTCCGGAGCGCGACGCGGTCCCGAGGCGGCAAGGACGCAGCGTCTTGCTGGTGCGGGAAAGCTGCTTTGCGACGGCGTGCGGCTCGGGCAGCTTCTGCGGTCGTGGGCGTCGTCGCGGATGCAGCCTTGGTGCGGCACAGGAGCAAGCAGGGGGACGAGACGGAGCGGCGACAAGACGGCACGAGTCATGAGGCACGCGAGCAGGTGCAGGGCGGTGACCACTGTGGTGATGATGGGGAGAGGACAGGGTTGGTGCGGCGACAAGACAAAGGCGAAACAAGCCGGAGCAGTAAGCGCAGCGCGGCGAAGCGGGAAAAGCTGAGAGCTGGTTGACCTGTAGCGGCGTCTTGCAGGAGGAGAGAAAGAGAAGAGGGGCCTGGAGGTAAGTTCCCCAAAATCGCCGTTACAAATCCTACCCACCTTAAACGGAATCTCGACCCGAGATTGAATCGCTCGAAAACAGAACGGGTAGTCTTGTTTGATTGATCTTAGCGTTCCCGGTGGCTTCCTTGGTGAGTGGTGACTCCATCGACCTTGCAAAGCGGAAGACTTGGCGTCTTGTTCGCTTCTCGATGGCGTCGAGGATCTTGATCGGGTGCTCCGGATAAGTCAGATCTTGCTGATGGGCGATGGCTTCAACAGCGCTCGCTCTTGGTACTCGAGACACTTCTTGAGCTGGGAGACGTGAAACACGTTGTGAACCTCTGACAGATGTTCCGGTAGCTCTAGCTGATAGGCCACTTCTCCACGCTTGGCGGTAATCGGAAACGGTCCTATATATCTTGGGGCAAGCTTGCCCTTTACTTTAAATCTTCGAGTTCCACGAAGTGGGGATACCTTGAGGTATACCGCATCTCCAACTTCAAAAGTTAATTTCCTGCGACGATTGTCGATATAACTCTTTTGTCTTGACTGAGCAGCTTGAAGGCGATCTTTGATTAGTCGAACTTTGTCTTCAGCTTGCTTGAGGGTATCCGGTCCAAATATATATCCTTCACCTGATTCTGACCAATGCAGAGGGGTTCTACATTTTCTCCCATAAAGTGCTTCAAATGGGGACATTTTCAAACTTGACTGATAACTGTTGTTGTATGCAAACTCGGCATCTGAGAGACACTTTTCGATCTCGGTAAATTCCAAAACACAAGCTCGAAGCATGTCTTCCAAAATCTGATTTGTCCTTTCATCGACCATCGATCTCATGGGTGATATCTTTGTCTTTGAAATCAAGGTGTGTCCCAAGGGCATCATGCAAACTAGCCCAAAAATGTGAGGTGAATTGAGATCCTCGATCAGAGACTATCCTCTTGGGTACTCCATGTAAACACACAATACGAGCCATGTATAGCTCGGCTAACTTGTCTCCCTTGTAGGTTGTCTTTACTGGGATGAAATGGGTTACTTTGGTTAGTCTATCAACTATAACCCATACTGAGTCACATCCGGACTTGGTTCGGGGTAGACCGGTAATGAAATCCATTCCAATTTCTTCCCATTTCCACTGGGGAATTTGCAGGGGTTGAAGCAATCCTGCTGGTTTCTGATGTTCGGCCTTGATTCGCTGACATACATCACAACAGGCTACATACTCGGCGATATCTCTTTTCATGCGTGGCCACCAGTACAAAATCTTCATGTCTTGATACATCTTGGTACTGCCTCGATGTAGGGTATACGCTGAGCTGTGGGCTTCTTTCAGGATCAAATCCTTGAGTTCCTTCTGGTGGGGAACAAAGAGACGTGTCTCATACCATAGAATTCCTTGCTGGTCTTCGATCATCTTGGGGGCTTTTCCTTTAGCCATGAGACGCTTGAATCTTTGGACTCCAGGATGTTCTTTTTGAGCGGCCTTGATTTGCTCCTCTAAAGTTGGATGTGCTTCCATGGCATCTGGGTTACCTTGCTCTATCAAACAAAGGTTGAGGGCTTCGAATTCCTTATAGAGCTCAGGTTGGTGTTCTTGAATCATAACATTATTGCAGTATGACTTGCGGCTTAATGCATTGGCGACTACATTAGCCTTTCCGAGATGATAATGGACATCCAAGTTGTAATCTTTTATCAACTCTAACCATCTTCTTTGCCGAAGGTTGAGATCAGATTGAGTAAAGATGTACTTGAGACTCTTGTGGTCCGTGTAGATGTTGCAATGATTTCCAATCAAATAATGCCACCAAATCTTGAGGGCGTGCACTACTGCTGCTAACTCCAGGTCATGAGTTGGATAGTTGTCTTCATGAGGGCGAAGTTGACTGGATGCATAAGCTACAACTTTTCCTCCTTGCATAAGCATGCATCCAAGACCTTGGCGTGATGCATCACAGTAGACTTCAAAGTCTTGATGAATGTCTGGCAGGGTCAATACCGGTGCAGAAGTCAATTTCTTCTTCAATTCCTGGAAACTTTTCTCACAAGCCTCGGTCCATTCATACTTCTTTTCCTTTTTAAGCAAATGGGTCATTGGTTTGGAGAGCTTTGAGAATCCTTCTATGAAGCGTCTGTAGTATCCGGCTAAACCGAGGAAACTACGAACTTCTGTTACTGATGTAGGCTGTTTCCAATCCATTACGGCTTCTACCTTGGCCGGATCAACTGCTATTCCTCCTGCGGATACAATATGTCCGAGGAAACTAATTTCCTGAAGCCAAAATTCACATTTACTGTACTTGGCATAGAGCTCGTGCTCCTTAAGCTTTTCTAGGACCAATTGCAGGTGTTCAGCATGCTCTTCCTTGGTCTTGGAATAGATCAAAATGTCGTCTATGAACACGACTACAAACTTGTCCAGGTATTCCATAAATACCTTGTTCATCAGATTCATGAAATAGGCTGGTGCATTGGTCAAGCCAAACGACATGACTGTGAACTCAAACAAGCCATACCGGGTGGTAAAGGCTGTCTTGGGAATGTCCTCATTCCTGATCTTGGTAGTGGTATCGACCGCAGTCTATCTTGGAGAAAAGCTGAAGCTCTGTCAACCGATCGAACAGGTCATCAATGCGGGGCAAGGGATACTTGTTCTTGATGGTCACTTCGTTGAGGGCTCTGTAATCCACACACAATCTGGCGGAACCATCTTTCTTCTTCACAAAGAGAACTGGCGAACCCCAGGGAGAAGAACTAGGTCTAATGAATCCTTTTTCTTGTAAATCTTCAAGTTGTGTCTTCAACTCTTCAAGTTCGTCAGCGGCCATTCTGTACGGTCTCTTAGCAATTGGGGCTATCCCTGGCTTCAAGTTGATTACAAACTCGATATCTCGGTCAGGGGGCATGCCTGGCAATTCTTCTGGGAAGACTTCGGGGTAAGCTTGGACTACAGGCGTTGTCTCTAGGGACATCTCTCCAAGATGGTGGATTGTTCGAACCAAAGGAGAGGAACGATCCACACTAATCCTTATTGTGGTTTCAGGATCTTTGGCAAGTACCACTTTCCTGTTGGCGCAATCTATTAGCCCATGATACGTGGCCAACCAATCCATCCCTAGGATGATATCCAGTGTTTGAGATTCTAGCACAAGAAGGGAGGCTAGGAATCCAGAGTCTTCCAAAGCAATCTCTACTCTGGGACTAACTGAAGTAGCATATAGGGGTCCCCCCAGGTGAGCTAAGTACCACGGGTTTCTTTAACTTATAGGTCGGCAACTTAAGCCTTTCCACAAACTTTCTTGAAACAAAAGAGTGCGAAGCTCCAAAATCAAACAAAACTTGTGCGGGTACTGAATTAACAGAGAACGTACCCATTAGCACTCCTGCGGCATCTTGTGCCTCCTCAGCGGTGACATGATTCACACGGCCACGGCTCTGCGACGGGGTAGACCTTGAAGCTTGAGAAGTCTGGTGGCTCTTACTTGGAGCTGAGGTTCGTCCTTGAATTGCAGCGGTTCCTGGGTTGTTCTTTGGGGCAGGGTTGCTGCGATGAGGGCACTGATTGGCAAAGTGTCCTTTTTCTCTGCAAGCAAAACAGTGGAGATTAGTTGCTGGGTTGACTGTGGCAGGGTGTCCAGTAGGGCGGAGAGTGCGGAATCCACTTCCTTGGGGCCTTGGAGATGAACTTTTCTGAGGTGTGGCGGCAGAAGATCTAAAGGAAGAACTGCCCTGAAAGGTTGACTTCTGGGAAAAGTTGCCTTGCGGCTTCTGGAAAGACATCTTCCGTTTGCGACTAGCTTCTGTTGTCTTTTTCTCATTCTCCAACACTAGGGCCTTATTGACCAATTGGTGGAAGCTAGAAAAGTCATGGAGAATTAACTGCCCTCGCATGTCATCACGCATGCCTTCCACAAAATGATCTATCTTTTCCTCTTCATCGGCTACGTCATTGGGGGCGTAGCGAGCAAGTTGGTTATACTTGGTCAAATACTCATTGACTGACATATGACCTTGTTTGAGAGCTCTGAACTCGTTCTTCTTTAGTCTCATGGTACCGGCAGGCACAAAATTGGTTCTGAAGGCGGTTTTGAATTCTGTCCAAGGAATTGGCTGCCAAGCTGGTTCATTTTCAACAAGAGGTGTTTCAACAACTTCTTCTTCCACGGCTTCAGCGGCGGGGGCTGCTGGTTCTCCATTCGTAGATCCCACTACTTCTGGTTCTTTTGCTGCATCTTCTTCTTCTTCATCCTCTGGTCCTTCATTACCTCTAGCAGCAAGGTAATTCTCCCACCATGCAACGGCGGCACCTTTCAGCTGGTGGGTAGCAAAGTCCACCTTATCCGTGTCGGAGCAACGGGCAAGTCGAAGCTTCTTTTCAATGTCCCTGAGCCAATCTTCGGCTTCAAGGGGTTCATTAGCTGCTTCAAATGTGAGAGGTCTTGTTCTTAGGAAGTCAGCGAGTTTGGAGTGGCGGCCGGCAGGTCCTGAATGCTGATTGTTGAGCAAAGCCTGGAGAATCTGAGTCTATTGAAGCATCACTTGTGCCATGGTCGGGTGAGCTGGTGGTGGGGGAGGTAGTTCTTGTCCTTGCCCACGACCACGGCCTCGGCTAGTTGCAAAAGCTCCGCGGGCTGGGGCAGTGGCTCTTCTTGGCGGCATCCTGAAGAAAAGCTGAGACTTAGAACTAGAGAGAACCAAGGAGGGGTATATGAGGGTTCACTAGCCCTCTAAGGCACACACAGAAGAACATAAACCAAGCGAGAAGATCAAATAAGTACAATACAAAGCCTAGAATGGCTGCATTATATTAAGGGGGGTTAAGTGTTACATGACTCACAAACAAAGCTTATATGCTAAGCTAAGTCATGACACGGGATACACACATCTCGTCTACAAAAGAAAGAGCAAAAGTGCTTGCAACCCAAAATACTGCCTAGCAAGCACTACCGGCTAACCTAGACCATCCTAACTACTCCATCGGGGACTCGGAGCGGGAGCGGCTCTAGCTGAAGCTCGACGAGCCAGAACGACTCGGGCTGATGTGCGGCGAATGGCTGGGGCTGCGTCCATGCCTGAACACTAGAAGGTCGTCGAAGGGCGGCGTGATCAGGCGTCGCGACGCTCTTCTTGCTGATCATCCGGTCTGCGGGCTCCTCGGGGCGAAGAGGTTGGTCGCGCGTCTGTTCTTTGGAAGGAAGGCGGAGGAGGAACTAGAGCCGAGCCGGGCCGAGCTGAAGTAAGCGCTTCGCAAGGCGGCGGTGAGACGTGCCACCTCTGCAAGTCTGCCGTCTCTCTCCGTAGTTGTGTCTCTCTCCCATCTGGCAAAGCATAGAGGCTTCATCACTTCATTCGGTTAGCGCGGAGGGTGTCGGAGTGAGCTTCGCCGCCGGCGAGAAGCGTCCGGAGCTGGCGGATCTCGTCGGTGCAGGAGTGGATGGTGTAAATCATCGCCTGGGTCAGCTGCACCTGGTGGGTCAGGCGGGGCTCGTTGTCGATGGCGACAAAAGACTCCGGGAAGCGCTGTCCGTCGGGGAGGTACGGAAAGAAGCTGAACGGTGATCCGCGCAGGAGGTCCTCGTGCATCCAACACAGGCGGGTGATGGCGACATGGGCTGCGTCCTGGATGGCGTCGGGGATGCTGCGACGAGGGGCTTCGGCCTGGAAGGTATGAGCCACGAACTCACCAGTCCTACCATAGAGGTAGACCTCCATTTCCCAGGACTCGTGAGCCATGACCCTCATCATCCGGCCTCTGTAGATTGGAGGGTGGGTGAAACCAAGATTCAACATCAGCTGGCGAAGGAGTTCGGCGAATCCGCCGTCATGCTCCCCATGTGAGCAATGGTCCCATGGGCCGGCAGCTAGAGAAGAAGCCATCTACAAATTCTGAAACAGGAGAAGAGGTTAGTAACACTTAATGAGAATAGAGATGAGTAAGGAACTAGGAATGATGAGTAGAAGCAATAGATACTCTATATTTTGACAAAACTTTTCTTAGGTTTCAAAAATAAGATCCAAGTCCTTAAGGCAATCGACCAATCTAACTAGGGTCATACAGTCGTATGCTCTGATACCAGCTCTGTCGGACCCGGATTTTGTGAATCCAAATCCTCTATGAAATCACTGTGCTATTCCCTGGATCAGTAGCTAGCACTTCACAGTACACATTGCTGAATCATTCATACAAGCGTGAACTGAAATATTAAATATTACAACCAACTGGGTAACATAGACCACGTCGGGTCGAGTTTTACAAAAGGGGCTGAACAGGCCAAATTGATTACATCACATAAGAGCAACGTAAACTACAAATGAAGCAAAAGGCGAGTAGGGCTCATCTCACACAGTAAGAGATCGGTAACCCGTGTCTGACGGATATTAACCAAGAGTTGGAGAATATCAGTTGTACACGAGTACCAACGAGTCTACTTAGACTGGGCGAGACCTAAACTACAGACTATACTACTCCTCGTCATAGCCTTGTCCATCATCTCCTGGGCCGTCGTAGAAAGCGTAGTCTCCTTCATCTTCATTATCTGAAGGGTTGGGGGGAGAAGCGAGAATGAGCATTACTACCGTGCTCGCGAGCCAACACACAATGCAATTATATACATGCAAGGCTTAACAAGGATGGCTCGGGTTCTTTTATTTGCGAAAGCAAGTTTTCAAATATCATAATTACAAAGTCCTATCACTTAGCATTTTAACAAATTGCATTTTAATAAAGAGAGCATGTGCAATAATTATTTTAGTAGAGGTTCCATCCGGCGGAAACTCTACCAATACATCCTTTTAATTGGAGCGGCCTCCAATAATCACACCCACTGAGCTCGACGACTCAGGCAAAAATCCAAAACAGGGCTAGGTGAGTCCTTCCACCATTTTCATACCACCCACAAAGTTGTTTGAAATAGAACTAACTCAAGTTATGATTCCCATGTCCGCCTTTGACCGTAGGCACGGCTGTTTAAACAGTTTTAGACTCTGCAGAGGTTGCACAATTTACCCACAAGAGATAGTCTACCCGTTACCCCACATGATTCTGTAGTCATGTAGTTGGGCGACCGTCACAATAACCTTTCTAGCTATCTCGCCCTTCCGTCATTCCACCCATACGGGGTTACGCCCATATGTTGTGCGGGATGTTCACCACGACGACTAGCGCAGCTGGCCCCGGCCACAACGTCTAGCGCAGCTGGTAACTTCACCTTTTCGGTGTCCCTTCCAAACCGGAGTATCTCCGCACTTGTACGTTCTTCGATCCCCTCCAGTGAGATGACTTCCAAGGTTTAATAACTTTACTGAGCCAAGTTGCACTTTGCAGACTTGTGGTTGTACTTGTTTAACACAGGAGGTCGTGACAAGATTAAGTCCTTTGGGTTATCTGGGTGGTTCGTTCCACAAGCCAACCAACCATGTGCTCCCCGAGCACCCATGTAACATCCCAAATACCTAAACAGGTGTTTGTTCAAGTATAATTATATGTGTAGAAATTAAAACTTTTTCTCACACCTTGAAAACCCCTAAAACACTCATGTAATTCTTGTCCAAGAGTTGTGTAATCCAAAAACACAAAGCTCTTGTTGACCAAAAGTCAAACTCATTTTCCAATTGTCTAAATCTTGTGCCAAACATTTGGAAATATTTTTCCTTGGTCCTAAAGTTGATGTGGGACCCCTCTGAAAAACATCATGAGTTATAAAACTTGTTTGATAAATTGTGGAGGTAAAACAAATCCTTGAACAGCCTTAATGAATTTCCTGAGAAAATGCATTGCATAATAACCTCTGGAAATTTTAGGTAAGGTTAATCTCATTGTCAACAA
Source organism: Phyllostachys edulis (assembly GCA_036346405.1). Lineage (NCBI taxonomy): Eukaryota > Viridiplantae > Streptophyta > Magnoliopsida > Poales > Poaceae > Phyllostachys > Phyllostachys edulis. The sequence goes on from CM070563.1 coordinate 50,591,413, forward strand.
GCCCTGTTAAAATTTCATGAATTTTGGAGTTGGATTGCTATCCCAAACAATTCTGCTAAGTCTCGAGAGTTGAAAACTAAACTTAAAAGCTTACACTTTGTTCCTTGGGCTAGCCACTTTGCAAAGTCGGGTCAGCCCAACCATGTCTGCACTTCAAGCAGACCTCCTCTCCACCTTGGTCAGTCGCAGCCGTTGGATTAACATCCAACCGCCACGACCTCCTCCGTGGTTAACACCGCCAGACCTCCCGCCTCATTAGGTCTTGGCATTTGGATCAAATCCTACGGCTCGACCTCCCTTGTTATCAAACCTCAAAGTCCACATCCCACGTACATGAGGTCACAACCATTGGATCAAAAATCCATGGTCGCAACCTCCTCCTCTCAACCTAACTATCGAGACCTCCCTTTTTGCATCGCGGTTGAGGTCGTGGCCGTTGATTCAGATCCAAAGGCCACGACCTCAGCCGCAAATCATCGCAGCTTCAGACCTCCCGCTTTAATTGTTGTGCACCATTGGATTTACATCCAACGACCCACAACCTCCTGCGTTTTAAGCGCTCACAACCTCCCCATCTCGTGTTGTGCACCGTTAGATTAAAATCTCACGTCACGACCTCCTCCTTTCCTCGTGCGCATCCGACCTCCCAAGACGTGAGGTCGTGAGTCTTGGATTTAAATCCAAAGGCCATGACCTCCCCTCATGTTCTTAAGTTCATGTGCGGTTAAGACCTCACAGAGGTCCAAGACTGTTGGATGGAGGTCCAACGCTTTGGACCTCTGTCTCATTTTCCCATGTCTTTACGCATTAAGGAAATCGTGAGGCCATGACCTCCCCATCCTTGATCGTGTGGCTGGGACCTCCTCCCATCATTTAGGCGTAACGGTTCAAAAACCACATCGGAGGGCCAGACCTCCCGAAGTCTTATCCAACGGTCATCAGGACCTCCTGTTCTTCTCCTTCCTCGGGCGCTGCCATGAGCTCTGGCGGGGAGTTAATGCCCACTTTCACATCAGTGTACCTTCAACCACTCCCTTGCTGACCGCATTAATTCTTTGCTCGGCTTTCCGCCCTCCATCTGCACAAGGCAGTCCCCTCCATCAACTTTACATCGTGTCCAAACCCTAGACCGTGCCTTGGGCCAAGCTCACTCAGTGAGCCTAACCCGGGTCCATGACCTCCTGTGCCCTAAGTATAAAACCCCTTGGGTTCCTCCCTTGGCTTCTTTGGCACACTTCTAAGCTTAGGCTTGCATCGTGTCATTTGAGCTTTCCTCTCCTCGAGATCTCCACTCTTGGCGCCATTGTTGGAAGCTTGGAGCCGGAGCTTTGGCCGTGGAGCAGCCCAATCTTCTCCAACTCCGGTCTTCACCTTCCTCCACTTCCTCAGCACCTCGGGACCTCCAGGTACTCCTCCTGATAGTCCCATAGATGCTGGCACCCGCTTGCTGCTGTAGAAAATTCAGAGTGTTTGGAGTTCGTTTGCTGTGCTGTCTTTGTCGTTTTCGTCGTTCTTATCGATTGTTTTCGTCTTTCCGATTAGGTGTCGATGAGTACTTTGAACCCGTGAGCGATCCTCAGCAACAATTTGACCAGCAGCAACAAGGCAAGCAGTTTGATCATTTCCATCATTGTCCCATTACTTTAAAGCTTAATATTTTGTTTCACTTATATGTATGCATGCTACTTTGTGTTAAAATATCTCTAGCAATCCTATAGTTGCATAATCTGTAGGAATTGTTTATCCTCTACTAGCCATGAGCCTAGGTTATTTGCTGTGGTTTGAGCTCGTTGGATGAGCTCTTATCACTTAGTAGTTTACGTTAACATTGCTTAGCCATGCTTAGTTATCGGTAGTAATGGGCGATCATCGGCTTAGTCGATGGTCTTGATCACTCAAAACTGATTATTACTCCTATATGTCCAGCACTTGTGCTTTGATTAATTGTAAAATCAAAAACTGAAAATAAAAGATTGATTTAGACATGGGCATATTGGATGGATGGTGTGGTTTTGGATGTGGTGGTATGCTGAGTCAACAAGGACCTAATTCTTGCGCCATTGATCCAAGCAATTATGCGTGCTAACCACACGAGAGGGATATGGGACCTCTCTTGACTAAGTACTTTGGGCGGTGCTAATTGGGGTCGCTTTCGGTTGGTGTGTTTAAAGATAAAATGTGTGTGTGTGTGGTGTGGGAATGGAGCGTTAGCGCACCTGTTAGGTCATCCATTGGGTCCTTATCCCGTGGGTTGTCTTGGTCAAAATTAGCACCGCCCATTGGAAATGTCTCGTAGGACTTAGCCGTCTTGCATACCACCAAAGGTAGTGTGCTTAAAGGAAAGGCGGTCTCGGCGTGTGGGTACATTGGTACACCCTGCGCAGGATAAAACTATTGAATAGCCTCGTCCTAGGTTATGGACACGCTTGGTTATTTCCGTAAGAATTAGACTACAACCTTTAATTAAAACTTGACATGGTTGGTATGAGCGGGAGTTCATGCTATTGTTGTGGTGACTATTGGGTTAGTCACTTCGGGATTGTTGTTGTCATCTACTTATTATTATTATCGTTGTTAAACTTGGTATTAGAATGTTAAAACAGATTTGATAACTTGCCTTTAAATGTATTACCTTATTGCAAATAAATGTTGCTTTATGCTAAATGAGACATACAACCTCCACTTACATAAAGCTTGCATGTAGCATATGTTATAGGCTGTTATCTTACACGTAAGTCTTATGGAGTACTTTATGTACTCATCTGCCCGTGGTTGTGGCATTTTGTGGCTTTTCTTTGCGAGAGGAAGGAGGTGAGTTCCAAGAGCCTCACTTTTGTGCTATGTGTTGCGACTTCTTGACGACTAGCTTGGCGGTCGGTCGAGATGCCTAGGGGTTAAGGCACACCGATTGGCTTTGTGTTATAGCCATCTTTATGGCACTTTTGCTTCATTGTTATCTTAATAGTACTTGTTGTTATTTGGCGGTCGGCCTCTCTTTTGTAATAACCTATCCTTATTAATATTAACTTCGGTTTGTTGCTTATGTACTATGTGTTGTATGGAATTGATACATTCTTTTGTTGTGAGGTATGTATCTTGCATTCGGGAGTATACATCTCTCGAGACTGGGTTTATTTGGTTGATAATACTAGGGTCAATTGGATGACTAAGTATTATGAGCTTAATAAATCCGGAGCTCTAAAAGTTGGTATCGAGCCGTTCGACCGTAATGTAACGCAAGCTTGGTCATCTTTAGGATATTTTGAAAACCTAATTTCAAAGTGTCAAATGAGTTTTGAAAGCTTAAGAAAATTCTCAGATTTTACTCCTCATCTATCTTAGCTTTCTCTTCTCATCTCACTCTAATTTGAGTTTTAAAAGTTGTTTTCCTCTCTTCCCTTCTACAAAATAGTTGTTATCGATTAATTGGGTTTTGGATAACTTATGAGAGTCCTAAATTTGAAATCTTGGCTGCCTTTTGGTGAAGAATAGAAGTGTTTGGGCGAAATACAAATCTGGAATTTTTGGACAGCCAACAAGTATTTCAGGGCAGCAAGCACAAGTCAGGAGTTAGGGTAGAAAATGAGAGGTTAAATCAACTAAAATTGGTGGGAATAAAAGGGTAAGATGTGATACTAGTTAGCTAAGTATCTAACACTTATTTCGCTGCATTAACCTTGCTCTCTAATAGTTTAGATCTCATCTTACAATCTGATTTTTAATCTTCTCGATCAATTACTCGTTCATTCAATACGGGTTAGTTGAGTTGAGAAGTTGAGCCTTGCTTTTGGTGTTTCTTGGCTGTTTTTAGAGTCTTTTAGAAGCTTCTAAAGTTGATTTACTCGCTGTTTTGGCTTTCGTTTAGGGTGATATTCCATTCCCCTAGTCGATCGCTTTTTGGCTTTCTATAAAAGCTTGTTTTCGAGTCTAGTTGCTAACCAAAATGTCATTGTAACAGATGGCTGGGCCTTTTCGTGCGGCCAAGGCGATCGGTGTCCGGACGAGGAGCTTCCTCCTCCTCCGACCATGGCCAAGGTTCTTCTTTAGATCGGCGCAACCGCGCGGATGACAGAGAGTTCTCTCGGGCGTCATCGCGCATACACCACTGCACTTTCCGGAGCTTGAGGATCTCGGGCAAGGGAATGCCCATCAATCTCGTGGGGGCCTCGCTGAGTTTCTTTGCACTCACCCCTACCTTTCCTGTCGAGGACCCGCTCGATCTGAGCGATTGGCCGTTTGGTTGAGCGAAGCTCAAGATAGCGCAGATGCGAGAGCACGAGAAGGCGCTGTTTGCATCGCACTGCCTTGAGGGTGCAGCTTTGTCATGGTGGGAGAATTTTCTCGCCATGCAGCCCGAACCACACCATTTCTTGGGAGGAGTTTCAGACGGCCTTCCGTCGGGCTCACATCCTGCCGGCTTGATGGAGATCAAGAAGCGGGAGTTTCTTCGCGCTCAAGCAAGGGCGTGCTTCGATCATGGAGTATGTCTACGAGTTCAACCATCTAGCTCGTTATGCTCCCGAGGATGTGGCCACCGATATGGCTAAGGAGCCAAGTTCAGCGTGGCTTATCGAGGAGTGAAGGACAAGCTATCCATTGTCGACTTTCACGATTTCCGGACCTTGGTCGACAAGACCATCGCCATCGAGCATGCGGCTCGAGAGCTTATGGACTCCATAGCGCAAGTGGAGGCCCATAAGTCATCGAGGCGTTCCTCCGTCCCGCTTGGCGGTCTCGGGGTACCGGTCGATCTTGGCACCCCGAGGTAACTCCTGTTCCTCGCTCATCGCAGGCGTGTCTCGATCCGTGCACTGCGAGTCACAGAGCGGCCCCGCAACCCAGTGCCGGGTCACATGCTTCTCTTGCAACGAAGGGGCATTATGCGAACCAATGCCCTAAGAAGACAGAGCGACCCTCGTCCTAATGGAGGATGCGGGCGGAGGTGGATCTTCGCAGACCGGAAGATCGTCCGGCTACCAGGCGTGGGTAGTGGTCGCGTCAACGCCGTCACCGCAGAGGAGGCTCGGGAGGCACCCGGCGTCGTGCTAGGTACACTTTCGTTAACTCTCACCTGCTCTCGTCTTGTTTGATTCAGGAGCATCTCATTCCTTTGTTTACGAGTCTTTTCTTTGCTGTGTTGGAGAGCTTCTTTTCTCTCCATTGTCGGTCCCTTCTCATTCGCTCTCTGGTTCGGAGTTGAGAGCTGAATCGAGTGTAGGGATGTTCCTATCGAGATCGAAGGGTAGGGTTCTTAGAAAACCTTATCCTTCTCCATTCAATGAGTCTTGATGTGATTCTTGGCATGGATTGGTTGTCCCAACATGGGGCAAATCGATTCGCCAGAAGCTCATCTCTCTGTCTAGCCCCCCATGAAAGGTTAAGCTTTTCATGCAGCTGCTAGGCCCTCATCTCTTCGCACTTGAGGCGAAGCCGCTTTAGATATTAGCGAAGTCCCAACAGTTTGTGACTTTGTTGATGTCTTTCCCGAGATCTTCCTGAATGCCACCCGTTCGAGACCTCGAGTTTGTCATTGAGTTGGCTCCCGGTACCGCCCCTATCTCAAAGAGGCCTTATCGGATGCCACCGAACGAGTTGGTGGAATTGAAGAAGCAGTTAAGTGAGCTGCAAGAGAAGGGTTTCATCTGCCCTAGCTCATCTCCTTGGGGTTGTCCAGTAATCTTCGTAAAGAAGAAGGACGGTACTTTGCGCATGTGCGTCGATTACCGCCCACTTAATGAAGTGACGGTAAAGAACAAGTATCCATTGCCCCGCATTGATGATCTCTTCGATCAATTAACTGGAGCCCGAGTTTTCTCCAAGATTGATTTGAGAGTGGGATATCATCAGGTTCGGATTCGACCTGAGGATATTCCAAAGACAGCGTTCTCTACTCGCTACGGCTTGTACGAGTACACCGTCATGTCCTTCGGCTTAACCAATGCTCCTGCCTTGTTCATGAACCTCATGAATTCGGTATTCATGGAGTATTTGGATAAGTTTGTCGTGGTCTTCATCGATGATATCCTTATCTATTCCAAGACCGATGAGGAACACGCCGAGCATCTGAAACTTGTGTTGAGCAAGCTGCGTGAGCACCAGCTGTACGCGAAGTTCAGCAAGTGTGCATTCTGGTTGAAGGAAGTGTCTTTCTTAGGCCACGTTCTTTCAGCAGGAGGCGTAGCCGTTGACCCTAGCAAGGTCAGCGATGTTCTTTCATGGAGTCCGCCTACTTCGGTCACCGAGGTACGGAGTTTTCTCGGTTTGGCGGGATATTATCGTCGCTTTATCGAGAACTTCTCCAAGATCGCGAAGCCGATGACGGAGTTGCTCAAGAAGGACAAGAATTTCATGTGGTCCGCTGAGTGTGAGGAAAGTTTCCAAATACTCAAAAAGCGTTTGACCACCGCTCCCGTTCTTGTTCTTCCCGATATCCATCGAAGCTTCGATATCTTTTGCGATGCTTCTCGTCGAGGCCTCGGTTGTGTCCTTATGCAAGAAGGCAAGGTAGTGGCCTATGCATCACGGCAATTGAGACCTCATGAACTCAACTACCCTACTCATGACTTGGAGTTAGCTGCTGTGATTCATGCACTTAAGATCTGGCGACATTACCTAATCGTGTCGTTGTGAAGTGTATTCGGATCACAAAAGCTTAAAGTACTTGTTCACACAAATGACTGAACCTCGGGCAAAGGAGATGGTTGGAGTTGATCAAGGACTATGATATGGGTATTCACTACCATCCGGCAAGGCTAATGTCGTTGCCGATCGCTTAGTCATAAAGCGCATTGCAATGCCTTGTTGTCGAGGAGCTTCACCGCTCTTCGGAAGAATTTCAGCGTCTCAACTTGAGTTTAGTTGAGCATGGTTCTCTCGCCTTGGTTGTGCAACCAACCTTGGTGGATCGGATCAGTCCGCTCGGCGATCGGATGTTGGAGTGAGCCACATTAAGGCAAATGTCAAGAACGGAACAACCAAGTGCTTTTCGAGGATGAGCATGGTGTTGTGAGGTTCGAACAACGCCTTGTGGTTCCAAAGGACATGGAATTGCGGAATTTAATCCTCCATGAAGCCCATGATTCGCCTTTGTCTATTCATCCGGGGCCACAAAGATGTATCAAGATCTCCGCCAGAGATTTTGGTGGACCCGAATGAAGAGGAGATCGCGAGATTCGTTGTCGAGTCTGACGTATGTCGTCAAATGTCAAGGCCGAACATCGGCGTCTGCGCAGGATCGCTTGACCTTTGCCGCCTCTGAGTGGAAGTGGGATTCGATCGAATGGATTTCATCACCGGTCTACCCAGTCGCCAAGGAAATGATGCCATTTGGGTGGTCATTGATCGGTTGACTAAAGTGGCTCATTTTCTTCCAAATAAGACCAAGATTCGTACCGATCGCCTAGCCGAGCTCTATGTCTCTAGAATTGTGAGCTTACATGGCGTACCTAAGACGATCGTTTCTGATCGTGGCTCCATCTTCACTTCCCATTTCTGGCATAGCCTGCAAAAGGCTATGGGAGCCCGTCTTACCTTTAGCACGGCATTTCACCCCCAAACTGATGGTTAGACCGAGAGGGTCAACCAAGTTTTGGAAGACATGCTTCGTGCTTGTGTCCTTTCCTATGGGAAGCATTGGGAGAAATGCTTGCCATTCGCCGAGTTTTCTTATAACAACAGCTTTCAGGCCGGTCTCGGCATGGCACCTTCGAGGCCTTGTACGGGAGAAAGTGTAGAACCCCGTTGAACTGGTCGAGAGACGGTGAGACCTCTCTTTGGCCGGACTCAATCAATGAGGCCGAGCGCCAAGTCCAAATTATTCGTGGCGTTTGCGCCAGCTCAATCGAGCAAAAGAGCTATGCGGATCGCCGTCGACGTGAGTTGCGTTTTGAGCCTAGTGACTTTGTTTATCTCAAAGTCTCTCCTTTGAAGGGCCATCAACGTTTCGGCGTCAAGGGCAAGTTGGCTCCTCGATATGTCGGTCCCTACCGCGTTATCGAGAAGAAGGGAGCTGTTGCCTATAAGTTGGAGTTGCCAGCTGCACTTGAGGGGGTACATGATGTTTTCCATGTGTCCCAGCTTAAGAAGTGCCTCCGTGTTCCAACTGAGGAAGCTCCGTTGGAAACTCTCGATGTCCAGGAAGATTTGACCTATCGCGAGCACCCTGTTCGCATACTCGATGAGTCTGAACGAAGGAAAAGGAATAAGACCATCAAGTTCCTTAAAGTTCAGTGGTCGAACCATTCTGAGGATGAGGCTACTTGGGAAAGAGAAGATCGTCTGCGTGCGGACTATCCATCTTTCTTTACCGAGTGAGCCAAATCTCGGGATGAGATTTTTGTAAGGGGGGGGGGAGATTTTGTAACATCCCAAATACCTAAACAGGTGTTTGTTCAAGTATAATTATATGTGTAGAAATTAAAACTTTTTCTCACACCTTGAAAACCCCTAAAACACTCATGTAATTCTTGTCCAAGAGTTGTGTAATCCAAAAACACAAAGCTCTTGTTGACCAAAAGTCAAACACATTTTCCAATTGTCTAAATCTTGTGCCAAACATTTGGAAATATTTTTCCTTGGTCCTAAAGTTGATGTGGGACCCCTCTGAAAAACATCATGAGTTATAAAACTTGTTTGATAAATTGTGGAGGTAAAACAAATCCTTGAACAGCCTTAATGAATTTCCTGAGAAAAATGCATTGCATAATAACCTCTGGAAATTTTAGGTAAGGTTAATCTCATTGTCAACAAGCTCCTGTTAAAATTTCATGAATTTTGGAGTTGGATTGCTATCCCAAACAATTCTGCTAAGTCTCAGCAGTTGAAAACTAAACTTAAAAGCTTACACTGGTTCCTTGGGCTAGCCACTTTGCAAAGTGGTCCAGCCCAACCATGTCTGCACTTCAGCAGACCTCCTCTCCACCTTGGTCAGGTCGCAGCCGTTGGATTAACATCCAACCGCCACGACCTCCTCCGCGGTTAACACCGCCAGGACCTCCCCACCTCATTAGGTCTTGGCCGCTGGATCAAATCCCACGGCTCTGACCTCCCCTTGTTATCAAACCTCAAAGTCCACATCCCACCTACATGAGGTCACAGCCATTGGATCAAAAATCCATGGTCGCGACCTCCTCCTCTCAACCTAACTATCAGACCTCCCTTTTTGCCTTGAGCTTGAGGTCGTAGCCGTTGGATTCAGATCCAAAGGCCACGACCTCCGCTGCAAATCATCGCAGCTCAGGACCTCCCCGCTTTAATTGTTGTGCACCATTGGATTTACATCCAACAGCCCACAACCTCCCTGCGTTTTTAAGCGCTCACAACCTCCCCCATCTCGTGTTGTGCACCGTTAGATTAAAATCTACGGTCACGACCTCCTCCTTTCCTCGTGCGCATTCGACCTCCCCGCGCACGTGAGGTCGTAGCCCTTGGATTTAAATCCAAAGGCCATGACCTCCCCCTCATGTTCTTAAGTTCATGTGCGGTTAAGACCTCACAGAGGTCCAAGATGTTGGATGGAGATCCAACGCTTTGGACCTCTGTCTCATTTTCCCATGTGCGACACGCATTAAGGAAATCGTGAGGCCATGACCTCCCCATCCTTGATCGTGTGGCTGGGACCTCCTCCCGATCATTTAGGCGTAACGGTTCAAAAACCACATCGGAGGGCCAGGACCTCCCGAAGTCTTATCCAGCGGTCATCGACCTCCTGTTCTTCTCCTTCCTCGGGCGCGCTGCCATGAGCTCTCTGGAAGGGAGTTAATGCCCACCACATCAGTGTACCTTCAACCACTCCCTTGTCGACCAAGATTAATTGTCGCTCGACTTTCCGCCCCTCCAGTCTGCACAAGGCTGTCCCCCTGTCAACTTTACATCGTGTCCAAACCCTAGACCGTGCCTTGGGCCAAGCTCACCGTGAGCCTAACCCGGGGTCCATGACCTCCTGTGCCCTAAGTATAAAACCCCCCTTGGGTTCCTCCCTTGGCTTCTTTGGCACACTTCTAAGCTTAGGCTTGCACCGTGTCATTTGAGCTTTCCTCTCCTCAGATCTCCACTCTTGGCCGCCATTGTTGGAAGCTTGGAGCTGGAGCTTTGGCCGTGGAGCAGCCCAATCTTCTCCAACTCCGGTCTTCACCTTCCTCCACTTCCTCAGCACCTCGGGACCTCCAGGTACTCCTCCTGATAGTCCCTTAGATGCTGGCACCCGCATGTATGCTGTTGCGGAGCTTTCATTGAGCGCACACTTGAATGTCGTGCGGAGCTTCCTTTTGCATTTTGGATTTTGGTCGTGCTGGTCATCTTTGTCCTCTCCGGCTCGCCGGCGTTTAAAACGTCGTCGCCGCCGAGAGTGAGCCCATGGTGTGCGCAACACTATTGCGCACACGGGATGTCTTTGGTTGTCGTCGGCGATATGCGCATCGCCGCAATGACCATGTCTTTGAACCCGGTCCTTGCCGGACAAAAACGGCGGCGTCATTGTCGTTTTAGGACGAGATCCGCCGAGTTAATGCACTTATCAAGTGCTCAAATCATCGAAATCCTTGGCGTGTCTTAACGCATTTTATCCTCCGTGTTGCGCATTTAAGACCTCCGCGCGGACCTCCTCGTTGTCCCGCGCGCATTAATCTCTTGTCCAAGCACGTGCGTGCGTGCAAGCACATGGTCGTGAGCTCGGGGCGCCCATGACCTCCTCCGAGGAGATCTGAGCGCCCAAGACCTCCCCTTGCGCTTATCGTGGCCGTCCTGCACCTCCTCGGAGGTCTGTGGCGTTAGGACCTCCGGCTGGGACCTCCTCGAGGTCATCCCGACCGCTGAGGACCTCCTCGTTAGATCTGGTCCGTCCGGACCTCCCCCATCGTTGTGGTCCGTTGGATTCCCCATCTACGGCCACGACCTGCCTCACCTCGCGCATGTGCGTTGCTAGGAGGTCCAGACCTCTGGACCTCGAGTCTTGTGGTGCGTTGTTCTCTGGGAGGTCTTGAGCCGTTAGATCTGATATCTGTGGCTCACGTCCTCCCATGTCCATGTGGGTTTTAGAAATTCCAATGAACTCTTAATTATAAACTGAAATAAGGTATAAACTTTAGAATTCCATATATTTTTCATTTTAAATCCAATTGAGGTCATTCAAATTGTGTTAGCTCTGTCTTGGACTTGACTTTAATCTAAAAATGATTGTAAGTTGAGTTCAGCTCCAGAGCACAGTTTTGCCTTGAGGTTTTAAAACTAACTTTAAAAGTACACTCAAAATAATGTCTAACTTGTAAAATACATAACTAATGCTCTGTAGATTAGTTTTGAGTGAATCCAACTTTGTTGGCTTCCTCTATTAGCGAACTTACTGTGAAAATTAGCTTTGATCTTGTTGCTGTTGTAGAAAAGAGTTCTTGTGCATTATAATTTTGTTCAAGTTCTTGTTTTTGAAAAATGGTAGAAAGTGCAATCTAGCTCCAAATGAGATGAACTCAATTGTGTTATTCATCTCATGAGGTGCTGGTTTTGCTGTAAAAATTTCAGTGTCACCACTTTTCTAGAAAATGTTGCCTCATAATTAAATTAGTGAATAGTACAGTTTGGTATTTTTAGGGCTGAGAAGGTTTGTTTTGCTCATAACTTTTGCATTAAGAATCCAAATCAATTGGTTCTTGTTGCCAAATTCCCTAAAAATCACCCTCTTGCTTCTGTAGAAAATTCAGAGTGTTTGGAGTTCGTTTGCTGTGCTGTCTTTGTCGTTTTCGTCGTTCTTATCGATTGTTTTCGTCTTTCCGATTAGGTGTCGACGAGTACTTTGAACCCGTGAGCGATCCTCAGCAACAATTTGATCAGCAGCAACAAGGCAAGCAGTTTGATCATTTCCATCATTGTCCCATTACTTTAAAGCTTAATATTTTGTTTCACTTATATGTATGCATGCTACTTTGTGTTAAAATATCGCTAGCAATCCTATAGTTGCATAATCTGTAGGAATTGTTTATCCTCTACTACCCATGAGCCTAGGTTATTTGCTGTGGTTTGAGCTCGTTGGATGTGCTCTTATCACTTAGTAGTTTACGTTAACATTGCTTAGCCATGCTTAGTTATCGGTAGTAATGGGCGATCATCGGCTTAGTCGATGGTCTTGATCACTCAAAACTGATTATTACTCCTATATGTCCAGCACTTGTGCTTTGATTAATTTGTAAAATCAAAAACTAAAAATAAAAGATTGATTTAGACTTGGGCATATTGGATGGATGGTGTGGTTTTTGGATGTGGTGGTATGCCTGAGTCAACAAGGACCGAATTCTTGCGCCATTGATCCAAGCAATTATGCGTGCTAACCACACGAGGGGGATATGGGACCTCTCTTGACTAAGTACTTTAGGCGGTGCTAATTGGGGTCGCTCGGTTGGTGTGTTTTAAAGATAAAATGTGTGTGTGTGTGGTGTGGGAATGGAGCATTGGCAGACCGGTTAGGCTGTCCATTGGGTCCTTATCCCCGTGGGTTGTGCGGGTCAAAATTAGCACTGTCCATTGGAAATGTCTCGTAGGACTTAGCCGTGCTGGCATACCAAAGGTAGTGTCCTTAAAGGAAAGGCGGTCTGACGTGTGGGTACATTGGTACACCCCTGCAGGGATAAAACTATTCGAATAGCCTCGTCCTAGGTTATGGACACGCTTGGTTATTTCCGTAAGAATTAGACTACAACCTTTAATTAAAACTTGACATGGTTGGTATGAACGGGAGTTCATGCTATTGTTGTGGTGACTATTGGGTTAGTCACTTCGTGATTGTTGTTGTCATCTACTTATTGTTATTATCGTTGTTAAACTTGGTATTTGAATGTTAAAACAGATTTGATAACTTGCCTTTAATGTATTACCTTATTGCAAATAAATGTTGCTTTATGCTAAATGAGACATACAACCTCCACTTACATAGAGCTTGCATGTAGCATATGTTATAGGCCTGTTATCTTACACGTAAGTCTTATGGAGTACTTTATGTACTCATCTGCGCCGTGGTTGTGGCATTTTGTGGCTTTTGTTGCAGAGGAAGGAGGTGAGTTCCAAGAGCCTCACTTTTGTGCTACGTGTTGCAGCTTCTTCGACGACTAGCTTGGCGGTCCGGTCAGATGCCTAGGGGTTAAGGCACACTGATTGGCTTTGTGTTATAGCCATCTTTATGGCACTTTTGCTTCCGCTGTTATCTTAATAGTACTTGTTGTTATTTGGCCGGTCGGCCTCTCTTTTGTAATAACCTATCCTTATTAATATTAACTTCTGGTTTGTTGCTTATGTACTATGTGTTGTATGGAATTGATACATTCTTTTGTTGTGAGGTATGTATACTGCATTCTGGGGAGTATACATCTCTCGAGACTGGGTTTATTTGGTTGATAATACTAGGGTCAATTGGATGACTAAGTATTATGAGCTTAATAAATCCGGGTGCTCACAACCCACCACCTCACCATCCGCCCAGACAGAACTAGCAATAGGGGTTTTGAGGAGTAAACCAATTTATTTTCACAATCCTTTAGCCAATGGACCACCAATGACTACCCAAAACATTTTATATTTGAGGAAATGATAATTGGGGTATTTAATACCCCGGTACTTAAGCAAGACTAGCATGTCGCTTAAGTACAACCTATAACTAGTATTACCATATAGTTACTAGGGTGACAAGGATTAATGGATTCAATTTATCAAGGATGACATATTAAATTAAGTAATCAACAAGTGGGAATTTAACTACCTTAAGCTTTAACATACATTTGATAAGTAAAGCATGCAATTTTGCTAAATTAAACGAATATAATTTGCATAAAATGTAGGATCAATATGGTCAAAGTATTGACTCGCCTTGGTTAAAGGCTAGGGGATCTTGGTACTCTTGGTCTTGATCAACTCGAGGGTCGCCGGCGTCTTCAAATCCTAATCGCGCGAGAATACCGGAAAAAGACACAACGGCAAAGAGAGCAAATAAATAAATAAGGAACAATAAATAAACTCCAAATTAATCAAGTCCTATGCCATTAGCAAGATCTCGATTTAACAAATTTTTAGAAATTTATTTCATAATTTTTGGAGTTGAATTGGAGAAGATATGAATTTTTGAAGATTTAATGATTTGAAGGAAAAGGAATGGTCCACAGCACAGTAAAAAGGAGGGCCCCACATGGCAGCCAAAGGAGGGAGGGGGCAAGGCAATTGACAAGTGGGCCTTAAACAAAAAATCCCCAAATCAGCCCCCAAATCAAACCAATTCCCCCATTTGCTTCATTGCTCTGTGCTCCTAAGGAAAGAACAGAGGAGAAGGCAGAGTAGCGCGCGAGTGGCTCGGGCGGAGGCGGCGCGGGTTCGCCGGAGGGTGGCGGCCACGGCGGCGGCTCGAGCGGGCGGAAGCGGCGGCGCCGGGCGGCTCAGGCACGGCGAGGCGGCGCCAGCGAGGAAAGGCGCGGAGGAGGCCATGGGTGGCGGGAGGGGTCGCGGAGGGCGGCGGTGCAAGTGGGAGGTGGCGGCGGTGGCGGAGTGGCTCGGGAAGGGCGGACTGGCTGGCGGCAGCGGCCCCGGGGCGGAGAAGAAGAGGCGTGGCGGCGGCACTTCCCGGCGACGGAGGAGACGAAGGGAGGAGGAGGATGGAATCCCCGCATCACGGGGCACTCCGTGACACGGTCGGCCGGGGCGGCGACTCACCAGAGCGGCGAGGAGGCAGCGCGGCCGAGGAGAGGGCGCGACCGCTCTGATGCGAACTTACCGGAGCTCGGGCGGCGTGGGAGCTCAAGCAAGGTGGAGGGCTTTATAGGAGGCCACAGCGTGGGAGGACGGGGGTCCGGTCCGGGCCTTGCGCGTCCCGAGGCGGTAAGGACGCTGCAGGCGCTGGTGCGGGAAAGCGCCGCGACGACGACGGCTCGGGGCAGCTCTGCGGTCGCGCGTCGCATGGCCTTGGTATGACGCAACGCGCAGGAAGCAGAGAGTGCAGGGGACGAGACGGAGCGGCGACAAGACAGCACGAGGCACGAGGCACGCGAGCAGGTGCAGGGCGGTGACCACTGTGGTGATGATGGGGAGAGGACAGGGTTGGTGCGGCGACAAGACAAGGCGAGCAAGCGAGGCGGTAAGCGCAGCGCCAAGGGCGGGAAAGTCAGAGTCTGGTTGACCAGTGCAACAGGCGCAGCAGAGGGAGAGAAAGAGAAGAGGGGGCCTGGGAGGTAAGTTCCCCAAAATCAGTCGTTACAAAGAAGTAGCAGTCTGGTAATGGTGACTTGGTCCAAAAGGCTATATGGCGTGCGCAATTGCGCAACCTCGAAATTGATTCAAACAATCCAAGTAAGTCTGGTAATAATATTTCATTTGTATTTTTTTTCTGATGAGCAAATTGTTGAAAAAATTGCTAGCATTGGTATTTCATTAGGAGTTGATAGTTCTGAGATTGGTAGTTCAATTAACAATCTTAAGATTATTGAACTAGGGATATTAAAAAATAAAGAAATTGTAGAAGTAGAAGATATAGTGGATGAAATTCTAGATTGCAATGATTTACCTGACTTTAGTCACTTTGGCAAAGATTTAGATGGTAATTTGGAAGATGACCAATCTAATTTCACATTAGTGACATATAAAAAGAGGTCGAAAAAGAAGAATTTCCATAATAGGCCAATTAAATTAAAGTTAAAATGAAAAGTCTTTTTTGGAATAATAGAGGTCTGGGAGACTTGGCTAAGCATAGTTATATTTGTGATTTGGTTAAGGAACAATATTTAGATTTTGTGGCTTTTCTAGAAACTGGTAAAAAAGACTTTTCAGTGGCTTGTCTTAACAATCTTTGTGGTGGGCGGGAATTTTTGTGGCATTTTTCTCCCCCACAAGGTCGGTCGGAGGGTATCCTTTTAGGGGTGGATCCTCGGGTCTTCGATATTGGCTCTATCGATGCTGGTGATTTTTATGTTAAGTTTCATCTAAAAAATAGAGAGGATGATTTCCAATGGGTTCTTGTGGTCACATTAAGGTCTTGGCTCAAACTCGCTTCAAGGAAAAGTTCTCATCGAACTAGTCCATGCCTCAGTAGGAAAGAATCGCCTCCTATTTTAACTGGGGATGATTTTAATATCATCAGGCATTCAGATGAAAAAAAATAATGATAATTTTGAGTATAGGTGGCCTTTCTTGTTTAATGTTGTGATTAATAGCTTGGATTTACGAGAAATAGCTTTATCAGATAGACAATATACTTGGGCCAATTCTTTAGATAATCCAACCTTTGAAAAGCTAGATAGAGTCTTAATGAATATAGATTGGGAGTATAAATTTCCTTTGGTCACAGTTAATGCACTTGAAAGGTCTTTATCTGAATACACGCCCTTGCTTTTAAATACGAGAGCGGCTTCTTTTGGAGGAAGTCAACCGTTATTTAAATTTGAATTAGGTTGGTTGTGTAGGGAGGGGTTTAGGGAGTTGGTGGCCGATGTGTGGAAAAAAAATACTAGTGGTCATTCTACTTTACAAATTTGGTAGTGTAAGGTTAGATCTCTTAGAAGTTTTCTTCGTGGTTGGGCTAAAAATACAAGTGGGACATATAAAAAGGAAAAAATAGAGCTTAATTTATTAATTGATGAGCTTGATAAAAAAGCGGAGATTGTGAGGTTGTCTGATCATGATCTTAATCTTAAAAGGTTTGCTAATGATAGATTAGCTCATCTTCTGAGAGAAGAAGAAATTAAGTGGTATCAGAGGTCCAAAGCAAAATTGTTTTTGGAGGAGGATAGAAATACACGCTATTATCATTTGATTGCGAATGGGAAGCATCGACGTCAAAGAATTTTTCAGCTCGAACAAGAGGAAGGAATAATTCGGGGTGATGTATAATTAAAAACGTATATCACCAATTATTATAAAGATTTGTTTGGACCTTCTGAAAATAATCATCTATTTATGATTGATACTGTTGTGAATGATATACCTCAAGTTTCGGAGGTGGAAAATAATTGCCTTACAGAATTTTCACTGAAAAAGAGGTGAAGGAAGCAATTTTTCAAATGGACCATAACAAAGCACCTGGGCCGGATGGCTTCTCTACCGAGTTCTATCAAGTTCCTCTATTTGTTAGCTATGTTCCAGGATTTTCATAAAGGCCCTCTTCCTCTCTATAGCTTGAATTTTGGGATCATTGCATGGCTTCCCAAAAAAGCGGATGCTAAACAAATACAACAATACAGACCTATTTGTCTTTTAAATGTTAGTTTTAAATTTTTTTTTACTAAAGTTGTTACTAATAGACTTATGGGTGTAGCACAAAAGGTTGTGAGACCTTCTCAGTCGGCGTTTATGCAGGGGAGATTTATTCTTGATGGAGTTGTTATCCTCCACGAAACCATTCATGAATTGCATAAAAAGAATTTGGATGGAATTGTTTTCAAGATAGATTTTGAGAAAGCCTATGACAAAGTTAAATGGCCGTTTTTAATTCAAACTTTAAGGATGAAAGGTTTTTCTGCTAAGTGGTGTTCTTGGGTGGAAAGTATAGTTAAGGGAGGGAGTGTGGGAATAAAAGTTAATGATGATCTTGACTCCTTTTTCCAAACTCAGAAGGGTCTTAGGCAAGGTGATCCTATGTCCCCTATTCTCTTTAATATTATAAGGGACATGCTTGCCATTTTTATCTCACGTGCTAAAGAAGTAGACCTTTTATCAGGAGTAGTTCCTCACTTGATTGAGGATGGGTTTGTCAATTTTATAGTATGCTGATGACACGATCCTCTTTTTGAATAATGATCTGGAACAAGCCAAAAATTTGAAACTCATTCTCTGTGTCTTTGAGCAGTTATCAGGTTTAAAGATTAATTTCCATAAGAGTGGGATTTTTTGTTTTGGTTCTGCCAAAGCTATTGAATGTAACGCCCCGACCAGGAGGTCTCCAGACTTAGCTGCAACAGGACTTAGGAGGTCCTATCACGGCCAAACCAGGAGGACTCCAAGTCTGGGCGCAACCGGGCCCAGGAGGACCCAGACACGACTAGACTTGGGAGGTCCCCAAGACTACCCGGGAGGTCCTTCAAGACCACCCGGAGGTCCAAAGGTGGGCGTGGGACATGTGGTGATCCCAAGTGCCACGACCTGTCCTAGGGGAGGTCAAGAGACCAAGCCCGAGGAGGTCGTGAGACTTGGCATGACTCCAAGTCCTCTGTGCAAACCGAACTAGCCCCAAGGATCAGTGGCTAGCTCACACAGCATACAACAGTGGTAACAAACATCCAAAGTGTACTTTATTAATAACAAAGGAGTTGATTACAAGAGGGCTTACAAGCCAGCAAACAAATTACAGCAGAAGGTAAAACAAGCAGGCCACCCAGTACACCACAGGCAATCGGCTGGAGGGCGCATCCTAGTCGACCAGGACCACTTGGTCCACTACACAGCTCACCTCAAGCTTTCTTTCCCTGCTCAAAAACATAATCAAGTAAGAGTGAGCACAACAACCGTGCTCACAAGTTACACCCGTCGAATAACAGAATAACATGCATAAATGGATATCTCAAAGGAAGGCATAATATGGTTGATTTGCATAAAGCCAAGTTTATTTCAAATACATGTACTAAGTTCCAAGGCAGTTATACAATAACTAAAATTCTTTTTCTTAAATCAGTTTTACAGTTTGGATAACATTCATCACAAGTAGTGAAGGATACCCTCCTGTCACAAGGCTCCCCGCCCAAAACCCATTTGGATAGACATCCAAAATAGTTTACAAAGCCTTTTAAAAATGAAACCAACATTTAACTTGGAGCAGCTTTGTCAGCATGTCCATGACCGTGGACACGGCTATTCGAATAGTTTTACGCTCTGCAGAGGTGTACAGCTTTACCCACATGACATGATTTCTCTTGTTTGTTTGGCGACCGGCAATGCCACCACTCATTTCCGAAGGTAAGTGGTCTAGAGCTCATGACAAGGCCTTTATAATGCATCATTCCACCGCAGCCTAGCCTCGCTAAGGTTTTGCCCCACCCTACGGATAGCGACTCCGCAGTGATCAAGGGCCCCCTCTTGCGCCAGGTGGGAAAACATAGTCATGAAAGACAGCCATAAAAGACCTCCCACGTACCAACAGGATCAACCGCGATGGAACACTACAAATTAATCGGCCAGGTCCCCTCCCCACTCTCATGACATGTGGTTGCACGGTGAGGCATGACAAAATACACTCGAAGACCGATCCTTAACTAACCTGGGTGACTTCCACAGAACCCTGGGCCTCGACCATAGAAATGGATCGATCCCGTGCATGAACATGCACCCATCCAGGCAACCAGTTCGCCCAAGTTCAAACCAATTTTCCTTTTTTCTTTGCTTTTCAAAATCATTTGCAAACTACCACGATAACCCAATGTCATGGATTAAAACATTTAGACAACATTGGTCTTTTGGCAGTAAGATATCCCAAAACAAGAATTTTGGTCTAAACATGTCTAAGCTCAAAGTTTAGCAACATATGCTGGTTCATACTAATGTACCAACCAGCCTTTACTATGATGACAAGGGGGGGTGATCAATTCATCAATCAAATCTGGTTGTACAAAGAAATTAGGAATAACTACAAAGTTAAAACAGGGATTTAAATTACATGAATTGAAATAAGCATGCAGTACTAATTTGAAACACAACTTAATTAATTTGAAATACTGGGTTCAATATGATCAACGGTGTAACTTGCCTTGCTCGAAAGCTTAAGGATCTATTCCTTCACAGAGCTCGGGTAATCAATAAACATATTCGTCTCACAATTAGATTTGTCATTAATAGCCAAACTACTCCATTAACTCATAATGGTGGGTCTAGATTCTTCAAGGTAGCCTCTAATCTCTGTCAAAGAAACTTTGTCTCTATTGATCCAAGATAGTGCCTCAGAACCGCCCAAATAATGCACATACTTGCCATCATTGAAAAATTCTCCTCCAAAATGAAATCGAACACACAAATGGTCTAACAAATCCATGTCCTACATGCGCAGATGATGAATGTGCTTACAAACTACTCACTTCCACTGAAAACACGTATTAGAATTCGCACCTAATCCAAGAACCGACACAAATAAAGACGAACTAATCTCACAATCGGTTCTGCCGCCACGAGTGGAAGTCACCGCCGCCTAGGTATTTCGGAGAGGGTCGTCGCAGAGTGGTCGTCGCGCGCCGCCACGGGGTCGCCGCCGAGTGGTCGTCGTGCGCTGCCACGGGGTTGCTGCCGAGAGGTGATAGGGTTCTACGATTTGGGAAGAATGGAATGGGGAATTTGGCGATGTGTTGCAGACGGCCGGGAGACGGCCGGGAGACGCAGTGTTTTAATTAAGTGGGCACTGACGCGGCGAAACCGCTCAACGTGGATGCCAGCGTGGCCCAAAACCAGCTGTTTTTGCCTCGAGGGGGTCGGTTGACATGGTATTGTGAGTTCGAGGGTGTAAACCAAATGGTTTTGGAGTTTATGGGGGATTTTGGACTCTCCGCAAAGTTCAGGGATGTAATATGGACTTTTTCCTTTAAAAAATAATAAAGTCTACACGAAGGAGGATTATTATCAGTTTGGAAGGGTTCTTATTACACTATATAGAAATTTTGGCATTAATATGTGTTATCCGACACACCCATTATTAATAGTGCTAAGTATTACTGACTCGTTAAACCATGGACTCGGATTCTTATTAGACCCGAGCGTTAACTTAGTAGTCAAATAGTCCTGGTCGCTTCCTCCCTGAGAAGGGTGCTTCAGGCTTGTCATCAACACAACTTGGAGTAAAGTGAACCGAGATAACAGTTGAACTGTAAGGCGGTATCCTTGATTCCCATGAAATCAGATTGAAAGCTCCCTTTGGTGGAACGATGTGACCTTCTAGTATGTCTCGAAGATTCACCTTAGGTAAATCCTTTTTCGAAACATAAGTCGTGCTGCTAGCAGAAGGGACTGGAGCAACACGAGACAAAACGAAGGCCGTCGAGTGTATTGGACGACCTTGATCGTAAAAAATTACTTCTGGATGGGCGCCAAACATGGATAAGTTCTTCACGACTGTATTTCTGATCCCTTTCAATTTGCAAAGCCAGAAATGAACATTCAAATTCCTTCTCAATACATCTGCAAACACATTTTCGTTAACGAGTGACCCTCCCAACAGCATGGGGAATTCTTCCACTATTTGTACCAACTGTGGGTAGTCCATGGGGTTTGCACTTCCAAATGCGAGTGTCTTGAATAGGTACTTGTACTCATCATATGCCAGCCTATTGAGAAAAATGGGCTTGACGCTTCCAAGTTTCGCCAGTTTTTCAATTCGACTTAAGATGATAACCTTGCTGCCTCTATCCATGCTTGTAACAGATGTATAAAACATTGCCCAGTCATTATCATCTACATCTGAAACAAACTCAACAACTACCAATGGCGCCCTTCCCGACACCCTCTCATGGTCGTATGCTCAAAATGTCACCTCCGTTGAGGTGCAAAATACAAGAGAAGTGAGAGCGCACCTCTCATCATTTGCATACATGAGCTACAAGTGTTTTTTTCCCAACTCCATGCCCACCAATGACCGGAGTCGGCCGAGGACCCGGAGGATTGTGTTGCAACAAGAAGTTGAAAAGCTTGCTTCTCGCTATGTCGACCAAACATGAAATTGTCCATGTAAAGATAGGTATCATAGGGTTCACGAGAGATGCGTTCAAGATCCACCCAAAAGTATGACAAACTCGTCATGTTAGCAACAAGTAGCTTCTAGGTTTTCCAAGACACTTGTTAACTCTAGGTTGAAGACCTTGTTCATTGTAGTACCAAATGATTGTGCGGGAAAGTTCGAGAGGAGCAAAGAAAAGATAAAGCGGATGAGTCGCTACCAATTCCTTGGCACCCTCCTTGTGTTGCTCAGTACTTAATGG
The DNA here is from genome assembly GCA_036346405.1 of Phyllostachys edulis. Taxonomy (NCBI): domain Eukaryota; kingdom Viridiplantae; phylum Streptophyta; class Magnoliopsida; order Poales; family Poaceae; genus Phyllostachys; species Phyllostachys edulis. Next base: position 50,613,318 of record CM070563.1, read on the forward strand.
TGTCCAAAGACGTGGTACCCTCAGACATGGCTACCGCTAGCATCTTCAACTGTATTAGCATACTAGAGTTGATGATGTATCGCCGATCTGCCTCCTCGACAACCGTGTGAACTCTCAGCAGGAGCTGTCGTAGCCTCTCCACCTTCTCCTCCGAGCATACATGATTAGACATCTTGTTCATCGAAAAAGAGATGAATCGACTCGCGATATCACCCGTGACAGCAGATATGGCGAGCTCCATCTCGAAATCTTCTGAGATAAGTGTATGGGAGAAATGAGGGAATCGCGTAGGTCGTTCACAGGATATATGTATTCTAGTTTTTGTGTGAACATGCTTATGGCAACTCTTCCATCGCACTTTGTGGTCTTTCATAGGGTAGACTGTGTCATCATTTGGAGTGACAACAGAAATTTATGAGATATCTGTCACCATTTGGAATGGTGGTTTTTCAAAATTTTAATATTAAAAAATTAGGATCTTTATCGACAGTTGAAATAGCGATAGGGTTCTGTCACCATTTAGAGTGGCGACGTGGACTGTTGCTGCCTAGGATACTGTCATCATCTCCTATCACCGTTCCAAATGTAGCTTATTTTTGTAATTTTTTTGACTATTTTTTATTTCTTTTAAAATAATAGTATTTCAAAAAAAATCGCGTAAAAGGTGCCCACAAGAAATTTCCTAGCTTGCGCTTACAGTGCCCGAGTAGTCGAAGACTCGGAGTCAACTTCTTCAGCTTGTGTGGTAATAATCAAATCTACCTTTTGAGATATTATACAGGTTGTCCACTGGAGAGAGAGATGTTCTGAATAGTGCTTGTATTCAATATAAGGTCAATGGATCAGTATATATACACAAAGTACAGGTGGTGAATATGCAAATAACCCCTCATAACAATAGGGAATAACACACTATACATATATCTCTAACACCCCCCCCTCAAACTCATGGTGGATTAACAACACTGAGTTTGGTAAGGTATAAGCCGTGCTGTGCTCGAGTCTGGGCCTTCGTGAAAAAATCCGCTATCTGAAACTCTAAAGGCACATACTGAAGAGTGATCACCTGATCATGCACACAAGACCTCATGAAGGAAGCATCAACACCAATATGCTTGGTGAGCTCATGCTTCACAGGATCACGGGCAATACTGAGAGCACCTGTACTGTCTGACAAGAGAGGAGTCGGTGTAGTGAAAGAAACACAAAAATCCTCAAGTAACCACCGTAGCCAAGTAATCTCTGCTGTCAAGAGAGCCATAGCTCGCAACTCAGCCTCTGCACTCGAACGGGACACTGCAATCTGTTTCTTCGTCTTCCAGGCAATGAGAGAACCCACCAAGAAAAACACAGTAAGCAGAGATAGACTAGCGATCAGAGGGATCGCTGGCCCAAGTAGTATCCGAATAAGCCTGAAGCTGTAACGAGCTGGAGCGTGGAAAGAAGAGACAGCGAGAGATAGTCCCACGAAGGTATCGCAGAACTCGAAGAAGGTGGCTGTAGTGGACCTGAGTGGGAGCTGAAACGAACAGACTCACAATGTGAACTGGATAAGTGATATCCGGACGAGTAACAGCAAGGTAGACAAGACTCCCAACAAGATAACGATAGCGAGTCGGATCAGAAAGAGGCTCGCCATCAGAGAGTCAGAGGTGAACATTGAGCTCCATGGGAGTCTCAACGGTATGCTGATCAGTGAGAGAGGCGCGATCAAGAAGATCTTGAATATACTTCTCTTGGGACATAAAGAAACCATCTGGAGTGGAAGTAACCTTAATCCCAAGGAAGTAACGAAGAGGACCAAGATCCGACATAAGGAACTGCTCACTAAGACGAGTCTTGACAAAGGCAATGTACTCAGAATCATCTCCCGTAATGATCATATCATCAACATATAGAAGAAGAAGAGTCCAACCACGAGACGAAGTGTGGACAAAGAGCGCAGGATCATGATCACTAGCTGAAAAGCCAGCAGCAGTGACCACAAAGGAGAAGCGCTCAAACCAAGCATGAGGGGCTTGCTTAAGGCCATAGAGAGAGCGACGAAGGCGACAGACCATGTCCTCAGGAACAGAATACCCAGGTGGCGGATGCATGTAGACCTCCTCACGCAACTCGCCATTAAGAAAGGCATTCTTGACATCAAGCTGAGAAATAGACCAAGGATGACATGACGCTAGCGAAGAAGATCATGACAAGGTCATGTGGGGCCACAGGAGCAAAAGTCTCGCCGTAGTCACGACCATGCTCCTGCTGGAAGCCACGAGCAACAAGACGCGCCTTATAGCGCTTAAGAGAGCCATCAGAACGAGTCTTAATCTTATAGACCCACTTACACGTGATGGGATGAGAGTGAGATGGAAAAGGAACAAGATCCCAAGTACCAGTACGCTCGAGGGTAGCAATCTCCTCGGCCATGGCATGCTGCCACTCAGGGTGAGTAATAGCATCCCGGTAGGAGACAGGCTCACGAGTAGCTGCGCCAGCAAAGGCAAAACGGGCAGGGGACCGAATCGACTAGCGATCGCGGAGAGCGTAGTGAGGAGAAGATGACCCATCAGGGGAAGTTGGAGCATCAGGAAAAGATGGAACATCAGGAGAAGATGGCTCATCTGGAAGATCCTCAATACGAGGTCGACGAGTGTAGAAGACAGGGGAAAAAGGTACTGTAGTGGGAGGTGTTGGAAATATGCCCTAGAGGCAATCATAGAGATGATTATATTTCATTATGTTCATGACATTGGATAATGTGTTATCTTGTTCCTAGAATAATATTGTTAATATTTATTATCAAGTATGTGACTTGGTTGTGAAACTCTATATTTCTGCAATAATTATTCTTATAAGATCCCTGGTCGTAAACATATGAGGACACATATGAATAGACTAGCATATGTATTGGTTGATGACTATGTTTCACGAGTCATAGATATGGAGATATCAAACCAATAATATGGACACATGTTAGAGAACATGATGTTGGATAAGACCCACCTTGAGGCACTATTGAGATTGTTATGAATCTATGTGTCATTAGTTGGTCTCAAGCAATGATGATGTATAATCCTTAGACCTGAGATCAGCATGGTTTCCTACATATGTAAGAGCACTCTTAGGGGTTGCCAAACGCTACACCGTAACTGGGTAGTTATAAAAGTAGCTTTCGGGTATGCTCTGAAACATGGAGAGGAATGTGGTGGTCGGATATGGATTTGCCCTCTAACATAACAGAGAGATGTCTCTCGCCCCTCGTTGTGATCGGATAAAGAAAGTGCATGGCCATGCCACTAGTAGTCGAAGTGTTCGACCACGTAAAGTTATCTCGACACTCGATCGAGAAAGTATTGAGCATACCCATGGATGACACAACATCTCACCCGGAGTTCAACCGACATCGTGAGGCAAAGGGAGTATACACGAGTAGGTCGCTCGGTCGAGCGATTCTGGTCGTCGTATGCAAATCTGAGCTAGTCGAGATCGATCGAACGTAATCACAGAGTGGTCGTAACACTGGTCGTGAGGAGTTACGAATCGGTCGTGACCACATACTGAACCGGTCGATCTGAGATAGGACACGGTCGTAAGTGATGAAGACTGGTCGTAGATCATATTGCATTAAGGTTCGCCCAATATAATTTGTGTGTATTCGGGAATCGATATGTTACGCTAGGAGCCGCTTTTACTCGTGGTCGGAAGGGTTTCCAGTCACAACCGAACTACACATGAACCTCTGGTCACACACTTAACGGGTTGGAACAAACCAGTACGAATACGATTCGTAAACGTGTCCGGATAGGATCCGTCACGAGCACTATATAAGGAGATGCATGAGGCTGTTGGGAGGTATGCGTGAAAACACCACCGAAACCCTAGCCGCCATCTTCCTGAGAGCTCCACCGTGCGACTTGGTGCTGGCACACCAGCGTTCGGTTGTTCCTTCCCTGGACGTGTGGATACCGTAGAGGTGCTACTACGATTGTTGCGCTTGAGGACGATCCGCGATCTTGTCAAGGAACTGCAGACGTTGCTGGAGGAGACGATCGACTACGACCGCTTCATCGACGCGCTCTTCGTTGGACCAGACTGCTCCAATCCTTCTTCCGCTGCTCTGCGCGTCTGTTGGTAACGATCTGTGATCATCTACTTGCCTGGCATCCTGGTTCGCGTGGTAGAAATTTTGTTTGTAGCTATCGTAGCCTACCCCGTGACCCAACAATGCCGTCCTCTCTTTTATCCAGTGGCCCAAGAAGGACATCGCCCTGGACCTAGTAGTGCCGCGATCTGGACACGACCATTCCTCTCCAACGGGACCCTCGATGACTCCACGCCATGTTTAGCCTCGAAGGCCACCTCTTGATTCCCGTGGAGAAGACGCCAAGGAACAGACAAAAGCGTGCCGTCAGACGGTTCCCGAGTCATCTCACAAGAAGACGCCGCCAATCGCTAAGGCCAAATCGAAATCGACGAACGCATAGGCGCCTCCCAAGTCCAGAAGTCCGCGATACCCGGAACTACATCATCGGAAAACCATTGTGCTCGACGCAGATAATGCACGCCGATATGCTTGTCGCTTTGCATGCCCGGTACTTGGAGAAGACCCAAAAGAAGGGGTGCGACATCGAATCACCGCCGAATCGAGGACAAGCATTTCTTCAACGGACGAGGTACTTCGTCGTGGGCTTCAATGACTTATTTGAACTATTCAACCTCGCTGGCCTCAACGCCTCGCTTTCTCGATGTTGGACATCGTAAGTCGTATAATCAAGTTCTACATTCATGTAATACCGATAAATATCACAACTCATTGCTTATGTATAGATGCATGCTTTGAAAAATGTCCGGAATGGAAAGAACGATTGGGTTTCCTCGACCCACATGTGGTATCGCTGCAAACCATCCAACAAGACTCGCCCTTCGTCGAGAAATACATAACGAGGTCATTGCTTCGTCGATTTAACATGAAGTACATAGTGGTGCCCTACAACCAGGGGGTAAGTGTCACTACTTGCTATACAAATTTCATTTGTACTTTATACGCAAAGACGAACTTAGGTTTAATGACTATAGCGACATACATGAGTAGGTACCATCGATCCTTTTAGTTATTATACCCAAGAGGAACCATGTGATATACCTTGATTCCCTAAACCGCAACAAGCACGACTTGAAATTCTAAGAGGAATACTCGAGAGGTATGCTCATTTCCTCCTTACATAACTCTATTGTAGTCTTCATTCGTTTGAAATGGCCGAGGATAACTTTTTCAATTATGTAGGTCGCTCATCAATTATGTTGCCAACAAAGGAATATACAATGGAAAGAGCGCCTAACTAACACACGGGATGGATTTTTCTATGCGCGCTACAACACGATAATCCTATATCATACTTCATAATGACGCTCTCGAATCGACTATATCTATATATGTAATTCTATTTTTGCAAAGGCCGACAAAAAAAAGATGATGAGTTATGTGCAATCTACGCTCTGCTATCATATGCAACTAATTCTTAGAGCTAGGAAGAAGGATCCCGAGGTTTGTCAATCTCAAATAATTATTTCCTAATTATAAATTTAAATATATATAGCTTACCACTTTACTCTTAATTGGTAGCGACGTGTCTTGGATTTACAATGTGATTCACTCGTTGCGGAAGAGATTAAGGACATTCGAGGGAAGCTCTGCACCTTTATCAACACGTAAATCATTAACGATAATGGAGAGTTTCACTCGTCGCCAACCGAGAGCATCACCCGCCGATACCTCTCATCGTAAACAATTGTAATCCAGCTTGTAATTATAGCGACAATACTTGAACAAATGCGATCTTTTGTAATTTATTTTGAGTAATGATCACTTTGAGTTGTCAACAATTGATTATCTCTAATGAATCTGCTTTTGTGCATGCTTGAATCTGTTTTTGTGCATGCTTGTTTTCAGAGGGCATGGCTAGCAATTCCCGAGGCTAGCCAGAAAACAAAGAAAATTGTGGTCGGGGTATGAGCTATCACGCAGACGGTTTTTGTTAAAACCATCTCAGTGAAGGCAAGTATCACGAGCGGTTTCTCTTGAAAACCATCGTGATACGAGAATATCACTGAGCGGTTATCAAAACAAACCGCTCAGGATCGGAGAATATCACGCAGCGGTTCTAAACAAAAGCCGCCTGCGTGATATTCACAAATCACGAGCGGTTTTATTTAGAACCGCTCGTGATATTCTCGAATCACGACGGTTTTAATCCAAACCGCTCGTGATACTAGCCTTCACAGACGGTTTTTAGTAAAACCGTCGTGATATTTCGTATCACAGATGGTTTTTTACCGTCTGTGATAATATCTTGTTATCACAGACCAACAAACATAGACGGTTCGGAAACCGTCTGTGATGACGGTTCCGAACCGTCTGTGATGTGGCTTCCTGTAGTAGTGGCGGAGGGATCCGGTGCAGGGAGCCCGGATCCGAGCGGCGCGTCGCGACCTCGCGAGGAGGCGGCCGAGCTATTCGGCCTGTGAGCGAGCACGGCGACGGATGAAGAAACCTTCGGATGGGGTGACGGCGTCCTCACGTGCGTCCCAAGGATCCAGCGACGTCTTTGCTCCAATGTGTGATGCAGATCCAGCGTGCGGAGGATCCCGCGGTGGCGGGAGGAGGCCGGCGTGCGGCGCATATTCGGATGACGTCGGGCTCGTCGGCCTGAGCAGAGGAGGATGCAGGGAGCGGCAGGCTCCCGGTCGGCTTCAGGCACGGTGGTGATGCTAAGGACGAGGCGACGTCGAGCGACACCGAGGCAGCGGTGGTGGAGGCGACGCCAAAGCAAGACGCGCCGAGTCCGGGTCTGGACGACAGGCGGCGAAGTCGGGTGGCAGCGGGAAGAACAAACCAGCGGCGGCTCGACGAAAACAAACCCTAGATTTGCTCTGATACCATGTTATGAATAGCGCTTGTATTCAATATGAGGCCAATGAGCCAGTATATATACACAAAGTACAAGTGGTGAATATGCAAATAACCCCTCATAACAATGGGGAATAACACACTATACATATATCTAGATATATATATATATATATATATATATATATATATATTCTCTTTTAACAGACTTCACGCTTATGGCGGATTGCTCCATCACATTTATGTTTATTTGACTATGGTGTGCAAGGTGCCAATAAGAAGTTTTCCACTTGTGCTTCTCACGAAAGCGCTTGAATTATTGAGTCATCGTCTTGACATTTTGTGCAAAGACTAATCAAATCTACCTTTTGTGCCCAACTATTCAATTGAACTCACACACAAGCTATAAACGAGGAAGGGCTAGGTGCAAGAAGAATGAAAAAGGCAGAGGAAGAAACAACCGAATCTAAACAACAAGTCAAACAAGCTGACTGCTTTGAATCAAGAAGTGACCACGAGAACACAGTATGGCATGGTCCATCGAACGCGCGCCGCTATACCAACCACAATCATTATTTGCCCAGATTGGACCGCAATGCTTGACAACACTATTGAGTGGATCGCCGGCGGTGGCGGCGCCTTAGCCCTCGGCTTTCCCTCGACGTCTTGATGCGGTAAGATTGTCACGTCACGATCTGCCAGGCTTCTTCGGGCAGTAGCACTAGAAGGAATGTAGGCTGCATTTGACTATGGCTCAAAAAGGGGACGTCTTGGGTACAAAGGCGTCACCGTGATACTAGATGAGGCATCGGAGAACGTAACATAAAAAGGCGATAGCCTCGATTCCTTCCGCCGTTCAGCGTCTTTGCTCCTCTCCTAAATTCCAATTCTCAGACTTAATCCTATGCTTCTTCCCACCTAATTGCATCTCCCTAATCTTTATTTCTATTTTCTCCGATTTGTACCCCAAGTACTTGTTAGAATTGGGCCAATACGTATAAATGTCCATTCATTCCTGAAATTTCAAAGTACGCATGATTTAGTCATATATTGCTTAACCAAATAGTGGAAGAGCCATTTATAAGGTGTAGTCCTTGCCACCCTTGAAACATGTGACACATAATATGGAGTGACATGAGGAGGACTATAGCTAAAGTTATACACACACGTATGTACGCACGCGCGCGTATATTTACGTGACAATCGCGTGTCGTGAACCTATTCTACATTTCTTTTGCTGACCGTACATTTCTCTCCATTACTACAAAACAGGCTATAGTAGACACCCCATCACAGACGGTTCCTTTGGAACCGTCTGTGTTGGGTCTGTCCGGACCTGCGGGTAGCACGGCAGACCTATCACGAGCGGTATTTTTAGAACCGCTCGTGATAGTCATCTATCCGCACGGTTTGTTAATGTAACCGCCTATGATTATCACAGAGCGGTTCTATTAACAAACCGTGTCGTGATAATCTCGTAATCATAGACGGTTTTAGTTTAGAACCGTCTATGTACTATCACGCATTTGTTCTATTAACAAACCGTCTATAATTGGTCAGATATCACGAGCGGTTCTTATTGAGAACCGCGGCGATAATACGACGGTTACGAATGAGAACCGTCTCGATAATTAGTTATCACGAGCGGTTACGATTAAGAACCGCTCGTGATATCTCGCTTCATATAAATTGAGCCCGACACATCCCTCGCCACATCGCCATTGTGTCCACCGCCAAGACCGCCATCGCCTCTACCGCTTTGGAGCAACCCCTTGCCGCTGGCTCCACTTAGATCTCGCTGTTCCTCCCCAGCGCCACTTCCTCGCCTCTAGCTCTCCTCCAACTCGGCTCCTCCCTAATTAAACAGATGGAGTAATACTTATTATCCTTTATCCACTCTATTGATTAATGATTTTTCCTTATTTTGCTACTCAGTACATGAACCCTAATGTTTTGTTTTCTTTGTTGTATTCCTTAATCGAAAGCATAGGGTTTAAGTTTCAATTAATACTTCTCACAAAAGCTATAAATTCTTAGAAAAAGGCAAAACATCTAGCTCTCAATTTGATGGACCCTAATTAAACCTAAACTATAGCGACCATTGGATGTTATTGAACCAAAACTATGATATAAATTCGAGAAAATGAAAAGCAAAACATGTAGCCTTTAATCGGTGTAATTCCTTTGTGCAACGATGAGACAAAACGAGTAAAATGCGCATAAAGAGGTGAAAGTCTTAATTAGAACTAATTTCATGAGTAGTTTTCTAGAACAGATTAAAAAGAAGAATTTATGACACACCAAGATAAGTCACATGTGCAATGATCTATTTTATATTTCCTCCATTTATCCATGAAGAAACGTTATCACAGTGGTTTATTATTTCAATTATATCAAAACGGATACCCACGCAATCGCGCGGACCAACTTGCTAGTTATTAGGATCTTCCTCTTGTCTTTTGTCTCGTATCTAATCAACAATCATGCAGATAATCAATAATTATCCGTTGTGCCAGCTTAGAGAGGAGAAGGTTGGACCCCTGCCCCTAGCGCCTCCAACACCCGCCGCCTCCTCCCCCATTGCGCCACCTTAGAGAGGAGAAGGAAAGGAGAGAAATCGTATTTTCTTCGTGAGCTCCAAGGGTAACGATCTATAACCCTTTATGTTTGCTATAAATTAATCGCTAATCAATTTGACACTAATTTGTTACATGCGTAGTGTAGATGGATCGAAACTGGATGTACGGTGTGAACCGTGTGAGTCAAGAGTACATTAATGGCGTGGTTGCTTTTAGAAGAGCCGCTGAGCAGGATATGTTGAAGAATGGGATAAATTTTATGTACTGTCCATGCATTGATTGCGGTAATATGAAGATGTTTAACAACGCGGCGCAGATCGAAGCGCACTTGATTTGAAGGGGCTTCAAAAAAGGGTATACATGTTGGACCAGTCACAGTGAAGAGCAAATTATACCAGAAGTTAAAATGACGACATCGCCGAGGAAGTCAACGATTTCCCGGATGTGGATTGTGCTTTTAATGATGATAGGTGGCACGATGACAATCTGGATCAGATGCTACGCGATGCAGAAGAGAACTACAGTGAGAGAGAGTTTTGTAAATTCGAGGGCTTAAGGGAGGACTCGGTGAGACCTTTGGTCCCTAGTTGCAAGCCGGAATATACAAGGTTGTCAAGCGTGCTTGAACTGCTGAAATTGAAGGCAAGCAATGGTTGGTCCGATAAGAGTTTCACGGTGTTGTTAGATCTCCTAGTGGACATCCTTCCGAAGGGAAACGTGTTGCCCAGCACCACCTATCAAGCAAAGAAGGTTATTTGTCCATTGGGAATAGAAGTAGAAAGAATACATGCATGTCCGAACGATTGTATCCTCTACCGTAAAGAGTATGCAGACATGCATGTATGTCCCATGTGCAAAGCAACCCGATACAAGCGTCAGAATACTGCTAAGGTGAAGCAAGGACCTCCTGCTAAGATGTTGTGGTATCTGCCTATGATCCCACGTTTGAAGCATTTATTTGCAAACCCAAAGGAGGCAAGATTGTTGCGTTGGCACTCAGAGGAGCGTAAGAGAGATGGAAAGCTAAGACACCTGCCGATTACGCCCGAAGGAGAAACTTCGATCGGAGCTTGAAGAGTTCGATCTTGAACCGAGGAACATAAGGTTGGGGTTGAGTACAGATGGAATGAATCCTTTTGGTAACATGAGCAGCCGACATAGCACTTTGGCCCGTGAATCTATGTATGTACAACCTTCCTCCTTGGTACGTGTATGAAGCGGAAGTACATTTTGATGTCACTACTTATCCAAGGGCCGAAGCAACCTGGGAATGATATTGATGTGTACCTAGCACCATTGCTGAAAGATCTTGTGACACTGTGGAACGAAGGGGTACAGGTATGGGATGTGTACAAACGAGAGAACTTCACTTTACGCGCCATGTTGTTCTGCACCATCAATGATTTTCCTGCCCTTGGTAACTTTGTCAAGCCAAGACAAAAGGAGCCAAAGCTCGTCGCCTTTGCTTAGATGCTACGGAGAGTGTATGGCTGAACAACTCATATAAAATCGTGTACATACGTCACCGTAGGTACCTTCGAGAGTCACCCATACCGCAAGATGAAAAAACAATTCGATGGAAATAAGGAGAACGATTCACTCCAAGGGCTTTTAGAGGAAAGAGGTCTATGATATGGTTAAGGATATCGATGTTGTGCTTGGGAAGGGACGTAAATTAAGAACCCGTCGAAGAACATCCGAAAGAAGCGGTCAATTTTTGGGACTTGCCTTATTGGGAGCACTTAGAAGTTCGCCATTTGCATCGATGTCATGCACGAGAGAAGAATGTATGTGATAGTTTGATTGGTCTCTTCTTTGAACATTAGTGGCAAAACAAAGGATGGTGTTAACGCACGCAGTGACTTGGTTGATATGAACATAAGGACCGAGTTAGCACCGAAGAGACCGACTGGATTTAATGTACTTTCCCCGACTTGCTACACTCGCCCAAAGCCAAGAGAAATGAATCGTGCGAGCTTGCATGGTGTGAAAGTCCCATCTGGTTACTCCGCTAACATTAAGAACCTTGTTTCTATGCAAGATTTGAAATTAATTGGTATGAAGTCTCATGATTGTCATGTGCTGATGACACAAATACTTCCTGTTGCAATTAGAAGTATCTTGCCGAACAAGGTCCGAGTGGCAATCTTGAGGCTGTGTTATTTTTTCAACTCAATTGCTCAGAAGATCATTGATCCCCAAGGACTAGATGCTCTGCAGGCCGAGGTGGTGACGACTCTATGTCATCTTGAAATGTATTTCCCTCCGTCATTTTTCGATATCATGGTCCATCTCATTGTTCACCTTGTGAAAGAGATAAAGATATGCGGCCCTGTGTTCTTGCGTCATATGTACCCATTCGAGAGGTACATGGGAATTCTCAAGTCCTACGTACGGAATCGATCTCGACCGGAGGGCAGCATCATCGAAGGTTATGCAACCGAATAGGTCATTGAGTTCTGCGTCGACTACATGGCTCAGGTGGAACCGATAGGTGTGCCTCTATCTCGCCATGAGGGGAGACTGGATGGTATCGGGACCATCGGAAGGAAATCAATTACTCCCGATCTGGATACGTACGCTCAAGCCCATTTCACGGTCTTGCAACACATGACCCAAGTGTCCCCATACATCGACGAGCACAAAGACATGGTGCGCCAACGTAATCCGCACGATCGGAGGTTTGGATCACGAGAGAGCACAACCGTCGGTTCAACGAATGGTTAAAGGTGCGAATCACTAGGAGGTCATCAAGTGATGATACGCTGCTATGGTCTGGGAATGGAAAGAACCGGTGGGTTTCCTCGACCCACATGTGATATCGTTGCAAACCATCCAAGAAGACTCGTCCTTCGTCGAGAAATACATAATGAGGTCATTGCTTCGTCAAACGAACATGAAGTACATAGTGGTGCCCTTAAACCAGGGGTAAGTGTCACTACTTGCTATACAAATTTTATTTGTACTTTATACGCAGCACGAACTTAGGTTTAATGACTATAGCGACATACATGAGTAGGTACCACTGGATCCTTTTAGTTATTATACCCAAGAAGAACCATGTGATATACCTTGATTCCCTAATCTGCAACAAGCATGACTTCAGCGTTCTAAAAGGAATACTCGAGAGGTATGCTCATTTCCTCCATACATAACTCTATTGTAGTCTTCATTCATTTGAAATGGCCGAGGATAACTTTTTGGAATCATGTAGGTCGTTCATCAATTATGTTACCAACAAAGGAATATACGATGGAAAGAGCGCCCAACTAACACACAGGACGGATTTTCCGATGCAGCGCTACAACACGATAATCCTATATCATACTTCATAATAACGCATCTCGAATCGACTATACCTATATATGTAATTCTATTTTTGCAAAGCACCAAACAAAAAGATGATGAGTTATGTGCAATCTCGTCTGCTATCATATGCGACTAATCCTTAGAGCTAGGAAGAAGGATCCTGAGGTTTGTCAATCTCGATATAATTATTTCCTAATTATAAATTTAAATATATATAGCTTACCACTTTACTCTTGCTAGCGACAAGCCTTGAATTTACAATGTGATGGACTCGTTGCGGAAGAGATCAAGGACATTCGAGGGAAGCTCTGCACCTTTATCAACTCAGAAATCATTAACGACAACGGAGAGTTTCACTCCGTCGCCAACCCGAGCATCACCCCGACACACCCTCAACGTAAACAATTGTAATCCGGTTGTAACTATAGCGACAATACTTGAACAAATGCGATCTTTTGTAATTTATTTTGAGTAATGATCACTTTGAGTTGTCAACAATTGATTATCTCTAATGAATCAGTTTTTGTGCATGCTTGTTTTCAGAGGGCATGGCTAGCAATTCCTGAGGCTAGCCAGAAAAACAGCAAAAATGTGGTCAAGGGTATGAGCTATCATAGACGGTTTTTTGTTAAAACTGCTCAGTGAAGGCAAAATATCATAGACGGTTTCCGCAAAAAACCGTCTATGATACGAGAATATCACAGACGGTTATCAAGCCAAACCGTCTGTGATCCGCGAATATCACAAACGGTTCTCAAGAAAAGCCGTGCAGGATATTCACGGATCACGATTTGCTTTTCTTAGAACCGCTCGTGATATTCGGATATCCTGACGGTTTTAGTCGAAACCGCCTCGTGATACTAGACTTCACAGATGGTTTTGATTAAACCGCTCGTGATATTGCGTATCATAGACGGTTTTTTACCGTTTGTGATAACGGCCTGTTATCACAGACCAACAAACATAGACGGTTCGGAAACCGTATGTGATGACGGTTCCGAACCGTCTGTGATGTGGCTTCCTGTAGTAGTGCTCTCTCATTCGAAATAATGTGGTCAAAGCCACAGACCAGTGTGGTCGAAACACTGTGGTCGAAGCCATAGACCAGTGTGGTCAAAACACTATGGTCGAAATAATGTGGCTAAATCCATAAACCAGTGTGGTCAGGATAAAGTGGTTGAAAGACCGTAGTCGAAATAAAGTGGTCAAAAAACAGTGGTCGAAAAACAGTGGCCGGACCCATAGACTAGTGTGGTCGAAATACACTGGTCAAAGCTGTAAACCAGTGATTGAAGCTATAGACCAGTGTGTAATCAGGATCTGAAAAACACTGCTTAATTACCATTAATTGTTTTTAAATTAGCAGTTACGAGTGGTTTAATATATACTTTTTTATGCAGTTACTAAAGAGTAATTGTCTCGACCTTAAAAAAGATCTAGAGACATCCAGACCAGATACAATTGATTCACTTCCATGTTCTTCTTCTTCCTCTCTGTTCTATTGTGCTGGAGAGCTAATCCATCCCTTCTCTTCACTGCTTCATCTACTTTCTGCACTGCTTCGAGTCTACGCTATTTCCTATTCTTCATCAAGCCCGACTGTAAGTTAGTCGTGTGACCAAACTATTCTATTATAATCCTATAATTGTATATATTTAGAAGTGCAATGAGTTGCCTGTTGTTAGTATTGCTTTATGCATCTCTAGTTTGATATGATCTTTGCCTCGTAATAAAATCTGGAATTAAAATATTGTCCATATTTACAACACTTGTAATCTGAGTTGATTTGAGACCTGGTATCTTATGTGTGGCAAAGTATTCAGTGTTGATTGGAGTTCATCTAACGGATCCATAACAATTGATATCAGAGCAGTCGGTTCGTGGGAGTTTTAGCACCGAGAGAATGAGGTATGTGCAAGAAGAATGAAAAATACATCAGAACAAACACCCGAAAGAAACTACAAATTGAAGCAAACTTCTGCTGGAATCAAGTCGATGATGTGTTCTGACCAGTCTGGTAAGTTAGGGTGCATTTGGTTGGTGGGATGAGATTGAATGAGATGGGATGGTACAGGTAGGATGGAATCGTCCTGTATGGGATGGTCCAGTCAGTCTGTTTTGTTGGTTGTATGAGATGATACACGAATGCATTTGGTTGGTTGTATGAGATGGTCCTGGATGGTTCTAGCTGTTGTTTGGTTAGAAGGATAAAGTGGGCTGTGGTAACCTTCTCACTGAAGTGGTGAGTTTTGTTAGAATAGGGTGTTAGAATAGGAACTCTTTTGTATTTCCTTATCTTTCCCCTTGTACACCCTATATATATTGCCCATTGGGCCTCTTCAATACATACACAATATTCATAACATGGTATCAGAGAAAAAGTTCTAAACTCTAGTCTCTAACCTAGCCTCCGACCGCTTCCGCTGCCCGCTGCCCCCGGGAGGAGCAATCTCCGCTCCCGGGGGTGACCTCGTACTTCCTTGTCGTCAAGCAGCAAGCAACGATCGCCAGTGTCCTCGTCGTCGCGTGAAGGATGCCAGAGACGACAGACTTGCCGGGGGAGGTCCTTGTTGAGGCTGTACTGGGAGATGGTGAACGTGTGTGTGCCATGCACCGTCCGCGATGATGCCGTATGCGTGCATGTTGACGGTTGCGGATCATCCGCCATTGATCGATCGATTGTCCCTATCCTTGTTCGATTTGAAGATGATGCGAGCACCGTGTACATGAACGAGTCATGTATGCATGCATGCGCAGATGCGCTAGCTAGTTCATGCATCGTGCATGTTCATATGCATCGTGCATGCGTGGCTAGCTCATCCATCGCCTAGTTTGCTTTCCACCTCGATGACAAGCCCTTCTCGTCGAGGGGACATGGCATCTTCCTCATCGCGCTACTTGCTACCGATCGCCATCTACCAGTAGTCCAATCATATCGGATTTTTCAAGTCTACTGGCTCCGGCTTCTCGTATCTTCTTCCGCTGTTAAAGAGTGCTACTACTAGTTATCCTTGAGTCTTTTCTTTCTTTGTGCCGTTTCTTCTGTTTCGTTCATCCAAGTCCGTATCACTCAATCTTTGAGTTCATCTAAGCCATGCGAGTCCATAAATTTATTGTCAGTCGTAGAAGCATAGGAATTCCATTATGCATGGCAGTAGATGCCGCTCCCACTCTTTTCTTTGAGCCGTGTGCAGATCATAGAAGTCGTTATGATGCCGCCGCTTCTCTCTTAGTCGCCGCCCCGAGCATCTAACGCCGCCGCACTTCTTTCGCGTCGCCGCCGTCTTGGGTTTAGATCTGCACCGCCATGCTTCTATATATTCCTATTCGGATTGATTTGACAGTTTTCTCTATTTTTGTCGGTTTTATCACCTTCTTCATCGTGTTGTCGCGGTCGACTTTGCTCCCACTTGTCTCTACTTCGCCAGCCCCTGCACCTTGCTTTATGGGTTGTCGCACGACCCCGGATAGGATGAGATCTTTTGATACTCGACATATTTTCCAAGAGTTGCATACTACGACGATATTATTAAGACTCGGACTTTGGATTTTCCATAGTTTAGTGTTAACACTTTCCAAATGCAATGCTATTGCACACACCTTGCATTTGAGGGAGGGGGGAGGGGTGTTAGAATAGTAACTCTTTTGTATTTCCTTATCTGCCTTTTGTATTTTCTTATCCACCTTTTGTATTTCCTTATCTGTACCCTTGTACACCCTATATATATTGCCCATTAGGCATCTTCAATACATACACAATATTCATAACAAGTTTACCTTTCACATGTATTGGAATGGAATTCTTCAAATGCAACTATTTCAATGAAATGTTCTATATGTATTATTTTGATTTCAATGAAATGAGGTGGCGTGAAACAAGAAAATCATTCAGAATTAAGAATATCTGTAACCTCTTATCAATATCATATCTCATTTTCTAAGGAAAAAATCTTTGAGTCTTTGAGATTCATCACCATTCGTAATTGATTCTCTGAAGAACATGATCGAGATGTATCACCATTCATAATATCTGAGAACCTATAGCCATCGGATAAGTTTATTCACCATTGATTTCACAATGCATGAAGGCTATAGCCATCCGAATTCCAAATGGAGAGAACCTCTGACCATCGGATGTATCCTAGAATGTTTATTCACGTAACCTATAGCCATCGAGATAAGGATGTTTAGAAAGAAAACATAATCTAAAAAAGACAGCCTTTGTATTCTTTGGTGTAAGGTTGAGAGGGATGTTGATTCTTCTTGAAGGATGCCATCTCTTCACCATTGCTACAGGAACTTCTTCGACATCTCAACATTAAGCTCCTCCTCTACTACAAGGCCATCGGCACACTCATTTGCCTCCTCTATGGCACTTACACTTGCGAGGACAACTTCTTGCTCCACTTTAGCACTATCAATTGGTTCTTCTTCCTTTCAATATCAGCCACTTTTGCCATTTCTACCTCGCAATCAACTCGGTATCACTAGTCAAACAACATCCCGGATCTTCAACTCCTACTCCAAGACACGGCACCAATAGGTTCTTAAGCTTGGCATTGGCCATGTTTGACAAATCTTGTTGTTCTCGCGTGAGACGCAAGAGCCTCCTAGTAGGATGTGACCAAATCCAACGGCCTTGACCATTGCTTGACCAAGCGACCAACTCCACAAGATGCAATTCTTGAGCCGACAGAACTCGACACCTTCGATAAGGTGGTGTTTGACATGGCCGGAGAATCGGTGGCGGCGGCCGCATTTAAAGCAGGCGACAATGAATGTAACCAAAACAAGGGAAAGCGACAGCAGGCGCGCAGGTTCGTGGCGGCAGGCGCAGCCGGCGAGAATGGTTGCCTCGGCTCGATCGGTGGCGGCGGATCTGCGAGATGAGCGCAGATGGGAAAAGGGAGATGAGCACAGCGGGTGAAGAGAGCGGAGCGCAGAGGAGGTGAACCGCGTGGTTAGTGTGTTTTTGTCAAACGGGACCGTGCAGCATCTGCACAGAATTTTCACTGGGATCGAATGAGGCTGTTCTGAACTGATCAGTTCCATTCGTCGAACCAAACAGATGAATATGTCTATTTTCTGAATCATCTAGTGCAGGACCACTCCATTCGCTCAACCAAACGCAGCCTTACTTACCCAGATTGGACCGTCATGCTTGACGAGATTCTTGAGTGGACAGAAAGCATTCATGGAGGCCATGGTATGTACACCTCAATCTGTGCTCTCCTTTCATGCCCTCTATTTGAAGCACCAAATTAATTTAATCCACAAAGTTATCAAAAAATAGATAACATGGATGAACAATCATGGGACATTTTCAAGTTCAAATTCTATTCTCATATATTGGGAGGAAGAAATGAAAAAAATCTTCTGCAAAATAAATAAAAAAGGAGGAGAAAGAAATAAATGAACAAAACTTTGTGGATGTTGGCGATGAGGCGGCTTCCTAAGAGCGCCTGACATTAAACATTTTGTTTCAGGTGGGCCTTAAGGCCCTCCTTTTCCTTTTCAGCATGGGCTATGACATTCTATTAGGGCTCCATCTTCTCCCCTTAGTTCGATATATTGGGCTGAGTGGCGTTTTGGAAACACACGAATTTCACGTGAGTTTTGTAGAAACTTCGCACAAAACGGTTGAATTCCCATTGTAATATGAGTTCGTAGGACATTCTTTGCTACATGCGCATGACCACGAGTTGAAGAAACTTGGTGTTGAAAAAACTTGCCCTTGCCATGGTCACTTATTACGTCAATCTCACTGTTTCTTAATCCATGTGAAAAGTGCAAGACGATTTGATATTATGAAACTAAGGGAAATAGAGTATTGTCATATTCTCGTCGTTTTCAATGGATCTATTAATGGTTGACATGATGGATTTATCTAGTAGTAGTACGATTCAAAGTGTACCTAGTTAATTACCCATCATTAGAACGTGGATATAATAACAAACTTACATATAGAGAATTAATGAAATAACAGTTAATTGGGAACATACCAATGTCCTAATGGTGGGGGAGCTGTTTAACCCCCAACCAACGTAGGTTCAAGTCCTAGGACTTGCTTGGGTGCCCATCTCCTTCTTCACTGAATGTCAGAGCTCCTGGCATACTAATAATTTGTTCAATATACGTAAATGTGATATGATCCAGGGGCGGAGACAAGTGGGGGCTGCCCCCCTCCCACACCATCATCGATCAAGAACCAGAATATGTACTATAACTAGTTTGTTAGGTTTCCAATAGGCTAATTAAGGTGAAGTTTGTTAGAGATATATGTCTAAGTATGTTATTCCCCATTGTTATGAGGGGTTTTGTGCATATTCACCACCTGTATTTGTGTATATATACTGGCCTATTGGCCTCATATTGAATACAAGCGCTATTCATAACATGGTATCAGAGCGAACCTAGGGTTTTCCGTTTTCCCGTCGCTCCGCTTGTCGCCGCCGCAGCTTCCACGCCGCCTCCGCCTCGGCTTGAGTCGGCCGCCGCCGCTCGTCTCCTTCGGCTTCCTCCTCCCGATCGGATCCGCGGCCTCCACGCACCTCGCCTCGGCTTGAGTCGGCGCCGCTGCTCGTCTCGATCGCGCTCGAGTCTCCGCTTAGGTTGTCTTAGCTCGAAGCTCCACCCGACGCCGCCGCTTCGGTGCCGCCGCCGCTTCGTGTTCAAGCCATCACGGCCGCCCCGCCGCTCATCGAGCCGCCGCCGCGCCCTCGGGCTGCTCATCGAACGCCGCCGCCGTCCCTCGGGCTGCTCATCGGGCGCCGCCGCCGCCCTCGGGTTGCTCATCGCCGCCTTGCGCCCCTCGGGCCGCACCGCCGTTGCCGCTGCTTGGTGCCCGGCGCGCGCTAAGGACCGGCACGCTGTCGCCAGAGCCTTCCCGGCGCCAGAGCGCCGTCGGCGCCCTCCGCCGCCGTCGCCGTTGCGCTTCTTGGCGGGAAACTCTCCGAGCTTATCTGTGGTGTGTGACGGTAGTAAAAAGCGGCTTATCTTTGGCCGGCCTTCGGCTAAAGAAGAGTCGCTCTAACGAGAGAGAGAGAACGCCGTCGGCGCCGCTGTTGAACCGTTACCTTAGTTGTCGCGTCGTCGGCGCCGCCTACCAATGGGTACTGTTTCTCTCCCTCACTGCCCGGTGATCTTCGATGGTGTTAATTATACCGACTTCGTGTCTCACATGCGCATCCACATGCGTGGTCTTCGTCTCTGGGGCATCCTCTCTGGCGATGTCACCTGCCCGCCTTGCCCTACTCCTCCGACGGACCCTCGCTGTCGCGGCCCCCGACGGACAAACAAGGCTCTTCTTGAGGCCGCTCACGTTGCTGATGATAAGGCTGCCTCTGCCTACCAAGAGGCTCTGGATTCCTACAAGGATCGACTAACCGTCTATACTCAATGGTACGACGACGGCCTTTCGGCCTTCTTTGTCCTCATTGCCAGTGTCGAGCCTCAGTTCTCTTTTGAGGTTGTGGGACTCTCCTCGGCTTTCCAGATGTCGACTCA
This sequence comes from Phyllostachys edulis, assembly GCA_036346405.1. NCBI lineage: Eukaryota > Viridiplantae > Streptophyta > Magnoliopsida > Poales > Poaceae > Phyllostachys > Phyllostachys edulis. The sequence goes on from CM070563.1 coordinate 50,633,610, forward strand.
CCTTCGTTAGCACTATGAGCCCTCTGGTGATGCCTTGTACCTGTCCGTGGTCCGTCAGGAGCACTCTCTTCAGCAGGGTGATGCTCTTGTTGGCGCTTTTACGCTCGAGCTCTGCATGTCTGGCGTCGATTGGACTCTCTCCGCGACTTGGGTTGTCACTCTTGTCCGTCTTTGCCTAGTATGCGTCTTGACACCGGAGTTTCAGCGGGTCTCTGAGTTCCTTACTCGCCTTAAATCTGAGTTCGAGTAGGCGTGCCCGGCTCCTTGCACACCATCCTCGTGTCACTCTCACGAGGCTCTTACCGAGGTGCAGCGGAGGAGACTCGCTGAGTGGTCTTTGATGCGATGCCACTCCCCTCTGTGCTCGCCGCTCGTCCACCTGCTACACCGTCTGCTCCATGCTTAAGCACACTGCCTCCTCCAGCGGCTGCCACAGGCGGTGGTGGCCGCCCTCCATCTGGAGGTGGCCGTCCTCACTGCTCCTACTGCGACAAGGTCGGCCACATTGAGTCCCAGTGCTATAAGAAGAAGCGGCATCTTTCACGCCGTTCTTCTACTAGCACTGGCACTAGTGCTTCTACATCGACGTCTGCACCGACTCCTTCAGCAGTTTCTCTCCTTGGCGAGAGATAGCCAAACTTGGCGCTTTGCTTGCCGCTTGTGTTCTCCATCGGCGAGTTACGCTCGACTCTTGAGCGAGAAACCACCCTCTACACAGTCAGGTACCTCCTGTGGATTCTTGATTCTAGAGCATCTTTTCACATGACTTCTGATGCTTCCACTCTGTCCTTCATTACACCTCTTGATTCTCCTGTTAGTGTTCTTACTGCGATGGTACCTCTCTTTACATCTCTCAGTCGAGAACGTCTTAGCAACTCATCTTTTCATGTTCATACATTTGCTCATGTTCCTCGCCTTACCATGCAACTTCTTTCTGCAAGGCGGTTCTCGATCTTGGTTGTCGGGTCATTCTCGACTCGACACTTGTTGTGTTCAGACCGCCACACGGGAGCTCTAGTTGGTTCGGCCCTCGGCGCCTTGACTCACAGCGTCTCTGAGCTTGGTCGCTTCACCTTCCTTCCGCCGCCACCGCCGCCGCCAGCTCTCCGCTTACGCCACTCCGTCTACCGGCTCTTTCAGAAGGGCATCACCGTCTTGGCCATCTGTGTGGATCTCGTCATCGTCTTTAGTTAAATCGTGGTCTTCGGGTGCATCTCAGAGACGTGTCTTTAGATTGTCGTAGTGCAAGTTAGGCAAGCAGTTCAGCTTCCTTATCCTCATAGTGAGTCGATATCTCGGCGTCCTTTTGATCTTGTTCATTCGGATGTTTGGGGTCGGCTCCTTCGTTTGAAAGGGGTCATCGATATTATATCATATTTATTGATGATTTCTCTCGCCACACTTGGATATATTTCATGTCTTCTCGTAGTGAGGCCTTGTCTATCTATAAACAATTTGCCACTATGGTTCGCTTTTCGCCTCTCACTCCTATTCGTGTCTTTTGTGCCGACTCTGGGGCAAGTACCTCTCTCGTTACTGCGCAGCTTCCTTGTCGGCGGGGCACTCTCCTTCGATTCTCTTGTCACGGTGCTCATGCTCGAGAATGGTGTTCTTGGCGCAAGCATCGTCACCTCCTTGAGTCGGCTCGTGCGATGATTGCCGCTCTATTCCACCTCACTTTTGGGCGAGGTCGTTTCCACCGCCACCTATCTCATCAACATCCAGCCTTCTTACGCTCTTGAGTATGCAATCCCTTTGGCGTCTCGTGGTCTCCTTCCGACTACTCGCCCTTAAATGCATTTGGGCTGCGTTTGCTCGTTCTCCTCGCCCCTCGAGCGCGCACCAAACTAACCGCTTCGATCTGTTGAGTGTGTTTTTACGGGATATAGTGCCGAGCACAAGGGCTATCGGTCTTTGGGATCTGTTGGTCGACGGATGCGGATTTCTCAGGATGTGACTTTCGACGAGTCTCGTCCCTTCTACCCACGTCCTGTCTCTCCTTCGGCTTCCTCTGCGGAGTCTCTATCTTTTTTGACCTTTCCAGATACACCTATATCTGTCTTGCCCTCGTCCACCCGTCCCACTGAGTCTCCACATATTCCTCCTGTGGCCTCTCCGCCGTTGTCGCCGCCTGCTTCGTCTCCTGCGGCTCCTCAGGCTCCCCCCACTACACTCGTCTACACTCGTTGGCCTCGTATTGAGGATCTTCCAGATGAGCCATCTTCTTCTGATGCTCCATCTTCCCCTGATGGGTCATCTTCTCCTCGCTACGCTCTCCGCGATCGCCACGATTCGGCCCCCGCCGTTTTGCCTTTGTTTGCAGCCTACTTGTGAGCTTTGTCTCCTCTTTGGGATCTTGTTACTCACCCCGAGTGGCAAGATGCCATGGCCGAGGAGATTGCTGCCCTCGAGCGTCTTGGTACTTGGGATCTTGTTCCTTTTCCATCTCACTCTCGTCCTATCACGTGTAAGTGGGTCTATAAGATTAAGACTTCGCTCGATGGCTCTCTTGAGTGCTATAAAGGCGCGTCTTGTTGCTCGTGGCTTCTAGCGAGAGCATGGTCGTGACTTCTGACGAGACTTTTGCTCTGTGGCCCACATGACTCTTGTCGCGCTCTTCTTTCGGTGGCGTCTGCTCGCCATTTGGTTTGTTTCTCGACTTGATGTCAAGAATGCCTTTCTTAATGGCGAGTTGCGTGAGGAGGTCTACATGCATCCGCCACAGGTATTCTGTTCTGAGGGCATGGTCTGTCACCTTAAATCGCTCTCTCTATGGCCTTAAGCAAGCCCCTCGTGCTTGGTTTGGCGCTTCTCCTCTGTGGTCACTTCTTGCGGCTTTTCACAAGTGATCATGATCTGCGCTCTTTGTCCACACTTCGTCTCGTGGTCGGACTCTTCTTCTTCTATATGTTGATGATATGATCATCACCGGAGATGATTCTGAGTACATTGCCTTTGTCAAGACTCGTCTTAGTGAGCAGTTTCTTATGTCAGATCTTGGTCCTCTTCGTTACTTCCTTGGGATTGAAGTTACTTCCACTTTAGATGGTTTCTTTATGTCCCAAGAGAAGTATATTCAGGATCTTCTTGATCGCGCCTCTCTCACTGATCAGCGTACTGTTGAGACTCCCATGGAGCTCAATATTCACCTCCGACCCTCGATGGCGAGCCTCTTTACGATCCGACTTCGCTATCGTCATCTTGTTGGGAGTCTTGTCTACCTTCTTTGTTACTCGTCCGGATATCACTTATCCAGTTCACATTACGAGTCGATTCGTTTACTGCTCCCTCGGGTCCACTCTGACCACCTTCTTGAGTTCTGCGATACCTTCGTGGGACTATCTCTCACCGTCTCTTCTTTCCACGCTCTAGCTCATTACAGACTTGAGGCTTATTCGGGCCTTCTTGGGCCAGCGATCCCTCGATCGCCGGTCTATCTCTGCTTCTTGTGTTTTCTTGGTGGTTCTCTCATTGCACGAAGACAAAAAACAGATCATGGTGTCCGTTCGAGTCTGAGTCGAGTTCTGAGCTATGGCTCTCTTGATGCAGAGATTACTTGGCTCCGGTGGTTACTTGAGGATTTTGGTGTTTCTGTCACTACACCGACTCTCTTGTCGACAAGATCAGTGCTATCAAGATGTGCCGTGATCTGTGAAGCATGAGCTCACCAAGCATATTGGTGTTGATGCTTCCTTCATGCGGTCTTGTGTGCATGATCGGTGATTGCTCTTGATGTGCCTTGAGCTTGAGATAGCGGATTTCTTCACGAAGGCCCGGACTCGAGCACAAACATAGCTTCTACCTTTCCAAACTCAATGTTGTTGATCCACCATGAGTTTGAGGGGGGGGGTGTTAGAGATATATGTCTAAGTATGTTATTCCCCATTGTTATGAGGGGTTTTGTGCATATTCACCATCTGTATTTGTGTATATATACTGCCCATTGGCCTCATATTGAATACAAGCGCTATTCATAACAAAGTTTAGGTGCTAGTAAGTAGTAACGGACTAGTACTACTTAGATCTCTAAGTACTAGTAGTTCTCCAAGATGCTAATTGAGATGAAATTTAGGTGGTAGTAATAGACTAGCACTACTTAGTACTGTAAGTACTATGCCAAGAGACTAGTGCCCAATTCGATAGTCCTATCAAGTACTATTGAGTTGACACCTTTTAACAAAATTTGCTAGTCACAACTCGAATACGTTCAAGCCCATTAGAATTTGAGTCATGTGCAGTGTAAACCACTCCCCTTTATCATTTCTTTCATGGACAACAATTCAAACCGAGCTACGTAAGTACGAAGCATCCAAAAGATAGAAAGTTCAGGCCATGATCAACAACTTGGCAAAAAACATGACGTAGAGCTAACTTTAAGAAATTAAACATGTAATTTTCTTTCAAATTGGCCAAGCATTTGTTATCCTGTGCTGTCTATGCTAGTATATTGGAGACTAGAGAAATTGTGATGTACTTGCCCCCCCCCTCCTAAATCCTAGTTCTGCCCCTGATGAGTCCATATCGCCTAAAATCCATCTCAATAAGAGCTGAGAACACCTTGTGGATCGCCTTCTTGTAGTTTGGGTTCCTCCTCTTGCCTTCACGAGCACTTGGCTTCTTAGGATACTCCTTCGCCTCTCTTCCCAAAAGCCTAGGACACTTAGCTCGAATGTGGTTAGGCTCACCACACTCAAAACAAGTGATAGGACCTCCTATCTTTCTATCTCTCATATTGTTGTAGGCTATATAGAATTTTCTAGATATGACAGGTTACTCCCCCTCTGGGATGGTTTTTATCTGCTCATCAGTTAGAACAGAGAGGCAAAACATCGAGAATCCAGACATACTAGGAACACTAAAAGGAGAACTTGAAGAACCACAAGGAATACCCTTCTCAGGATCTTCTACTAGTGCCATTGAGTTACTCTTGGACCTTTTCTTGTCCCGAGCAATCTCATAAGTTTTTGGCTTTGAGTAATGTGAATCAAGATTAAGATCACTCAATTTGTTGCACTCCACGATAGCGGTAGCCTTGGAATCCCAAATGGTAGAATCAAGAGCTCCCAACAAAACACGAGACTTGTCAGACTCATAAAGATTCACACTTATAGACCTCAGCTGACTAACAATCTTGTTGAACCTAGAAAATATCTCATCAATGGACTCATTAGGCTTCATCCCAAATGAATTGAGCTCAAACTTGTATAGATCCTGACGCTGTTCCTTGATCCAGGAAGAGCCCTCATGATAGGTCTCTAGTGTCATCCAGATCTCATGCGCTGTGGGCAAATGTGAAACTCAATCATGCTCACTCTGACCTAAACCAAAAAAGACAATGTTCTGTGTCTTGTCATTGTTCTCCACATGTAAGGTATTATTAGGAGTAATGACCTTTGGCACCTTGAACGGATCCCTCACTTTATTCTAAATAGCTTGATCTTGGCTTTGCAAGTAACAAGCTATCCTATTCTTCCAAAAGGGACAGTCAACCCCATTGAAGATAGGAGGCTTGGACGAATACCTATCTGATGCCATGCTCAAAGACTGTTGAAGATCTTATACAGAAGATCTCACTAGGATCTTACACCAATTGCAATTGTAGGATCGGTCATGACAGTCGGGGGTGAATGACTCCGACAACTTTCCCCTCTAGGTATTCGGTAATCTTTTCACTCCAACAGCTACGAGCAGCTGTGAAAATTGAGATTGAACTCGCTAGCACTGAGAAATAAGACCTACAACCAAGAACCAAACAATCACCTTGTCATGCCGGTCTGACCGCCAACTCTCAAGCAGTTTGACCAGTTGACCAGTCTGAACGACATTGGGCGGTCTAACCAGTGGGCTCGACAGTCTAACCTTTCCCCAGCAGACAAACTGAAAAACAACACAATTTTCAAGAAAGGGATTTCACCTAACTTTTGATCTACTTGATCAAATCACACCAAATTTAAAACACAGCTACCCTAGGATGTTTGGAATCTATTCCAACCAACAATGTCAAGAATTGTTTCAAGGTTTCCACCTTTATCCATCATAGGAAAGAGTGCTCAAGAGGGAAAACTTGATCTACTTAGGCTCATGAGATCTAGGCAGCCAAGATGATTCTAGATGGGTTCCTACAAGCCCTAGCAAGCTACATCTCAGCACGAAGTACACTAGAACAAGATGGAACCAAGAATCATCAAGAACATCTCAAGAAGGCAAAAGAATCAAGGAATAACACAAATAAGACATGGTGAATCAAGTTTGATCTTCTATTTCCACTTGGAGAGGAAGGATTACTGCCACTCCACTATGAGGACATAACCCTAAGGGAAACACTTAGTTCTCTCAATATTGGGCTGAGAGGCTTTTTGGAAACACATGAATTTCACATGAGTTTTGTAGTTAAGCATTATTATCACTTACATGTTAAGGAAACTATCCGGACTCTACAAATAAAAAAGCAAAACAAAACAATGGAGAAAGGGAAAGTCCAATGCAATGTTAAATATAGTCCAATATAAATTATGTAGTAAAGCAATAGCTTTTACACCACTCTATTAGCCATATATAGCAAAACGTACCATTAAGTATTATAGCTATTACAGCTCTGTTGGTATGGTGCTATAGCTTTACTATCTACATACCACTAGACCTGGCCAAATGGGCATGACCGACAAGATGGGCCCGACTAAACCTGACCCATTTAAACGCACGACCTGTTCCGGCCCATGTACTATTCGTGCCGTGCCAGGCCGGCCCACGGGCCAGGGTGGCAGCCCAGGCATGGCCCGATGGGCATTCGTGCCGTGCCGGGCTGGCACGAGCCCATTTGGCCCGTCGGGCCGATGTGGCCCGTTTGGCCCATCAGAACAAAAAAATCCAAACAAATCCAGAAAAAATCTAGAAAAATTAGAAAAATGTGTAGAATTCAGAAGTAGACATGAAAATTAAAAAAATTGAGACAATCATATTGAAAATGTAATAAAGAGCTTTGTTGATGTCCAACTGGCTGCCTCGTTAAAACATTTGCCAAGTAAAAACTCAAAATGAGAAAACCTTGGCAAAGGAAAAGGAGTACAGCCTATAGCTCTACAATTCCACGTACATGATACATCTTTGTTCTATGTGTCGGTGTCATTGTCTAAGTACAGATTTTCGAACACCTCCGACAATTCGGATTTTCCACGAGTGTTGTGTTAAGTGAATCGCCTTGTTCCCAATCCTTCACGCAGTTAGAAGGATCTCTACTATCTCACTTGTGAGACTTGTTCTTCTCTCCTCCAATATCCTTCCGTAAAGACCGCAGCGACTCGGAGGAAACCGTAGTGACAGGAACAGTTAACACATCACGTGCAAGTATGGATAGCACGGGATATGTTAACTTATGGGCTTGCCACCATTGCAAGATGTCAAAGCCTTCTGAGTTGAAATCCACTGTACCGCTGTCCAGATAGGTGGATAGTTCTCCGCTCCTTGTGGGTCTTGGCTGAGCAGGCGTTGGTGTAGAAGAAGAAAAAGAACCCCTGGACCTGGACCTGGAGGAAGAGGCACCGAAGATCGCGTCCCACATATTTGTCTTCCCACTTGAGGTGGGGGCTACTGGAGGTCGTTGCGAACGGACTCCCGGAACTTATTTTCATACCTTTGGTAAACCTCGTATAACCGAGAACGAACTTCTGCAAAATAGTCAGTATAGTCTAGCCCCGTAGCATCACTAAGAAGATCAAGTACAGTACCAAATGCATCAATTTTAGCCCTAGGATCTAAAAGAAATGCAAATGCATATAGGTAAGGGATTTCTCTCCAATATTTAAGGTATTTAGATTTCATGGAAACAACAGCATCGCGTAAAACTATGTCATTTTCAAACATTTTCAATTGAGTAGCAATCCGTAAAATAGTATGCACAATGATAGGAGATGTTGGATAGTAGACAGCGGACAAAGCAACAGTTGCCTCATAAAATTTTTCTAAAAACGATAGTACCTTCTCAGCAATGAACCAATGTTGCTCAGTTAATAGCATAGTACCGTCTTTGCTAGGATAGTGTGTTTGAATAAATACAGAAAAAGTGCTCTTGTATGGTAAAAGATTCTTAAGCATGAGGTAAGTAGAGTTCCACCTTACCTCCATGTCCAAACCAAACTTTCTTGGACATACACCCATCGCCCTGCAGAAGTTCTTATATTGTGCTATTCTTATGTTAGAATTATTCAAGAAAGAAATCGCATCGCGAAAAGCTTTAATATACAGACTCAACCTCTTCAAACCACATTTGACTTTAAGGTTGATAATATGACAAGCGCATCGTTGATGTAGCAAGAAGGAATCGGCATATGTACTCAACACTGGAGTAAGAATGTCCATGGCCCTAGAGTTTGAAGCGGCGTTGTCTAAAGTAATTGCAAATATTTTGTCTGTAAGACCAAAGTCTTCCATGGCTTTGATAATACAGTTCGCAATATTCTCCCCCATGTGTGCTACATCAATTAATTTCAAACCTATAATCCTTTTCTCCATTACCCAGTCATCATTAATATAATGCGCAACTACACTAAGGTAATCCTCCCTAGCCGGACCACTCCATATGTCCGAGGTCAGGGCCACCGAAAATGTGCACGTACTAAATAGTTCCTTTATTTTATTACGACGTTCATTATAGTATTTCACTAGATCCCTAGTTGTTGTCTGTCTAGAAATGGAAGTAAATCTAGGATTATGCGCAGTCCTAATGTAATTTTGGAAAGAAGAAGACTCGCCAAAGCCTAACGGTAAATCCTCAGAAGCAATTAAACGATAGAGAGATTGGCGGGCTACCTGAGGATCGTAGTCCCAGCTAGATATCGTACCGTCGGGGTTGTATTGCAGCTGCGTCTGCCTCATCGCCAATCCTTGCTTGGTTTGACACCTTGTAGCATGTCTAAGCAAGTGCCCCGTTCCACTTGTAGACTTTGTAGACAATTCATGGCGACCAATTTTACAAATAGCATATGGTACCTCATTTCCCGCTGCGTCTTGCCTGGTTGTCCTGTCGAAATTCTCCCACACTTCTGATGTAGACAGCCTCGACCTCTTTGCTCGGTTCTTGCTTGAGCACGATCTTGGCGTGGGCCGATGATGAACTCCACCTTGCTCCTCCGGTGAAACCTCCGGTTGGTTTGAGGCAGCCGCAGCCACCTCCATAGACGCAATTTCGTTCGATGAAAGGCCGAACTCATTAAGAGCAAAGCTATCGTAAGGACTATCCATAACGAAAACTACAAAATCTAAACCAACACTATTACTACTTTAATCTTAGCATAACAATAATTAACAATAAAAGTATTACAAAAATAGTATTGTACCTCTTTATTTGACTTCTCGTGAAAATTGAAATTTCAAAATTTGGCACAATTTTTTTGAATTTTGCCAAATGAGCTCAACACGGATTTGAATTTGCACAACACAATTTCAAAGAGAGAATGGAGAATGAAGGGGTGCTGAATGATGGGGGGGGGTATGGTGCCTATTTATAGAAAAAAAATTTGGATTTTTTTCAATTTTTTTTCAATTTATTAAGCCCCCAACGGTCAAAAAAATGGTCAAAAAAGTCTCCAACGGCTGAAATTTTTGGGTCGTGCCATGCCAGGCATGGCCCACGGGCACCACACGGCCCGGCTCGCCCAGCCGCCCGTCTATCTCTTCCCCCCTATCCTCGTGGCGGCGTGACCCGTCCCCCACTCCCACTTCCCACGTCGGCCGGCCTGCCGTGCCTTGCCCGGCGCCGTCTTGCCTCGGCGACCCGCCGCCTCCTCGCCTCCTGGCGCGGCACCGAGACGACCTCGCTGCCTCCTCGCATCCCGCATGCCCGCGTCGTCAACCCCGCCACCTCCTTGCCTCCCAGCGATCGCGTCGTCGACCCGCCGCCTCCTCGCCGCCTTCCCATGGCGCCGCCTCGGCAACGCCGCCTCCGCGATGCCGCCGCCTCGATGACACCACCATCGCCTCCTCGACGACACCACCACCTCGATGACACCGCCGTCGCCTCCTCCTCCGTTCGCTCCGGTCCGGTGTAGCACCGTGCACCCACCGCCGCCTCGACGACACCGCCGTCGCCTCCTCCTCCGTCCGCTCCGGTCTGGTGTAGCACCGTGCACCGTGCCGCCATTTGGCCCGTCTCCTCCTCCCTCCGCTCCGGCGCAGCAAAGTGCGCCACGACGCCCTCCTCCTCCCTCGGCTCCGGCCTCGTGTGACACCGTCTTGCCCCGGCTCGCTCCGGGCCTCCCCTCGGCCTCCGGCCCTCGCCTCCGCCTCCCTCTGCAGCCATCTTTGGGCATGCCACCGGGCCGTGCTCATGCCGTGTGCAGTGTGAGACCCGATGTTTATTAGGCTCATAATACTTAGTCATCCAATTGACCCTAGTATTATCAACCGAATAAACTTCGGTCTCGAGAGATGTATACTCCCGAGCACGCAAGATACATACCTCACAACAAAAGAATATATCAATTCCATACAACACATAGAACATAAGCAACAAACCGAAGTTAATATTAATATGGAATAGCTACTACAAAGAGGGCCCTTAGGCCAAATAGCAATAAGTTACAAGAATACACAATGAAGCAAAAGTGCCATAAAGATGGCTATAACACAAAGCCAATCGGTGTGCCTTAACCCCTAGGCATCGACCGGACCGCCAAGCTAGTCGTCGAAGAAACAAACAACACGTGGGCACGTAAGTAAGGCTCTTGGAGCTCACCTCCGATCTCTGCAACAAATTTGTTAAGCAAAGCAAATGAGTACAATAACTTGTTTATTGTACTCGCAAAACTGACGTGTAAGATAATGAGAACTATAATTTAGCTACATGCAAGCTTTAATTAAGTGGATGGAGCTTTGGACTTACATTTTAGCACAAAGCAAGTTTCATTTGCAATAACATAATAGATTGAAGGCAATTTGATAAAGCATTTTTAATTGTTGAAATACAACGCGATAATAACATAATAACAACAACAAGAACAAACACGGAAGTGACTAACCCTTAGTCACCACAACAATAACATGAACTCCCGTTCATACCAACCCATCAAGTTTTAATTAAAAGGTTGAGACTAGTCTTGAACGACCTTACCAAGCATGTCCATAACCTAGGGCGAGGCTATTGAATAGTTTTATCCTGCGAGGGTGTACCAATGTACCCACACGTCGGACCGCCTTTCCTTTAGGCACACGACCTTTGGTGTGCCGCACGGCTAAGTCCTACGAGACATTTCCAATGGGCGATGCTAATTACGAGCAAGCAACCCACGGGGACAAGACACATTAGACAGCCTAACCGGTGCGCCAATGCTCCTCCCAACACCACACACACAGATTTTATTAAAACATACCCACCAACCAGCTCATAATTAACACCTCCCAAAGTACTTAGTCAAGAGGTCCCATATCCCCTCATGTGGTTATACATAAAAGCGCTTGGCTTAGTGACCCAAGTACTCGGTCCTTAGGGACCGGGCATACCACCACATTCCAAAAACCGCACCATCCATCCAATATGCCCAAGTCTAAATCCACATTTTATTTTCAGTTTTGATCTTACAAATTAATCAAAGCACAAGTGCTGGACATATAGGAGGAATAATAATACTTGTGTGATCAAGACCATCGACTAAGTCGATGATGGCCCATTACTACCGATAGCTAAGCATGTCTAAGCAATATTAGCGTAAACTACTAAGTGATGAGAGCTCATCCAACGAGCTCAAACCACAGCGAATAACCTAGGCTCATTGGTAGTAGAGGATAATAATTCCTACAGATTATGCAACTATAGGAAAGCTAGCGACATTTAACACAAAGTAGCATGCATACATAGAAGTAAAGCAAAGTATTAAGCTTTAAAATAATGGGACAATGATGGAAATGGTCAAACTGCTTGCCTTGCTGCTGGTCACTTTGTTGCGGAGGGTCGTTTGGGGATCACCACAAATGTCGAAACCTAACGGAAAAAGCGATAAAGAACCGATAAAACGACGAAAAACAACAAGACAGCACAGCAAACGAACTCCAAATTCTCTGAAATTTCTACAGCAGTAAGAGGGTGATTTTTGGGAATTTAGCAACAAGAACCAATGGATTTGGATTCTTAATGCAAAAGTTATAAGCAAAACAATTCTGCTCAGCCCTGAAAATACCAAACTGCACTATTCACTAATTTAATTATGAGGCAACATTTTCTAGAAAAGTGGTGAGGCTGAGATTTTTACTGTGAAACCAGCACCTCATGAGATGAATAACACAATTGAGTTCATCCCATTTGGAGCTATATTGCACTTTCTATAATTTTTCAAAAACAAGAACTTGAACAAAATTATAATGCACAAGTCCTTATTTCTATAACAGCAATATGCTCAAATCTAATTTTTACAGTGAGTTCATTAATAGAGGAAGCTAACAAAGTTGGTCTCACTTAAAAAGAATCTACAGAGCATTAGTTATGAATTTTTACAAGTTAAGCATTAATTTGAATGTATGTTTAAAGTTAGTTTTAAAACCTAGTGGCTAACTGTGCTCTGGAGCTGAACTCAACTTACAATCATTTTTGGATTAAGGTCAAGTTCAAGACAGAGCTAACACAATTTGAATGACCTCATTTGGATTTAAAATGAAAAAGATATGAAATTCTAAAGTTTATACCTTGTTTTAGTTTATAACTAAGACTTCACTGGAATTTCTAAAACTCACAAAGACACGGAGGTCGTGAGCCACAGATCACAGATCCAGCGGCTCGAGACCTCCCGGAGATCAACACGCAGCACATGTGAGGTCTAGAGGTCTGGACCTCCTAACAACTCACATCTTGCGAGGCAAGGGAGGTCGTGGCCGTAGATTGAGGATCCAACGAACCTGCGATGATGGGGAGGTCGGAGCGGACCAGATCTAAAGGGAGGTCCTTAGCGGTGAGATCTAAACCTTCTGAGACCTCCGGGGAGGTCTCGATGGTCGAGATCGCGCAAGGGGAGGTCTTGGGCGCTCGGATCTCCTCGGAGGAGGTCGGGCGTCCCGGACCTAGCGCCTTAACTTCAGCGCCGCAGCGCTTTAGACAGGCATTAAAGCACGAGGACCACGAGGAGGTCCGTGCGCTCGGGAGGTCTTTAATGCACGCATTAAAGGATGGATTTAAGGCAGTTAAGGCGCCAATGATTGCAAGATTGGGCAATGATTAGCACCATAAAAGCCGGGATCTTGGTCCTAAAATGACAACGACACGCTCGGGACATCCGACAACATCGAGCTTGAAGAAATGGTTGTTGCGGCGATCACGGACCTCGCCGGCGACAACCAGAACATCATCGTGTGCGCAATAGTGTTGCGCACACCATGAGCTTACTCTCGGCGGCGGCACGACGGCGTTGAATGCCGGCGAGCGGAGAGGACAACGAAGGAGATCACGGCCAAATTTTGAAGCATAAAATGATGCTCATAGCGACATTCAGCGTGTGCCAAATAAGAGCTCCGCAGACAACATACACGCGAGGGCCAGCACTAAGGACTATCGGAGGTACAGGAGGTCCTTAAGATGCTTGGGAGGTCGGGGATGGTCTTGGCTGAGTTGGGGAAGAAGGGGAGCTCCATTGCTCAAGTCAAGTTCAAGCCTCGGCTCGACTCCACGCTCCACTTTGTCCCCTCTGCAAATGTCCAACAACTTAGTTAGGACTTGGTCCCGAGAGGGAAGGCACAATGGAAGCAAGGAGAGGAGAAAATTCTCAATGACCCTTGCCCACCGAGGAGCTTGAGCTCCGACAAAAGCGACCAAGGAACTTTGGTGTCTAGAGCTCACAAGCACAGAGGTGTGAGCAAAGTGATAATGGTGTGCAAAGGAAGCCGGAAAACCGTGGAGGTGGTTTTATCCAAGGGCAATTGAGGTCTTAGACCATTGGCTAAGCTCATGGTGAGCTTGGCCCATGGCATGGTCTATGGAGTGGACAAGACATGGGGGCGACAAGAGGCGACTCGGTGACCATTGAGTGAAAGTCGACCAGCATTAAATCTTGCGTCAACAAGAGTCATGAACAGTACCTCCTGCTCGGACATGCATTAAATGCCTTTCTCGAAGCTCCCACGCGCCAGAGGAGGAGAAGAACGGGGGAGGTCCTAGTGGCCATTGGATGAGACCTCGAGGAGGTCTGGCCATCGGATCCCATTTTGAACCGTTATGTTTTTAAGTGGTGGGAGGAGGTCCCAGCCACACGATCAAGCGTGGGAGGTCATGGCCTCACGATTTCATAACGTGAAAACACGTGAGAAATGGACAGGGAGGTCCAAAGCGTTGGATCTCCATCCAGCGATCGGATCTCCAATGAGGACTTAACATGCACGCGATCAAAAGACATGAGGGGAAGGTCATGGCCTTTGGATATAAATCCAAGAACCTTGACCTCATCAAGCGGGAGGACCTTGCTGTAATATTTTTCGAGGAGGTCGTGACCATGGATTTTGATCAATGGTGTGACCTCACGTGGGTGGGATGTGGACTTGCTTAGTTTAACGGTGAGGGAGGTCGGGGCGCGGATCTTGAATCAAGGGCCAAGACCTCACATAGGTGGGATGACCTCATTGCGATGGCTTACGGCCGACGAGGAGGTCCTTTGAGGTTTAACACGGGGAGGTCGTGGTCGTGGATCTTTGATCCGGTGGCTATGACTGATGAGGCGGGAGGTCGATGCCCACGTTGACCCGAGGAGGTCCACGAGGTCAAGAGGACCTCGAATGGGGAGGTCTGGGGGCCTTGGTTGAGGAGGTCATGGCGGTTGGATTGGATCCAGCAGCTCGACCTCATCAAGGTGGGAAAGGAGGTCGAGATGGGGTTGGGGTGGACCGGGTTTGAGTCTGGCTCGGCCAAGGAACATTGCCCTGTTTTAAATTTAATTTTCTAACAGCTAAGACTTTGCAAAATTGTTTGAGATAGCAAATGAACTCCAAAATTTATCAAACTAGTTTTACAACTTGTGATATTTTTCAGAGGGGTCCCACATCAGTTTTTGGACCAAGGGAAAATATTTCCAATTGATTGGCACAAGATTTTAGATAAATGGAAAATGAATTTGACTTTTGGTCAACAAGAGTTTGTGTTTTTGGATTACACAACTCTTGGACAAAAATTCCATGAGATTTTAGGGTTTTTCAAGATGTGAGAAAAAGTTTTAATTTCTACACATATAATTATACTTGAATAACCTGTTTATACATTTGGGATGTTACATGCAGTGCTGGCATGGCCAAAGATTATTAGATGCCGTCTTGGGCGGCCAGCGTCTTAGGGTGGCAGCCTAAACGCGGCGGCAGGGTATCGTGCGGTAAGCACGGCCGATGAACAGATCTTGAACCGTCTTGTGCTTGGGCGAGCCTCGATTAGTGCTTCGTGCCAGCCTGTTTGGCCCGGCCCATTTGGCCAGCTCTACATACCACTAAAATTGACACAAACGGAAGCAATAAAATTTTGTACTACATCATATGGCAGGAGGCTAGACAAATAGTCGGCGACACTTATTCCCTTGCGACGATGTTTCAAGACTTTCATCAGCACAAGTTGGAACATAGTGAACAAACGTAGTATAAGGTGGTATCCTTGATTCCCATGCGACCAGATTAAACTCCCCCTTCGGTCGTATAGTAGGATCTGCCAATAGGTCTCCAAATGTCACCCTAGGTAACTCAATTTTTGGAACATTACATAAGAGCTGGAGTGGAGCAGCAGCAGAAGCATATGCCAACTCTACTGGATGATCTCTTCCAAAAAGTATTTTTGGATGCTCACCAAACATATCAATGTTTTTCTGAACCACACTCCTGCATATTTCCAATATGCAAAGCCAGAACTGGATGTTAATATTCTTCCTTAGTATATCAGCTGTTAGATATATATATTGTGTAGGGTGTTATTTGCATTTGTTCCAACCTTGTACATGTTATATATTGGCCTTTGGCCCATTGGAATATACAAGTGGCCATATTCAAACATGGTATCAGAGCTAGGGTTTTGAAACCCTACCTCTTAGCCACCGCCACCGCCGCCATATCAGAGCCGCCGCCGCCGCTCATGCCGCCGCCGCGCTCCGTAGCCTCCGCCGCTCTTCGGAGCCACCTCGGCGCCGCCTCCACGTCTTCCTTCCTTTTCGGCCGCCGCCGCCTCAGAGTAACCGCCGCCACCTCGAGATCGCGCCAGGTCGAGCACCGCCTCCATCGTCTCGCGCCGCCCTCGCGCGCGGGTTGC
This sequence comes from Phyllostachys edulis, assembly GCA_036346405.1. NCBI lineage: Eukaryota > Viridiplantae > Streptophyta > Magnoliopsida > Poales > Poaceae > Phyllostachys > Phyllostachys edulis. The sequence continues at coordinate 50,649,856 of CM070563.1, forward strand.
CGCCGCCCTCGCGCCAGTCAACCGCCGCCGCCCTCAGGGTCGACGGCCTTGGTCGGCGTCGCCTCCATCGCCGAGAGATCGTTGGTGCCTCATGCGGATCTCGGCTAATTGCCATCGCCGACCTTGGATCTCGGTGCTTGCCGCCGCCGTCGCTCCGCCACCGCTCGGTGAAACCCTAAAGTCCCGTGCGTCTCACGGGCACGGGTTTGTTCTAGCTAGGCTGAGTGAGCCAGCCCAGCCGAGAAGAAGAGAAGAAAAGAAGAAAAAAAAGAGAAAAAAAACAGAAGCTGATGGCTTCTACCAGAGGCTCCTTCGCTATCCTGCTCCCCCCAGTTCATTTTGATGGGACAAACTTAAAGTGGGCCGTTCACTGAGATCCACCTCAACGACCAGGCGTCTCTGGGATCATCTCAGCGGTGGCGAGCCACATCCCACCTCGTCCTACACCGACCTTGCCGCTCTCTTTCTTTGGTGCGGGCGGGAGGGCAGCTTAGGAGGTCGACAATGATGCACTAGAGGAAGCGCTAGAGCTCTACCAGTCTGAGATACATGCCTACGAGCGCTGGCAAGAGGTTGAGGCTCGTGCTATCGCCATCCTAGTGGGTAGCATGCCCGTGACCATCTCTATGGATGTGGCGGAGCTGCCGACGACACAGCTCATGTGGGAGCGCCTCCGAGCTCACTACCAGCCGACCAGCGATGCTATGTATCTCTCAGTTGTGCACGGGCACATTCTCTTGGCGGCTTCGATGCCACTGTTGATGACTTCTACCAGAAGTTGTCAGAGGTGTGGCGTCAGCTTGACTCTCTGGGGCCGGATGTCTGCCGGACCTGTCCCTGCTGTGTGCGGCTCCGCGCTCACCAGGAGACTCACCGCCTCTGACTTCTGGCGTCTCGGCTGAGTTGAGGCTGTATGCGCTCAGCTCCTAACTCGCCACCCGCGCCCGAGCTTGGTGGAGGCCCTCACGAGTGTGCGTGCTGAGGAGACTTGTCACCGTGGCATGGCTCAGATGCAGTCTGTCTTATCTGCTTCAGCATCTGCTCTTTTGCCGCTCTCTTCAGCACTGACCGTGACCCCTCCTCCAGCTCCTCCAGTGGTTGCTGCTTCTACTACGGGTCTCCACTTCACCTCTTGTCGGCGTCTTGACCACAGTGTCGAGATTGTTACAAGCGGAGGAGGGAGCAGAGTCGTCGGGGCGGACGTCCCCCGAAGGGCTCTGGAGGTTCCTCTCCCTCAAGGGATGGCCCCTCTCGCTAGGGCTCCTCTGGTGACGCCACACAGCAGCTTCTCTCACTGCTTCAGCGCCTCGGTGTCGGCTCATCCTCGGACTCCTCGGGTTTTGCTCGTCTGGCTCTTGCTTCTCAGCAGTCTTCCTCACCTTCGCCTCCTCCCTCGTCAGGTATCTTGTCTCTGTGGATCTTGGACTCTGGTGCTTCTTTTCACATGACACCAGATTCTACCCACCTTACTTCTGTGCGGTCCACCGATTTTTCTTCCACTGTTCAGACTGCAGATGGTACCTCCCTTCCTGTTACAGGCCGAGGCACCCTTTTCACTTCTTCTTTTCATGTTCCTGCAGTCTCTCATGTTCCTCAGCTTACTATGCAGCTTATGTCGGCTGGTCAGATCACTGATCACGATTGTCGTGTTGTTCTTGAGTCTGACTCTTGTTGTGTTCAGGACCGCCGCACGGGGACTCTGCTTGGTACTGGCCCTCGGCGCCGTGATTCGCAGCGTCTTTGGCGGCTCGACTGGCTTCATCTTCCTTCCGCTGTCTCCACCAGCCAGTCGGCCAATACCACTACCTCTGCTCTTGCTGCGTCCTCCACTACATCTTTTGCTCAGTGGCACCATCGTCTCGGTCATCTCTATGGCTCGCGTCTATCATCTTTAGTCGGTCGTGGTGTTCTTGGGTCTATTTCTGGAGACACCTCTTTACATTGTATAGGTTGCAAGCTTGGCAGCATTGCGACTCCCTATCCCACTAGTGATTCTATTTCTACTTGTCCTTTTGATCTTGTTCACTCGATGTTTGGGGTCCGGCTCGCCGTTTGAAAAGGGGTCATCGCTATTATGTGATCTTTATTGATGATTATTCTCGTTATACTTGGATCTACTTCATGTCCGAAAGCGCGACCGAGTTCTTTCTATTTATCAAATGTTAGCCACCATGGTTCGCGCTCGGTTTGATTCATCATTACGTGTTTTCGTCTTGACTCTCTTGGTGAGTATCTCTCTCTTTGCTTTGTGTCGCTTTCTCGCCGGCGAGGCACTCTTCCTCAGTACTCTTGTCCTAGTGCTCACGCTCAGAATGGTGTCTCTGAGCGTAAACATCGCACTTGCTTGAGACACGCTCGCTCTCTCATGCTTGCCTCCTCTGTTCCCCCTCATACGGGTGAAATTTGTTTCTCTTCTGCTTTTCTCATCAACCTATAGCCTTCTACTGTTCTTTAGGGTTCTACTCCTGTTGAGCGTCTCTTTGGTCGAGCTCCAGTCTGATCATCTTCGCAGATTTTGGTCGTATGCATTTAAATCCTTCTTCCACCTCATGAGCGCACTGCCGATTGCTTAGTCGATTGAGTGTGTTTTTCTTAACTTCTGATCTTGAGCATAAGGGTTATCGTTGTTATGACTCTGTTGCTCGTAGGATGAGATTTCTCGGAATGTCACTTTTGTGAGCCCTTCGCCCTCATTCCCCATTTGTCGGCTGGATTCTCTTCTTGAGTCGATCTTCTTTCTGATTTTTCTTGACTCTCGACTTTCCACCTTTGTTTCGCCTCATCCTCCATCTACTCCTCCTCCGGCTCCATCTATTCCGCCTCCACCGGATTTTCCTTCCTGCTCTTTTGTTGAGGCTCCATCTTTACCCTTGCACTACTCTCGCCGTCCTCGGCCTCCTACTTCCTCTCTTGAGCCTCCGTCTCTGCTGGGCCCTGTTCCCAGTCCTCCCTCTCCATCATTGCAGGGTCCAGCTTCGTCTTCTCCTCCCAGATATGCTCTTCGTGATCGTCACACCATCAGGCCGCTTTGCCGCTTCTGACCGCCGCGCCGCGCTGCTCTTCTGAGCCTCGACCTCTGGTGAGGCAGCTGCTTTCCCCGAGTGGCAGCTCGCGATGTCTGAGGAGATTGCTGCTTTGGAGCGCACTAGTACTTGGGATCTTGTGCCCTTGCCTGCGCGTGTTATTCCTATCACGTGTAAATGGGTGTACAAGATCAAGACCCTTCGGATGGTTCCTTGGCGCTACAAGGCTCGTCTTGTAGCGCATGATTTTCAGCGAGGAGCATGGTCGCGACTACGATGAGACTTTTGCCTCTGTCGCTCACATGACCCTTTGTTCGTACTCTTCTTCTTTGTGGCATCTGTTACGCCATGGCCCTTCTCTCGATTGGATGTTAAGAATGCCTTTCTCAATGGCGAGTTGCGTGAGGAGGTCTACATGCGGCCGCCACTGGGTATTCGTCACGATGGTATGGTTTGTCGCCTTAAATGTTCTCTCTATGGGCTCAAACAAGCCCGCGTGCTTGGTTTGGCGCTTCTCCTCTGTTGTCCTTTGCTGCGGCTTCTCTGCCCGGTGATCACGACCACTCTCTTTGTTCACATCTCTCCACGGGTCGGACGCTCCTCCTTCTATATGTGGATGACATGATCATTCTTGGAGATGACTCTCGATACATTGCCTTTGTGAAGGAGCGTCTCAGTAAGCAGTTCTTGATGTCTGATTTGGGTCCTCTTCGTTACTTCCTTGGGATTGAGATCACTTCTACGCCTAAGGGCTACTATCTCTCCCAGGAGAAGTACATTCAGGATATCCTTACTCGTGCTTGTCTCACTGATCAGCGCGTAGTGGATACTCCTATGGAGTTAGGTGTTCACCTTCGGCCTACTGATGGTGAGCCTCTTGAGGATCCCACTCGCTAACGCCATATTGTTGGGAGCCTCGTCTACCTTGGGATTACTCGACCTGACATTTCTCACCCAGTTCACATCCTGCGTCAGTTTGTCTCTGCTCCCACTCAGCTCCACTATAGTCACCTTCTTCGTGTTCTTCGATATCTTCGTGGAATCCTCACTCGACGTCTTTTCTTTCCTCGTTCTAGTTCTTTACTGACTTGAGATGTACTCGATGCGACTGAGCTAGCGATCATTACGTCGCGGTCTCTTCTGCCTATTGTGTTTTCCTTGGTTCCTCCTTGATTGCACAGAAGACTAAGAAGTAGGCTGCGATTTCTCGTTAAAGGCCGAGGTGAGTTGAAACCATGGCATTGTTGTTGATACTGAGATCACTGGCCGGTGGCTCCTTGCGGATTTTGGCGTTTACGTTTACGCACCGACTCGCTTTTATCGAGATAATCTTGATCACGATCAGCATTGCTCGTGATCCCGTGAAGCATGAGCTTACAAAGCACATTGGAGTGGATGCTTCATACATGCGATCGCAGGTGCAAGACCAAGTTATTGCTCTTCAGTATGTGCCTTCGGAGCTTCAGTTAGCAGATTTCTTCACTAAGGTACAGACTCGAGCTCAGCATAACTTCTACCTCTCTAAACTCAGTGTTGTTGATCCAGCAACAGTATGTGCTCCGACCAGTGACCCTCCCGACTCTGTTACAAACTCTTGAACTATGGATAGTAATTGTGGATGGTCCTCTGGGTTTGCACTTCCAAATGCTAGTGTCTTGAATAGATAGCTGAACTCATGGTTTGAAAGGCTATTGAGATGAATTGGCTTCACAGTTCCAAATCTCACTAATATTTCAAGCCTACTTACAATTATCACCTTACTTCCTCTACCCATGCATGTAACGGATGAATAAAACTTTGTCCAATCATTGTCATTCACATTTGAAAGAAACACAACAATAACCAAAGTCCTCTGGAATTTGAGTTTCTAGCTGTCAATTCTCGAAAAGCTATCTCCGTTCAAGTGCAAAATTGAAGAGAAGCAGGATCGGACTTTTTCATCGTTGGATATATGTGCAACAAGAGTTTTCTTGCCAACTCCATGACCACCGATGATAGGAAGAACAGTTGGAGCACCAAGAGGATTGTCTTGTAACAAGATGTTGATAACCTGCTGCTTTTCGGTATGACGACCAAACATGAAGTTGTCAATGTATAGATATGCATCATAGGGTTTACGTGGCACGCGGTCGCATCCTGCCAATGTTGGCAACAACAATTTCTAGGCTCTCCAGTGCACTTTGTAACTCATGACTGATAACTTTGATCTTACTTGTTGTGGCAGCAGTTGCGCGAGAACATTTGAGAGGCCTGAGAAAAGATAAGGAAGATGAGTCACTTACCTGTTGCTCAGCACTCTGCTTGAGTCGCCTGTAGTTGAACTTATCTAACTCATGATATCCTTGGTACATGGTCTCTGCAAGCATCTTCAACTGTATCATTGATGACTGTTTGAACTCTCAGCAGTAGCTGCTGCAACCTTTCCACCTTCCTGCCTGAGGATGCATGATCCAAAAACTTGTTCATCAGAAAGGAGATGAATCGGCTAACAAGGTCACCTGTAACCGCAGATACAACAGCTTCCATCTCGAATAACTTGAGGTTGAGACTGAAGGGGAATAATTGATATATTTCACCTTGTACTGATCAGATTATGAGGTATGGTTTGTTTGATCTGATGCCATGGTATTTCCATGTAGCGTGAAAGACTAGGTGAGGTGGTTTTTTTCGGAATTGAACTAACCAGTCCAATTCTGTGTGGAATGGTAAGCACAAGGTGGAGTAGTTTACACCACAAATGGTGATATTTTTCAGTACGTGTCTTTCCCTGTTGGCAAAAAAAGTCAATGTGAGTGCGATGTCAAGTATTGTCGGTCTGTGCAGAAAACGTGTATTTCTGCACAAAGACGATTTCTTGTGTGGAATCTATGGACGCCTGGACAACTAATCCGCCTCTTGAAAGGTGGATTGATGGAGTCATGGAGACAAGCACAGTTGCAACGCACCAGATTCAACTTCTAGAAGTGACATGGATTTCAGAGCATGGTTTCTTGTGTGAAGTGAATAATGCAAGGAAACGAAAACTTGACTTTCAGTTGTTGCTGATCATTATCATTTCCTTTCACAATAATGGAATATACTATGTTCAAGAATGATATATACAATTGAAGTTCACACCATGCAGGCAGATTGCCTGGCAAATTAATTGGCTACAAATTAAGACATACATGATCTCTGACGCTTCATCCTAGGTTAGGTAGCACGCTGAGGCTTCTCCGCAGCACAAGTTACAGAAATAACAGTATAAGGGGGTAACCATGTTTCCCATACCAGCTCAAACTTGTTCGGTCCAGAACGATCGAGGACGCCGGCTAAAGTTAGTGGACTCAAGCATAGCGCAAAATAGACAAGGATAATCGAATGGGAAATACGGTGCGACGGGTTGCATCAAACGGCGCGGGGTCGGTACAAGTGCCATAATGGTTTCAGTGGAAGCTAGATGAGAGAGACTTGTTGATATGAAGAGAGTCGTTGATCAATCTACACGTGACAAAGCATTGGATTGCTTCATGAAGATTGGACTCAGTCTTTTGGAGAAGGATCGAGAAAAGGTATTTTGGTAACTTCACTAAAATACCGTCTTGGTGACCTTTGGCTAAACTGCGACACATGGCGGCGTAAGAAGAGGCGGTTTAGGTCAAATGAAGATAAAGATCACAAAGAAATGGATTCGAGAAGCCCGGTTCGTCATCCGTTTTGAGAAACGTGCGTGAGTATAGACCCGTTTGTGTGTGGGCTTAACGGGTGCCCGTTAGGGTCTTCTCTCTTAGTCTAGCCTCCACTATAAAAGGGAATATCCAGATGTGGAGTTCCCAAAGTCCTTAGAAGAGAAAAAACCCTAATTTGTGTTTTGGGGATTTTGGAGTAGTTAAGGCTTGGGTTTGCAAGAAATGGATTGATTGTGTGCTCAAGTATTTAGCTTTGGTCCTCCATAGTAGAGTGGTTATAAACCAACATCTATCTCAAATCAATCTAAGCAAGATTCCTCCAAGATGAGTCTCTTTTTGTTCTTACTCTCTCGTTGGTGACTTCTGGTTTTTTTATGATCCTTTGGTTTTCCTTTGATTTTTTGCGATGATCTTGCTTGCTGTGACATGTGAGAATACATCTAGGATCATTTTGATCATCTTTTACCTACAAGCAAGTTTTTTGATCAATGTTTGATTTTCCTAGGTTATTGTGCCTTCCTTCCCTCATCTATGAAATTCATGGTACCTTAGCTTTGATCTTCCTGATCGTCGATTGGAATAGGTTTTTGATCTTCTTGATGAGCTATGGTTGAAATTTGAGGGGATTTGGATCGCCGAATCAAAAGTTGAGCCTATTTGTGATTTTGGTTTTGTGCTGATTTCACTGTTCATCGGGCTGAAAGTTAGACCACTCCTGGTGAGAGATCTGACCGCTAGGCCAAAAGTCAAACCGCCCAACCTGAAATTTTCTAAATCTCATCTCCACTGAAATGCAAAATGGAAGAGAAGCGGGAGCGGATCCTCTCATTAGCACAAACACTCCCAACTAAAGTTTTCTTACCAACTCTGCAACCTCCAATGACAGGCAGCACGGTTGGGACCATAGTTGGGTTATCCTGCATCAACATGTTGATGAGTTGCTTCCTTTCGACCCGGTGGCTGAACATAAAGTTGTCGATGTAAACATAGCTACTGTAGAGGCTGCGAAACATGCGCTCACAACCTGTTAATAGTGCGACAAATTCTGTCATGTTAGCAATGGTGGTTTCCAAAATTTCCAGTGCACTCTATACCTCATGGCTGTTAGTGGTTTTGTCTGCCATTTGAGGATATTTGATAGGGAAAGCCAAGGTGTATGAGCTACTAACCTTCTTGTCATGTACGACGCAAATCCATTCCATTTGAGGCATAAAATCTCTTCGATTCAACATAAGTTCACAGAATCAGGGTACATTTGGGGGAAGAACAGGGGAAGAACGAAAGAGGCAGAAGAAGACAGAATAGCAGAAAGGTTATTTTCTTCGATGATCTATTCGATTATAGCGTGTAAACTTATAGGCTACGTAACCCTGAACCGACCCAATAACTCACTCGCCTGTCATGGCCCATTTGGCCAACGTCCCTTCATGCCATCGCTTTCTCTATCAAATCCCCCCTTCGTGCTCCCTTCTCTTTTGCGGCATCCTACTGTCCGAAGGCCTCACCTGTCCAATGACCACCAGTAGGGCTGTGACTGAAAGGATACGGGTAAGCTACGATAGTAACAATACAAAAATTCTACCATATAAACTAGGAAGCCAAGCAAGAAAATGATCACAGATCGTTACCACCAGACGCGCAGTGCAGCGGAAGAAGAGTTGGAGCAGCCTGGTCCAACGAAGAGCGCGTCGATGAAGTGGTCGTAGACGATCAACCATCGTCCTTGTGAGTCGATCGTCTCCTCCAGCAACCTCTGCAATTCATTGTGAAGATCGTGGATCGTCCTCAAGCGCAACAGCAACCGCAGTAGCGCCTCTACGGTATCCACACGTCCAGGGAAGGAACAACCGTACGCCGGTGTGCTAGCACTAAGTCGCACGACAGAGCTCTCAGGAAGATGGCGACTAAGGTTTCGGTGGAGCAATTCACGTCAACTCGTATATCTCCCAATAGCCTCAACCATCTCCTTATATAGTGCCCATGACAGATCCTATCCGAACATGTTTTGTTCCAAACCGTCAAGTGTGTGACCCGTTAAGTTCATGCGTAATCGGTTGTGACTCGGAAACTCCTTTCCGATCACGAGACATTAGCGGCTCCTAGCAGAACATAACGATTCACGAATACACACGAATTATATCGGACGAACCTTAATGCAATATGATCTATGACCAGGTCCATATCACTAACGACCAGCTCATATCTCTATATGACCAGTTCACATTTGATCTCGACCAGTTCGTAACTCCTTACGACTAGGTTTCGACCACTTAGTGATCATGTTCGATCAGCCTACGACTAGCTGGTATCTCCATACGACTAGTCCGTATCTGATCGAACTAAAAGACCTTCTCGTGTATTCTCCCTTTACCTCACGATATTTGGTTGAACTCTAGGTGAGATGTTGTGTCATCCATTGACTGTTCAATACTTTCTCGATCGAGTGTCGGATAACTTCACATGGTCGAACACTTCGACCACTAGTGGCATGGCCATGCACTTTCTTTATCTGACCACATCGAGGGGCCTAGAAATATCTCTCCTGTTATGTTAGGAGGGGCAAATCCCATATCCGACCAGTCACATCCCTTCGCATGTTTCATAGCATACCCAAAAGCTACCTTTATAACTACCCAGTTACAAGTAGCGTTTGGCAACCCCTAAGAGTGCTATTACATATGTAGGGAACCATGCTGATCTCAGGTCTAAGGATTATATATCATCATTGCTTGAGACCAACTATTGACACATAGAATCATAACAATCTCAATAGTGTCTCAAAGTGGGTCTTATCCAATACCATGTTCTCTGACATGTGTTCACATTATTGATTCAATATCCCTATATCCATGACCGGTGAAACATGGTTATCAATCAATACATGTGCTGGTCGATAGGATCACTGGTGTTCTAACCAGTGACTTCCAACCAGGGATACTTTTAGAATGACATCATCATAAGTTAAAAGAGCTTCACCAACAAATCACATACTCGTTGATCTTTATAACTGATGATTCAATCAAGGAACAGAATAACACTTATTCAATAACTCATAAATATAGACGTGATACAATCATCTCTATGATTGCCTCTAGGGCATATCACCAACAGTGACACAGCCACCCCTTGAGAGTCAGCTTGTCCCCAAACTGAAGACAATGGAAACCGGTCCCACAATACATCATAGTCCTTCCAAGTGGTTGAAGACGCTGGTATCGAGGACCATTTGATCAACACCTGAAGATGAGCGGTGTTGCCTTTCTTGGCCAATCTGCGGTCCACAATTTCTTCAAGAAAAACTTCCTCAGAAGATAACTCCACCAGAGTTGGTAATGAAGCAAACACGGGAGAATGATCGGGAACATGTTGCTTCAATTGGGACACAAGGAAAACCGGATGAACTAAACTGTCTTCAGGAAGTTGCAATTTATAAGCTGTAGGTTCAATCTTCTTAAGAATATGGTAAGGTCCAAAATACTTGAAGGATAATTTTGGGTATGGCCTATTGACAACCGATGACTGGAGGTAAGGCTGCAACTTAAGATACACATGTTCACCCACTGAAAACTCCCAAAGTGATCTGTCTTTGTCAGCTATGTGCTTCATTCTCAATTGGGCTTTAGCGAGATGTTGTTTTAGATGTTCAGTAAGCTGTTGTCGTTCCAGTAATAGTTGCGCTACTGAACCTGATGCTGGTGTCATCAGAGGAGGCAATTGCCCATAATGTGGTTCAATGCCATACAAAGCTTTGTAAGGAGAACACCCCAAGGATGTGTGGTAGTTAGTGCTGTACCAAAATTCTACTAAAGCCAACCAGTGAAACCACTTAGTGCGTGTCTCCTGTACTACCTAGCGAAGATACATCTCTAGACACTGATTTACCCATTCACTTTGTCCGTCCGTTTGAGGATGATACATCATGGACATTTGCAACTTGGTATCCCACAGCTTAAACAACTCCTTCCAGAAAGTACTTGTAAAGATTTTGTCCCAATCAGAGACAATAGATCGAGGTACTCCATGCAGCTTCACAATATGCTGTAAGAAGGCCTTAGCCACAACACTGGCAGTAAAAGGATGTCACAAGGGAATAAAATGGGAATACTTCGTGAGTCTGTCGACAACCACCAGAATGACATTGTAACCTTCTGATTTTGATAGCCCTTTAATGAAATCCATTGTGATATCCTGCCAGGCACTATCTGGAATAGGGAGTGGATTCAGCAATCCTGGTAGCTTACATTGCTCATGTTTAGCTTGCTGACAAATAGCACATTGCTTGACAAAATTATGAACATCCTACTTGAGACCCCCCCCCCCACTGAAACAGCTTCTTTACTTGCTGATAAGTAGCCTGAATTCCAGAGTGACCACCAATAGGAGTGGCAAGAAATGCTTTGATAATCTTAGTCTGCAAACCTGTGTTTGCCCCTATCCAGATTTTCCCATTGTGCCAAATGAGGCCATCATGCAGACGGTACCCTTCTTCATCCGGTTGAGACACAACCAAGTGAATAAATAATTGTTGAGCCCTGCTATTGACAGCATAAGAGTTGCAAACCTCTTGAAGCCACACAGGTTGACCCATAGAGACGGCTTGCAGAGAAAATACATGCCCTACCATGGATAAAGCATCAGCTGGTTTATTATCCATACCTTTTTTGTATTGAAATTTGAATTGTAGCCCAACTAATTTTGTCATTGCTTTCTTCTATAATTCAAATGTAAGAACTTGATCCTCCAAGTGACATAAGGCCTTATGATCAACTTTAATAACAAAAGGTCCCCTCAAAAGATATTGTCTCCATTTATCCACAGCTAACATAATAGCTAGGAATTCTTTCTCATAAATTGACAATTTCTGATTGTTGACTCCCAAGGCTTTGCTAAGGTATGCTACTAGATACCCCTCCTGAATCAACACGGCTCCAATGCCAGTATCACAGGCATCAGTCTCAATATAAAAGGGTTTGTTAAAATCTGGTAAGACCAAAACTGGGGTACTGCTCATGGCTTGCTTCAGAGCTTCAAAGGCCTTCTGGGCTTCAGTGCTCCAGTGGAACATTCTCTTTTGCAGCAGCATAGTCAAGGGCTTTGCCAAGATTCCATAGCCTTGTACAAACTTCCTGTAATAACCTGTTAGACCTAGAAATCCTGTTAATTCAGTGGCAGAAGTAGGAGTAGGCCACTGTAACATTGCTTTGGTCTTTTCTGGATCAGTGGCAACACCTTTCTCTGAAATAATATGGCCCAACAACTCCAATTGACTCAAAGCAAAAGAGCATTAACTCCAATTAACATGCAGTTGATGTTGTCTCAAAGCTTGAAATACAACAGTTAGATGCTCCACATGTTCAGCCAGATTTTTTGCTATAGATCAAAATGTCATCCATGAAGACCAAGACAAACTTCCTTGTATATCTAGCAAATATTGAAAAGTGGCTAGTGCATTAGTCAATCCAAATGACATGACCCTGAATTGAAATTGCCCACGATGGGTCTTAAATGCAATTTTATACTCATCTTGCTCCACCATACAGGCATTTAGCTTCCTATAATCCACACAAAAACTCCAACTACCATCCTTTTTTCGAACTAGTAGCACAGGTGATGCAAAGGGGCTCATGCTTGGTGTTACCGGTGTAAGATCGAGGAGGCCGACTAGAGGGGGGGGGTGAATAGATGGTTTTAAAAATCTTTTGGCTAAAACCGAGTTTTATGCGGAATTCTAACTCAATTCGGTTTTCCCAATTAAAACCTAAATCAACTAGTCATGACTAAGTGTACGAACAATATAAGACTACTGATAAAGATAGCAATCATACAAATACATGTAAGCAATTTTAATACAAGGAATGCAAATTGCACAATATAAAACACAAGAGATCAAACCACAATGACACAATGATGTTTTACTGTGGTGTACGGAGACTTATCGGTCTCCCCTAATCCACGTTGAGGTAAGCCCAACCACATTGGACCGAATTCATAAATTGAGCCAACACCTTGATCCACTCAGGGTTGCTCTTCCTCCACTCCGGAGATGGCGAGCACCAAACTACTCACAACCACCTGGGTCTTCTCACAACCTTCTTTGAGAAGATCACCAGCGTAAATCCTCTAAGCCGTCTAGGTGTCAGCAAACACCAAGAGTAACAAGTCGAAGACGCTCACTTGAACAAATCAAGTGTATAAGCTCAAGTGGATACACAATCCACTACCTAATGCAACACATACACTAGGGTTTTGCTCACTAAGTGCAACACATGCACAGAAGAGAGGAGGGGGCTTGCTCTTTGCTTAAGGAAATGAATATGGCACCAGCAACCTTTCCCACAACCAGCCACAAGGGGTATTAATACCCACACAAGGAAAACTAGTCATAGGAGGAAAGTTCCAGACAAGCCAGGGTAAACCGGTCTGACTGCCAACTAATGGTTGGTCAGACCGCCCTTGCTCCAACGACTATAAAACTAGCCGTTGGACACACATTCGGTCTGACCGCCAACCAATGACCGGTCAGACCGGATCAAACTGGTCAGACCACCAACGGTGCGGTCAAACCGCTCAGAGGAAACAAGCAAGAACTAGAAAAAGCACCTACTCTGGTAAAAGCATACCACCAACAAAAGATCGGTAGTACCGCTGTAGAAATGCGGTCATACCTCTGACCAGTTGGTCAAACCAGCCAACACATGGTGGTCAAACTGCCACCACGCCGGTCAGACCGACTGATATGGGCGGTCAGATCGCCCACTGCCAACAAAGCTGAAAACAGATTTTGCACTTCGCTTCAACTCAATTTGCAAAACACATTTGCCAACTTTTAGAATCAACGCCACAAAGAATTTGGTACATGGACTTAAACCGTTTGCAAAACACATTTGCAAACTAAAGTCACATGCTACAAGGATTATGCATGAGCTGCGACCATTTGCAAAACACATTCGCAAAGATTAGCAACATGCTAAAGAGAGCTAGAGCAAGCCAACACGAGCTATCAACACATGATACACTCAAGCTACTAGTCAGACCCCTCTTAATAGTACGGCAATCTATACTAGCAATCCGGTCTTCCAACCAAACACCAAGACTGGTAAAAGGCTAAGAATATATCTTTAGCCCTATCTAGTCATACCTTTGTCTTGCGCATCCTCTTGAAGCTTGATGACGTACATCTTCACTTCAAGTCTGGGTTCTTGACTTGATAATCAACACATAATGATTTTCTTCACTTCGGGATCTTGTCTTGATGCTTATCAACACATGATGGCATCCTTTATCCCAAATCTTGATATGGATCAACACATGATGTATCCTCTTCTTAAACCTTGACTTGATGACAATCAACTCATGATGTCATCCAAAGTCTTCATCATTATGGAACATAACCTATTTACCCAACTCATGGAAAATATTAGTCCCACAACATGATTGTCATTAATTATCACAACATACCATTAACTCAGAATGGTGGGTCAAGATACTTCAATCTTTCCCTCTTTGGTAATTGATGACAGCCATCACAATTGCAAATAACTGAATATTAAGTCATATGAGTATATATGAACTACACAAGTTTTATATACTCATTTGATATGTTTCAAAGTAAAGATCATTAATATATGGTGGATATAGAACAAGGATCATTACTAATGAAACCATAAAACATAGAGTGAACTCCCCCTAAGTGTGTGCATACACAAATGTGTAATAAGAACATATGCACATTATTTAAGTTAACCTTTTAATGGAGTTCAACCTATATTTTGGATCCGAGGAATGCAACAAGATATAAGAATATGATGTCGAATACACACCTCCATGATTTTCACATTTTCATCAAATGAGACTAAACAATAGGTATAACAATAGAAGTGTTAGTCTCACAAATAGATTTGTCATTAATAAACAAAATACTCCATTAACTAATAATGGTGGGTCTAGATTCTTCAATCTCCCCCTTTTGGGTAATTGATGAAAAATCCTTTATCAATAGCTACATTTGGATATAGATCAACATAAGTTAAGAATTTAAGCTATGAAATCTATCCATGCATATCACTAGGCAATTTAAAGCTTTAATTATTATGCATGTGAGAATGATATGCATGAACAGGTGAAATCACAAGAGAGAATATATTATTCATCCAAATGTGGAAATATATTGAACATATAAACATTCTCCCCCTTTTGGCATTAATCACCAAAAAATCAAAACAAATCTAGGCCAACATAGAGCTTTTGCAAAACAATGAGCTTGGCAATTGAATTCATTTTATTTAGATCATTGAAATATTCTTCCCTTTCTGAAGTAAGGTTTTGGTTTCAAGATAAGTCACAAACTCCCTTTTTATTGTCGAACGAGCATGTTAGTGGGTGGATGCATTTCAAGCTTTGTTCGATCACGAACCATCTGACGCCGACGCCGCCACCTACGAAGTATAGAAGACGGAGATAGCAACCTACCTCCGCCACTGGAAAAACTTTGTTTATTTATAGGTTTCTACTTTTTTTTAATCTTTGTAAGAAGCGACTGGCCACGCTGTTTGACCATATGAAAATTCCAAAATGAAAAAAAATCTAGTTTGGAGGTGAAGTTACTATATTAATTATATGTTGAATTATTACTATATATATATATATATATATATAAAGCAAATTTTCAGCAGTATTTAAATGACAAAATTGACATATAAACATGTAATTTCTTCATGTCATGTAGGTGTATATACAAGATAATATACTTGAGAAAAACCATTTCACAGACGGTTCCATAATAGAACCGTCGGTGATATTGGACATATCACGGACGGTCCTATTATGGAACCGTCTGTGATAACTATCACTGACGGTTCCATAATAGAACCGTCTGTGATAAGCCTCTTTATTAGTAGGAACCCGACCGCTAGGGTTTGCGCCCACCCTAACTCGTCACTCCCCAGCATCACTAGGGTTTGCGCCCGGCCTAACTCGTCACTCCCCAGCGCACTTACTCTCGTTCGTTCCCCTCCCCACCTCGACGCCGTTGCCCGACCCCATCGCTGTCACCGCCCTTCTTCCCATCGCTGCTGGTTGTGACACCACTCTACACTACAGAAGACACTCGTACAATTGGAGTGTCTTATGTAGTGTTAGGGTCATGCCACAACTACGGTGACGCCGCCACCCAATCCACTACGACGCCACTTGCACCTACTGCCTGTCGTGTCCATGGCTTGGTTCTCCTGCTCGACCTCCTGCGCTCGGGCCCTGGCCCCCTAGCTTTGCTTTCCCCATCCTCCCTCTATTCTCCTCTCTGTTAGCTTAATGTCTTTTGTTGAGTTTGATTTTTATGCTTGAGCCTTAAGTTGTGTCCTGATGTTTGTGTGATTTATGCAAGGTGAAGGAGATGGATGAGGTTGTCTTTGGTGGTGGGGTTGCTTGCGCGTGGTTCTTATTTGTCTTGAGGTATCACCCTACCATACTCCCTCTCTGTCTCTACCCCCTTGCTCTGTGATGAAAATGGCTCGTGCTCTGCGATGGATGCCGAGGGCTACTACTGGTGTGGTGGGTTTGGACACCCTTGGCCTTCTTGGTCTTCTTGTTGAACTGCTCAATGATGTTAATAGTCTTATGCTGAAATTGAATTGATAATTAGTTCATATTAATAGTCCCCTTGCTCTGTGATGTAATGATGTTAATAGTCTTATGCTAAAATTGAATTGATAATTAGTTAATATTAACAGTCCCCTTGGTCTGGGATGTAAACTGAGGGCTATTGGTGTATGTGCATTCTGTGCATCTTGCGTAGTTCATGTTGTGAGATCAGATTGACAAAAATGAATGGGGCAAAATGGTGGGTTTGGTTAATGCTCTCTGATGGGTACTGAGGGTTATTGATGCCGATTCTTTTTGCTTGGTTGGCTTACATGGGAACGATGTGGTTCGGATGGGGCTTGGCTGCAATTAATTTTTTATATTTGTAAACGTTAGGCTAATTTGCAACTGTGTTCACGCTGGTCAAGTTCTCCTCCCTTTCGTCCCATGTACATATACGTCCTACCATTCTGTTCCTGATCTCTTCTCTATAAAACCTCCAAGCAGTGGCTGCTTGTGCCTTTAAAACCGACTTCACACACACACACACACACACACACACACACACACACACACACACACACACACACATATATATATATATATATATATATATATATATATATATATTATATCGTTTGTAGTCCCCAGCCCTTTCGGTGGGTCGTGATGAGGATGAGGCAATTTCTTTATTTCAAATTTTCAATTTTGAGAATATTTAAAAATTATTTATTTTTGAGGATTTTCTGAATTTTAAAAAGCTTTTCCTTAATTAGTTTAAAGCTAAAACAAATTTAATTGCAAAAACTATTACCAAATAATAGTTGGAATTACTTTATTTAAATCCAAAATTCCTTTGGGAATATCTGTGAATTTTCTCATAATTTTTGGAATTTATTTACTACTTTCTAAAGCTATTTTGATTTATCTGAATTAAATCAATTAGAAAATCAAAAGAAAACCTTAAAACAGTAAATGGGCCAAATCTAGCCGACCCATTCCTCCACACGCACACGCACGGCCCGCGATGGCTGCTCTCACCGTGTGCCTTCTCAATCAATTGCGACCGTCCGATTTGGATCAAACGACCCGCATGCTCTTTACCTCAACCGTTGGATCACGATCGCACGCCCGATATGCGCTCCGCTTCTTTCCTTTTGCTACCGTCGCTGACCGGTGGGGCCATTGCTACATCACGTCGTCTCTTTCCTTTCCTTTCCTTTCTTCCTCGCACCTCTTTCCTTTTCTTCGCCGCACGTCCGCCATTGCCACCGATTCAAATCCTTTCAAAACCCGACAAAATCAACACCAATATCGCTGATTCCGTGCGCATTTACTTCACCTTCCAGGACCGCGCCCGATCCTGTCTCTCCCCTTTCCTTTGTTCGCCCGAATCTCTTAATCATCGCCGGCATCATCGCACGACCATCTTGAGCCACACGAAGCTTCGGCCGCGCCCGAGCCCTATAAAAGGGAGCCCCGGGAGCGCCTTGGCCTCCTCATCACAGCGCCACCACCCATCGCCACCCTCCCTTCCTCTAGCGGCCTATTTTCGAGTTTCTTCACCGGCGACCGAGGGAGCCTTCGCCGCCAAATTCACCGCCGTCAAGCCCGCTCCAACCACTCCGACCCCCTCTTCGGCATCGCCACTTCACGGCGAACCTCGTGCGCGCAACCACATCGCCGGGGGATCCCCAGAGCCCCTACTTCACCGTCAACCTAAGGACGCCGCTGCCAAACCTCGTCACCGCCGACCAAAACGCCTTGCCCCTCCGCTCCAATGTAGCGCACCAGGATCTGTGCATCGCCCTCTCTCTTTTGGTACCACTCACACTCCTCGCCTCGGCGTAAATCACCGACGAGCTCACCGCCGGCCTTGCACCACTGTCGGGCTGACGTGGCTAAGCCACATCAGCGCCAGCTCAGGTGCCACATCAGCATGGGTCCGACGTGGAGCCTTCGTGGCGCCACGTCAAACCACGTGCAACAGCCATGCACCACCCCTGTGCACTGTACTGTGGGGCCCGCTTGTCAGCGACACACCCCCGGGCGTTGACATCATGATTGCGCAGAAATTCAGAATTTCCTTTGGGAAAATAAATCCAGAAATGCAATTAAAAGTCTGATTTAGGGTTTAAACTTCTAAAATTCATATCTTTTGCATCCAAACTCCAAATTGGGTGATTCAAATTGTTAAATTCGTTTCCAATCATTATCTAGCTAAATAAAGTATAAATTTTGGATTTGGAGTTAGTTTAAATTGTCTTTTTTAATTTATTTTAATTTTAAATTTATTTTGTCATATTTTCGCGTTTAGACTTCGACGACTCCAGAGAGGTAGATCCTTCGGAGGATTTAGAGAACCAAGACTTCAGCGAAGGCAAGTCATACCATTGACCATGTTGATCCTATTACTTTAAAGCTATTTAAATTTAGTTTTTAAATTATTAAATGCATGCATACTTTTATTCAATTATTTCAAGTCCCTGTTTAAATAATTAGATACTCCAATTGTTATTGTATGGCCAATTTTGAATATTGAAATGTCATTCCTTTGTCATCATAGATAAATTAGTATGGAAAATATTCATATGATTAGCAAATGCTTAGACCATGATTTTGATTTTGGGAGGATTTAGCCAACTCATTCAAATTTGCTTAAAATTGAATCTATGGTATTGTTTTACCATAGAAAGTTTGTAAAGGTGGTTTTATTTAAAATAAAATTAAAAATGGTTTGGACTTAGGCGAAACGGATGAATGGGGGGTGCAGGTTTATGCACGGGTTTAATCTGGTTAAGATTAAAGCCTAGGGTTCTAATTTGAAAGACGCCCAAGTCAATTAAGGACCGATCTTTGAGCGTATTTTGCTACGTCTTACCGTACCACCACATGTCTTGTGTGGGCAAGACTTGGCTTAATAATTTGTAGTGCCTCATAGATATTTGTGCTATGTTGTATGTGTGGGTGTCGGTCAGACAGTAGTCCCACCTGGCGCAAGAGGGGACTTCCAGAGGACGGTCAGTCCAATGGAAGCGAAACCTTAGCGGGCATGAGTACTTTGAGGTAGAACATTGTAACGGCCTCGTTATGATATCTCTGTCACACTCCTACGGAAGAGTGCATGGCGACAGTACGAGGTATTCATATCGTGTGGGTAAAGCTGTACAAACTCTGCAGAGTACAAACTATTCGGATAGCTGCGTCTGCGGTCATGGACATGCTAGCAAAGCCACTTATGAGTTAGATTTGTTTTTGGTTTAAAAAAATGATTTCAATAAATGTTTTCAGGATGGTTAATCCTGTGGTAAAAATTAGGCGGTTAGCCATTGTGATAGGAGGGTATCCTTCACCTTTCATGGAGGTTATCCACATTATACAATTGTCATTTAAAATCTAATTTTAGATATAGTATAAAAATGGCCTTGAAAACTAGTATGAATATTTAAACTGAAAATACCGCTTTATGCAAATAAACCCTGCCAATATCATTTGTCTACTCTATGCATGCATTACAATTCAATATTGGGTGTAACTTGCGAGGACGGAAGTTGTGCTCATTCTTGCTGAATATCTTTATTCAGGAGAAGACTACTACCAGGACGGTGAGGATACCGACGCTTAGGCTACACCCCCAGATGATTGCTAGTGGCGAATCATTGGGTCTACTACTACTATTCCGCTTCCGCTGTGTTTTACTTTATTTGGCCTCAGGCCCATTTGTAATAAACTCTGGATTATGATTAATAAAATGCGTGATATGTTTGTGTTATCACTTTTGTTTGACTGTGTACACTAGAAATTCTAGACTAGTGTATGAACACAGAGAATTCGGGATCCTTCGTTCCCGGGTTCGACAAAAGTGGTATGAGAGCTATATCGACTGTAGGTCGTGACCTTAGAATTGCCTGAAGGACTTATTGTCAAAAACTAAAAATATTCTGAGTCTATTCAAGAGTCTTCTCAACCCTTCTCTTTAAAATGATTTCTAACTCATCTCCTTCTCTAAATTGTAGATGGCTGAAAAACCAACCATGACTTCCCACGGGATCTTCGCACGACATTGGGCTGCACTTCTTTAGAAGATGATGCAAAACTTGAACTACAATGTGAGACCAACCTATCAAGGGTACAAGTATAAAGTGGGAAGCCAATATCGCGGGAGAGTTGAAGTGATCCTCTACGCCAACCTCCACCCAAACACCAACTTCCACATCATCGACGCTCCAATGAGGCGCGACACCTTCGCTGACAGCATCCAGGACACAGCCAAAGAAGCAACTCGTTGCCTCCGCTACACTTATAACAATCGTTTCCATGGCTCCGAGTTCTAGTACCACCCAATGCACATCCCGACCCGACTTGACAGTACCTTTTGCCCAGCCAAGGACGAGGACTCTCCTGAGCTTACGCACCAGGTGAACCTGTCCAAGGCAATGGACTATGCCTACGGGACCACTCTAGAGGACCTACGTACCACTCAGGATAGCCTGCAAGATGTAGAAGAAAGGCTGAAAGCCGTAGAAGTAGAACTGGCTCGCTACAAGGCAGGCGAGGGTAGCTCTAGTGAGACAGATTATACACCTGTTACCCCATAGTTGTTTTCCATAGTGTAATCGTTAGATGCGAATTATGAGCTATCGTTACCCTTGTGATAGCCATAATCAAATAATAAATAAAGTAATAAAAGGACTATTTTAGAAAAATTTGGTTCTTTGTCTTGTGTTTGAGTGTTCTTGGGCTATTAAAAATTTTTATCCCCCTTTGCGCTATCTTTCTTTCTTCCTCTTTTCTAAGTCGTTGGAAATCCAACAGATGGTGACCACCCGCACCGGCAGTGGCAGTGTTAGGGGCCAAGGCAACAAAGTGCTGATTACCAAGAGAACCCCACCCAGCAACCACCACCACCACCAGCCGAAGGACCTGATTGGTGCCAGATGATGGCCAATCAAACCCACTTGATTGACTTGCTGGCCCAGTCACTCAACAATGCTCAGAACATGCAAGCAGCAACCCACGCTCCACCGCCACCTCCACCTCCACCTCCGCAGAGATTGATGATGTCGGAGTACATGAGGATGCGTCCTTCGACGTTCTCAAGCAGTACTGAACCCATGGACGCCGACGATTGGCTCCGTGCTATAGGGAAGAAGTTGGATATTTCCCAGTGCTCGGATCATGAGAGGGTCCTTTTCGCCTCTCACCAGCTCAATGGTCCTACTTCGGAATGGTGGGACAACTTCTGTATCTCCCACACCAACGCACAAGCAATCACCTGGGATGAGTTTGTGCGAGCTTTCCACCATGCCCATATCGCCACAGGGATAATGACCCTAAAGAAGAAAGAGTTCCACTCGCTCCGCTAAGGCAACCGCTCGGTGGGTGAGTACCTGCATAGGTTCAACCAACTTGCTCGCTACACTCCAGCAGATGTGGCCAGAGATGAAGACAGACAGGAAAGGTTCATGGAAGGGCTAAATGATGAGCTCTCCATCCAACTGATCTCTCAGGACTACACTGACTTCCAGTAGTTAGTGAACAAAGCTTTTCGCTAGAAGGGCAAACACATAGAGATGGAGAACCGCAAACAGAGAATGGCCGCTCAGAAGTACAACACTGGAGGACAACCCAGGCCTCGCTCCACTCAGCCTCAGCCACCGCAGCGTGGAGGATTCCAGTCTTCCACACCCAGAGCTCCAGCACCGGCACAGCGCCCCAACACTTCTGGCTTCCGTAGCAACTCAACTGGAGGCCAGTCTCAGCAGAAGAACTCGACTTCATCAGCAGCAGGAGTGACCTATTTCCACTGCAACGAGACGGGACATTATGCCAACAGATGCCCTAAGCGGCAAGCGCGGCACTGACTGAAACGGCACCGGGGTTCCAGCCACCAGCGGCAACCAAAAGCTGACGGTCCAGTACACGAAGGGACGTGTGAACCACATCACTGCAGAGGAGGCTCAAGTAGCACCGGATGTCGTTCTTGGTACGTTTCTTATTAATTCGATACCAGCATCAGTTCTGTTTGATTCCGAAGCTTTGCATTCCTTTGTTTCCAATAAGTTTGTGGGCAAATATGGGTTACCTATCGCTCCTCTAGATAACCCTATGATAATCCACTCCCCGGGATTAGAAATGAGAACCAGTTCTCTATGCCCAAACCTCACCCTTGAAATATCCGGAGTAACCTTCCTAGTAGACTTGATAGTCCTGCATTCTCAAGGTCTGGATGTGATTCTTGGGATGGATTGGCTAGCCAAGAATCAGGGACAGATAGACTGTGCTAATAGGTCTATCACTCTCACCAATGAGCAAGGAGATTCAGTAGAATTCAGACCCAACTCTTAAACCGGAGGAAGTTCTATCCTAACCAACCTGAAGGAAGTAAGGCTTGAAGACATACCAGTGGTGCAAGAATACCTAGATGTTTTCCCTGAAGATTTACCCGGCATGCCACCAGATAGGGACATAATGTTCTTAATAGACTTAGCCCCAGGGACCGCTCCAGTCTCGAAGCGACCCTATAGAATGCTGGCCAATGAGCTAGCAGAACTGAAGAAACAAATTGAAGAACTGCCGAACAAAGGTTATATCCGACCAAGTTCATTACCTTGGGGAGCACCCGTACTATTTGTCAAGAAGAAAGACAATAGTATGAGAATGTGTGTAGATTACAAATCGCTCAATGAGGTGACGATCAAAAACAAGTATCTGTTACCCAGGATTGATGACCTGTTTGATCAGCTGAAGGGAGCAAGCGTCTTCTCGAAGATCGATCTACGATCCAGCTATCATCAACTGAAGATCAGACCAGAAGATATCCCAAAAACTGCCTTTACAACCAGATATGGACTGTATGAATTTACAGTAATGTCGTTCGGATTGACAAACGCCCCTGCTTACTTCATGAATATGATGAACAAAGTGTTTATGGAATTCTTGGATAAGTTTGTGGTTGTTTTCATCGATGACATTCTCATCTATTCTAAGGATGAAGAAGAACATGAGGAGCATCTCTGAATAATTTTGGAGAAACTCAGAGAGCACCAGCTTTATGCAAAATTCAGCAAGAGCGAATTCTAACTAAGGCAAGTGGCCTTCCTCAGACATATCGTATTGGCAGAAAGAGTTGCTGTAGACCCAACCAAGGTTGAAGCAGTTATGGATTGGAAGCAACCAAGATCTGTCACAGAAGTGAGGAGTTTCCTCAGATTAGCCAGTTATTACCGCAGATTTATTGAAGGTTTCTCCAAGACTGCAAGACCCATGACACAACTCCTAAAGAAAGAAAAGAAATTTGATTGGACAGATGCCTGTGAGAAGAGTTTCTAAGAGTTGAAGAAGAGACTAGTGTCTGCACCTGTGCTAGTATTGCCAGATATTCATAAAGACTTCGAGATTTTCTGCGATGCATCTCGTCAAGGACTAGGATGTGTGCTGATGCAGGAAGGCAAAGTTGTGGCTTATGCATCCCGACAGTTGAGACCACACGAAGGGAATTACCCGACTCATGATCTTGAGTTAGCATCAATTGTGCATGCTCTGAAAATCTGGCGGCATTATCTCATTGGTAACCGCTGTGAGATTTTCATGGATCATAAGAGTTTGAAATACATCTTCACCCAATCAGAACTCAACCTCAGACAACGAAGATGGCTTGAGTTGATAAAAGATTACGACCTTGGAATCCATTATCATCTGGGCAAAGCAAATGTAGTTGCGGATGCCCTGAGCAGAAAGACATATTTCAACACCATCTTGGTTCAGAAGAATTATCCAAAATTGTATGAAGAACTGAAGTACCTGAACTTAGAGATTGTCAATCAAGGCTGTGTGAATGCTTTGGAAGTTCAACCAACTCTTCAGAGTCAGATCAGAGAAAAGCAGCTAGAAGATGAAGACATCAAAGAGATCAAGAAGAATATGAGAAGAGGCAAAGCCCCAGGATTTGCTGAAGATGAACAAGGAACAGTGTGGTTTGGAAACCGCATCTGTGTACCTGATCAGCAGGGATTAAAGCAGTCGATTCTAAAAGAAGCTCATGAATCGCCCTACTCCATCCATCCTGGAAGTACCAAAATGTACCAGGATCTGAAGGAGAAATATTGGTGTGTCAGCATGAAGCGAGAAATCGTTGAGTTTGTCGCCCGTTGTGATGTATGTCAGCGAGTCAAGGCAGAACACCAAAGACCCGCTGGCTTGTTGCAACCATTACCAATTCCCGAGTGGAAGTGGGAGGAAATTGGTATGATCTTCATCACCGGACTTCCTAGGACCCAATCAGGATGTGATTCCATCTAGGTGATAATTGACTGGTTGACCAAAGTGGCTCACTTTATTCCAGTCAAGACCACCTACCAGAGCAGCAAGTTAGCAGAATTGTACATGGCCAAGATCGTCTGTCTACACGGAGTACCCAAGAAGATCGTATCCGACAGAGGTTCCCAGCTCACTTCTCAGTTTTGGAAGAGCCTTCATGAAGCTTTGGGAACCAGACTCAACTCCAGTATGGCCTATCATCCCCAAACGGATGGCCAGACGGAACGCGTCAACCAATTTCTTGAAGACATGCTTCGAGCCTGCGCCTTAGAATATGGAAAAAGTTGGGACAAGAATCTGCCCTATGCAAAATTCTTGTACAACAATTGCTACCAAGCCAGTTCACAGATGTCTCCATTGGAAGCTTTGTATGGCAGAAAATGCAGAACTCCGCTCCATTGGGATCGAGTAGGAGAGCATCAATTCTTTGGACCGGAGTTGATCAAAGAAGCTGAAAGCAAGGTTAAAGCAATAAGAGAACGTTTGAGAGTGGCTCAATCCCGATAGAAGAGTTATGCTGATAACCGTCGATGTGAGACCCCGATTTATTAGGCTCATAATACTTAGTCATCCAATTGACCCTAGTATTATCAACTAAATAAACCGTGCCTCGAGATATATGTACTTCCCAAGAATGCAAGACACACAACTCATTACAAAAGATTGCATCAATTCCATTCAAACACATAGAATGAACAAGCAACAAACCGAAGTTAATATAAATAAAGGATAGTTATTACAAAAGAGAGAGACCGACCGCCAAATAACAACAAGACTACTAAGATAACAATGAAGCAAAAGTGCCATAGAGATGGCCCAAAACAAGAAACCAACCAAGTGTGCCTTCACCCACAAGGCAATCGGCCAGGACCGCCAAGCTAGTCGCTTTCCCAACCACCAAGACAACTCACAAAAGTAAAGCCCTTTGGGCTCTACCTCCCTCTGCAACAAAGTTATTAAGCAAAGCAAATGAGTACAAAATGTACTACAAGGCCGACGTGTAGTATAACGAACTATAGTTTAACTACATGCAAGCTTTATTTAAGTGGATGAGGCTTTGGACTCATTTTAAGCATAAAGCAAGTTTTCATTTGCAATAATGTAATAGATTGAAAGCGATTTGACAAAGCATTTTTAATTGTTGAAGTAACAACGAGATAATAACATAATAGCAACATATGAACAACCTGGAAGTGACTAACCCGTTAGCCACCACAACAATAGTATGAATTACCCATTCATACCACCCATGTCAAATTTTAATTAAAGGTTGTAGTCTAGTTCTCACGGGGCATATCCGAGCGTGTCCATAACCTAGGACGAGGCTATTTGAATAGTTTTAACCCTGCAGGGGTGTACCAATGTACCCACATGTCAGACCGCCTTTTTGCCACATGATTTAGCACACTTCCTTTGGTATCTTTGTACGGCTAAGTCCTCTGAGACATTTCCAATGGATGATGCTAATTACGAGCCAAGAACCCACGGGATAAGGACACATTAGACAGACCTAACCGATTGCTAATGCTCCTCCCACACCACACACACACATTTTCTTGTAAAACATACCAACCGACCAGCTCATAATTAACACCCCCCAAAGTACTTAGTCAAGAGGGGCCCCATATCCCCCTCGTGTGGTTAGCACGCAAATAATGCTCAGAACGGTGGCGCAAGTAACTCGGTCCTTAATGACCCGGGCATACTACCACATTCCAAAAACCACACCATCCATCTAATATGCCCAAGTCCAAATCAAACTTTTATTTTCAGATTTTGACTTTACAAAATAACAAAGCACAAGTGCTGGACATAAAGGAGTAATAATTAGATTTGTGTGATCAAGACCATCGACTAAATCGATGATCGCCCATTATTACCGATAACTAAGCATGTCTAAGCAGTTTAATCGGAAACTACTAAGTGATAAGAGCTCATCCAACGAGCTCAAACCACAGCAAATAACCTAGGCTCATGGTAGTAGAGGATAAACAATTCCTACAGATTATGCAACTATAGGCTTGCTAACGATACTTTAACACAAAGCAGCATGCATACATACAAGTAAAACAATATATTAACCTTTAAAGTAATGGGACGATAGAGGGGATATGATCAAACTGCTTGCCTTGCTGTTGCTGGTCAAATTGTTGCTGAGGATCGCTCACGGGATCAACACATTCGTCAACACCTAATCGAAAAGACGAAAACAATCGATAAGAACGACGAAAACGACAAAGACAGCACAGCAAACGAACTCCAAATACTCTGAAATTTCTACAGCAGCAAGAGGATGATTTTTAGGGAATTTAGCACAAGAACCAATTGATTTGGATTCTCAATGCAAAAATTATGAGCAAAACAAATCTGCTCAGCCCTAAAAATACCAAACTGCCACTATTCACTAATTTAATTATTAGGCAACATTTTCTAGAAGGGTGCTGATACTGAGATTTTTACTGTAAAACCAGCACCTCATGAGATGAATAACACAATTGAGTTCATCTCATTTGGAGCTATTATGCATTTTCTATAATTTTTCAAAAACAAGAACTTGAACAAAATTATAATGCACAAGAACTCTTTTTGACAACAGCAACATGCTCAAAACTAATTTTCACAGTAAGTTCATTAATAGAGGAACCCAAAAAGTTGGATTCACTAAAAATAATCTACAGAGCATTAGTTATGTATTTTACAAGTTAAACACTACATTTAAAGTTAGTTTTAAAACCTATTTGCAAAACCATGTTCTGGAGCTGAACTGGGCTCATAACCATTTTTAGATTGGAGCCCAGGTCAAACCAGAGCTAACAAAATTTGAATCACCCTATTTGGATTTAAATTGACTTAGTTATGCAATTTTAAAGTTCATACCTTTTTCGCTTTATAATTAAGACCTCACAGAGGTCCTAAGGACTAGAACGAATCGGGAGGACATGAGCCATAGATTTTGAATCTAACGGCTCAAGACCTCCCAGCGCTAATCTTGCACGCTACGCTCATGAGATCCAGAGGACATGGGCCGTGGATCTTGGATCCCACGGTCCTTGTCCTCCCAGTGAAACGCCAAGACGCTGCGTCCATGTGAGATAGAGGTCGTGGCCGTTGATCTTGGATCCAAGGGCTATGACCTCAAGATCTCGCGTGCTTTCCTTCTTGGATCTCATCTTGTGCGATCGAGAGGAGGTCGTGGCCGTTGATCTGCGAGATGGGCGGCCCACGACCACGCACCTCACGCACGCTGCTGCGGCGAAGCAATCTTGTGAGGACACAAGGAGGTCCGCGCGCGGGACACACGGAGGTCCAGGCGCTAAGACAGCAGTAAATGCTCCATCATTGGGAGCATTTACTGCCCAAATCTTTGTCTTAACGGCCCGCACGGGATGATTTTTCCGACAAAACGATTACTACAAAGACGTGGCCAATGCCGGCGATGCAGACCTCGCCGGCGACCACCAATGACACCAATGTGTGCGCAATAGTGTTGCGCACACACTGGGATCACTCTCAACGACGGCGGCGGTCTTGAACGCCGACGAGCCGGAGGGGACAATAGTGACCAGCACGGCCAAACGACAATTAGCAAGATTTGAGCTCCGCAGCGACATTCAAGCGGGTGCCAAGCCTAGGGACTACCAGGGGGATTACCTGGGGGTCCAGAGGATGCTGAGGAGGTCGTGGAGGGGAGGACCGGAGTTGGAGAAGATGGGGTTGCTCCACGGCCAAGGCTCTAGCTCCAGCTCCCAGTGAGGCCTCCTCTGAAAATGTCAACCTAAACAAGGTTAGGGTCAACACCGAGAAGGCAAGGGAGCACAAAATGAGCAAGAAGTTGAAGAGGAGCCATCTTTGGAACAATGGTGCCACCGAGGGCTCCAAGCTTCAACAATGGCGGCCAAAGGGAGGTCGGTGGAGGAGAAAGCTCAAAGACACGGTGCAAGCTAAAGCTTGGAAGTGTGCCAAAGAAGCTAAGGAGGAACCCAATGGGGTTTTATAATTTGGATAAGCGGGGCACATGAGTGGGTTAAGCTCATGGTGAGCTTAGCCCATGGCTCGATCGAGGCTTGGACAAGGCGTGGAGCCGACATGGGGACAGTCTGTCTGTTGAGAGGCGAAAGGTGACCCGGCATTTAATCTTGGTCGACAAAGAGTCGTTGAAGGTACACAAGTGACAGCCGCCCTTTTCTCCTGCCGAGAACGCATGCGTGACCGAGGAAGGAGAAGAACAGGGAGATCATTTTGACCATTGGATAAGACATCGGGAGGTCCTAACCATCGGATGTGATTTTTGAACCGTTATGTTTTAAGTGGTCGGAGGAGGTCCCACCACACGATCTTGGACGGGAGGTCGTGGCCCTCCGATTTCCTTAGCGGATGCATAAGGAAAAGGGAACAGAGGTCCAAGGCGTTGGATCTAAATCAGCAGTGCGGACCTCTGAGGACTTAACGTTTGGGCACGCCTGACCCAAGATGTGGAGGTCATGGCCTTTGGATTTAAATCCAAGGGCACATAATGATAGGGAGGACTTAGGCGCTGCATAGCGCACAAGAGAGGTCATGGCCTTTAGATTTAGATCTAAGACTACGACCTCATGTCTTGCCGAGAGTCTGATCGCACAAGGCGAGGAGGAGGTCGTGGCCGTGGATCTTAATCAACGGTGCACAACATGAGATGGGGAGGTTTGTGTCTTTGGATATCATTTGGGAGGTTGTGGGCTGTTGGATTTGATCCAGCAGCGCAAACAATTGAAGCGGGAGGTCTGGGCTGCGATGATTTGCGGCGGACGTCGTGGCCTTTGGATTTAAATCCAGCGGCTCGACCTCAACAAGGTGGAGAGGAGGTCGGAGTGGTTTGATAGCGAAGGAGGTCATGGCCATAGATCTTTGATCCAACGGCACAATCCTCGATGGGTGGAGGACCTCCTTTGTGAATGTTTGAGGAGGAGGTCGTGGCCTTTGGATTGAATCAATGGCTCGACCTCAACAAGGTGCAAAGGGAGGTCTTTGAGGTTTAAAAACAGGGGGAGGTCATGGCCATGGATTTTTTGATCCAAGGGCTGTGACCTCATGTAGGTGGGATGCCTTAGTGGCTTATTTCGGGGAGGTCATGAGTGTTGGATCTTAATCCAAGGGCTATGACCTCACCAAGGTGGAAGGTGAACTTTGAGGTTTGATAACAAGGGGAGGTCATGGCCATCGGATTTTGATCCAAGGGCAATGACCAGATGAGGTGGGGAGAGGACCTTGCGGTGTTGACCGCGGAGGAGATCGTGGCGGTTGGATGTAAATCCAACGGCTGCGACCTCAACAAGGCGGGAAGGGAGGTCTGATGGGTTGCGAACGAGGTTGGGTTGGACCAGCTTTGCAAAGCGGCTAGCCCAAGGAACAGTGCACCATTTTAAATTTAGTTTTTAACAGCTGAGACTATGCAGAATTATTTGAGATAGCAATTGAACTCCAAAATTTATGAAATTTTAACTGGAGCTTGCTGACATCATGATTAACCTTACATAAAATTTCCAGAGGTTATTATGCTATGCATTTTTCTCAGGAATTTCATGAAGGCTGTTCAAGAAATTGTTCTACCTCCAAAAATTATCAAACAAGTTTTATAACTCATGATATTTTTCAGAGGGGTCCCACAACATTTCTAGGACCAAGGAAAAATATCTCCAAGGGTTTGGCACAAGATTTGTGACAAATGGGAAATGAGTTTGACTTTTGGTCAACAAGAGCTTATGTTTTTGGATTACACAACTCTTGGACAAGAATCTCATGAGAGTTTTAGGGGTTTTCAAGATGTGAGAAAAAGTTTTAATTTCTACACATTTAATTATATTTGAACAAACCCTGTTTAGGTATTTGGGATGTTACAAAATCTCCCCCCCTTACAGAAATCTCGTCCGGAGATTTGGCTCACTCGGTAAAGAAAGATGGATAGTCCGCACGCAGACGATCTTCTCTTTCCCAAGTAGCCTCATCCTCGGAATGGTTCGACTACTGAACTTTAAGGAACTTAATGGAACGATTCCTAGTTCTTCGTTCAGCCTCATCGAGTATGCTTGAGCAGGGTGCTCGCGATAGGTCAAATCGGGTTGGACATCGAGAGTTTCCAACGAGCTTCCTCGC
Organism: Phyllostachys edulis; assembly: GCA_036346405.1. Taxonomy (NCBI): domain Eukaryota; kingdom Viridiplantae; phylum Streptophyta; class Magnoliopsida; order Poales; family Poaceae; genus Phyllostachys; species Phyllostachys edulis. The sequence continues at coordinate 50,680,574 of CM070563.1, forward strand.
TTGGAACATGGAGGCACTTCTTTAGGCTGGGACACATGGAACACATCATGTACCCCTCAAGTGCATTTGGCAACTCCAACTTATAGGCAACAGCTCCTTCTTCTCGATAACGCGGTAGGGGCCGACATATCGAGGAGCTAACTTGCCCTTGACACCGAAACGTTGATGGCCCTTCAAAGGAGAGACTTTGAGATAAACAAAGTCATTAGGCTCAAAACGCAACTCACGACGACGGCGATCCGCATAGCTCTTTTGCTCGGATTGAGTCAGGCGCAAACGCCACGAATAAAATTTGGACTTGGCGCTCGGCCTCATTGATTGAGTCCGGGCCAAAGAGAGGTCTCTCACGGTCTCGACCGATTCAACGGGTTCTACACTTTCTCCCGTACAAGGCCTCGAAAGGTGCCATGCCGAGACTGGCCTGAAAGCTGTTGTTATAAGAAAACTCGGCGAATGGCAAGCATTTCTCCCAATGCTTCCCATAGGAAAGGACACAAGCACGAAGCATGTCTTCCAAAACTTGGTTGACCCTCTCGGTCTGACCATCAGTTTGGGGATGATATCTTGTGCTAAAATAAGACGGGTTCCCATAGCCTCTTGCAAACTATGCCAAAAGCGAGAGGTGAAAAGAGAACCACGATCCGAGACAATCGTCTTGGGCACACCATGCAAGCACACGATGCGGGAAACATAGAGGTCTGCCAATTGACCAACAGAAATCTTAGCCCGCACCGGCAAGAAATGTGCTACTTTAGTCAACCGATCAATGACGACCCAAATGGAATCCTTCCCCTTTTGTGTTCGGGGCAGACCGGTGATAAAGTCCATGCCGACGGAATCCCACTTCCATTCCGGCACAGGCAAAGGCTGAAGCAGTCCTGCTGGACGCTGATGCTCGGCCTTGACACGACGACACACGTCGCACTCGGCAACGAACTTCGCAATCTCCCTCTTCATTCGGGTCCACCAAAATCTCTGGCGGAGATCTTGATACATCTTTGTGGCCCCGGGATGAATGGATAAAGGCGAATCATGGGCTTCGCGGAGGATCAAATTCCGCAACTCCATGTCCTTTGGAACCACAAGGCGTTGCCCGAACCTCACAACACCATGCTCATCCTCAGAAAAGCACTTGGTTGTTCCGTTCTTGACATTTTCCTTGATGTGGCTCACTCCAACATCCGACTGCTGAGCGGACTTGATCCGATCCACCAAGGTTGGTTGCACAACCAAGGCAGCGAGAGAACCATGCTCAACTAAACTCAAGTTGAGACGCTGAAATTCTTCCAGAAGAGTGGGCTGAAGCTCCTTGAGCAACAAGGCATTGCAATGCGCTTTGCGACTAAGCGCATCGGCAACGACATTAGCCTTGCCCGGATGGTAGTGAATACCCATATCATAATCCTTGATCAACTCCAACCATCTCCTTTGCCTGAGGTTCAGGTCAGGTTGGGTGAACAAATACTTAAGGCTTTTGTGATCCGAATACACTTCACAACGATTACCGATTAGGTAATGTCGCCAAATCTTAAGTGCATGAATCACAGCAGCTAACTCCAAGTAATGAGTAGGGTAGTTGAGTTCATGAGGTCTCAATTGCCTTGATGCATAGGCCACTACCTTGCCTTCTTGCATAAGGACACAACCGAGGCCTCGACGAGAAGCATCGCAATAGATATCGAAGCTTTGATGGATATCGGGAAGAACGAGAACGGGAGCTGTGGTCAACCGCTTCTTGAGTACTTGGAAACTTTCCTCACAAGCATCGGACCACAAGAACTTCTTGTCCTTCTTGAGCAACTCCGTCATTAGCTTCGCGATCTTGGAGAAGTTCTCGATAAAGCGACGATAGTATCCCGCTAAACCCAGAAAACTCCGCACTTCGGTGACCGAAGTGGGCTGACTCCATGAAAGAACATCGCTGACCTTGCTAGGATCAACGGCTACGCCTCCTGCTGAAAGAACATGGCCTAAGAAAGCCACTTCCTTCAACCAGAATGCACACTTGCTGAACTTCGCGTACAGTCGGTGCTCACGCAGCTTGCCTAACACAAGCTTCAGATGCTCGGCATGTTCCTCATCGTTCTTGGAGTAGATAAGGATATCATCGATGAAGACCACGACAAACTTATCCAAATACTCCATGAATACCAAATTCATGAGGTTCATGAACAAGGCAGGAGCATTGGTTAAGCCGAAAGACAAGACGGTATACTCGTACAAGCCGTAGCGGGTAGAGAACGCCGTCTTTGGAATATCCTCAGGTCGAATCCGAACCTGATGATATCCCACTCTCAAATCAATCTTGGAGAAAACTCGAGCTCCAGTTAATTGATCGAAGAGATCGTCAATGCGGGGCAATGGATACTTGTTCTTTACCGTCACTTCATTAAGTAGGCGGTAATCAACGCACATGCGTAAAGTATCGTCCTTCTTCTTTACGAAGATTGCTGGACAACCCCAAGGAGATGAGCTAGGGCGGATGAAACCCTTCTCTTGCAGCTCACTTAACTGCTTCTTCAACTCTACCAACTCGTTCGGTGGCATCCGATAAGGCCTCTTTGAGATAGGGGCGGTACCGGGAGCCAACTCGATGACAAACTCAAGGTCTCGAACGGGTGGCATCCCCGAAAGAATCTGCGGGAAAGACATCAACGAAGTCACAAACTGTTGGGACTTCGCTAATATCTAGAGCGGGCTTCGCTTCAAGCGCGAAGAGATGCGGACCTAGCAGCTTCGGTGAAAAGCGAACCTGCTCGCCGGAGGGACTAGATAGAGAGATGAGCTTCCTGGCGCAATCGATTTGTCCCATGTGCTGAGACAACCAATCCATTTCAATGGTTTGCACAGGTTTAGATGTAATTCTTGGCATGGATTCCACTTCCTCGATTTCAACCGGGACATTCCGACACTCGGATCTAGCTCTCAACTCCGAACCGGAAGAGTGAATGAGCAACGGGACAAGCAAAGGAGCCAAAAACTTAGATACAAGAGAATGAGAAGCTCCTGATTTGAATAAAGTAGAAGCAGGACGAGAGTTGACAAGAAGTTTACCCAACCCGACGTCAGGCACCCCCAAAGCTGAAGGGATGGGTTAGCAACGCAACCCGAAGACTAGAAGTTAAAGAATGCGAAAGGAAATGCCAACGACTAGGGGAATGGAATATCGCCCAAATCGAAAGCCAAAAACAGTGAGTAATTAAACTTTAAAAAGCTTCTAAAAGACTCTAAAAACAGCAAATGATCACCAAAAGCAAGGCTCAACTTCTCAACACAACTAACCCGTATTGAATGAACGAGTAATTGATCGAGAAGATAAAAATCAGATTGTAAGGTGAGATCTAATGCTACTAAAGAGCAATGCTAAATCAGCGAGATAAGTGTTAGATACTTAGCTAACTAGTATCACATCTTACCCTTTTATTCCCACAAGTTTTAGTTGAATTAACCTCTCATTTTCTACCTTAATCACTAATTTGAGCTTGCTGCCCTAAAATGCTTGCTTGCTGTCCTAATTTCCAGATTTGAATTCCATCTCCAAATACTTCCATTCTTCACCAAAAGACAGCCAAGATTTCAAATTTAGAACTCTCATAAGTTTCCCCAAAACCCAATTTAATCGATAACAACTAATTTGGAGGGAAGGAGAGGAAAAAATCTTTTAAAACTCAAACTAGAGCAAGATGAGATAGAAAGCTAAGATAGGTAAGGAGTAAAATCTGAGAATTACTTAAGCTTTCATAAACTCTTTGATACTTTGAAAATAAGTTCTCCAAAATATCCTAAAGGCGACCAAGCTTGGGTTACTACGGTCAGGATGGCTCTGATACCAACTTTTGTGAGACCCCGATTTATTAGGCTCATAATACTTAGTCATCCAATTGACCCTAGTATTATCAACTAAATAAACCGTGCCTCGAGATATATGTACTTCCCAAGAATGCAGTACACACAACTCATTACAAAAGATTGCATCAATTCCATTCAAACACATAGAATGTAACAAGCAACAAACCGAAGTTAATATAAATAAAGGATAGTTATTACAAAAGAGAGAGACCGACCGCCAAATAACAACAAGACTACTAAGATAACAATGAAGCAAAAGTGCCATAGAGATGGCCCAAAACAAGAGCCAACCAAAGGTGCCTTCACCCACAAGGCAATCGACCGGACCGCCAAGCTAGTCGCTTTCCCAACCACGCAAGACAAATCACAAAAGTAAAGCCCTTTGGGCTCTACCTCCTCTGCAACAAAGTTATTAAGCAAAGCAAATGAGTACAAAAATGTACTCGCAAGACTGACGTGTAGTATAATAGAACTATAGTTTAACTACATGCAAGCTTTATTTAAGTGGATGAGGCTTTGGACTCATTTTAAGCATAAAGCAAGTTTTCATTTGCAATAATGTAATAGATTGAAAGCGATTTGACAAAGCATTTTTAATTGTTGAAGTAACAACGAGATAATAACATAATAGCAACATATGAACAACTGGAAGTGACTAACCCGTTAGCCACCACAACAATAGTATGAATTACCCATTCATACCACCCATGTCAAATTTTAATTAAAGGTTGTAGTCTAGTTCTCACGGGCGATCCGGCGTGTCCATAACCTAGGACGAGGCTATTCAATAGTTTTAACCTGCGAGGGTGTACCAATGTACCCACACGCCGACCGCTTTTTGCCACATGATTTAGCACACTTCCTTTGGTATGTCGGCACGGCTAAGTCCTACGAGACATTTCCAATGGATGATGCTAATTACGAGCAAGAACCCACGGGATAAGGACACATTAGACAAACCTAACCGATTGCTAATGCTCCCTCCCACACCACACACACACATTTTCTTGTAAAACATACCAACCGACCAGCTCATAATTAACACCCCCAAAGTACTTAGTCAAGAGGGCCCCATATCCCCTCGTGTGGTTAGCACGCAAATAATGCTCGAAACGGTGGCGCAAGTAACTCGGTCCTTAATGACCCGGCATACTACCACATTCCAAAACCACACCATCCATCCAATATGCCCAAGTCCAAATCAAACTTTTATTTTCAGATTTTGACTTTACAAAATAACAAAGCACAAGTGCTGGACATAAAGGAGTAATAATTAGATTTGTGTGATCAAGACCATCGACTAAATCGATGATCGCCCATTATTACCGATAACTAAGCATGTCTAAGCAGCTTTAATCGAAACTACTAAGTGATAAGAGCTCATCCAACGAGCTCAAACCACAGCAAATAACCTAGGCTCATGGTAGTAGAGGATAAACAATTCCTACAGATTATGCAACTATAGGCTTGCTAACGATACTTTAACACAAAGCAAAGATGCATACATACAAGTAAAACAATATATTAACCTTTAAAGTAATGGGACGATAGAGGGATATGATCAAACTGCTTGCCTTGCTGTTGCTGGTCAAATTGTTGCTGAGGATCGCCACGGGATCAACACATTCGTCAACACCTAATCGAAAAGACGAAAACAATCGATAAGAACGATTTAAAACGACAAAGACAGCACAGCAAACGAACTCCAAATACTCTGAAATTTCTACAGCAGCAAGAGGATGATTTTAGGAATTTAGCACAAGAACCAATTGATTTGGATTCTCAATGCAAAAGTTATGAGCAAAACAAATCTGCTCAACCCTAAAAATACCAAACCGCCACTATTCACTAATTTAATTATTAGGCAACATTTTCTAGAAGGGTGGTGATACTGAGATTTTTACTGTAAAACCAGCACCTCATGAGATGAATAACACAATTGAGTTCATCTCATTTGGAGCTATTATGCATTTTCTATAATTTTTCAAAAACAAGAACTTGAACAAAATTATAATGCACAAGAACTCTTTTTGACAACAGCAACATGCTCAAAACTAATTTTCACAGTAAGTTCATTAATAGAGTGATGAGGACATCCCACCGATTGGACCGATTACACGAGTACGAGCTAAAAAGATTAATCAACAGGTGAACTCGCTCCTAATTGAATTTGGTTTTTCTTTACATGAGAACTGGTTACTACCTAATGCTAGTATTTTAATTGTTCTCAGGTTTACACGTGAGGAGGCTTTGGGACCCAAGAAGATTATTTGTTGTCTAGTCGTATGTGTCCAGGCGAAGGTGCGAGAGGACGAAGACACCAAGAAACAAGAAGAGGATACATACACATGCTGCGTGGGAGTGCTGCCATTTAATGGCTCATGCACGGATGCGCATGAAGGAAAGAATGTGCTGCCATTTAAATTAATGGCTCATGCAAGGATGCTGCATGCACGTGCAAGGAGGGCAAGAAAGTGTTTAATGGCTCATTCATGTTGTGCATGCAACAATGAAGTAAGAAGCAATACGGCATGCAAATTTCTATTTTGGCAATTAGCAAATGTGTTCGGTTTGCATGCAACCAGTACGAGAGGAAACATTGATTTGTTAGTTCTATCTTTACTTGACATGGGTGGGGTCCACCATGACCAAATCAGCCGCATGCAACTGAATGGAAAGAGAGACATACATGCATTGCAACCGAAGGGACTAGTTGTTGCATGCATGCAACAGAAGGAAGGGCTGCCGTTTGCATGGTGTGCATGGCGGTGCGTGTTGCATGCCGGGTTTTCCTCTGCTTCGCCCGTGCATGAGTTGGCACCGCAGAACAGGTCTATGGGTCCCGCCACCAAAGATTAATTAGGAAGTTTTTTTTAGCAGTGTCCGAGTCGGTTGCTTTATTTTGTAATCTCGTATTGAGTAATAGGCTATATATACTCTTGTACGCCGTCGTTGCAAGAGGACGGATATTTTCAGATTTTCAATATACTCTTGATTCTAGGGTTTGAGCAATATTGCCTCCACTAGAATAGGGAGTTCCAATCTGTTATGCCGTTCCGTTGTTCTTGTGATTCCTTGTGTTTTGCAGGAGCATCGACACGTCTACTTTGTGTGATCAGGTAGACGGGATCACGAGCGTGTGGTTGGGCGAATTCTTTTGTCGCAGTTGTCGCTTTTGATGATGGTTGGCGCCATCGGTTCGTCAGTTGCACGGATCCAAAGTTATCATCGATCCTACGTCGTGAAGATCGGGCTTTCCCCCGCATCATCTTGGTATCAGAGCATCGGTTGCCACGGTAGGATCAATTTACCCGTAGTTAGATCTATTTTTTTTTCCTATACACAAAAAGCCAAAAAAAATCCGTTAGCCCGTAGTTTCAATCAGTTAATTCTTGTGAGTTTTGTTAGGTCTTGATCCATTAGAAATTGTGTTTAGTCGTTGATCTTTGTTTCTTTTGCGTAGCTTTAATCTCTTGTTTCCAATCTCTTAGTCGGTACCAAAAAAAAAAACAATCTGTACTGTCGCGTGTGCTACAGTATGCACGCAGAGCTTCAATTTGTTGCTGCCGCTGCAGCCGCCAAAGAATCGCGTGAATTAAAAAAGGGCTCGCTTTCACGGTGCTGCTCCAGAGACGCGCTGCAGTGCTGAAACTTAAAAAAAAAAAAACGGCGTTGCGCGTGCACCAGCAGCAGCCGGCTTCAACAGCACCTATAATCGCTACAGTACCTCGGTGGCTACAGTATCCGTGATTGCTACAGTAATCCGCCCTGCTAACCAGCGCGCAAAAAAACTGCCGCGTGCTGCTCCAGTCGGGCGACGGCGCGGGAAAAAAAATCCTTGGGCGTGCCTACAGTGCGCACGGGATTACTGTACGTGCTACAGTACCTTGCGTATATTTTCGCGTATATCTTTTGTGAGCCAATTCAATTCTTTGCGAATACTTTGCTCCTATTTGAGACTAGCTATTGATATTGCTCTAGGGCTGCTCATTTACACTTTGCGCACATCTGAATTGTTATCTCTTTTATAGCTAAAAGTAGGGGGTTTTAAGTGCGGCTCTTGCAACGTTTTGATTGGCCAAGTACAAAAAAAAAAGACAAAAAAAAAGAGAGATAGTGAACAAAAAAAAAAGAAAAAAAAAGAGAAAGAAAGAAAAATATACATGGCCGATCACCTATTGTGAGCACACCCTATCATTGTCAAATTTCAGATTGTGCTATTCTATTGTTTGAGCAATCTTGTGCCCTATTTTATATCATTGAGCAATTAGCTAGCGTCTCTCCATAACTTGTGCAATACGAGCTAGTTGTCCATCACTTATTTTTTTTTTTAGCTCATTCTTTTGATTGCACTAAGTTCCATCATCTTTGCGTGTGAGTTGCTTCGTTCTTCGCTTATATCTTCTGGATCAGCAACTAGGCATTGAATTCTAGTTTGGATTGTTACCTAGCTTTACAATATCTAGAAATTTCAGATTGCATAGGTAAACACTTTTCCCTCCAAGCTCCACAAATAAGCCATTGTCTAACAGTGCTTGTGCAATTGAATTAAGCTTAATCTATCACCTTGTGTTGTCTACCGTCACCAAAGCGCGTGCAGCTCTTCAATTCCACCAAGGACGCATAAGAACTTCGGTCGGTAAGAGAAGGTGAGGTTGAGTGATTTCCACAAATAAAAACTTCCACATCCACATATATAGTTTTTCTTTGTTTGCACTAACCATGTCAGGGAAAGAAGGAGAACCAGCATATGTTACACAAGCTGACCTTGAGAAGCTCACAAATGATTTCAACACTCAGTTGAATGACAACATGAGCGTCTTGAGGAGGGAGATACTAGAGGAGCTTCGCAAAGAGCGAGGCCCAGTTGGTGTACATGAAGAAGGCATTGAGCTTGATGAGACTGATGAGGAGAGGGCTGCACGATTCGCTAGAGAAGCTCAAGCGGGTCGAGTCGCTGCCAATGCAGTTCGTCCACCCCTTCCCGGGCGTGGGGGAGGTGTTTTGGGCGTTGACCATGGCCAAGGGAGAGGCCGTGGGCGTGGGCGTGGCCGTGGACGCGGCGGTGCTGCCCACATTGAGGACTTCGGCGATGACGTTTGGTTACACCGCAATGATAACTATCAACGCCATGGTCGTCGTCATGATGAGCAGCACGTGGAGGAAAAATTTGGGAAGCTCAAGTTCAATATTCCCAAATTTGAAGGCACTTCCGATCCAGATGCATATCTCACATGGGAGCTCAAGGTAGAGAAGATATTCCGGATGCACAATTATTCGGAAGAGAAGAAGCTACACATGGCGTCACTTGAGTTTGATGGGTATGCGTTGATTTGGTGGGAGCAAGTATTGAACCAAAGAGAAGATAATGGAGAACTACCAGTTGCATCATGGGCTGAAATGAAGCAAGAGCTAAGAGCACGTTTTGTCCCTACTACTTATAAACGTGATCTTTTTGATAAGTTGCAGAATTTAAGACAGGGAGGTCGCTCGGTGGAGGAATACTACAAGGAGATGGAGCAAGCTATGATTAGGGCACATGTGCACGAAGATGAAGAGCAAACACTTGCGCGTTTTCTGTTTGGCCTAAATAAAAACATTAAACGCATAGTGCAATATCAGCCCTACAGTACTGTTGTTGACTTGGTGCATCAAGCGACAAAGGCGGAGAAACAACTGCTAGAAGATATGAAACCAGCACCAAGGACAGCATCTTTCAACTTGAAAGCTCCATCATCTTCATCTAATGCCACCAAAGCATGCTTCAGTTTGGGACGAGGTACATCTTCAACTAGTACTAGTTCAAATACTAATGTTCGTTCTTCCCCGATTGCAAAATCAGCACCTACATCAAGTGAGAAGAAGGTGGCTCCATCCCCTACATCTTCAATTAATGCTACAGCAAAGAGTAGAGAAATTCAATGCTTCAAGTGTTTGGGGCGTGGGCACATAGCTAGGGAGTGTCCCAACAACCGAGTCATGCTTGTGACAGAAGATGGAGAGTTTGAATCCGCAAGTGAAGATGAGGTTGAGCCCAGTCATGAAAATGAGAAGTATGAAAATGCATCCGATGACGATGATGAGATTGATGTGTTGAGTTATGAAACAGGAGAGGCACTAGTCGTCACTAAAAATTTGAGCATGCTTGCACAAGAAGGAGATGCACATCCGCAGCGATTCAACTTGTTTCAAACACAAGCCAAGGTAAACAACAAGGTAATCAAACTTATTATTGATGGAGGTAGTTGTCATAACTTGGCTAGCGTTGAATTGTGTGAGAAGCTTGGTTTAAAGAAGCTGAAACATCCACGTCCATATCATGTGCAATGGTTTAGCGAATGTGGGGATGTGAAGGTTCAGTATGTGGTGCATGTTACTTTCAAAATTGGTGATTATGAGGATACCGTTGAGTGTGATGTGGTGCCTATGACCGTGTGCCATCTGCTGTTGGGAAGGCCATGGCAATATGATAGAAGTGTGCAACATGATGGCCGTTCCAATAGATATGCTTTTAAGTGGAAGGGAAAGACAAAGGAGCTTCATCCAATGACTCCTAGTCAAATACATGCTGAATTTCAGCAAAAGAAGCTTGCTGAAAATGAGAGTAAAAAGAAAGAAAAGAGTGATTTCCACACATCGGTGAGTGAGAGCCACAAGCCAAATATGAGAGGAAAAAGTAAGAGTGAGGAGGGTTGGTTATGTTAGCCACAAAATCAGATTTGAGAGATGTGAGCAATGACCCTCAAAGATGCACTTTGTGCTTGTGTACAAAGATGCAACTGTTTTGCTTTCAACTAACAACTTAACCTCTCTTCCTAGTGGTGTTTCCTCTCTTTGCGTGCTTTTGAGGATGTGTTTCGGAGGAGATACCAGTGGACTTCCACCATTGCGCTGAATAGAGCATCAAATTGATCTAGTTCGGCGCTTCACTTCCAAACCGCCCACCATACCGCACCAATCCGGAGGAGACCAAAGAAATTCAGCGCCAAGTGCAAGGGCTACTTGAGAAAGGGTATGTACGCGAAAGTCTTAGTCCTTGTGCTGTTCCTGTAATTCTTGTTCCTAAGAAAGATGGTACATGGAGAATGTGTGTTGATTGTCGTGCCATTAACAATATCATCATTAGATATCGCTCATCCTATTCCTAGGTTAGATGATATGCTAGATGAACTTAGTGGTGCTGTTATATTCTCCAAAATTGATTTGAGAAGTGGTTACCATCAAATTAGGATGAAACTTGGTGATGAATGGAAGACTGCTTTTAAGACTAAATTTGGATTATATGAGTGGTTAGTCATGCCTTTTGGATTATCTAATGCACCCAGTACATTCATGCGATTGATGAATCATGTTTTAAGAGCTTTCATTGGTAAATTTGTTGTGGTATACTTTGATGATATTTTGATCTATAGCAAAACGATGGATGAACATATTGATCATACTAGACAAGTGCTAGAAGTGCTTGAATGAGAAACCAGTATGCTAATCTTGATAAATGCACTTTTTTACCGATAAAGTTGTGTTCTTAGGCTATATTGTTTCGGACAAGGTATTGAGGTAGATGAATCTAAAACTGAAGCAATTAAGAATTGGCCTACCCTCGTGAATGTTAGTCAAATCGAAGCTTTCATGGTCTTGCTAGTTTTTATCGACGCTTTGTTAAAGATTTCAGATACCATTGCTGCCCCATTAAATGAGTTAACTAAAAAGGGTGTTGTGTTTGAATGGGGTACATCACAAGAAAAAGCTTTTCAAGAACTCAAGAAACGCTTGATTGAAGCACCATTGCTTGTTTTGCTGATTTCACTAAGACTTTTGAAATTGAATGTGATGCTAGTGGAATAGGTATTGGTGGTGTTTTGATGCAAGAAGGGAAACCCATAGCATACTTTAGTGAGAAACTAGGAGGTGCCCAATTGAACTATCCTGTGTATGATAAAGAATTGTATGCTTTGGTACGCAGTGCTTGAAACTTGGCAACATTATCTTTGGCCTAGAGAATTTGTTATCCACTCGATCATGAAGCTTTGAAATATTTAAAAGCCAAGCTAAACTGAACCGTAGACATGCTAAGTGGGTAGAATTCATTGAAACTTTCCCATATGTTGTTAAGTACAAGAAAGGAAAAGAGAATGTGGTAGCTGATGCTTTATCTAGGAAACATGTGCTTTTAACTCAATTGGAAGTAAAGGTACCCGGATTAGAGAGTTTGAAAGATTTATATGCTTCCAACCATGAATTTTCAGAACCATATTCTAAATGCAAAGATGGGAGAGGATGGGACAAGTATCATGTTCATGATGGGTTCTTATTTCGTGCTAACAAATTATGTGTTCCAGATTCGTCTGTGCGTTTGCTTTTATTGCAGGAATCTCATGCAGGTGGATTGATGGGACACTTTGGAAGAGAAAAGACCTTCATGATGTTGAGCGATCACTTTTATTGGCCTAAAATGAGGCGTGATGTCGAAAGGTTTGTACAGCGATGTGTGACATGCCACAAAGCGAAATCTAAACTTAATCCACATGGTTTATATACCCCACTTCCTGTTCCTAGTGTACCTTGGGAGGATATTAGTATGGACTTTGTTTTAGGACTACCTAGGACTAAGAGGGGAAGGGATTCAGTTTTTGTAGTTGTGGATAGGTTCTCTAAAATGGCACATTTTATTCCCTGTCACAAAAGCGACGATGCGTCGCATGTAGCTGACTTGTTTTTCAGGGAAATTGTAAGATTGCATGGCATGCCAAAGACGATTGTTTCAGATCGTGACGTCAAGTTCATGAGCTACTTCTGGAAGACTTTGTGGGCCAAGCTTGGGACAAAGTTGTTCTTCTCAACAACTTGTCACCCACAAACGGATGGACAAACGGAGGTAGTGAATAGAACACTTTCAATGCTGCTACGAACGATGATCAAGAAGAATCTAAAAGAGTGGGAAGATTGTTTGCCGCATGTGGAGTTTGCATACAATAGGGCGGTACATTCTACTACTCAATTGTGCCCGTTTGAGGTGGTGTATGGTTTTAAACCAATTACGCCACTTGATTTGCTACCACTGCCGCTACACGAACATGCTAATATGGAGGCGTCAAAGCGTGCTGAATATGTGAAGCAAATTCATGTCAAGACTAAAGAAGAAATTGAAAAGAAGACGTTACTATACTTTGAGAAGGCAAACAAATCAAGAAAGAAGATGTTATTTGAACCAGTGACTTGGTTTGGGTGCATCTACGCAAAGAACGTTTTCTCGACAAGCGTAAGTCTAAGTTGATGCCCCGAGGAGATGGTCCATTCAAAGTACTTGAGAAGATCAATGACAATGCATATAAGATAGAGCTTCCGGGTGATGATTATGCTGTGAGTTCTACATTCAATGTTGCTGATTTGTCACCGTTCTTTGGACCGGAAGAATCAGAGTCGAGGACGACTCCTTTTCAAGAGGGGGAGGATGATGAGGACATCCCACCGATTGGACCGATTACACGAGTACGAGCTAAAAAGATTAATCAACAGGTGAACTCGCTCCTAATTGAATTTGGTTTTTCTTTACATGAGAACCGGTTACTACCTAATGCTAGTATTTTAATTGTTCTCAGGTTTACGCGTGAGGAGGCTTTGGGACCCAAGAAGATTATTTGTTGTCTAGTCGTATGTGTCCAGGCGAAGGTGCGAGAGGACGAAGACACCAAGAAACAAGAAGAGGATACATACACATGTCGTGGGAGTGTTTTATTTAATGGCTCATGCACGGATGCGCATGAAGGAAAGAATGTGCTGCCATTTAAATTAATGGCTCATGCAAGGATGCTGCATGCACGTGCAAGGAGGGCAAGAAAGTGTTTAATGGCTCATTCATGTTGTGCATGCAACAATGAAGTAAGAAGCAATACGGCATGCAAATTTCTATTTTGGCAATTAGCAAATGTGTTCGGTTTGCATGCAACCAGTACGAGAGGAAACATTGATTTGTTAGTTCTATCTTTACTTGACATGGGTGGGGTCCACCATGACCAAATCAGCCGCATGCAACTGAATGGAAAGAGAGACATACATGCATTGCAACCGAAGGGACTAGTTGTTGCATGCATGCAACAGAAGGAAGGGCTGCCGTTTGCATGGTGTGCATGGCGGTGCGTGTTGCATGCCGGGTTTTCTCTCGCCGCCTGCATGAGTTGGCACCGCAGAACAGGTCTATGGGTCCCGCCACCAAAGATTAATTAGGAAGTTTTTTTTAGCAGTGTCCGAGTCGGTTGCTTTATTTTGTAATCTCGTATTGAGTAATAGGCTATATATACTCTTGTACGCCGTCGTTGCAAGAGGACGGATATTTTCAGATTTTCAATATACTCTTGATTCTAGGGTTTGAGCAATATTGCCTCCACTAGAATAGGGAGTTCCAATCTGTTATGCTGTTCCGTTGTTCTTGTGATTCCTTGTGTTTTGCAGAGCATCGACAACGTCTACTTTGTGTGATCAGGTAGACGGGATCACGAGCGTGTGGTTGGGCGAATTCTTTTGTCGCAGGTTGCTGTTTTGACAGTGGTTGGCGCCATCGGTTCGTCAGGTTGCACGGATCCAAAGTTATCATCGATCCTACGTCGTGAAGATCGGGCTTTCCCCCGCATCATCTTGGTATCAGAGCATCGGTTGCCACGGTAGGATCAATTTACCCGTAGTTAGATCTATTTTTTTTCCTATACACAAAAAGCCAAAAAAAAATCCGTTAGCCCGTAGTTTCAATCTGTTAATTCTTGTGAGTTTTGTTAGGTCTTGATCCATTAGAAATTGTGTTTAGTCGTTGATCTTTGTTTCTTTTGCGTAGCTTTAATCTCTTGTTTCCAATCTCTTAGTCGGTACCAAAAAAAAAAAACAATCAGATCGTCGCGTGTGCTACAAGATGCACGCAGAAACTTCAATTTGTTGCCGCGCCGCAGCCACCGCCAAAGAATCGCGTGAATTAAAAAGGGCTCGCTTTCACGGTCTTTGCTCGAGAGACGCTGCCGCAGTGCTGAAACTTAAAAAAACGGCGTTGCTGCGTGCACCAAAGCAGCGAAACGGCTTCAACAAAGACCTATAATCGCTACAGTACCTCGGTGGCTACAGTATCCGTGATTGCTACAGTAACCCGCCCTGCTAACCAGCGCGCAAAAAAACTGCCGCGTGCTGCTCCAGTCGGGCGACGGCGCGGGGAAAAAATCCTTGGGCGTGCCTACAGTGCGCACGGGATTACTGTACGTGCTACAGTACCTTGCGTATGTTTTCGCGTATATCTTTTGTGAGCCAATTCAATTCTTTGCGAATACTTTGCTCCTATTTGAGACTAGCTATTGATATTGCTCTAGGGCTGCTCATTTACACTTTACGCACATCTGAATTGTTATCTCTTTTATAGCTAAAAGTGGGGGGTTTTAAGTGCGGCTCTTGCAACGTTTTGATTGGCCAAGTACAAAAAAAAAAGACAAAAAAAAAGAGAGATAGTGAACAAAAAAAAAAGAAAAAAAAAGAGAAAGAAAGAAAAATATACATGGCCGATCACCTATTGTGAGCACACCCTATCATTGTCAAATTTCAGATTGTGCTATTCTATTGTTTGAGCAATCTTGTGCCCTATTTTATATCATTGAGCAATTAGCTAGCGTCTCTCCATAACTTGTGCAATACGAGCTAGTTGTCCATCACTTATTTTTTTTTTTAGCTCATTCTTTTGATTGCACTAAGTTCCATCATCTTTGCGTGTGAGTTGCTTCGTTCTTCGCTTATATCTTCTGGATCAGCAACTAGGCATTGAATTCTAGTTTGGATTGTTACCTAGCTTTACAATATCTAGAAATTTCAGATTGCATAGGTAAACACTTTTCCCTCCAAGCTCCACAAATAAGCCATTGTCTAACAGTGCTTGTGCAATTGAATTCGCTTAATCTATCACCTTGTGTTGTCTACCGTCACCAAAGCGCGTGCAGCTCTTCAATTCCACCAAGGACGCATAAGAACTTCGGTCGGTAAGAGAAGGTGAGGTTGAGTGATTTCCACAAATAAAAACTTCCACATCCACATATATAGTTTTTCTTTGTTTGCACTAACCATGTCAGGGAAAGAAGGAGAACCAGCATATGTTACACAAGCTGACCTTGAGAAGCTCACAAATGATTTCAACACTCAGTTGAATGACAACATGAGCGTCTTGAGGAGGGAGATACTAGAGGAGCTTCGCAAAGAGCGAGGCCCAGTTGGTGTACATGAAGAAGGCATTGAGCTTGATGAGACTGATGAGGAGAGGGCTGCACGATTCGCTAGAGAAGCTCAAGCGGGTCGAGTCGCTGCCAATGCGGTTCGTCCACCCTTCCCGGGCGTGGGGGAGGTGTTTTGGGCGCTGACCATGGCCAAGGAGAGGCCGTGGGCGTGGGCGTGGCGTGGGCGGCGGTGCTGCCTACATTGAGGACTTGGCGATGACGTTTGGTTACACCGCAATGATAACTATCAACGCCATGGTCGCCGCCATGATGAGCAAAGACGTGGAGGAAAAATTTGGGAAGCTCAAGTTCAATATTCCCAAATTTGAAGGCACTTCCGATCCAGATGCATATCTCATATGGGAGCTCAAGGTAGAGAAGATATTCCGGATGCACAATTATTCTGAAGAGAAGAAACTACACATGGCGTCACTTGAGTTTGATGGGTATGCGTTGATTTGGTGGGAGCAAGTATTGAACCAAAGAGAAGATAATGGAGAACCACCAGTTGCATCATGGGCTGAAATGAAGCAAGAGCTAAGAGCACGCTTTTGTCCCTACTACTTATAAACGTGATCTTTTGATAAGTTGCGAATTTAAGACAGGAGGTCGCTCGGTGGAGGAATACTACAAGGAGATGGAGCAAGCTATGATTAGGGCACATGTGCACGAAGATGAAGAGCAAACACTTGCGCTGCTTTCTGTTTGGCCTAAATAAAAACATTAAACGATAGTGCAATATCGCCCTACAAGATCTTGTTGTTGACTTGGTGCATCAAGCGACAAAGGCGGAGAAACAAATTGCTAGAAGATATGAAACCAGCACCAAGGACAGCATCTTTCAACTTGAAAGCTCCATCATCTTCATCTAATGCCACCAAAGCATGCTTCAGTTTGGGACGAGGTACATCTTCAACTAGTACTAGTTCAAATACTAATGTTCGTTCTTCCCGATTGCAAAATCAGCACCTACATCAAGTGAGAAGAAGGTGGCTCCATCCCCTACATCTTCAATTAATGCTACAGCAAAGAGTAGAGAAATTCAATGCTTCAAGTGTTTGGGGCGTGGGCACATAGCTAGGGAGTGTCCCAACAACCGAGTCATGCTTGTGACAGAAGATGGAGAGTTTGAATCCAAAGTGAAGATGAGGTTGAGCCCACCATGAAAATGAGAAGTATGAAAATGCATCCGATGACGATGATGAGATTGATGTGTTGAGTTATGAAACAGAGAGGCACTAGTCGTCACTAAAAATTTGAGCATGCTTGCACAAGAAGGAGATGCACATCCGCAGCGATTCAACTTGTTTCAAACACAAGCCAAGGTAAACAACAAGGTAATCAAACTTATTATTGATGGAGGTAGTTGTCATAACTTGGCTAGCGTTGAATTGTGTGAGAAGCTTGGTTTAAAGAAGCTGAAACATCCACGTCCATATCATGTGCAATGGTTTAGCGAATGTGGGGATGTGAAGGTTCAAGATGTGGTGCATGTTACTTTCAAAATTGGTGATTATGAGGATACCGTTGAGTGTGATGTGGTGCCTATGACCGTGTGCCATCTGCTGTTGGGAAGGCCATGGCAATATGATAGAAGTGTGCAACATGATGGCCGTTCCAATAGATATGCTTTTAAGTGGAAGGGAAAGACAAAGGAGCTTCATCCAATGACTCCTAGTCAAATACATGCTGAATTTCAGCAAAAGAAGCTTGCTGAAAATGAGAGTAAAAAGAAAGAAAAGAGTGATTTCCACACATCGGTGAGTGAGAGCCACAAGCCAAATATGAGAGGAAAAAGTAAGAGTGAGGGAGGGTTGGTTATGTTAGCCACAAAATCAGATTTGAGAGATGTGAGCAATGACCCCTCAAAGATGCACTTTGTGCTTGTGTACAAAGATGCAACTGTTTTGCTTTCAACTAACAACTTAACCTCTCTTCCTAGTGGTGTTTCCTCTCTTTTGCAGGCTTTTGAGGATGTGTTTCCGGAGGAGATACCAGCGGGACTTCCACCATTGCGCGGAATAGAGCATCAAATTGATCTAGTTCCGGCGCTTCACTTCCAAACCGTCCCACCATACCGCACCAATCCGGAGGAGACCAAAGAAATTCAGCGCCAAGTGCAAGGGCTACTTGAGAAAGGGTATGTACGCGAAAGTCTTAGTCCTTGTGTTTGTTCTCGTAATTTTGTTCCTAAGAAAGATGGTACATGGAGAATGTGTGTTGATTGTCGTGCCATTAACAATATCATCATTAGATATCGCCATCCTATTCCTAGGTTAGATGATATGCTAGATGAACTTAGTGGTGCTGTTATATTCTCCAAAATTGATTTGAGAAGTGGTTACCATCAAATTAGGATGAAACTTGGTGATGAATGGAAGACGCTTTTAAGACTAAATTTGGATTATATGAGTGGTTAGTCATGCCTTTTGGATTATCTAATGCACCCAAGACATTCATGCGATTGATGAATCATGTTTTAAGAGCTTTCATTGGTAAATTTGTTGTGGTATACTTTGATGATATTTTGATCTATAGCAAAACGATGGATGAACATATTGATCATACTAGACAAGTGCTAGAAGTGCTTCGAATGAGAAACCAGATGCTAATCTTGATAAATGCACTTTTTATACCGATAAAGTTGTGTTCTTAGGCTATATTGTTTCTGGACAAGGTATTGAGGTAGATGAATCTAAAACTGAAGCAATTAAGAATTGGCCTACCCCTGTGAATGTTAGTCAAATCGAAGCTTTCATGGTCTTGCTAGTTTTTATCGACGGTTTTGTTAAAGATTTCAGTACCATTGCTGCCCCATTAAATGAGTTAACTAAAAAGGGTGTTGTGTTTGAATGGGGTACATCACAAGAAAAAGCTTTTCAAGAACTGAAGAAACGTTTGATTGAAGCACCATTGCTTGTTTTGCCTGGATTTCACTAAGACTTTTGAAATTGAATGTGATGCTAGTGGAATAGGTATTGGTGGTGTTTTGATGCAAGAAGGGAAACCCATAGCATACTTTAGTGAGAAACTAGGAGGTGCCCAATTGAACTATCCTGTGTATGATAAAGAATTGTATGCTTTGGTACGTGTGCTTGAAACTTGGCAACATTATCTTTGGCCTAGAGAATTTGTTATCCACTCTGATCATGAAGCTTTGAAATATTTGAAAAGCCAAGCTAAACTGAACCGTAGACATGCTAAGTGGGTAGAATTCATTGAAACTTTCCCATATGTTGTTAAGTACAAGAAAGGAAAAGAGAATGTGGTAGCTGATGCTTTATCTAGGAAACATGTGCTTTTAACTCAATTGGAAGTAAAGGTACCCGGATTAGAGAGTTTGAAAGATTTATATGCTTCCAACCATGAATTTTCAGAACCATATTCTAAATGCAAAGATGGGAGAGGATGGGACAAGTATCATGTTCATGATGGGTTCTTATTTCGTGCTAACAAATTATGTGTTCCAGATTCGTCTGTGCGTTTGCTTTTATTGCAGGAATCTCATGCAGGTGGATTGATGGGACACTTTGGAAGAGAAAAGACCTTCATGATGTTGAGCGATCACTTTTATTGGCCTAAAATGAGGCGTGATGTCGAAAGGTTTGTACAATGATGTGTGACATGCCACAAAGCTTAAATCTAAACTTAATCCACATGGTTTATATACCCCACTTCTGTTCCTAGTGTACCTTGGGAGGATATTAGTATGGACTTTGTTTTAGGACCGCCTAGGACTAAGAGGGAAGGATTCAGTTTTTGTAGTTGTGGATAGGTTCTCTAAAATGGCACATTTTATTCCCTGTCACAAAAGCGACGATGCGTCGCATGTAGCTGACTTGTTTTTCAGGGAAATTGTAAGATTGCATGGCATGCCAAAGACGATTGTTTCAGATCGTGACGTCAAGTTCATGAGCTACTTCTGGAAGACTTTGTGGGCCAAGCTTGGGACAAAGTTGTTCTTCTCAACAACTTGTCACCCACAAACGGATGGACAAACGGAGGTAGTGAATAGAACACTTTCAATGCTGCTACGAACGATGATCAAGAAGAATCTAAAAGAGTGGGAAGATTGTTTGCCGCATGTGGAGTTTGCATACAATAGGGCGGTACATTCTACTACTCAATTGTGCCCGTTTGAGGTGGTGTATGGTTTTAAACCAATTACGCCACTTGATTTGCTACCACTGCCGCTACACGAACATGCTAATATGGAGGCGTCAAAGCGTGCTGAATATGTGAAGCAAATTCATGTCAAGACTAAAGAAGAAATTGAAAAGAAGACGCGTTACTATACTGAGAAGGCAAACAAATCAAGAAAGAAGATGTTATTTGAACCAGGTGACTTGGTTTGGGTGCATCTACGCAAAGAACGTTTTCCCGACAAGCGTAAGTCTAAGTTGATGCCCCGAGGAGATGGTCCATTCAAAGTACTTGAGAAGATCAATGACAATGCATATAAGATAGAGCTTCCGGGTGATGATTATGCTGTGAGTTCTACATTCAATGTTGCTGATTTGTCACCGTTCTTTGGACCGGAAGAATCAGAGTCGAGGACGACTCCTTTTCAAGAGGGGGAGGATGATGAGGACATCCCACCGATTGGACCGATTACACGAGTACGAGCTAAAAAGATTAATCAACAGGTGAACTCGCTCCTAATTGAATTTGGTTTTTCTTTACATGAGAACTGGTTACTACCTAATGCTAGTATTTTAATTGTTCTCAGGTTTACGCGTGAGGAGGCTTTGGGACCCAAGAAGATTATTTGTTGTCTAGTCGTATGTGTCCAGGCGAAGGTGCGAGAGGACGAAGACACCAAGAAACAAGAAGAGGATACATACACATGCTGCGTGGGAGTGCTGCCATTTAATGGCTCATGCACGGATGCGCATGAAGGAAAGAATGTGCTGCCATTTAAATTAATGGCTCATGCAAGGATGCTGCATGCACGTGCAAGGAGGGCAAGAAAGTGTTTAATGGCTCATTCATGTTGTGCATGCAACAATGAAGTAAGAAGCAATACGGCATGCAAATTTCTATTTTGGCAATTAGCAAATGTGTTCGGTTTGCATGCAACCAGTACGAGAGGAAACATTGATTTGTTAGTTCTATCTTTACTTGACATGGGTGGGGTCCACCATGACCAAATCACCGCATGCAATCGAATGGAAAGAGAGACATACATGCATTGCAACCGAAGGGACTAGTTGTTGCATGCATGCAATGTATGAAGGGCCGCTGCTTGCATGGTGTGCATGGCGGTGCGTGTTGCATGCCGGGTTTTCCTCTCTTCGCCTGCATGAGTTGGCACCGCAGAACAGGTCTATGGGTCCCGCCACCAAAGATTAATTAGGAAGTTTTTTTTAGCAGTGTCCGAGTCGGTTGCTTTATTTTGTAATCTCGTATTGAGTAATAGGCTATATATACTCTTGTACGCCGTCGTTGCAAGAGGACGGATATTTTCAGATTTTCAATATACTCTTGATTCTAGGGTTTGAGCAATATTGCCTCCACTAGAATAGGGAGTTCCAATCTGTTATGCCGTTCCGTTGTTCTTGTGATTCCTTGTGTTTTGCAGGAGCATCGACACGTCTACTTTGTGTGATCAGGTAGACGGGATCACGAGCGTGTGGTTGGGCGAATTCTTTTGTCGCAGTTGCTTTGCTTTGGACGATGGTTGGCGCCATCGGTTCGTCAGGTTGCACGGATCCAAAGTTATCATCGATCCTACGTCGTGAAGATCGGGCTTTCCCCCGCATCATAGAGGAACCCAAAAAAGTTGGATTCACTCAAAAATAATCTACAGAGCATTAGTTATGTATTTTACAAGTTAAACACTACATTTAAAGTTAGTTTTAAAACCTATTTGCAAAACCATGTTCTGGAGCTGAACTGGGCTCATAACCATTTTTAGATTGGAGCCCAGGTCAAACCAGAGCTAACAAAATTTGAATCACCCTATTTGGATTTAAATTGACTTAGTTATGCAATTTTTAAAGTTCATACTTTTTTCAGTTTATAATTAAGACCTCACAGGAGGTCCTAAGGACTAGAACGAACTGGGAGGACATGAGCCATAGATTTTGAATCTAACGGCTCAAGACCTCCCAGGCGCTAATGCGCACACGCGCGCTCGCGAGATCCAGAGGACATGGGCCGTGGATCTTGGATCCCACGGTTCTTGTCCTCCCAGCGGAAACGCGCACACGTCCGCGCGAGATAGAGGTCGTGGCCGTTGATTTTGGATCCAAGGGCTATGACCTCAAGATCTCGCGCGCTCGCGCTGCTGGATCTCATGCGCGCGATCAGAGAGGAGGTCGTGGCCGTTGATCTGCGAGATGGACGGCCCACGACCACGCATGTAACATCCCCAAACAATAGTGTGTGTTTCAAAGGTAATAAAAATGAGGAGAAAATAAAACTTTTTCTTCAATTGGAAATACTTGACCAAATCTGTGATTCTTGAAAAGGAAATATGGAAAATCAAAATCCAAAAATCAAATTCTCCAATTCACTCCTATCAAAAACCTCTTTGGGAAATCTTGTGCCAAACCTCTGTAAATATTTT
The DNA here is from genome assembly GCA_036346405.1 of Phyllostachys edulis. Lineage (NCBI taxonomy): Eukaryota > Viridiplantae > Streptophyta > Magnoliopsida > Poales > Poaceae > Phyllostachys > Phyllostachys edulis. The sequence goes on from CM070563.1 coordinate 50,703,227, forward strand.
TCCTTAGTCCCTTGATGACTTGTAACACCTCTGAATTATCTCATAATTTTTGGAGATTATTTTAATAATTTTTGAGGCAAGTCAAACCTTGGTCAAACTTCGAGTCCACCTTCTGAAAATTCTGGAGAAAAATGCATGGCATTAAAATCTCTAGAAATTTTATGGTAGGTTAATCATTGTGTCAGGAAGCTCCAGTTAAAATTTCATAAATTTTGGAGTTGTTTTGATGCCTCAATTAAATCCTCAAAACCTCAGCTCAAAATTCAAAACTCAAACCGTTCATCGTTCCTCGGTAGCGATCGCTTTGCCTCGTTGAACTCGAGCCAAGTGACTCGACCGAGTCAACTAATGGCACCGGTGGACTCGCTGGCGCAACCATCGTGGGCCGTTAGGTTTTAATCGGACGGTCCACATTCGTGTACCCTTCGCGGAGCCGATTGAATCTCGCCACTCGATCAAAATCCGACGGCTCCGCGTCGTCGTCCTCCTCCGCACCCTCTCTCTCTCGCGCACGGCCGCCATGGCAGGAGTGGGTAGGGCAATGTCGCGTCGCGTCGGGCGGAACTTCAACGGGTCGCTCAGTGCGCAGATATTGCTCGTCGTGCCTCCTCCCCTAAGTCCACAATTCAACCGCTGCTCCGTCGCCCTCATCGCTTTTCTCGATCGGTCGAGCACCCGAGGCCTGTGCTGCTGTTTCCCCATTCTTGGCTTCTTAAGCACCTGTGTCCTCTCCTTCGCTTCCTTTAGCTTCTCAAAGAACTCTAGAGAGCACCCACAATCGTTGTTAGGGCTCTAATCACCCCGAGCAGCTTCACCGCCATTGCCGCCTCGAGCTCTCGGTGGAGGCGGTACCCTGGGTTCCTCCCTCTCGATTATTGCTCCTCGGCTCCCTCTTGTGTTGGTGGAACTAATCCTCTTCCATTTTGGATTCGTTTCACCAGAGGCACTGATTTGAGGATCCCCTTTTTCTACCGCAAGCACCATTCTTCTTCTCCTCGGCGGTGAGTCCTCCTCACTCAATTCCTTTCTCCAACGTGGTCATGGACCTCGAGGCTCTATTCTCGAGTGTGCTTGCGCGCTTTGGTGGCCCAGAGCGACTTCTCCTCGGGATCGCCATTAACGCCGCCATGACCTTCGTCGCCGAGCAAAGACAGCGCCCTCCGACTCTCCGCGACATCCCGGTAGGTCCCATATAGCTTGGAGAAGCTCGCACTCGCTTGTTTGCACGCCGCGAGTCAGATCGGGCTATCGCTCGCTTCGTAGCATCGCCGCCGCTCCTCGCTGCCGCCGCCGCCGCTCCATCCACTCCAGCGAGTGTGAGTGGTGCGGCGTGACCACGGCTATTGTGCACCGTAGGTACCCTTGGCACGCCGCCGCCGGTTTTATGTCGCCGCGACGAGCCGGGAATGCGCCGGTGTCATTTTTGGACGCTGCCGTCGTCGTTGTCGGACAGCGACGTGGCTCCTTGTGCGCCTCCATGTCGTGGATGTGCGGTCTAGATCTCGTAGTGTTTTGTTCTTCGTCCACTCGACCGCCCATCTCAGATCTACGGTTGCGATTAGCTCCAGCATTCTTAGTTCATCAGTGTGGGCGTGGTCGTGAGCCGTCCATCTCAAAATCAACGCCCACGACCACCTCGTCTTGCGCGCTGAATCCAAACGCGTCGCGTTGATTCAACGTGGATCGTTGGATCCAAGATCGACGGTCCCGTTCATCGTCCCCGCGACGTCGCGTCGTTGTCCCCGTGGTCGTGAGTCAAGACGATCCAAGGTCGACGCCCATAATCGCCACGCCGATTTGAGTTTATTAATTCGAGAGCTTTATTTTCAAACTGAAAAAGGTATTAAACTTTGGAAATTCATATCTTTTTCATTGTAATTCCTTTTGATTGATTCCAATGGTATTAATTCTGTTATTAACTCAACTTTAATCTAAAAATGTCTAGAAGGTTAATATGACTCCAGAAAAGCATGACATTAGGTTTTAATCATTCTCAGATTTATTAATTGTAATTGAATTCATGTTAAATAGTAAAATGCATAACAAATTCATTATGACTCCTTTTTAGGTAAAATCAATTTTGTTAATTCTGTTATTACCTACACTTAGATCTAAAAATAATTTGAAGCATGTTGTAGTTGCAAAAAAAATGTCCAGAATTAATTTTGTTAACTTGTAGGTTTAATTGCCATACTAAAAATCCATTTAACTTGTAAAATGCATAACTAATGCTCTGTACCTTGTTTTCGAGTAAATCCAACTTTGTTGGTTTCATCTTAATATGAACTTACTAGGAAAATTAATATTGAACATGTTACTGTTTTCAGAAAGAATAGTTATGCATTATAATTTTGTTCAAGTTCTTGTCCTTAAAAATTGCAGAAGTTGCAATGTAACTCCAAAAGAGTTGAAACCACTTCCATTAGTCTTAGAATGTCATTACCTATCTACCATAAAAATTTCATGTCCAGAAGACCCATAGAAAATAATTTATGAAAAGTAGCCCTTTTTAATTTAATTTGGATTTTTTCTGGCCGAATTGAATTGTTTTGATCATATCTTTTGCATCAAGAATCCAAATCGATTGATTCTTGTTGATAAATTCATGATAAATCTTTATCTTGCTGCTGTAAAAATTTCAAGTCATTTGGAGAAAGTTTGCTGTTGAGTCCTTTTGAATTCTTTGTTCTTATCGGTTCTTTTTCGCTCTTTCGTTAGGGTTCGACATTTGTGGTGATCCCGAGAGTGATCCTCAGCAACCAATTGACCAACAACAGCAAGGCAAGCAGTTTGACCATGATTCATCCTATATTTGCAAGTCTATTATGTTGTTTAAACTCTATGTATGCATTGCTACTTTGTTTTAATTATGGTTAGTGAATCCTATAGTTGCACAATCTGTAGGAATGATCATCCTCTACTACCAATGAGCCTAGGTTATTTGCTGTGGTTGGAGCTCGTTGGATGAGCTCTTATCGCTTAGTAGTTACGATTTAATTGCTTAGACATGCTTAGATAACGGTAGAATGGGCGATCATCGACTTAGTCGATGGTCTTGATCACACAAATCTATTATTACTCCTTTATGTCCAGCACTTGTGCTTTGATTAATTTGTAAAGTCAAAATCTGAAAATAAAAGGATTGATTTGGACTTGGGCATATTGGATGGATGGTGTGGTTTTTGGATTGTGGAAGTATGCCTAAGTCACTAAGGACCGAGTTACTTGCGCCTCCCGTACTGAGCAATATTGTGTACTAACCACGCGAGGGGCATATGGAACCTCTCTTGACTAAGTACTTTGGGCGTTGCTAATTGGGGTCGCTCGGTTGGTGGTTTTAAAGATAAAAGGTGTGTGTGTGGTGTGGGAGGGGAGCATTAGCTTCCGGGTAGGTCGTGTGATGTCTCCTTCTCCCCGTGGGTTGTGCGACTCAGAATTAGCATTGTCCATTGGAAATGTCTCGTAGGACTTAGCCGTGCCAGCACACCTTTGGTAGTGTGCGTAAAGGAAAGGCGGTCTGACGTGTGGGTACAGTGGTACACCCTGCAGGGATAAAACTATTCGAATAGCCTCGTCCTAGGTTATGGACACGCTCGGATACGCCCCGTGAGAACTAGACTACAACATTTAAATTAAAACTTGACTTGGTTGGTATGAACGGGGAGTTCATGCTATTGTTGTGGTGACTATTGGGTTAGTCACTTCTAGGTTTCTTGTTCTCATCTACTTATTGTTATTATCGTTGTCAAACTTGATATTTAAATGTTAAAAACAGATTTGATAACTTGCCTTTAAATGTATTACATTATTGTAAATAAATGTTGCTTTATGCTAAATGAGACATACAGCCTCCACTTACATAAAGCTTGCATGTAGCATATGTTATAGGCCTGTTATCTTACACGTAAGTCTTGCGGAGTACTTTATGTACTCATCTGCCCGTGGTTGCGGCATTTTTGTGGTTTTGGTTGCAGAGGAGAGGGTGAGTTCCAAGAGCCTCACTTTTGTCCCACGTGTTGCGCCTTCTTCGACGGCTAGCTTGGCGGTCCGGTCGATGCCTAGGGTTAAGGCACACTGATTGGCTTTGTGTTATAGCCATCTTTATGGCACTTTTGCTTCCGCTGTTATCTTTTTAGAATTGTTGCTATTTGGCCTAAGGGCCCCTCTTTTGTAATAGCTATTCCATATTAATATTAACTTCTGGTTTGTTGCTTATGTACTATGTGTTGCATGGAATTGATACATTCTTTTGTTGTGAGGTATGTATATCGCATCCTCGAAGTATACATCTCTCGAGACCGGGTTTATTTGGTTGATAATACTAGGGTCAATTGGATGACTAAGTATTATGAGCTTAATAAATCCGGGTGCTCACAAAAGTTGGTATCAGAGCCGTTATGACCGTAGTAACGCAAGCTTGGTCGTCCTTAGGATATTTTGAAAACCTATTTTCAAAGCATCAAATGAGTTTTGAAAGCTTAGGTAAATTCTCGGATTTTATTCCTTACCTATCTTAGCTTTCTCTTCTCGTCCCACTCTAATTTGAGTTTTAAAAGTTGTTTTCCTCTCTTCCTTCTACAAAATAGTCATATCGATTAACACTGGTTTTTGGGAGAACCAATGAGATTGGCAAATTGAAGTGTGAGCTGCCCACTACAAGGTTTTGAAGTTAAGAGTCGGTGATTCGACAAGGAGCTTGGATGCGAAATCTGGACAGCAAGCATCAAATTTCCGGACAGCAGTCTCAAAGGTTTCTAATTAGGATAGATAATGAGAGGTTAATCAACTAAAACTTGTGGGAATAAAAGGGTAAGATGTGATACTAGTTAGCTAAGTATCTAGCACTTATCTCGCTGTTTTAACCTTGCTCTTTAGTAGCATTAGATCTCATCTTACAATCTGATTTTTAATCTTCTCGATCAATTACTCGTTCATTCAATACGGGTTAGTTGAGTTGAGAAGTTGAGCCTTGCTTTTGGTGTTTCTCGGCTGTTTTTAGAGTCTTTTAGAAGCTTTTTAAAGTTTAAATAACCGCTGATTTTGGCTTTCGTTTGGGGTGATATTCCATTCCCCTAGTCGATCGCTTTTGCTTTCTTTAAGGCTTTGTTTTCGGGTCTAGTTGCTAACCAAAAATTCCTTGTAACAGATGGCGGACGACTTTCGTGCGGCCAAGGCGATCACTGGTCCGGACGAGGAGCTTCCTCCTCCTCCGACCATGGCCGAGGTCCTTCTTGGATCGAAGCAACCGCTACGGATGACAGAGAGTTCTCTCGACGCCATCGCGCATAACACCACTGCACTTTCCGGAGCTTCAGGATCTGGGCAAGGGAATGCCCATCAGCCGCGTGGAGGACTCGCGGAGTTTCTTCGCACTCAGCCCCCTACCTTTTCCCGGTCTGAGGACCCGCTCGATGCAGACGATTGGCTTCGTTTGGTTGAGCGGAAGCTCAGCATAGCGCAGTGCCAGGAGCACGAGAAGGCGCTGTTTGCATCGCACCAGCTGGAGGGTGCAGCTTTGTCATGGTGGGAGAATTTTCTCGCCCTGCAGCCCGCAGACCACATCGTTTCTTGGGAGGAGTTTCGTACTGCCTTCCGTCGGGCTCACATTCCTGCCGGCTTGATGGAGATCAAGAAGCAGGAGTTTCTTGCGCTCAAGCAAGGGCGTAGCTCAGTCATGGAGTATGTATACGAGTTCAACCATCTAGCTCGTTATGCTCCTGAGGATGTGGCCACTGATATGGCTAAGCAGGCCAAGTTCAGGCGTGGCTTGTCCGAGGAGCTGAAGGACAAGCTATCCATTGTCGACTTTCCTGATTTCCAGACCTTGGTCGACAAGGCCATCGTCGCTGAGCATGCGGCTCGAGAGCTTATGGATTCCCGTAAGCGCAAGTGGGAGACTTACAAGTCTTCCAAGTCCAGTTCCTTCCGTCCTCGCTTCGGGCAGTCTTCGGGGTTCCAGTCTCAGTCCTCAGCACCCCCGAGGTCACCTGCCCCTGTTCCTCGTCCTTCGCAGGCCGTGCCCCAGTCACGTGCGCCTGCCAGTCAGCAGAGTGGCCCCCGCAATCCGGCGGCCAATGTCACTTGTTTCTTCTGTAGCCAGAAGGGCCATTATGCAAATAATTGCCCTAAGAAGACAGGAGCAGCCCCTCGTCCTAATGGAGGACGCGGGCCAGGAGGTGGATCTTCGCAGGACCAGAAGATCGTCCCAGCTACCCAAGGCGTGGGTAGTGGTCGCGTCAACGCCATCACCACAGAGGAGGCTCAGGAGACACCCGACGTCGTGCTAGGTACACTCTCTGTTAACTCTCACCTCCATCGCCTCTTGTTTGATTCAGAGCATCACATTCCTTTGTTTCGAAGTCTTTTCTTTGCTGTTGGAGAGCTTCTTTTCTCTCCATTGTCGGTCCCGCTACTCATTCGCTCTCCCGGATCGGAGTTGAGAGCTGAGCTTGAGTGTAGGGATGTCCCCATCAAGATTGAGGGAGTGGGATTCTCAGCGAATCTTATTCTCCTCAAGTCTGCGAGTCTGGACGTGATTCTTGGTATGGATTGGTTGTCTCGTCATATGGGACAAATCGATTGCGCCAAGAAGTCCGTCTCTCTTTCTAGTCCCTTCGGTGTTCGCGTTTCCTTCTCGCCGAAGTTGCTAGGTCCACATCTCTTCGCCCTCGAAGCGAAGTCCGTTCTAGATATTAATGAAGTCCCAACAGTTTGTGACTTCATTGATGTCTTTCCCGATGATCTTCCAGGGATGCCACCAGTTCGAGATCTCGAGTTTGTTATTGAGTTGGCTCCTGCATCGCCTATTTCTAAGAGGCCGACGGATGCCTCCGAACGAGTTGGTGGAGTTGAAGAAGCAGTTAAGTGAGCTGCAAGAGAAGGGTTTCATCCGCCCTAGCTCATCTCCTTGGGGTTGTCCAGCGATCTTCGTAAAGAAGAAGGACGGTACTTTACGCGTAATGCGCCGATTATCGCCCACTTAATGAAGTGACGGTAAAGAACAAGTATCCATTGCCCGCATTGACGATCTCTTCGATCGCTTAACTGGAGCTCGAGTTTTCTCCAAGATTGATTTGAGAGTGGGATATCATCGAGTTCAGATTCGACACGAGGATATTCCAAGACGGCGTTCTCTACTCGCTATGCCTTGTACGAGTACATTGTCATGTCATTCGGCTTGACCAATGCTCCTGCCTTGTTCATGAACCTCATGAATTCGGTATTCATGGAGTATTTGGATAAGTTTGTCGTGGTCTTCATCGATGATATTCTTATCTACTCCAAGAACGATGAGGAACACGCCGAGCATCCGAAGCTTGTGTTGAGCAAGTCTGCGTGAGCACCACCAGACGCGAAGTTCACAAGTGTGCATTCGGTTGAAGGAAGTAGCCTTCTTAGGCCATGTTCTTTCAAATGGAGGCGAGCCGTTGATCCTAGCAAGGTCGACGATGTTCTTTCTCGAGTCCGCCCACTTCGTTACATGAGGTGCGGAGTTTTCTTGGTTTAGCGGGATACTATCGCCGCTTTATCGAGAACTTCTCCAAGATAGCGGCCGATGACGGAGTTGCTCAAGAAGGACCGAAGTTCTTGTGGTCTAAGGCTTGTATGGAAAGTTTCCAAATACTCAAGAAGTGTTTGACCACCGCTCCGCCCTCGTTCTTCCCGATATCCATAGCAGCTTCGATATCTATTGCGACGCTTCTCGTCGAGGCCTCGGTTGTGTCTTTATGCAGGAGGGCAAGGTAGTGGCCTATGCATCAAGGCAATTGAGACCTCATGAACTCAACTACCCTACTCATGATCCGGAGCTAGCCGCTGTGGTTCATGCACTTAAGATTTGGCGACATTACCTAATCGGTAATTGTTGTGAAGTGTATTCGGATCACAAAGCTTAAAGTACTTGTTCACCCAACCCGACTGAACCTCGGGCAAAGGAGATGGTTGGAGTTGATCAAGGATTATGACATGGGTATTCACTACCATCCGGGCAAGGCTAATGTCGCTTCTTGATGCGCTTAGTCGCAAAGCGTATTGTAATGCCTTATTGCTCAAGGAGCATTCGCCTCTCTTCTCGAAGCATTCCAAATCTCAACTTGGAGATAGTTGAGCATGGATCTCTTCTTTGCCATGGTTGTGCAACCAACCTTGGTGGATCGGATCAAGTCCGCTCGGCGGCTTGGATATTGGAGTGAGCCACATCAAGGAAAATGTCAAGAATGGAACAACTAAGTGCTTTTTGAGGATGAGCATGGTGTTGTGAGGTTCGGGCAACGCCTTGTGGTTCCAAAGGACATGGAGTTGCGGAATTTGATTCTCCGCGAAGCCCATGATTCGCCTTTGTCTATTCATCCCGGGGCCACCAAGATGTATCAGGATCTCCGGCAGAGATTTTGGTGGACTCGCATGAAGAGGGAGATTGCGAAGTTCGTTGCCGAGTGCGACGTGTGTCGTCGTGTCAAGGCCGAGCATCAGCGTCCCGCAGGACTGCTTCAGCCCCTACCTATTCCTGAGTGGAAGTGGGATTCGATCGGTATGGATTTTATCACCGGTCTACCCCGAACACCCAGGGGTAAGGATTCCATTTGGGTCATCATCGATCGGTTGACTAAGGTGGCACATTTCTTGCCGGTGCGGACTAAGATTTCGGTTAGCCAATTGGCAGATCTCTATGTTTCTCGCATCGTGTGCTTGCATGGTGTGCCCAAGACAATCGTCTCGGATCGTGGTTCTCTTTTCACCTCTCGCTTTTGGCATAGTTTGCAAGAGGCTATGGGGACCCGTCTTGCCTTTAGCACGGCATTTCACCCTCAAACTGATGGTCAGACCGAGAGGGTCAACCAGGTTTTGGAGGATATGCTTCGTGCCTGTGTTCTTTCCTATGGGAAGCATTGGGAGAAATGCTTACCATTCGCCGAGTTTTCTTATAACAACAGCTTTCAGGCCAGTCTCGGCATGGCACCTTTCGAGGCCTTATACGGGAGAAAGTGTAGAACCCCGTTGAACTGGTCAGAGACCGGTGAGAGACCTCTCTTTGGCCCGGACTCGATCAATGAGGCCGAGCGCCAAGTCCAAATTATTCGTGGCGTTGCTGCGCACAGCTCAATCGAGCAAAAGAGCTATGCGGATCGCCGACGTCGTGAGTTGAGTTTTGAGCCTAATGACTTTGTTTATCTCAAAGTCTCTCCTTTGAAGGGCCATCAACGATTAGGCGTCAAGGGCAAGTTAGCTCCTCGATATGTCGGTCCCTACCGCGTTATCGAGAAGAAGGAGCCGTTGCCTATAAGTTGGAGTTGCCATCGCACTTGAGGGAGTACATGATGTGTTCCATGTGTCCCAGCTTAAGAAGTGCCTCCGTGTTCCAATCGAGGAAGCTCGTTGGAGACTCTCGATGTCCAACCAGATCGACCTATCGCAGCACCTGTTCAAGATACTCGATGAGGCTGAACGAAGAACTAGGAATCATTCCATCAAGTTCCTTAAAGTTCAGTGGTCGAACCATTCGAGGATGAGGCTACTTGGGAAAGGGAAGATCGCTCAAGGTCGGACTATCCATCTTTCTTTCTCGAAGTGAGCCAAATCTCGGGACGAGATTTACATAAGGAGGGAGATTTTGTAACATCCCCAAACAATAGTGTGTGTTTCAAAGGTAATAAAATGAGGAGAAAATAAAACTTTTTCTTCAATTGGAAATACTTGACCAAATATGTGATTCTTGAAAAGGAAATATGGAAAATCAAAATCCAAAAATCAAATTCTCCAATTCACTCCTATCAAAAACGCGTCTTTGGGAAATCTTGTGCCAAACCTCTGTAAATATTTTTCCTTAGTCCCTTGGATGACTTGTAACACCTCTGAATTATCTCATAATTTTTGGAGATTATTTTAATAATTTTGAGGCAAGTCAAACCTTGGTCAAACTTCTGAGTCCACCTTCTGAAAATTCTGGAGAAAATGCATGGCATTAAAATCTCTAGAAATTTTATGGTAGGTTAATCATTGTGTCAGGAAGCTCCAGTTAAAATTTCATAAATTTTGGAGTTGTTTTGATGCCTCAATTAAATCCTCAAAACCTCAGCTCAAAATTCAAAACTCAAACTGGTTCATCGTTCCTCGGCGCGGTCGCTTTGCCTTTGTTGAACTCGAGCCAAGTGACTCGACTGAGTCAACTAATGGCACCGGTGGACTCGCTGGGCGCAACCATCGTGGGCCGTTAGGTTTTAATCGGACGGTCCACATTCGTGTACCCTTCGCGGAGCCGATTGAATCTCGCCACTCGATCAAAATCCGACGGCTCGCGTCGTCGTCCTCCTCCGCACCCTCTCTCTCTCGCGCCGCGGTCGCCATGGCAGGAGTGGGTAGGGCACTGTCGCGTCGCGTCGGGCAGAACTTCAACGGGTCGCTCAGGCAAGCATTAATTGCTCGTCGTGCCTCCTCCCGAAGTCCACAATTCAAGCGCTCCGTCGCCCTCATCGCTTTTCAGGTGGTCGAGCACCCGAGGCCTGTCTTGCTGTTTCCCCATTCTTGGCTTCTTAAGCACCCAGTGTCCTCCTTCGCTTCCTTTAGCTTCTCAAAGAACTCTAGAGAGCACCCACGATGCGTTGTTCGGGCTCTAATCACCCCGAGCAGCTTCACCGCCATTGCCGCCCCTGGAGCTCTCGGTGGAGGCGGTACCCTTGGGTTCCTCCCTCTCTGATTATTGCTCCCTCAGCTCCCTCTTGTGTTGGTGGAACTAATCCCTCTTCCATTTTGGATTCGTTTCACCAGAGGCACTCGATTTGAGGATCCCTTTTTCTACCGCAAGCACCATTCTTCTTCTCCTCGGCCGGTGAGTCCTCCTCAGCTCAATTCCTTTCTCCAGCGTGGTCAGTGGACCTCGTAGGCTCTATTCTGAGTGTGCGCCCGCGTTTTGGTGGCCCAGAGCGACTTCTCCTCGGGATCGCCATTAACGCCGCCGCGGGCCTTCGTCGCCGGAGCAGCACAGGCGTCCTCCGACTCTCCGCGACATCCAGGTAGGTCCCATATAGCTTGGAGAAGCTCGGGCACTCGCTTGTTTGCACGCTGCGGAGCTGTACTGGGCTATCGTCGTTTCCCGTAGCATCGCCGCCGCTCCTCGCCGTCGCGCCGCCGCTCCAGTCCACTCCAGCGAGTGTGAGTGGTGCGGGCGTGACCACGGTGCTATTGTGCACCCGTAGGTACCCTTGGCACGCGCCGCCGTGGCCTGTGTCGCCGGCGACGAGCCGGGGAATGCGTCGGTGTCATTTTTCGGACGCGCCGTCGTCGTTGTCGACAGCGACGCGTGGCTCCTTGTCGCGCTCCATGTCGTGGATGTGCGGTCTAGATCTCGTAGTGTTTTGTTCTTCGTCCACTCGACCGCCCATCTCAGAGATCTACGGTTGCGATTAGCTCCAGATTCTTAGTTCATCGTGTGGGCGTGGTCGTGAGCCGCCCATCTCAAAATCAACGCCCACGACCACCTCGTCTTGGCGCTGAATCCAAACGCGTCGCGTTGGATTCAACGTGGATCGTTGGATCCAAGATCGACGGTCCCGTTCATCGTCCCACAGCGTCGCGTGGCGTTGTCCCGTGGTCGTGAGCCAGACGATCCAAGGTCGACGCCCATAATCGCCACGCCGATTTGAGTTTATTAATTCGAGAGCTTTATTTTCAAACCGAAAAAGGTATTAAACTTTGGAAATTCATATCTTTTTCATTGTAATTCCTTTTGATTGATTCCAATGGTATTAATTCTGTTATTAACTCAACTTTAATCTAAAAATGTCTAGAAGGTTAATATGACTCCAGAAAAGCATGACATTAGGTTTTAATCATTCTCAGATTTATTAATTGTAATTGAATTCATGTTAAATAGTAAAATGCATAACAAATTCATTATGACTCCTTTTTAGGTAAAATCAATTTTGTTAATTCTGTTATTACCTACACTTAGATCTAAAAATAATTTGAAGCATGTTGTAGTTGCAAAAAAAAATGTCCAGAATTAATTTTGTTAACTTGTAGGTTTAATTGCCATACTAAAAATCCATTTAACTTGTAAAATGCATAACTAATGCTCTGTACCTTGTTTTCGAGTAAATTCAACTTTGTTGGTTTCATCTTAATATGAACTTACTAGGAAAATTAATATTGAACATGTTACTGTTTTCAGAAAGAATAGTTATGCATTATAATTTTGTTCAAGTTCTTGTCCTTAAAAATTGCAGAAGTTGCAATGTAACTCCAAAAGAGTTGAAACCACTTCCATTAGTCTTAGAATGTCATTACCTATCTACCATAAAAATTTCATGTCCAGAAGACCCCTAGAAAATAATTTATGAAAAGTAGCCCTTTTTAATTTAATTTGGATTTTTTCTGGCCGAATTGAATTGTTTTGATCATATCTTTTGCATCAAGAATCCAAATCGATTGATTCTTGTTGCTAAATTCATGATAAATCTCTATCTTGCTGCTGTAAAAATTTCAAGTCATTTGGAGAAAGTTTGCTGTTGAGTCCTTTTGAATTCTTTGTTCTTATCGGTTCTTTTTCGCTCTTTCGTTAGGGTTCTACATTTGTGGTGATCCCGAGAGTGATCCTCAGCAACCAATTGACCAACAACAGCAAGGCAAGCAGTTTGACCATGATTCATCCTATATTTGCAAGTCTATTATGTTGTTTAAACTCTATGTATGCATTGCTACTTTGTTTTAATTATGGTTAGTGAATCCTATAGTTGCACAATCTGTAGGGAATGATCATCCTCTACTACCAATGAGCCTAGGTTATTTGCTGTGGTTGGAGCTCGTTGGATGAGCTCTTATCGCTTAGTAGTTACGATTTAATTGCTTAGACATGCTTAGATAACGGTAGAAATGGGCGATCATCGACTTAGTCGATGGTCTTGATCACACAAATCTATTATTACTCCTTTATGTCCAGCACTTGTGCTTTGATTAATTTGTAAAGTCAAAATCTGAAAATAAAAGGATTGATTTGGACTTGGGCATATTGGATGGATGGTGTGGTTTTTGGATTGTGGAAGTATGCCTAAGTCACTAAGGACCGAGTTACTTGCGCCTCCCGTACTGAGCAATATTGCGTACTAACCACGCGAGGGGCATATGGAACCCCTCTTGACTAAGTACTTTGGGCGTTGCTAATTGGGGTCGCTCGGTTGGTGGTTTTAAAGATAAAAGGTGTGTGTGTGGTGTGGGAGGGGAGCATTAGCTTCCGGGTAGGTCGTGTGATGTCTCCTTCTCCCCGTGGGTTGTGCGACTCAAATTAGCATTGTCCATTGGAAATGTCTCGTAGGACTTAGCCGTGCAAAGACACACCTTTGGTAGTGTGCGAAGGAAAGGCGGTCGGCGTGTGGTGCAGTGGTACACCCCGCAGGGATAAAACTATTCAATAGCCTCGTCCTAGGTTATGGACACGCCGGATCGCCCGTGAGAACTAGACTACAACATTTAAATTAAAACTTGACTTGGTTGGTATGAACGAGGAGTTCATGCTATTGTTGTGGTGACTATTGGGTTAGTCACTTCTAGGTTTCTTGTTCTCATCTACTTATTGTTATTATCGTTGTCAAACTTGATATTTAAATGTTAAAAACAGATTTGATAACTTGCCTTTAAATGTATTACATTATTGTAAATAAATGTTGCTTTATGCTAAATGAGACATACAGCCTCCTCTAGCGGCCTATTTTCGAGTTTCTTCACCGGCGACCGAGGGAGCCTCCGCCGCTAAAATTCGTTGCCGTCAAGCCCACTCCGGCCACCCTGACCCCCTCTTTGGCATCGCCACTTCACGGCGAACCTCGTGCACGCACCCACATCGCCGGAGGATCCCCGGAGCCCCGACTTCGCTGTCGACCTAAGGATGCCGCCGCCAAACCTCACCGCCGACGACCAAAACGCCTCGCCCTCCGCTCCAAGGTAGCGCACCAGGATCCCCGCATCACGTACCCTCTCTCTTTTGGTACCACTCACACTCCTCGCCTCGGTGTAAATCGCCAGCGAGCTCGTCGCCGGCCTTGCGTCACCGTCGGGCTGACATGGCTAAGCCACATCAGCGCCAGATCAGGCGCCACATCAGCATGGGTCCAACGTGGAGCCTACGTGGCGCCACATCAAACCATGCACAACAGTCGCGCACCACCCCTATGCACTGTACCGTGGGGCTCGCTTGTCAGCGACACATCCCCGGGCACTGACGTCATCATTGCGCAGTAATTCAGAATTTCCTTCGGGAAAATAAATCTAGGAATGCAATTAAACATCTGATTTAGGGTATAAACTTCTGAAATTCATACCTTTTGCATCCAAACTCCAAATTGGGTGATTCAAATTGCTAAATTCGTATAAAATCATTATCTAGCTAGCTAAAGTATAAATTTTGGATTTGGAGTTAGTTTAAATTGTCTTTTTGAATTTATTTGAATTTTAAATTTATTTTGTCGTATTTTCGCGTTTAGACTTCGACGACTCCAGAGAGGTAGATCCTTCGGAGGATTTAGAGAACCAAGACTTCAGCGAAGGCAATTTTTACCATTGACCATGTTGATCCTATTACTTTAAAGCTATTTAAATTCAGTTTTTAAATTATTAAATGCATGCATACTTTTATTCAATTATTTCAAGTCCCTGTTTAAATAATTAGATATTCCAATTATTATTGTATGGCCAATTTTGAATATTGAAATGTCATTCCTTTGTCACCATAGATAAATTAGTATGGAAAATATTCACATGCTTAGCAAATGCTTAGACCATGATTTTGATTTTGGGAGGATTTAGCCAACTCATTCAAATTTGCTTAAAATTGAATCTATGGCATTGTTTTACCATAGAAAGTTTGTAAAGGTGGTTTTATTTAAAATAAAATTAAAAATGGTTTGGACTTGGGCGAAACGGATGAATGGAGGGTGCAGGTTTATGAACGGGTTTAATCTGGTTAAGATTAAAGCCTAGGGTTTTAATTTGAAAGACGCCCAAGTCAATTAAGGACCGGTCTTTGAGCGTATTTTGCTACGCCTTACCGTACCACCACATGTCTTGTATGGGAAAGACTTGGCTTAATAATTTGTAGTGCCTCATAGATATTTGTGCTATCTTGTATGTGTGGGTGTCGGTCAGACAGTAGTCCCACCTGGCACAAGAAGGGGATTCCGGAGGACGGTCAGTCCAATGGAAGCAAAACCTTAGCGGGCACGAGTACTTTGAGGTAGAACATTGTAACGGCCTCGTTATGATATCTCAGTCACACTCCTACGAAAGAGTGCATGGTGACAGTACGAGGTATTCATATCGTGTGGGTAAAGCTGTACAAACTCTGCAGAGTAGAAACTATTCGGATAGCCGCGTCCGCGGTCATGGACATGCTAGCAAAGCCACTTTTGAGTTAGATTTGTTTTTGGTTTTAAAAAATGATTTCAAAAGATGTTTTCAGGATGGTTAATCCTGTGGTAAAAATTAGGCGGTTAGCCATTGTGATAGGAGGGTATCCTTCATCTTTCATGGGGGTTATCCACATTATACAATTGTCATTTAAAATCTGATTTTAGATATAGTATAAAAATGGCCTTGAAAACTAGTATGAATATTTAAACTGAAAATACCACTTTATGCAAATAAACCCTGCCAATATCATTTGTCTACTTTATGCATGCATTACAATTCAATATTGGGTGTAACTTGCGAGCACAGAAGTTGTGCTCATTCTTGCTGAATATCTTTATTCTGGAGAAGACTACTACCAGGACGGTGAGGACACCGATGCTTAGGCTACGCCCCCAAATGATTGCCTGTGGCGAATCGTTGGGTCTACTACTACTATTCCGCTTCCGCTGTGTTTTACTTTATTTGGCCTCAGACCCATTTGTAATAAACTCTGGATTATGATTAATAAAATGCGTGATATGTTTGTGTTATCACTTTTATTTGACTGTGTACACTAGAAATCCTGGACTAGTGTATGAACACAGAGAATTCGGGATCCTTCGCTCTCATCTAGCCTGCAAGTTCAAGAAGTATGGCTGCAAGGAGAGCACGTGGACATACAATTACCTAGATGTCATCGATAGGTAATTGGAATTGACATTAAGGAATGGTTGGTTGCTGATACATGAAGCCACTTCCCAGTCAGATAGAAGTGGCGCAATCCGCTCGCAACTATCGTCAAGACAGCTATAAGGAGTATGCCGAATTAATTGACATCATGTAAGTTGCGGAAGCTCAAGGTGATGTTCTAGGGAAGAACTACATCTCATAGCCGCATAGTAGCAATGTTGGCCATGAAACCAATGCTAGCATCTACAAGGTGAGGAAGCCTCTCACAAAGGAGAGGAGTAAGAAGGGTAAGGTCGTGGGTCGCAAGGTCAAGCAAATGCTCAAGCCAAGAAGAGCGAACAAAGGAAGTGCGATGACAAACCCTATGGCTAGCAGGACAAAGGATGCTACAAATATGACATATGGGGGCATTGGTCACGGATTTGCTGTGAGCCGCAACACGTCATTGATGCTTTATAGTCTAAGAAGAAGGGCAAAGGACAGCATGAGGCACACCTCACCATTGAATGCATGGAGGACCCACATCTACTAGTTGCACTCATGGATATGGACAATAGGGTTGCAAATGGGCACGGGCTGCCCGCGAGCCCGCGTAGCCCGACCCGCAAAAAACGGGTCGCGGACACCCACGGGCATCATGAAAAATTACGCGGACGTTTTGCCGACGCCGCTCCGTGTCCGCGTATTCGCAGAGCATCCCTTACTCACGTTGTCCGCGTAGCAGGCCTCGCGGCCGTGGTGGTGCGCCGACTTCAGATCTGCCGCGGCGAGGGCGCAGGGCGGCGGATCCAACGGGGCGTGGCGGAGATGGCACACGGGGCGGCAGATCCGGAGGGGAGCCGCGCAGGCACACGGGCGGCAGGTCGGGCGCCACGGCGAGGGCACAGGCGGATCCCGGCGAAATGCTGGCCGATGGTATGGCGGACGGCGAGCGCTCAACGTTTGGCGCGGAGAATATGGTGGGGCTTTCCGCAGGCGGTGGGGAAGAGTCACAGCTGGTGATTGGCGGCGATGTGCAACGTCATCCATGCGACGGCAAGGTCCGCGACCGCGAGGAGCCGCCACTATCCAAGAAGTTTGCATCCTCCCCTTCCCTCTTGCAGTTCTTGATTCATCATTTGCTAGTTTTTTTTTTCTGATTTGTTGTTGCCGTGCTTGCTCGCTGTAGATCTAGAAAAGAGCAGAAGAGAAAGAAGCCGGAGAAGAGGAAGAGGGTGGAGGAGGATAGCCGACCAGTGGAGACAAATAAGACGAACAAGGTGAGTGTGCCATTGTTGATTCCCGGTTTCTTGGATAGGGGTTCTTGATTTGCTTAATTGTGCCTGTGAATAAAGCATCATTGGATGTGTATCATCGAGATATATTCTTGGTTTAGTTCTTATTCAATGTTTAATACATTTCAAGTGAATTGAGAATTGAGATGGTGTTCTCTCGATTTGGCATCATGGTTAGCCTCTCGGGTGGACTTGCGTTCTTATTCGAAAATGGATTATGAAGTCACTATCTAGTGTTTCTTGGGAAAATTATCATACTAGTAGTTGTTGCGAGTTATTTTGATGTTGCAGATGTGAATTTATCAAAGACGATAATATTTCAGACTCATCAGTTTTTGCAGAATGTCAAAAATGAGGAATTTGTTGTGTGAAAAAAGGGGTTGAAATGCATTACATTGCTTAATGGTATGATTTCTTCAAGCAGAGCAGATAACATGTACTAGAAATAACGTTTTGTGCTATTTCTGTTTATCGAAGTTGCTTATGTGAATTAGCCAAGGCTGTTAAGATGGTGTTTGCAAGTTTGCTTGGGTGCTTTCGATGCTCCTATGTTCAGTGCCATCTAAAAAGCTTTTTAGCTGTAGTGAAAAAGCTTAGACTCCTAGGAAGGAATAAAGCATCATTGTATTCAATTCCTAAGCATGCTTAAGTATTGCTCTTGCAGATTTTGGAGTACTCCATGCCTATCCAGATATTTGAGCATCATGAAACATGTTTATGACTGTTGCTATTTATTAATGTTTGAACTTTACTTATTCTATATATTATTTTGCACTTGCTTATACTTGCCTTTTCTGTTCTTTTTCCTAGAGAGGGTGTTCACCGTCGGCTACTCTACGGAGTTTACAAATTCGGTCTCCAATTGCGACATTGGTGAGGTCGCCAGGGATAAACTTGTTGATGTCTCCGCTTGGGGCATTGGCGAGAGCGGCAGCATTGAAACAAGGGATGAGGTCTCCATCCCCATCGACACCATGTTGTACTGTACATTTTCCATCACCGACGAGGTCTCTGTCCCCAGCGAGAACTTCATCTGGTGAGATTTACTTCCATGTTCTTTTTACTGTAATAATTTCTAATGCTATTGAAAGTAGTATTTTTTTCCATGATATAGGCTCTAAACGTAAACCACGCAAGTTGACATCTATTATATGGAAGGAGGCTGAGCCAATATATCGTGATGGGAA
The DNA here is from genome assembly GCA_036346405.1 of Phyllostachys edulis. Lineage (NCBI taxonomy): Eukaryota > Viridiplantae > Streptophyta > Magnoliopsida > Poales > Poaceae > Phyllostachys > Phyllostachys edulis. Next base: position 50,721,753 of record CM070563.1, read on the forward strand.
ACTTGTAGAAGGAAGGTGCACACATTGCCACCAAACCTTTCCAGCATCTCGGGACTCGAGAACTAGCCAAATTGGTAGACATTTGAAGGTGTGTGAAATGAGAATTAAAATGCACGATATGGTAGATAAAATGCATTCTTCAGCAACTTCACCTAAAGGAGTTGTCTTGAAAGATTGGAAATTTGATCCCGATGTCTCGCGGAGGGAACTTGTGCGAATGGTTGTCCTCCATGAGCTGCCCTTTTCTTTAGTGGAGTATGATGGCTTTAGATCTTTTGTGGCTAGTTTAAACCCCCTGTTCAAAATGGTTTCTAGAACAAGCTGCTCAAGCCGATCAGATAACATCTTATAAGGAGCATAGGTTGGTTTTGCGAGATTTTTTGAAGAACTGCAATGCTAGAGTATCATTGACCGCCGACATGTGGACCTCAAACCAAAATCTAGGATACTTATGCATTACATGTCATTTTATCGACAATGAATGGAATGTTCAAAAAAGAATCATAAGATTTTGTCTTATGGAGACTCCACACGATGCATTGAACATGTATAATGTAATATTGAAGAGCATTCAGGATTGGCACAGTGAGGATAAAATATTCAGCTTTACATTAGACAATGCATCGGTAAACACTGTAATGATCAAGTCTATACAAGAAATGGAGTGAGATGTCTGTAAGGGCATTTATTTACCTTGTGTGCTTTAATTGTGTTTTGATATGATATGATATGATATGATATGGTTTGATCTATTCTGGTTTTCTGGCGTATTAAATGGTTACATGTTCATGATTGATGCTTTGGGGCGTGAGGTGAGGTGAGGCGCCTCATAGGTGGCGTATGACGCTAGGTAGAGCCTAAAAGGTAGCATGGATTTGATGACCACGATGAATCGCTCTGTCTGTGGCCCACCGTGAGGTGCATTTGTGGTATACTTGAACGTTTGAAGTTAACCTGGACCAAAGAAAACGAAGACTTAGTCAAATGAACAAATTTTCTCTCATAAACTGATGAGATTGTTTTTCTCCAGGTTTCCACAATACAATGTGCCAACTTTTAAAGTTGCTTAGTCAGGCTGCTTGAAAAAGGTTCTGATTGGTGAAGAGATTTCTTTGATCAGGTTAACTGATGACTAAATTTCTCTTTAGAGTCCTTGTCTCTTACAGTTTTTAGAAAGATATTGACCTGCTGCAGAGAATACTTAAAATTTCTTGTGAAAACATATGCACATGAGATTCCCTATTGAAATGCTTGCTTCTCGATTTTGCCACTACAGTTTGCCATGAGTTATCTGGTTTCTCTTTTAACTGGCTTGGAACAAAATTGAAAATTCCCCCTCATATGTCTGCCTTACTATGCATGTGCTATTCAATTTCACTGAATCTGAAAACTGATTCAGTTACCTAAGCAATGATGGTTTTTACAGAATTTGAGCCTTGTGTTACAGTGCAATGTTCAGATTCAGTGCAATTGTGTTTTGATATGATATGGTTGATATATTCATTTGTTACTTATAAATTTAACATCCAGATTCCCTCCTGTGGACTCAGATGAAGGATGAGCATTGGCATATTCCTGAACATCAAGACAGATGGAAATTTCAAAACTACCACTTATTAATGCTTTGTTCCAATTGTTAATGCACTGTAAGACAAGCAGTTTGTATATTGTAGAATTCAGCTTTTTCTTATTTACATTTCAGATATTGTAGAATTCAGTTTGTATATTGTAGAATTCAGATTATATTGTAAGACAAGCAGTTTGCACTGTAAGCAGCTTCCAGCCCATGCTTTTCAGCTCAGCTTTGTTTAAGTGGGCTATCCGTGAAACCCACATAAAATAGTTAACCCACTTAGCATCTATTGCAAGGCCCACATATTTATACACGGTTGGAGTGGACGAGTGTGGGCTGACCGCCAGTCATCCCACTTGCACCCCTAATGGACAACCCAGTAGTAGCCCCCATCACCCCTTCTTTGGACATCACAGCGGCCGTAGCCGCAGTTGCCCAAGAGGAGAATATCGCCATGGAGCAGATTTAGGTAGAATTTTCTAAGTAATTCATTGATTCGATCTAGTGCACGCATTGCACTTAGATCTTTTTATAGTCATTTGCAGTTTGTGGTTGTGATGGAACATTGAATTTATTTTCTTTGAATAATGGTCATAAGCTCTAGGAGAGCAAAACAATAAATTCTTGTGATAAGTCCTGCTAGGCTTATATTTTCTTCCCGTATTTATAATAGCAAGTTATGTTATGATATTTGAAGTATTTTACTTATGTGTTGATTGCTTCCTATTGCATATTAATAAAATACTTTATATCAGAACGTGTGTGGTGCCCAATGGAGGAAGTGTGTTTAGCTGATAGTGGCACAACAAATACCATCTTAAGGGAGATGAAATACTTTCAGTCGATCAGCAATAATGCTAGTAGTCTTACGAAATTCGTGGGCAACGATGCTTGTATAATAGGTTCAGGAAGAGCTATAATTATACTCCCGATGGGCACAACTTTGGTGTAACATCCCAAATTTCTGAGCTTTAAAAACCTTTTGAATAGTTAGTAGGGAGAAAATTCACCATTTTGATTTATTTGATTTTAATTCAAAAGCTTAAATATGGACTTTGGATGTCAAAACAATTTAATATGATTAAAGTCAACATGAACAATAGTCAAAACTATTTTATTTGGGTTCTATGTGCTTGGATATATTTTCTAGAATTTTTCCAAGTTCATTTGCTATTTTCTATTGCCATTTGGAATTTCTGCTATTTTATAAAATAGAAAATCTATTAAATCTCAGATGAACAGTGCTGGACCAAATCTCGCCGGCCCAACTTTCCTTTCGTGTGCGAGGCCCACCTCGCGGCCCATTTTTTGCATTCACAAGACCAGTTACTTTGTCAGCGCATTTTACCCGATGTGTTGGTAGGTGGGCCCCACATCGTCTTCGTCTCCACCGCGTCTTCATCTTCACAAACCCGCCGCCGCGTTCGCCATTACCAAGCTTCAAAGCCCCATCCAACAATGCCATATTTCCAACTAAGCTCCTTCTAGAAAACGTGCCAAATCTTATCTCTAACCTTTCCGCATCCGTTCGGATCACAATCAAATCCCGAATCTCTTTCTATCTCCAAATCTTTTGTGAGTTCGTTTCAGTCTCTTTTTGAACTCCGCCACCAATACGCCACCCTAGCCCTACCCGGACCCTATAAATAGGACCCTCGAGATTGCATTGTCAGCCGCACCAAAACCCCTCAAGCCGCCGCACCTCTAAAGCCTCAGCGTTGCCGTAATCCAACTTCTAGGATTTTCGGCCGAAGCTTTGTTTCTTCGAAATTCTTCACTGCCAGTGATGCCCTGCTTCCGTGGAGCACACCGTCCTCTTATCCATCACTTGGGCTACCTCCAACGCCCCTTCTCATCGCTGGAACGCCACCCGAGCCGAATCCGACAAAAACCGAAACTACTCTGCTGCTTCGAGCTCGCCGGCGGCCACCACCGTCCACCCCAACCACCCGGAGTTGGCTCATCAGGTTCGCAATAACTTGGGCTACCTCCTGGTACCACCCATCTCCGGCAAAACGTCGTCGTTCACTGGAACCCATCGGGATCCGAGCGTCGCTGCTTCGCCGTCGGACTCGTCATCGCCAGCTCAGCGGCCATGTTAGCTTTTTCGCTCACGTGGCGTACATGTGGCACTGAGTCAGTGCTGAATCAGCACCCGCGTGCCACCTCACCCCAGCCCTAAATCCATTGGTTCGGTAGACATGGTTTGCCGTGAAACTAGTTGCTGACATGTGGGGCCCACATGTCAGAATTTTCTTTTTATTTCTTTTATTCCGGAAAATCCATTGCTGACGTCATCGTTGCGCAATAATCTGATTTTTCTTTTAAGAAATAATTCAGAAATTTGGAATAATCCAAAATTAGGGTTTTCTTTTAGATTCAAACTTCCAAAGCCCATATCTTTTGCATCCGAACTCCGATTGAGCCCATTCAAATTTCTAAATTTATATAAATTCAAGATATATTTATATAATATTTTTATTTGATTTTTGGAGTTTTTTGCCTCTGTTATTTATTTATTTTGTTTGTTTGCTTCGTTTGCGAGTAGGCGTTGATACTTCGGGAAGATTTGAAGAAGAAGGAACACCTCAAGAGCAAGATCAATACCTAGACCTATTCCAAGGTAAGTTATACCTTTGATCATGTTGACCCTAGTTTTCAAAAGTTATATTGATTCAAATTATTGCATTTACTTTAAGTATTTATTTAAATGCTTTTGGGTGTAGTTATTAATCCAATTTGTTATATCCACACTTGTCAATTTGTTATGTCATAATATTTTGTCACCCTAGATTGGTTTAATTAGTTGGTATTATTGTAGCACCAACATGGGTTTGTTAGATACGATTAGTCTGCTTAGCCATGCCACGAGTCCTCATTTCATGTGAGTTGCAAATATTAAACTTAACTAACTGATTATGGAACTATGTGATAAAAATGTGTGTACTATGTGCTATTACTCGTTGATGGCATGTGTTGCACTTAACCAATAGGGTGGGACAGGATTTAGACGGAGGCAAGTGGTAATGTGTGCTACTTTTGGTGGAGCTGTGTGCACAGGATTAATAAACTGTGTGCATAGGGATTGTAGTTAAATTGGAAGTCTCGCCTTGGTCAATTAAGAACTTAACTTTGTGCGTCATTGAACTAAGCCTTACTGTACGACCACATGCCTGATGGGACGGGCCTAACTTAGTAAGTTATGGATTCTTGACATTGTTACTTAGGAAGTAGATTAGACTGTATTGCATGGGTGGAGATGTGCTACCAAGTAGTTACATCACGGGGCGGTTCGCCGTGTCCCTGTCCAACGATGTGTGTCGGACTTACTTCCTATGTGGGGTAGTTGGTGATAAAGCACATTAGGAGTATCAATGCTTGATATGAAGTTTCTAAAACGTTTTGTTATGATTAGTGCTAGCTACACTAGTTGTATCGTGTGGGTAAAGTGCACAACCTCTACAGAGTGTTAAAATAGTCGCGTTCGCGGTCATGGACATGCTCGAGGATTTCACACGAGGGGTAGATTTTCATAAAACTGTGGGAAGGGAGCTGTGTGACCTAAGTCATATGGCTGTGTGAATAACTTGACTAGGCTATGTGTCTTTGTGAACTAAAATTGTTAAATTATTATTGTTTATTTGTTTTACTTTATGTTTTCAATCTATTATTCATGTTCAAACTGCAAATGTTGCATTTCTGCAAAAGAACTACAGAAGCCATTCCTTTGGAATAAGCCATCATGTATAATTGCATTCTGTGGTATGACTTGCGAGTACGGTTGTGTACTCATGCTTGCTAAATCAAATCAACAGAAGCGGAGGAGTCATCTCCTGCTTTCGAGGAGGAGTTCATCGAAGGTGCTTGATCGTAGGGTCTTGATCCTAGTCGGTTGTCTAGGGCGAATTGATGGGATTCCACTAAAGTTATCTGTTCCGCTGCTATTTAATTCTCTGTCAGCCTTGTGTGGCTTAATAAGTGTAAACTCGACCATAAGGTCAAAATCATTATTTGTTAATCAAATTACTCGTTTATGCTATTAATCGTCTTGTGTGGATCGATATTCATCTATGTTGACACTGTGTATACTAGCGTGATCCTGGACTAGTGTATTATACATAGAGGGTCCATAATTGCATTTTTGGGTCCCGACATTTGGTCATTGAAGAAGCCTTGTTGTACCTAGAATCGACTAGAACTTTCCTAAGTTTCAAGGATATTCACGCTAACAGTTTTCATGTAGAGACTGAAGAAGAGTGTGGTAAAAAATACCAGCTCATTATAAAGCACGAAGAAAGTAAATAGGGTATAGGACTCATTCATTTGAAACTAAGCTATACTACACTAATATTAAGGCACTTACAGCCTATACTACCCTGAAAACCATATTTAGAAGCTCTGAACTTTTCTGTCTCTGGCATGATAGGTTAGGCCACCTAGGTCTTAGGATGATCAGAAATATAATTTACAATTCATAGGGACATAACATCAATGTAAATAATTTCCCAAATTAGGAAGATTTTGTGTGCCACATATGTGCCACCGGAAAATTAATTATTAGACCCTCTGCTCTGAAAGTGCAGATGTAGCCTGCATTCTTGGAACGCATCCAGGGAGATATTTGCGGTCCTATTCAGCCCCTATCAGGGCTATTTAGGTATTTTATGATGCTCATCGATGCTTCCTCGAAATGGTTGCACATATGCTTGTTGTCTACGAGAAATCATGCTTTTACAAAGTTAATCTCGTAGATAATTAGAATTAAAAATAATTTCCCTGATCATCATCTGAAGTCCATCAGAATAGACAACACCAGAGAATTTGCTTCGAAGGCATTTGATGATTTTTGGATGGAAATGAGAATTAAAGTTGAGCATTCCGTACCACATGTCCACACCCAGAATGGACTAGTAGAGACATTAATTAAAAGGATTAAATTTATTGCCCAACCATTTTTGCAGAATTGTAATTTACCAACTACATGTTGGGGACACACAGTACTGAACGCAACAACTCTCATCAATTTTAGACGATCGGCATATAACATCCATTCACCTATGCAAATAGTGTAGGGGTCAGCACAAAAAATTTCTCATCTCCTCTAATTTGGGTACAAGGTTTATGTACATATACCACCACTACAGTGAACTGCAATGGGCCCTCTCCACAAGTATGGGATATACATTGGTTATGAGACTGTATCCATAATCAGGTATTTGGACCCTATGACAGGAGATTTGTATACTGTCCGATTCGCTGATAGTATAATTGATGAGGATAGTTTCCCGCCATTAGGAAGAGGAAATCAACCCCTTAATGAAAAATATCAGAAAATAATGTGGCAAGCCGCGAGAATCCATGCACATGACCCACGCACTAGTGAAGCAAATAGAGAAGTCCAGAAGATAATTGATTTGCAAGCATTAGCAAATCAATTGCCTGACCACTTTAGTGACTTAAAGAGCGTGACCAAGTCGTATGTGCCTGTAGGCAGTGCACTGGAGAGAGTTGAAATACCAAAGAAAATTGAAGGTACCCCTAATTCAGCCCAAAGGCCTCAGAATAAAAGGGTGAGAACACCAGCCCCTCGAATCCTAAGTAGCCAGGGACGCCTAGTGAAAAAGGATAAGAAGGATTTGACACAGCCAATCACTGAAGTTCCCCAGAACTAGAAGGGGAGCCAGTTGAGACCTGGCACCAGTATGGAACCTTCAGGAAAAGGTATACCGGATTTGAACATTCCTATGAAGGGAGATACCAGCATGGATGTGTGCGCACACATCAGAGCTGAAAAACTAAAGGGACTTGCCCCTGTAATTGAAAGCAGCGGTGAGTAAGTAGAAGCATTAGAAGAATCGCACTATGAAGAAATAGCTATAAACTATGTGACCACGGGAGAATCTATGAATAGGACAACAGCCAATGTCGATATATATTTTGCAAAGAAAATTGCCTCAATCATCAATCTTGATCTAGAGCTTACATCGCTCGCTGAATATAAGAAAATATCAAATTAGGAAGACTGGAAGAAGGCAATAGAAACTGAATTATTATATCTAAATAAAATAGAGGTGTTTGGGCCTGTAAGCCATACGCCTCCCCATGTGCACCCCGTAGAGCATAAGTGAGTATTTGTTCGAAAGAGAAATGAAAATAATGAAGTTGTAAGATATAAAGCCAGGCTCGTTGCACAAGGTTTCACTCAACGCCCAGGGGTTAATTATGAAGAAACCTATTCCCCGGTCATGGGTGGTGTTACCTTTAGATATTTAATCTCGATGGTAGTGAACTTAAATTTAGAAATGAAATTGATGGATGTGGTAACTGCATTCCTTTATGGAAACTTAGATTCAGATATTTATATGAAGGTACCTGAAGGTATCCCTGTCCCGAACCAAGACATAGCAAATAGAAATTTGTACAGTGTGAAACTCACAAACTCACTGTACGGACTTAAGTAATCAAGCAGGATATGGTATAATCACTTAAGCAACTTTCTATGCAAGAAAGGCTACACGAACAATGAAGATTGTTCCTGTATATTTATACGATGATCCTAGAATGAATTTTGTATAATCTCAGTGTATGTAGATGATCTGAATATCATCGGAACAATGGAGGATATTAAGGAAGCAAGCTCTTACCTAGAGTCAGAGTTCGAAATAAAATATTTGGATAAAACCATTGCCTAGGCTTATAGCTTGAGCATGCCCCTGAAGGGATATTAGTGTATCAGCAAGCTCTTACCTAGAGTCAGAGTTTGAAATGAAATATTTAGAAAGGTTCGGCTTTGAAAAGGCATACCCTTCAAAAGTGCCGATGGTCGGGAGGTCCTTCTAGCAAGATAAGGATCCGTACAGACCTAAAGAAGAGGGAGAGGAAGTCTTAGGACCGGAATTCCCGTACTTAAGTGCAATCGGAGCACTCATGTATTTAGCAAACCGCACTAGACCGGACACTGCATTTGCCGTAAACCTATTAGCAAGGTACAATGCAGAACCTACCAAAAGTCATTGGCAGGGAATAAAGGACACCTTCCGATACCTCCAAGGAAGCAAAGACCTTGGTATGTTCATGTTGAAAACCATTTGTGAAGTAACAGAGATGGTTCTGAGTAAGAACCGTCTGTGATATTACATCACAGACGGTTTTTGTGTGAAACTGTCTATGATTCGCAGCGCTGGAGGGCGAAATTTTTTGAACGCGTGCGTGGGAGGCAAAATGTTTTGGCATCATCCTTATATATTATAGCCACCCCTGCCTTGTTTTCAATCAGTCTCTCCCTCTTCCCTCCACACGCTGAGCTCCGGCGACCGCACTCGATTCCTTGGTGCGGTTCGGCGAGGAGACGCAGCCTGCTGTTTCACGGCGCCTCCGGTGAGCGGGCGTTGCGGCTTGACCAGTACTGCAAGATCTGGCCGCTCCCATCTTGGCCTCAGGTGAGCACGAATTTTTGCCTCCAAATCCCCGTCTTGGTTTCCTTCTCACTCTGATTTCGTCCCCTGCATCATGTCAGATTTTGTTCTCAATGAGGACCCCCATCTGTGGTCAACAAGGGAGGCCAATTTAGTTCGAGATGGATGCCTCTAATCGACCTCACCCTCGTCAGAGAGTGAGCCATTGATTGAGAGAGAGAGAGAGAGAGAGAGAGAGAGAGAGAGAGTATATTTTAATTACCTTCTTGCAAACTATCGAAAGAGCATATGGAAACTACTGTCCAACAAACTAAAAAACCATTTGTGATAGCTTTTTTCACAGATGATTAAAAAACCATCTGTAATGACCACATAGTATCACTGACCCATAATGTCAGATGGTTTTGAATCATCTGTGATTACCTTTTTTGTAGTAGTGAGCCCTGGATGCTAAGCCATGTGAAAATCTTGCAGATTTATTCACTAAGTTACTTCTAGCATCTAGCTTTAAAAGATGCATACGTGGAATTGGAATGATGAGACTTAGAGAAGTGCATAACTCAAGGGAAGAATCTTCACGGACTCCTTACTGAAACTTGATCATGAAGATCGAGTACCCAAAGAATAAATCCTGGAGATTGAATAAAATTGGGTGGATTGTACTCTTTTTCCCTTGACGAATTTTCCTGAAGTTTATCGGCTAAGGTTTTTAATGAGAAAATTCATGCAACGTAATAGAACATGTATCGTGTACTCTTTCTCTAAATTTTTCCCACTAGGTTTTTATGGAGTTTTGACGAGGTATGAACATGTCGGATGAGTGCCCAAGTGGGAGTGTTAGGAAATCTAGGCCTGGACCTTGCAGGCCTGGCCCATGGTGGGCTCCTCATTCACCAGTAGACTATATATAGGAGGGGACCCCCAATCATTGTACGGGCCTTTTGAGAATATGAATAAAGAGAAAGAAAGAAGTTCTCCACATATCTTTGTGTTCAATCTACTATTCTTACATTATTGTGTGTGATTCTCCTACGAGTTCCCAATCGGACTAGACTTGTCAGCGACGGTTTCTCAAAACATGCATCCAGTATCCTGATGTAACCAACCAAACAATATCTCAGCACAGCCTGGTCTAACAGAAACATGCAACCAAACAATTCCCATTGCATCCACCCAGCCTAGCTAGCTTCAGCCTGGATGACCCGTATAGGTCTAGCTAGGGGCATGCAGACAAGCAAACACACCCTCTGATACTCGGGCGTTGAAAAGTCAGCACATGAAAAAAAATGCTTCTACCAGGCTTTTGCCTGTTTTGTCCTAGGCCAAAGTCCAATCCAGAACTGCCATTTGGGATCAAAATGTTCTTGATGTTTCTTGAAAAAAAGGATATGAATGAAAACCAATAACCAAAAAAATCTTGGTTCGTGCAACTCCTTTAAGCCTAAAATCCTATCGGTTAAATCCTGGGAGGTTTGAGGCGAGGGGAGGGTGGCCACGTCGCCTCTTTTCCCTGTGCCATCCGATCTTCCACTGCTTTCCTTGTCGTCTGTCAGATCTTCCTTTGGTTTTGCTCACTTGCAATTTCGTCGTGTTCTGAGCTGTCCAATGCTCTTGCTGCGTCCTTCCCCACCGTCCGATTCCTTATGGCGGAATGCTCCCACGCGTTACCACCTCGCACTGCCTCTTCGCTCCACTAACACGAAGCCTGCACGTCGTCGTCTCTCTCGATTCTTCCTCCTCCTTCGTTGCTCGCCCGTGCACCCCCGCCTCCTTCCTCTTCCCCACGAGCTCTCCCTCCCTTCCCCTTCCCCTTCCCCGCTTCAATTGCCTCCCCAACTCCGAGAGCGGCGGCCTCCCCCCACCACTCCATTGCGACACACGTGAAACCCTAGCCATATCTGGACGGCAGCGATGTCGAACCCCTAATCTGCTGCATCGGCAGCGGCCAGATATGTAAGGTGGAGAGAAGAATGAGGACCACACATTAGTATTGATCACAAAGCTTACGCCTTTATACATGTACATGAGTAATCACCAACAAACTAACACTAGCTATACTCAAGGAGAACCATCAAGCGTGGTCTGCGATTCGCTAACAAATGACCCCATGATGTGGCGTCGTTGCTGCGGCGACGCATGCATCGCTTCAATTCCTTGAAGCTTCTTGTCGGAAGACCCTTTGTCATTACGTCTGCGAATTGTTGTGTAGTAGGTACATGTAGAACCTTGCATTGTCCATGACCACTTTTTCCCTGGACGAAGTGGACATCGGCTCAATGTGCTTGGTACGCTTGTGATGCACCGGATTAGAGCTCATGTAGCGGCGGAGACATTGTCGCAAAAACCACCGTTGCCTTCTCCAATTGGCACTCGAGTTCACCCAAGAATTGCGGATCCAGTGCATTCGGCCACGGCATTAGCGACGCCTCGGTATTCAACCGGCACTCGATCGAGGCGGTCGGTGTCTTTTGGAAGACCAGAGATCATTGCATCGCCCAGAACACACGAACCCCGATGTGGATCGGCGAGTGTCGGGCACCGCCCAATCGGCGTCCGAGTAAGCGACAAGCTCAATTTGTCGAGCGCGGAGGTGAAGACCGAGGTTTGTCGTTCCACGGACATAACGGAGGATCCTCTTCACGAGATTGATCTTGCGATGGTTGGAGCATGCATGTGAAGGCAAGCTTGTTGGACCGCATACTGCAAGTCAGGGCGCGTCATCGTCAAGTACTGAAGAGCGCCAACAATGCTTCGGTAGTTGGATGCATCGTGATGGACAACAATGGGCGGTGGTCTTTGAAACCTTCCGGTAGTGTCGATCGGTGATTCCGCAGGCCGCAATCTGTCATCTTGCACGCGGTCGAGAAGATCGAGAGCATACTGTTGTTGCTGAAGGAAGAAACCATTGGTTGTGCGCTGAACCTGGATGCCGAGGAAGTAGTGTACCGGGCCCATGTCCTTGAGGGGGAACTCGGCATTGATGGTGTGGATGACGCGGCGGAGGGTATCGATGGACGTGGCCGTAAGCAAGATGTCGTCGACGTAGAGGAGAAGGTACACGGACTCCTTGCCTGTGTGAAGAACGAACAGGGAGTTGTCGGAGCGAGTCGGTTGGAATCCCATCGAGCCGAGGAACGCCGCGAGTCGTGTGTACCAGGCCCGGGGTGCCTGTTTGAGTCCGTAGAGGCTCTTTGAGAGACGGCAGACGAAGTCCTTGCGCGATGCATCGATGAAGCCCGCCGGCTGTCGCGCGTACACCTGTTCGTCGAGGATGCCGTGAAGGAAGGCGTTGTTGACGTCCAGTTGGTGTACAGGCCAGCCACGCGATGCAGCCAGTGTGAGCACCGTCGCGCATCAGAAGCCGCTTGACGACGGACGAGATGTCTCGCCGTAGTCGATGCTGGTATTGCGTAAATCCGCGGACCACCCATCTCGCCTTGTACCGATCGAAGTTGCCATCGTCCTTGAATTTGTGGCGGAAGATCCACTTGCGGCTGACAACATGTGCTCCAGGAGGCCGAGGAACGAGCTCCCATGTCGCGTTGCCAAGTAGTCGTCGAACTCCGATTGCATCGGCGAACGCCGATTCGGATCTGTAGGGTTGATGCACCGTCGAGGATCGGGAGATCGGCGTCGTTATTGCGATGGCGGCGTAAGCGTGGGTTCGGCTTGAACGTGCCCACACGCGACCGGTGACCATCGGGTGAGGCGCGGGGCGGCGATGGCGCCGGTGTGGCGGCGGTCATCTCGGTCGATCTGGCGATACTCGAGGCGGTGACGGGGAAATGTAGCGGCGTAGTGGCGGCGAAGTGGAGTCTTTGGGGTCGCCGGAGTGGGTGCCGTCGATGGAGCTAGTGGAGGAGCACCGGCGGCCGGTGCGCGCCGTCTTATTGAGCCATGGTTGGTTGCACGGAGAGGGTGGATCTTGGCCGGTGGTTGTTGTAGAAGGACCGGATCGGTAGAGCTTAGATCGGTCGCCACGGATCGTATCTTGCGAGTTGTTGGCGGGAATGTAGCTGGCACAGAACGGAAGGAAAAGACCGCCGTCGAAGTAGACGTCTTGTGAAGTAAGGACCTTCCGCGTCGAGAGGTCATAGCAGCGATAGCCGCGGTGATCCTGCGAGTAGCCAATAAAAACACAAGCCGTAGATCGAGGAGATAACTTGTTAGGGCTAGTGGATGATGTGTTTGGGTAGCATAGGCAGCCAAAAGCCCTCAAGGACGTATAGTCTGGATCACAGTGGAAGAGTAAAGAGAAGGGAGTGGACAGGGACTTAGGCTTGCAAGGCCTTCGGTTCAGCAGGAACGTGGAGGTGTGCAAGGCTTCGACCCAGAACACAGGTGGGAGCGCAGCATGAAGGAGGAGAGCGCGAACACCGTCGTTCAATGTGCGCAGGATGCGTTCGGCCTTTCCATTTTGTTGGGATGTGTAAGGACAAGAAAGGCGAAGGAGAATGCCGTGGTCAGAGTAGAATCTGCGTAGGATAGTGTTGTCAAATTCGCGTCCGTTGTCAGTCTGGAACGCCCGAATGGGACGAGCGAACTGAGTGCGGGCGAGGGAATGGAAGGACATGATCGTGCGTGCTACGTCGGACTTATGACGAAGAGGGAACGTCCACACATAGTGCGTGAAGTCGTCGAGCAGCACAAGGTAGTACTGAAATCCAGTGAAACTCGAGACAGGTGAGGTCCAAACATCGCAATGCACTAAATCAAAAGGAGCAACAGTCTTCTGCGGAGAAGAAGCAAAGGGTAGCCGCACATGTTTGCCTATACGACATGCATGACAGGTGTGTGACAGCTCCTTATTACAAGTGAAATTAAAGGATTGTAAGAGACGATTTAAATGACTCGATCCGGGGTGACCAAGCCGTTGATGCCAAAGATCGAAGAGAAACAAAGAATGAGGCAAAGGTGTAGAAGGGTGGTGGCGTCTGCGGAGAGGATAGAGATCGCGGTCTTTATCCTGCGAGTATCATTTGCCTTCGTGTGTCGATCCTTGACAGAGAAACCAAGATTGTCAAATTCAATTGTGATCGGATTGTCACGTGTGAGAGCTCGAGCAGATATTAAGTTTTGATTAAAGATGGAGAAACAAGAACATTATCAAGAACAAGAGGTTGATAGGAAGTCGGTATAGATGAAGAGCGATGTGAGTAATGGGAAGGAGGTACCATTACCAGCGATGATGCGTGTGGAAGATGAATTGGGTGTGAGGAGGAGAGGTTACGGATCCTGCGCCATGTGGGAGGAGGCACCGTGTCGAGGAACCGGTCGTTGGTGGAGTTGGGTTCTTTGCGGCGAGAGGTTGGTGGCGTGGTGAGGAGTTGAGGTCCATCTACGAGGATCTTGGCGTGACGTGGGCTGAGGTGCATGGAGGAGGCCGAGCACCAAGGACACCGGCGATGGCGGCGCAGTCTGTGACGGTCCTTGGAAGGGCCACGCTTGCACCATGCCGGTCCACGGGTTCATGCTAGGCCAGAAGCCAGGGGGCGGTGTAGGGTTGGAGTAGGCGGCCTTCTTCTTCTTCTTCTTGGTGGGGTAGGAGAATGTTGCGTGCGAACGACCAGTGTTGGAGGAGCCGACCGGGGTCGATGGCGAGGGAGGGAATTTGCCAGTTCTGGAGCCACCGTGAGACGTAGGCACGCCGTGCGTGGTCTGTGCGACGAGGGCCGCCGCAGCCTGGAGTTGGGCGCTTGACGGAGCCGTGGTTGACGACGCACCAGCTGAGTTGGCTTGCGCGACGAGGGCCGCAGCTGCCTGGAGTTTCTCCGATTCGTTGATGCGGTGTTCCTCGAGCTGCAGCATGGAGCGCGTCTTGAGGAACGACGGAAGGCGCCGGCGCATCGTGATGTGGGGGATGGCGTGGTGCAGACGGGTGTTGAGGCCGCGGACGATGTTGTAGATCAGGTCCTTGTCGTTGACCGGAGAACCGAGGCCGCCAAGTCGATCAGCCATCGCCTTCATGCGGGAGCAGTAGTCGAGCACCGGGAGATCGCCTTGATAGAAGGTGCGGAATTCGGCGCCGAGGTAGACCGCACGCGTGGCCTTGTTGTCGCGGAACAGGGAGCGCACGCCGGTCCAGAGGGAGTGGGCGGTGTCGGCGTCCTCGGAGACGATGGCGAGGAGCTCGGGGGAGATGCGGTTGTAGAACCAGGAGACGACGGCGCGATCGTTCGCACTGTCGTTGTCGCCCTTAGCGCGGTGCGTCGGCGTGGTCGCGGAGATCGTCTTGGCCGAAGACGGCGGAGAAGGAACGAGCCAGTGGTGTAGTTGGCGTCATTGAGATCGAGATGATCGGACGCGCGATCGATGTTGATGCCATGGACGACGGTCGGGAAGCCGCCTCGGTTTGGGCGCGAGCGTGTCTGGCGGCAGACTTCAGCGTCGAGTTGTCGAGGCGATTTACGAAGAAGAAGAGGAGGAGGGCATGGTGGCGAGGCGGTTGCAGAGAGCAGCGGAAAATTAGGATCGTAGATGCTCTGATACCATGTAAGCGGTGGAGAGAAGAATGAGGACCACACATTAGTATTGATCACAGGCTTACGCCTTTATACATGTACATGAGTAATCAGTCAACAAACTAACACTAGCTATACTCAAGGAGAACCACTGAACGTGGTCTGCAGTTCGCTAACACAGACGACAACACGGTGTCAGGGTACTCATCCTATGAGATCGACCTCATCGCGGCTCGCTACGCCTGTGACCTGCTCCCCTACCCCTCCGCCACCGACGCCTTCGACGCACAGGTGGCCACGAGGCGATCCGTCGAAGATGAGAGTAGCCCGTGTCCTATTTGGTTAATTGGTTGGATTCTCCTACGTTTCCTACTAGATCAACCTCATCACGGCTCGCTACGCCAGTGACCCGCTCCCCTACCCCTCCGCCGCCGGCGCCTTCAACGCGTAGGTGGGCATGAGGAGATCCGTCGAAGGTGAGAGTAGCCCGTGCCCTTTTCGGTTAATTGGTTGGATTCTCCTATGTTTACTGGGTAATGCCACTGATTTTTGCCGGATACATGAGTGCATAAGCGTATTCGTTTTGAAACAAACGTTGACTGCGTGCTCTATGACTGCTTGTTGGTACGAGATTGGTAACAAAGTAGCAATTGCTTGTGGCATTTAGCACCTATCACTATCAGCATGTGTTGGTAGAGGGCATAAATTGTGGTTGCCTGCTATTGCTGCTGCTCCAGCTTGTATTATATTCCAATATATAGGATCTATGAACATATTTGTGATATTATGTGAATCATGCAGCTACGTAATTCGACGCATTTTAGGTTAAAACGCAGTAGAGGATGGATAAGGAGAACGCATATCATGATTTAGTATCGACGGTGCCCCTAGCTTGTACTTATGCATGTCTCATAATCAGTTGTTGACTTGTTTCTAAGCGTTGATACGAGTGAGGTGCGGAGTGAGACCATTTCATTTAGTCCAAGGGTTAGTTGTTGTATGATCGAAGCAATTCAAGATCACCAACCTATCTTTTCCACTGGCCTCTCAGTCAAACAAGTTTTTGATAGGTCTTTCTTGAGTAGCTTGGACTTCATTGTGTACATTGAATGCACTTTTGGGGCTTCTCCAAGTTGGAGGAAATTATGTGGTAGTCTCTTGGACTTGGAAGGGTTTCTAGCAGCAAGAACTTCATACTGGAGTTTTGTCCTTTTCAAACATCTCACAACGTTGCACGTAGAACAGTTTAAAAAATGCATTGTTAGAATTTTGAAAGAGGAGAAACCTTACCAACTGTACATGAAAGCTGAAAGTTTGGATCTTACAAATAGTAAAGATTGACAAAGGATTGAGCAAACCTTCTAGCGATTTTCTGATATAAGGTGTTATTGCTATCACATAAGTGAATTTATTGATTTTCCTATCATATTAGCGAACTTGTGCTTGATCCTTCGATGACTAGACATGTCTTGTTTTCTTATGAAGTGTGACGTACAATGTTGACAATTTGTTTCTATATTTTTGGTACAAAGCAAAATGCAGGTCTATTTTTTTAAAGTGTTTAGAGATAGTTCATGTGATATTCTGTAGATGCGCTTATGCAAGTCTATTTTTGAGGTGTTAGAGATAGCTCCCATTATTGTATTAGCGTTAATATTGCTAGCAGTGAAAATAACAGAAAAGTTTCTCTGAACCAACTCAGCAGTAAGAGTAAAGAAAGTCAAGTTTCCAAGAATGGGATTGACAGCATCTACTTGAAAAACAATAGCCACAGGATACTTACAGTGTTCATTCTAGGGTATGTACCCATGCTAATTGGCATGTGAGCTAATCCGTCGTATAGATAGTGCAATTTTGACCAATGAAATAAGCAGCAGCTATATGCTTGCAAGGTAAAATCAGTTATATTTTCCACATTTATGATATTTAATTTTCATGGCAACAGCATCTTTTGCATTCCTTTTTGTCAATTCATTTTGGATAAATGCTAAATTAAGATGTAGATGCTACTTCATTTGTATTCCTATCTTATACCCTGAATTAATCTCTCTTCTTCTCATTTGTCCATCTGTACATATAGTTTTTTGTACGTTTTTAAGAGAATTGTGCACTTAAATAGTTCAGTGAATTCCTCTTCACAGGGAGATATAAAGTTCATTTCCACACTGTGATAAGTGGAGGAGAAGAAGCCTAGGAAGAGAATATTTTTTAGTGCCGAATACATGATGATGTTGCATGACTGCAGAAAGGTAGATATACTGTGCAGCCATAGGGTTGATAGTTTTGCGCATTTCACATCGAGATGTATTCTACTGCGCATTTATCAATAGTAATGTTTTTCTACAATTGCATGCCCTGCATCTCCTGCCAGCCACCTTGTCTTCAGCGTCCTTGAGGCAAGTTGGATGGAGTTTGAGCTGGTCAGCAGAAATAGGCAACCTATCGACTGTGTATTCGTTGACTTCTACTGTGTAGACAGTGTGAGTGGACTAAAAATTGCAAATGCGATGAGCCTGATTCAGATTAGGTAAATAACATTTGTTTCAAAGTCCCCTTATAGTATTTGGTACCTAAAAATCTTTCATTTCTATGAAACAAAGATAAAGATTTTTGGCATTTTCTGTGGATATTCCCACATTATTTAGTTGATTAAAAAGTCCAGCCTTGATAGTGCATGCTCCTAGGTATGAGGTAAATTTCAGTTATTTCAGTCTTTCCATAATAATTGGCAATTGCTTTTCTTTCCAGGAGATTATCTGGAACCAATACTTCATTTGGTGAACCCTCAGTATCAGTAAGATTTCTATGAAAAATAGACATGCAAATCTGACAATCTTTTCATACATCATTTCTTCCTGACAAATTACTCGTCCTCCATCTTTTCATAGCTATTGCTTTCAATTTTGTAGTGGTGCTTGGGGTGCTCGCTCTCCAATACCTGAAAACAACACCATTGCAATTAACAAACATGTAAACCTCAGATATGTAATATTTACACATTGTTTTTCTGTGAACACTAATTGCACATTGTTCCAAGAAGCATACTCTCTTATGTGTAGGCTGTTCCTCCAGCGTATCACATAGAAGCACAATGCTTAATTTTTTACTTGGTTTTGACATATGTTATGTTGTGGTTAGTCCAAACAAGAAGGATCTGTTTTTGCAACAGCGGGTGATGCATGTGCTTATTGCTGCGTTGTGGTACGTACTATCTTATGCTAAATACGATGTATAGGAGTACTTAAATAGTTGGAAGGAAATATGTTCTGCTTAAGAATCATTTGTGTCATACTTTCATAATATTAGTGTTCTATGTGACTCCTTGAGGATGCAGCTAATAGTATTCCTTATCATCGATGCTTCTCTCAGGAGAGTAGTAAATGTCAAATGCCCTTCAAGGGGCATACTGACTATTTGCACACCATCGTGGTTCGTGAGATAAACCACCAGGTTAGTTCATTATTTTAGGACTATAATATTATTTGATATCAACAATCCTATATTTCTTTGGCAACTGTTACCAAATACACTTGTTCTTTTTTCAGGTGGTAACATGATCAGAGGATGGGACAACCTGTATCTAGGGTGAACAGTCCTTTCAATTAGAGAAATTTTATACTTTTGTTTTGTGAACCAAATGTGGCTTATTCATGCTCTTCTTGTTCCTACTGATATTGAAAGAAATATTAACCTCCTTTTTTCTGTACTGAGAGAAAACAGGCAATAAGCTATAGCAACCTCTGTTCCTATTGGTTGTATAGTTGTACTTGTTTCAAATCTGGTCATAGGACACAACATGTTAACAAATTCTATCATATGCTGTGCATTGAGCTATCAAATTGTTGTGTGTTAAACACGCAAATGTTAGCTAACCGATGGATCCACAGTCCAATAGCTTCATGTTCTGTATGGAATTCTCGATTAGTGTACTAGGTTGTGTTACAAAGTAACCAGGTTCAGGTCTTTTTGCCTTTCTAACATGCGAGATTGCAACGGTGCAGGTCTTACATGCCATGCACCGTATACAAGTTCTCTTTAATAGTCCTAAAAAGTAGTTACATTTTTCATCTGTATGGCCTATTGTTGTAATGGCAACCTGCATTACTATATACCAATTGGAATTTTTTTATTTTGGTGGGGTCAAATTTGTCTCTATGGACTGTGCTTTAAATGGAAATGGGATGGGAAGGCAATTCCTATGCTCTGCACCTCAACATTTTCTGGCATTATCTCGGTGCGCAAATGCGCGCACCGGGCTACTAGTATGGCATGATTGGTGGCAGCAAAAACGCAATGCATGATAAACAGAGCTAGTCTCTAACGAGTGCTGCATGTATATTGTCAATCCAGCTCCTGGCGGGTTTGTATTGTCACCGACGGTCTCTGACTGTCGGCCACCTACCAAGCTTCGCAGAAAGCCGAAAGAAAGAAAACACCAGCCGGGGTGCTAGTCTTAATATGAGAGAGATGGGATTGAGATCAGAGCTAAGAGGGAGAGAGACCGGAGCTGAGAGACGGAAGAGAGATGAGAGAGAGAGGGACCACATGTATGATGTATCTGCCTCCACATGATTTTTTTTTTGGAACCGTATTTTGCGTCCCATGTGCACCAGTATCAAAATATTTGTCATTGAGGGAAGGATGGTAGTTATTGCAACGATTACACTCCCTATCCCTATTTAAATATTTTGAAAGGGGTGAAATGATTATAGTATGTCATTTTATAAGGGTATAGATGGTTATTTCTTATTAATTTTTTCTAAGATTTAGTGTTTCTTTGGTCTGTACATATTGTGAATAGAGGGAGTACCCATGCATCCACTTTGTTTTACTTGTAACCTACGTACTAAGGTTAGTCAATGTACTAGAGGTGCAATCGGAGCGGATACAGACAGATATCGCTCCTGCTATATCATATTCCGTATTTTTTTCTCGAATTCGGAGTCGGACACGGATATTTTTGGATAACCATTTCTCCATCCCGTATTTGCTCCGCGAACCTTCAGTTGGTCAGAAAAAAATTATCCGTTTCTTTTGCACCCCCTACACAGGGCATTGGACAGTAGGAGTACAACTAGAGTGAACACGAAGAGACTAATCGCTGATATGTCGAAGGAAAAATACTAAGTATCTACTGCCTACTCAGATACAGCAACCCATCTATCTGTCATCTTATTCTAAAGTAAAGTCACAACAAACTTTTTTTTAACACCTAACATACGGACAAATACGAACGGGATCTCACTCCTTCCGTCGCGGGCAGAAATTATGTGGTCCGTTTACGCCTGTCGTCAGTAACCACGCCGAGCTTCTCGGGGTGGGGCCAAATGGGACCAAACCGTCGCTAATTTGTCTACCCGGAATGATATGAACGTGCTGCTACTATGGTGTGACTGCTCGCCAACGTTCGTCGCTAGCTCTTTATTGTGATCTGAAGCCAATAACTGATGGCTGTGATGGTCTCAGCTGCGTTGATGGGGCTCTCTACCAACTCTAACGCTGCGCGCACATGTCATATGTGGTCCGGTTATGAAAGGCTTGTCCTGAATGCTGCTATCTTGTTGCGTTCTCTTTACGTGAATGCACACGACAGATGTACGTTCCTATCATAATCAATACTAGGAAGTTACCCGCGCCCAGCTGAAGCGGCCGTCGGGTATGTGGGCTGGAGACGCGTAGCAGGCCCACGAGACACTCGGACGCCGTGGCCGCTCGAGCGGACGGGCTTCGCACGAAGCGCAGCACATGAAATCGGCCGGGCGCGGGCGCTGGTGGAGCACGAATGCACGATCGGACGGCCTCCATTTTCTGGGTGACGTGGACGCACGGTTGGGCAGCCTTTCTTCCAGATTATATAATAGGTAATACTTGATTCTATTGAATTTTTGACAAACATCTATTCGAAATTAATTAATATCAAGCAGTATTTAAGGCCTCTAAGTCGGGAGGTTAGTATGGTACGTGATCTTTTTTAACATAGGTAGGATTATGTTCTTACTTGAATTTTTTTATAAATAATATTATTTTTTAAAATAATTACAAAAATAAATAGTCGTCCCAAAAAATTATAAAACTAGGCTAATGTCGTCGTTTGAACTGACGACAGGAAGTGAACAGTATTCCGAAAGGGACCTAGGAATTTTTAAATATAGCAGATGAGTTCATAACATCACAAAATTTTTTGTGGAATCTCCGACATAGTGTACTTGCTTGTATATTTTTTCTATAATTTTTTGAGCTACGAAGTTTTCTCCAAAATTCATTTAAGTATAATCTTTGTAGGAATTTCTAAATATATAAAATGAGGTCCAAATATTATGAATATTTTTGAATGCTCCGTACATAGTGGACTTAATTATGTAATTTTTTCAGAATTTTATATGTTCTGAAATTGTCTTGCAAATTCTGAATTTAGGTTTCCGACATAGTGTACTGGATTGTGTAAACCCTTAATTTTTTAGACAATTTCAGAACATATAAAATTCTAAAAAAATTACACAATTAAGTCTACTATGTAAGGAGCGTTAAAAAAATTCATAATATTTGGACCTCATTTTATATATTTAGAAATTCCTACAAATATTATACTTAAATGAATTTTGGAGAAAAATTCAGAGCTCCAAAAATTATGAAAATATTATACAAACAAGTATACTGTCTCGGGAGACTCCACAAAAAAATTTCATGAATGTTGGAGCTCATTTGAAATATTTGAAAATTCATAGGTCCCTGTCGCAAATTGAACTGACGACAGAAACCTCCCCCACTGTTCAGGGTCTATGTCGTCAATTAAAATAACGATATGAGCATGTCGCCTAATTTTGTAATTGTTTTGGATGACTATCTAGTTTTGTAATTTTTTTTAAAAAAGAATATTATTTTAAAAAAAATTTGTTCTTACTTGCTGTCTCGCATGAACCTTAATTGCAGCAACTAATTATCTCATGTTAGTAACCGTTTAACTAAACTGATGCAGTTACATGTGAACCTTGAAGTGACCAATAATTGATGGCATCCCAACAAACCAAACTCATTTAGTGCTGTGTGCCCTTGTGAGCTGCACTCTTCCGCGCTCTTCGTTCTCCCACATCATTCTTCACTGCACTTTTGTGCGTGTGCCCTTGTGAGCTGTGAGTGCAACAATGGCTGAGTTGGTGATCGGGCCGTTGGTCACCATGGTGAAGGACAAGGCGTCCAGCTACCTTCTGGACCAGTACAAGGTGATGGACGGCATGGAGGACCAGCGCAAGATCCTGAAGCGCAAGCTGCCTGCCATCCTTGATGTCATCGAGGAAGCGGAGGAGAAGGGAGCTTACCGACCTGGAGTAAGAGCTTGGCTTGACGACCTCAAGACGGTGGCCTACGAGGCGAATGACGTCTTTGACGAGTTCAAGTACGAGGCACTCCGACGTGACGCCAAGGAGAAGGGACACTACAACAAGCTCGGCATGGATATTGTAAGCCTCTTCCCTGCTCATAACCCCATTCTGTTCCGGTACAGGATGGGCAACAAGATGCGAAGGATTGTGCAGACGATCGAGATCCTTGTCACGGAGATGCACGCCTTTGGGTTCAAACAACTGCAGGAAGCACCACCATCCAATGATTGGCGGAAGACAGATCCTATCATGCTCGAGTCTGAGGAGGATATTGTCAAAAGATCCAGACATGAAGAGAAGGAGAAGATTGTGAAGATATTGCTTGATCAAGCTTGCGATAGTGATCTGAGAGTCCTTCCCATTGTTGGGATGGGTGGGGCTGGGCAAGACCACCTTTGCGCAGCTCATTTACAATGACCCTGAAATCGAGAAGCATTTCGAGCTCCACAGGTGGTGTTGTGTGTCAGATGATTTTGACGTTGGAAATATTGCAAATGGCATCTGCAAGACCACAGAGAAAGATCGTGAAAAAGCATTGCAGGACCTCCAGAAAGAAGTAAGTGGAAAGAGGTATCTGATTGTGTTGGATGATGTATGGAATCGTGATGCTGATAAGTGGGGAAAACTGAAGACCTGCCTTAAGCAAGGTGGCAAGGGTAGTGCAATACTGACAACAACTCGTGATGCAGAAGTAGCTCGAGTTATGTCCATGGGTATAGTTGAAGCCCATAATCTTGAGAAGCTGGGTGATGAGTATCTAAAGGAAATGATTCAGAGTAGAGCGTTCAGTTTGCAAAAACCAAACAGCGATGAGCTAGATGGCATTGTTGATAAGATTGTGGAGAGATGTGCTGGCTCTCCTTTGGCTGCCAAAGCCTTTGGCTCTATGTTGAGTACTAAGATTAGCATGCAAGAATGGCAGGCTATATTAGACAGAGCTAACATTTGCAATGACAAGACTGGAATTTTGCCTATACTCAAGCTCAGCTATGACGACCTTCCGCCTCACATGAAGCAGTGCTTCGCATTCTGTGCCGTATTTCCCAAAGATTATGAGATTGATGTGGAGACTTTGATCCGATTATGGATGGCACATGACTTCATACCACTGCAGCAAGAAGTCCATCTTGAAACATTAGGCGAAGAAATTTTCAAGGAGCTGGCTTGGAGATCATTCTTTCAAGATGTGAAGCAAACCTCGTCGGAGTACTATCACTATGAAAATAGGCAACAACTTCGTAACAGAACCATATGCAAGATACACGATCTTATGCATGATATTGCTCTGTCTGTTATGGGAAAAGAATGTCTCACTATAACTGATAGGCCCAATCACAAGACGTTATGGTTAAATTCTACTCGCCACTTGTTCTCATCATACAGTGAAACCGGAACTCATTTGGATGATTTTCTGAAGAAACAATCTCCAAGTCTTCGGACGTTGTTGTGTCCAATTTGGTATACTGATGGCTCGGCGCCACATTTGTCAAAGTACAATTCTCTGCGGGCACTTCGATCGAGTGAACTTCCAGTCAGACCAAAGCACTTACAGCACCTAAGGTATCTAAGTCTCTCATGCAACTGGAAGATCGAAGAACTTCCTGAAGAAATAAGCTTACTGTATAATCTACAGACCTTAGACCTTTCTGGTTGCCGGAGACTTGGTCGACTTCCAAAGGATATGAAGTATATGACAAGCCTCCGACACGTCTATACTAATGGATGCAAATCATTGAAGTGCATGCCCCCGGACCTTGGGCATCTCACTTCCCTGCAGACTCTAACATATTTTGTGGTGGGTGCTAGCTCAGGCTGCAGTACTGTGAGAGAACTGCAAAACTTAAACCTTGGAGGCGAATTAGAGTTATGTTGTCTAGAAAATGTAACTGAAGCGCATGCAAAAGCAACCAGTCTTATAAATAAAGTGGAACTCACACATTTATCTCTTGAATGGAGTGATCACGGCAGAGCGGAACCAGTATCAGATTGTCATAAGAAGGTGTTAGATGCTCTTAAACCTCATGATGGGTTGCAGATGCTAAGGATAGTTTCCTACAAAAGCACCAGTTTACCTATCTGGATGACAGATCTTGGTGTGCTGCAGCACTTGAGTGAGCTCTATCTAGTTCGGTGTACAACTTGTGAGGAATTTCCTCACTTCTGGCATTTGAAGGCCCTTCAAGTTCTTTATTTGATTAGATTGGATAAAATGCAAAGCCTATGCAGTGATACGGCATGCACAGCATTTCCAGCATTAAAAGAACTCCAGTTACATCATTTGCAGAGGTTGGAGAAATGGGTGGCAACCCAAGAAGAACTAACATTTCCTCTGCTTGAGAAGTTGGATATTGCCTCCTGTCCAAAGCTGACAACTCTACCTGAAGCACCAAAACTCAAGGTTGCACGGCTAGAAGAAGAAAAGACACAGCTATCCCTATCATTAGTTAGATCCAGATATATGTCTACTCTGTCCGGGTTAACACTGCATGTCCCTGACAGGGAAGCAACACCAACACTGCAGCTCGATGAGAATCATGAAGCATCTCTTACAGAAATGAACTTAGAAGGCTGCAGTCTTTTCTTTCCCTCAAGTCCATCGCACCCAACAATTGGGATTTGGAAATGGTTTCGACAGCTTGTAGATTTGCGAATCGCATTTTGCGATGCTCTCATCTACTGGCCAGAGGAAGAGTTCCGATGCTTGGTATCCTTGAAGAATCTGGAGATTTATGTATGCGATAAGCTAATAGGGCCCACACAGACACAGGTGAAAGGAGACCCAACTCGAGCAAGGGATCAGCTCCTGCCGCAACTAACCTTGCTAGAAATAGAATCTTGTGAAAGATTGACAGAGCTCTTCATTCTTCCCCCATCTCTCACAGATATTGATATTTGCAACTGCCCTAATCTTGTGTTCATAGGGGGGAAGGAGGATACGGAGTCAGAGAGTGTGCAGGTGGAACACCTTGATACATTTGCATCATCGGAACACTGCAAGGACCTCTCATCCACAAGTATGCCAGAGCAATTGCCATCACCAAGAAATAATTCCCTACCACCGTCCCTCCAGTCGCTACAAATTAGTTATTGTGATGAGCTTCGCTCCGTGTCAGGGCAGCTGGATGCACTCGAGCATTTAAGTATTGAGTGGTGCGATACGTTGGAGTCACTGGAGTGTTTGGGTGACCTGCCATCATTACAAACCCTCGAGCTTGAGAGGTGCAAACGGCTGGCATCCTTGCCAGCTGGTCTTGGGAGTTCTGCAGGTCTTCGGAGGATTACCATTAAATATTGTCCAGATTTAAATATGAAACCACTTTATGAAAGCCTGGAACAACGGCTCGATGGCCTTGAACACAAGGATCTATCACATGCTCGTTCAAGCGATCCTGAGGAAGGTCCCGAGGAAGAAGGTACCATTCGATTTCCTTTCCTTCTTTTTGTTCTTCCCCTTGCCCATTATGCAATAAATCTACACCTTGCGACCTATACATTGAAATTTTCAAGTATAGGTCATTTTCAAGTTGGTCAACAAACTTTTCTTATGTTTTGAGATGAAGGTGTGTTATTTTCTGTTGAGTATATGGGCCATATACTGGTCGGCCCATGTGGCCCATGTAATGTGTATGTATATACCAAGAAAGCAATAGTGAATACACAAGAAAAATACACCAAGACAACATGGTATCAGAGCCCTCACCTGTGCCCTAACCCTAAGCCAGTGGCGGGCGCTAGTCTTGGCGGTGGTGCCCGGTCCTGGTGGAGGCGGAAGGCAGGGAGACGGTGCCTGAGCTTGTGGTGGAGGCGGCGTCTCGTCTCGGCGCGAGGGAGGCCATGAGGCGGCACGTGCTTTGGGTGGAGGAGGAAGGCTAGGCAGTGCAGAGCTCGGGGCTGTGAAGGCTCATGGGCGGCGACCGAGCGGCTCGAGGAGGTGAGATCTCGGTGGCGTGTAGGCTCAGGGCGGCGACCGAGTAGCTCGGGGTGGAGAGCTCCGAGCGGCACGGAGGCTCGGAGCTGCGAGGGAGCCGAGGCGGCGTGTGGAAGAGGAGGCGGAAGGCAGGAAGGAGCTCCGAGCGGCGCTGAGGCTCGGGGCTGTGAGGGAGCTGTGAGGACCCCGGTTTATTAAGCTTGTAATACTTAGTTATCCATTGACCCTAGCATCACAAACATAATAATTCGTGTCTTCGTGATATGTATACTTCCCAGAATGCAGTATACACACCCCTTTACAAAATCATGCATCAATTCCATTCAAGACTTAGAACCAAAGCACGACTAGAATAAAAGACATACATAATAAAGAGTTATTACAAAAGGGGCCGACCGGCCAAATACAACAATAAAGGTAACACAGCGGAAGCAACATGCCATAAGATGGCAATAAACAAAAGAGAGCCACAAGGTTTGCCTTTAGCCCACAAGGCAACCAACCAAGATGCCTAGCTCGATTCCCAACCGCAGCACATCTCACAAAAGTAAAGCTTTTTAGGCTCTACCTCCTCTGCAACAAAGTTATTAAGCAAAGCAAATAAGTACAAAAATGTACTCGCAAGACTGACGTGTAATATAACAGAACTATAGTTTAACTACATGCAAGCTTTATTTGAGTGGACGAGGCTTTGGACTTATTTTAGCATAAAGCAAGTTTTCCTTTGCAATATTTAAATAGGTTCCAAAGCAATTTTGCAATTCATTTTTCATTTGCAAGAAACAACGAGACAAGTAACAAAAATGATAGATGACATCAACAATCCTAGAAGTGACTAACCCAATAGCCACCACAATAGTATGAACATCCATTCATACCAACCCATCAAGTTTTAATTTAAATGTTGTAGTCTAGTTCTTGCACGACCTTACCAAGCATGTCCATAACCTAGGACGAGGCTATTCGAATAGTTTTAACCCTGCAGGGGTGTACCAATGTACCCACACGTCAGACCGCCTTTTCGCCACATGATTTAGCACACTTCCTTTGGTATGCTTAAACACGCTAAGTCCTCTGAAACATTTCCAATGGATGATGCTAATTAAGAGTCAAGAACCCACGGGATAAGGACACACTAGATGACCTAACCGATGCTGCTAATGCTCCCTCACACACACACACAACACAATTAAAGCACACCCACCGACCAGCTCATAATTAACACCTCCCAAAGTACTTAGTCAAGAGAGGTCCCATATCCCCCTCGTGTGGTTAGCACGCAAGAGCGCTTGGCTTAGTGACACAAGTAACTCGGTCCTTGGGGACCTAGGCACCATTCCATTCACACCCAACATATCACACCAACATCCATTGTGCCCAAGTCAATAACAGTTTTGTTTTCATTTTTGTTTTATTTGTTTACAAAGTAACAAAACACAAGATGGACAAAATGGAATAAAAAATTTTAGGTGATCAAGGTCATCGACATAATGTCGACAACCGCCCATTTCTACCGTTATCTAAGCATTTCTAAGCATTATCAACGTAAACTACTAGCGATAAGAGTCCATCCATCGAACTCTAAATCGCAGCAAGATAATCCTAGGCTTAGTAGTAGAGAATGAATATTTACCTACGAATATGCATCTATAGGATTACTAACGATATTTTAACACAAAGTAGCATGCATACATATAAGTGAAACAAAGTATTAAGCTTTAAAGTAATGGGACAATAATGGGATATGATCAAACCGCTTGCCTTGCTGGTTTTGCTCAATATATTGTTGAGGATCACTCACGGGATCAACCCACTCGCTTCAAGACCCTAACGAAAAGGCGAAAAGAAACGATAAGAACGACGAAAACCACAAAGACAGCACAGCAAACAAACTCCAAATGCTCTGAAATTTCTACAAAAGCAAGAGGATGATTTTTAGGAAATTTAGCAACAAGAACCAATGGATTTGGATTTGGAAATAATCTACAGGGATTTACTTATGCATTTTACAAGTTAATTGAATTTTTAAAGAAACATTTAAAGTTAGTTTTGAAATCTATTTGCAATTCACTTTTCTGGAACAGAACTGAGCTCACAACCATTTTTAGATTAGAGCTCAGCTCAAACCAGAGTTGCAGAAATTTGAACCACCTCATTTGGATTTAAATTGAAATAGTTATGCATTTTTAAAGTTCATACCTTTTTCAGTTCACAAAATAACAGTTTTCTGGAATTTCTAAAAACCTAAAAGAACTGGGGAGGACATGAGCAATAGATCTTGAATCTAACGGCTCAAGACCTCCCAGGCGATGATGCGCACACGCGCTCGCGAGGGTCCAGAGGACATGGGCCGTGGATCTTGGATCCAACGGTCCTTGTCCTCCCAGCAACGTGCACGCGCTAAGCAGAGGGGAGGTCGTGGCCGTTGATGACGCATCCAACGGGCCACAACGAAAGGGGAAGGACCGGGACGGCCCAGATTAAGCGAGGGAGATCCTCAACGGTTGAGATCTTCCAAAGGAAGATCTAAACTATCAAGATCTCCCCAAGAAAGATCTACATCGTCAAGACCTCACGGGGGAGGTCCTGGACGGTCCAGATTTTCCAAGGGAGGACCTTAATGGTCCAGATCGTCCGAGGGAGGACCTTAACGGTCAAGATCAACCCGGGGAGGTCCTACGCGGAGGTCCAAACGTCACAGACCTCCAGGGGAGGTCTGGACGGCCACGATTGCGCAAGGGGGAGGTCCTGGACGTTCAAGATCTCCTCGGAGGAGGTCTTGGACGGCCAGATCTAGCGCCATCGCACTCGCGCACGTGCGCGCACGAACACTGAGTAAATGCGCGTGGGACACAAGGACGTCCGCGCGCGAGGGGTCTTAAATGCGCGCATGAGGACAGGATTAAAGGCAATAAAAGCTAACCCCCATGATTAGCAATGATTGGGGCATTCAAAGCGGAGGATCTTTGTCCTAAAAACGACAACAGCGCTGCTGTTGTCCGACAAAGATCCCAAGCGGCTCCAAAGCTTGTCGCCGGCGATGAGGACCTCGCCGGCGCCAATCAAGGATACCATTGTGTGCGCAATAGTGTCGCGCACATAGTGGACCAACTCTCGACGGCGGCGACGGCTTTGAACGCCGGCGAGCCGGAGATGGCCAAGGTGACAAGCACGGGCAAAAGACAACAGCGATTCATTGAGCTCCGCAGCGACATTCAAGCGTGTGCCAAGCGCCTAGGGATTACCAGGAAGATTACCTGGAGGTCTAGAGGTGCTAAGGAGGTCGAGGAAGGTGAGGACCGGAGCTGGGGAAGACAAGGAGCTTCACAGCCAACTCCAAGCTCCACGCTGACCACCTCTGCGAAATGCCCAACTAAACAAGTTAGGGACTTGGTTACAGAGGAAAATGGCATGAATTGAAGAAAGGAAGTGAAGAGGAGAGCCACTGGAACAAGGCCACCGAGGAGCTCCAAGGTCTTCAACAATGGCGGCCAAAAGGGGAGGTCAGTGGAGGAGAAGCTCAGCCAAGCACAGGCAAGGCCAAGCTCAAAGGTGTGTAAAAGAAACCAAGGGCAATAGTGGGGAGGTTATATAGCTAGGGCAAAAGGGGTCATGGACCACGGGTTAAGCTCATGGTGAGCTTAGCCCATGGGAGGTCCACGGGAAGTCCTGGACTTGGACAAGATGGAGGGGACAGAGTAGGTTAGGACAGGGCATGGCCTAGGGGCGGAAAGAGCTGACACGCATTTAATGCTTGCGGGCTCAGAGCCGTTGGACAAGACCTTGCTCTGACTTTGCCTACTGCCATGGCACTCGCACGCGCGCCCAAGCTAGGAGAAGAACAGGGCGAATCTCTCCACCGCTGGATGAAAAGGATGGGGAGGTCCTAGCCCTCGGATATGTTTTTGAACCGTTAAGTTTTAAGTGACTGGGAGGAGGTCCCAGCCACACGGTTTGGATGGGGAGGTCATGGCCCTCCGATTTCCTAACGCAGATCATAAAGGATAAGGGTTAGGAGGTCATAGCCTTGGATTTACATCCAAGGGCTCGAGACTGAGGGAGGACTTAGACGCCACAAGCACGCACAAGAGAGGTCATGGTCGTGAGATTTACATCTAACGGCTACGACCTCACGTGCGCTGGGAGGTCTGATGCGCACAAGGCGAGGGGGAGGTCGTGATCGTGGATTTTAATCCAACGGTGCACAACATGAGATGGGGGAGGTTTTGTGCGCTAGATATCGCGGGGAGGTCATGGGCTGTTGGATCTTAATCCAACGACTATGACCTCACCAAGGTGGGAGGACCTCGCTGTGACGGTTAAGGGAGGAGGTCTTTGAGGTTTAAAACAAAGGGGAGGTCATGGCCATGGATCCTTGATCCAACGGCAATGACCTGATGAGATGGGGAGGACTTTGCGGTGTTGACCGCGGAGGAGGTCGTGGCGGTTGGATGTAAATCCAACGGCTGCGACCTCATCAAGGTGGGAAGGGAGGTTTGATGGGTTGAGTAAGAGGTTGGGTTGGACCAGCTTTGCAAAGCGGTTCAGCCCAAGGAACAGTGTAAGTTCTGAATTAAATTTAATTTCAACGGCTGAGACTTTGCAGAATTGTTTGGGATAGCAAATGAACTCCAAAATTCATGAAATTTTAACTGGAGCTTGCTGACATTAAGATTAACCTTACATAAAATTTCCAGAGGTTTTTATGCAATGCATTTTTCTCAGGAAATTCTTAAATGCTGTTCAAGAGTTTGTTTTACCTCCAAAATTTATCAAACAAGTTTTAGAACTTATGATATTTTTCAGAGGGGTCCCACATCAACTCTAGGACCAAGGAACATTATTTCCAAAGGTTTGGCACATGAGTTGTGACGAATAGAAAATGAGTTTGACCTTTGGTCAACAAGAGCTTGTGTTTTTGGATAACACAACTCTTGGACAATAATTACATGAGAGTTTAGGGGTTTTAAGATGTGAGAAAAAGTTTTAATTTCTACACATTTAATTACATTTGAAACAAACACCTGTTTAGGCATTTGGGATGTTACAGGAGCCGAGGCAGCGTGTGGAAGAGGAGGCGGAAGGTAGGAAGGAGCTCTGAGCGGCGCGGAGGCTCGGGGCTGCAAGGGAGCCAAGGCGGCGTGTGGAAGAAGAGAAGGAAGTCGCGAGGGCTAGTGGGATCCGGTCGACGCGTGCGAAGGCTGGAGGAAGAAAGGTCTTGTAACTTTGAGGTATTTCTTGACTGTGTGATGCTACCAGGCAAGGCATAAATGCTAAGTTGGGACTTGATGCATCGATAGATATTACAATAGTCTCTTGCTGAGAAGGTAGAAAAGGAGATTGTTTGCTGTCCTTCCGAAAAGGACCTTATTGGACATTGTGGACCATCAGAAAAGCAGCTATGGGGGAGAATCAAGGAATGCAGCAGGTGCTCGAGACATTAGCACAACTTCTCACAGAGAAGATGAGTGGGGCATCGTCCTCAGGCAGGGCAATTGTCCCTTATGCTGAGACAGTGCAGAAAATAGAACTGATGTCGAATGATGTTAAGTTGGAAGGTGTGAGAAATTATTTGAGTTGGTCACAGAGGGCACTGTTGATTCTGAGGACAAAAGGGCTGGAGAGCTTTGTCAAATGAGAATCAATTGAACTGTTGGACAAGACGGGTGCAGAATGGCGGACTTGGGGTACTACCAACTCTTTGGTAGTGGCGTGGCTGTTGAGTTCGGTGTCTCCGACTATTGCTGCAACTGTCGAGACCATCTCAAATACAACTGTGGTATGGAAAACTCTGTCAAAATTGTACTCGGGAGCAGGAAATGTGATGTTGATGGTTGAGACACAGGAGAGAGTTAGTGATCTGAGACAGGGGGAGAGCTCCGTGATGGAGTATGTTGCTGAATTACAGCGATTGTGGGTTGATCTAGATCACTACGATCCTCTAGAGTTGCCTCATGCAGACTGCATATCCACTGTTAAGAAGTGGATTGAACGCAGGCGGGTAATTGAATTTCTGAAAGGGCTAAATCCAAGATTTGATGGAAGGCGAGCTACTATCTTTCACCAGCCTACTCTTCCTACATTGGAGGAAGCAACTGCTGCTATTGCTCAAGAAGCGACTAGATTGAAGGTGATGACAAATACTGCATTGCCGCCACTCGCCCCGCTTTGCAATGAATCAAACAAGAGATTATTTCAATTGTGGTGAAACGGGTCACCTGAGTCATAACTGTCCCCATCCCCGCAAGCCTAATCGGGGTAAAGATCGGGTCTATATTAAGAGTGGACAGAAAGGAGGTGGAAGCAAGGGAGGCAAGAGTAGCTACAAAGCAAACTTTGCAATGACTGGAGAAGAGTCACCTGAACATGTGGAGGTCTCAGTTGCAGAGCTAGAGGAGCTGAGGCAGCTAAAGAAGAGAGTTGAAAATTTAGGAATCAAAGATGAAAGGACTGCGATTGTATTCAGCGCTTCTGCTAATCTGGCTCACTCAAATCTAGGTAAATGGATTATAGATTCGGGTGCATCAACACATGTTACGGGTATGTTGGATGAATTTAAATCATATACTCCATTCTCACCCTCATACATGGGAACTATCCAAACGGCTGATGGAACACCTCAACCCATTAAAGGGGTTGGTGTTGTCCAATGCAGTCCTTCCATTACACTACCATCAGTTTTACATGTTCCATCATTTCCAGTCAATTTGCTCTCAATAAGTTAATTGGTTGATCATTTAGATTGCTGGGTTATATTTGATCAAGAAACTTGTCTTGTTCAGGAGAGACAGAATGGCAGAAGACTTGGGACTGGCATTAGGAGTAATGGGTTGTGGTACTTGGATCCAAGGGAGGGAGATGTTGGGCTATGTACTACTTTGGTAGCGACGTCAAGTGAAGAAGAGGCTAGGGTGATGCTTATGCATTGTTGGCTGGGACATATATCTTTTAAAACTATGAGTAAGGTATTTCCTGATGTAATGAACAAAGTTGACAGGAGTAAACTAGTGTGTGATGCATGTGAATTTGGAAAGCACATTAGATCCTCATATGTGAGCAATGGACTCCGCAGTGTTTCCCCCTTTGTACTTGTGCACTTTGATGTATAGACATCTCCTGTTGTCTCTGCTAGTGGTATGAAATATTTTGTTACCTTTATTGATTGCCACACTCGTATGACTTGGATTTATATTATGAAACACAAAACAGAGGTGATAAAATGCTTCCAAGACTTCTATGCATATGTCAAGAATCAATTCAAGACCCATGTCCAGATTATAAGAACAAACAATGGAACAGAGTATGTAAATAAGGAGTTTGATACCTTTTTATCAGCCGAAGGAATCTTACATCAAACCTCATGTCCAGATACACCCCCTCAGAATGGAGTGGCTGAAAGGAAAAATCGTCATCTCTTGGAGGTAGCTCGGTCACTCATGTATACTATGAATGTGCCTAAATTTCTGTGGCGTGAAGCAGTTATGACTGCAACATACCTCATCAATCGTATGCCATCAAGAATACTTGGAATGAGGACTCCATGTGAGATGTTGAAAGGGAAAAATGAGTTCATCGTCCCTCCAAAAGTATTTGGATGTACATGCTTCGTTCGAGATCACAGACCCTCGGTGGGAAAGCTGGATCCTCAGGCTGTTAAGTGCATCTTCCTAGGATACTCTTCTGGACAGAAGGGATATAATTGTTGGATCCCTTCTGAACGACACACGTTTGTGAGTATGGATGTGACTTTCAGGGAGTCAGAGCCATTCTATGGAGAGAGAACTGATTTGAGTTCTTTGTTTGACCTCGACTCTCCTAGCATGGATGATGCTTGTCGAGAGGGGGAGCTTGAAGCCTCAAGGATTGAGGAAGGTGAGCAACCAAGGGTTGTGGTTGGTTCAATTCCATGTCCTATGAGTGAAGATAGGTGGAGAAGGGTCAATGAGGAGGAAGAGCAACCAAGGGTTGTGGTTGGTTCAATTCCATGTCCTATAGGTGAAGATAGGTGGAGAAGGGTCAATGAGGAGGAAAATCTAAGGGTGTATTCAAGGAGGCAGCAGCAGCAGGTTCCAACAGCAGGCGGGGCACAATTGCAGGGGAAGCAACAACAACAACAGGTTCCAGCGGCTGTTGAAGATGATGACTTATCTGATGATGAGCTATGCGTTACAGATGATTCGATGGATCTGCCTATTGCCTTGAGGAAGGAACCATGAGTTGGGGCAGGGAAACCTCCTCTAAGGTATGGCTTCGAGCATGATATAACGAACTATGTGTCATATGAATCTCTGTCACCGGAGTACAAAGCCTTTATTGCTTCAGTACAGTCTATAGTAGTTCCAACTGATTAGAGAGCCGCGAAGCAAGACTCCAAGTGGCACGATGCTATGCTGGAGGAACTAGCAGCTCTAGAGAAGAATAAGACCTGGGAGCTTGTACCTCTCCCAATGGGGAAGAAGGTGGTTAATTGCAAATGGGTCTACACTGTGAAGAAAGACCCAAATGGGAAGATTGAAAGATACAAGGCTAGACTTGTGGCAAAGGGTTATAGTCAGACCTATGGGATTGACTATGATGAGATCTTTGCACCGGTGGCAAAAATGAGTACAGTGAGAATGTTGATATCTTGTGCAGCAAATCGTAATTGGCCTTTATATCAACTTGATGTGAAGAATGCATTCTTACATGGTGATCTTCAGGAGGAGGTTTACATGGAGATTCCACCTGGTTGTGGTACACCTCAGACTAAGGGGAAAGTTTGTAGGTTGAGGAAGTCATTGTATGGGCTTAAACAATCTCCAAGATCATGGTTTGATTGATTTCGTCGTGCTATGTGCGGTATGGGCTACAAGCAGTGTAATGGGGATCACACTGTGTTCTATCGTCACTCAGAGGGTCACACCACAATCCTCGCGGTATATGTGGATGACATCGTTATTACAGGAGATGATAATGTTGAGATGTCGCAACTAAAGCAGAGACTGAGCAAGGAGTTTGAGGTTAAGAATCTAGGCCAGCTGAAATATTTCTTGGGCATTGAAATCGCGAGGTCCCCCAAAGGGATAGTTCTCTCACAGCGGAAGTATGTCTTGGATCTTCTCAATGATACAGGAATGCTTGGATGCCGAGCTGCAATGACCCCAGTTGATCAAGACCATAAACTGTGTGCTCAGTCAGGAGATCCAGTTGATAAGGAGAGCTACCAGAGGCTTGCTGGCAAGGTTCAAGAAAGCGCTAGGCGCTAGGCGGGCGGTGGTCCGGGGCCTAGCACCTAGGCGGACTAGGCGGCG
This sequence comes from Phyllostachys edulis, assembly GCA_036346405.1. Lineage (NCBI taxonomy): Eukaryota > Viridiplantae > Streptophyta > Magnoliopsida > Poales > Poaceae > Phyllostachys > Phyllostachys edulis. Next base: position 50,757,799 of record CM070563.1, read on the forward strand.
TCTAGGCGGTGCCCAGGCGGCCGGCTTGGCTGCGGTGCAGATAAGCCCACAATGGGAATAATATGATGAATTGAGCAAGCATGCGACATCAAAATTGAGCAAGATAGAAAGAAAATTATTTAAAGAAGTAAGACATGGGAAATTTGATGTATTCATACATATTATCTCCCCCACCCAAGAGCTTGATGTAAATATGTATGTAATAAAATAATGATGTAAACCTGCATATTTAATCAATGATGAGTTATTTTGGTATTATGTGAGAAAGAATGTATGAATGATTGATGAATGAATGAAAGTATAAAACATATGCAGTCACATATGTTGACAAATCAACAATAACATTCATATCACACATATGAAATCGGAAGCAATGGATGACATCTTGACAAAATGACAAATCAATAATAACATACATATCACATATTTTAGACATCTATTATAAATGCTTCACATACATAATCACAGCACAATTCAATAGCAGCTCTAATTCAATAGTAACACATACATACATGCATAATCACAACACAGTTCAATAATCACACACATACAGGGACAAAATCAAGTTTAGCATCGGAAGGCTACCTCTACGAGCTCCAGGGCAACAGTACGAATGATTCGCATGTCATGTCAACAGAGGATGCACTAATAATCTTTTTATCTCACGGCAATGCAGGGACAAAATCTTGGCACTAGAGAGCTGCCAACTCTAACTCATCTTTGTTCAGAGCAGAGTTAGGCATGCATGTGCCTTGTTCAGCTCACAACTTGCAAGCTATCTCAGATCTTCATTTTCACACACAAGAACGCAACGTGATTGATAGAGCATCGATATCTTGTTATCTTTGAGATTATCATTCTCAAAACACAAAGTTATGGAGAACAAACATAGGCCTAAGAAACGATTGTGTAAGCGGGGCACTCAAGTTGTAAGCAAGATGTAGAAAGGTAATCACAAGTCAAAACTACATGATGATGGGCACTAAAAGAATCATAGCACGCCCTAAATTTGGCTTATTATTTCAACTACAAGTTACAACCTGTTAGAAAAATCAGATAATGTACAATTCACAACCATTCTCTTCCTATTTTACATCATGTAAAGGAACCCGGAGTAATAAGCGTAAAAACTATGGAGGCAATGATGGATTTAGACGCAACTTGAAAATTGCCATTTCGATCAAGCTGCAGCAGACATATATCTCGATGTCTCGGCACCGGGTGTGCCAAGGAACTGCATCGATCTTTGCTCGACTCTTCAATGGATTGAAACCATGTACATTCGCGCCACTTGATGTCCCCGCCTCAAAGTGAAATAATCCCCAAGTATTTTCTCCTTGTGCTTTCCTTCATGCTTACCCTCATGCTCATCTCCAACCTGTTCCATCGGTTGATAGGAAAATAAATTTTCGTTCATTTAAGTAAGTTGGTATTAACTCTCAGTCACAAACCTCCTCTGCTATTCTCTGAAGAGTTTATAATATTTCAGAGAAATCTGGCCTTTGAGCAGGGTCTTGCCGCCAACACTTCTGAAGAAGCTCTAAAGCTTTGCATGAGTATTTTTTGGTATTGTAGGCTGCAATCCCTGAGAAGGAAGCTTACTATATTAGAAGATTTCGATAATGTAGTTCTATTTTCCTTTCCTTTTCTTTCCAGTGAATAGGAAAGAATGTTTCATTTGCAGTCATATAACTCATACATAAGACCAGATGGCTATCATTATTTAACTATAATGTCTTTGATCAGGCAAAATGGCAAACAAAAACCCCGATGTAAAAGAGCCCTAATGTCATTCTGCAGCTTTTACTAGTGCATTTGCAAAACTTCCCTAAAATGTGTTTCCTACCTTGTTTATATCTCAAACATCCCCATGATTTCATGGAACAAAAAGAAAACTAAAACAAGCTACGTTATCCATGTGCAAGAATCCAAAACATATAAAGGATCATTATCATTGTACTATGTGGTTGACATGATAAGTTGAGTAAGAATTCCACTTGAAACATAATACAAACAAATAAGACTAGAAGAGAAAATTGACAGTAATGTTTACCTTCTAAACCACACCTACAAATGCTTGTAAAGGTGTCGTACTGTAAGGAATCTGCGAACAATACATGGATGAACCAATTACCAACTCATTTCAAACAATGGAGCTAACATAATGAATGAATAGAGCAAGAAGACTAATGCAAGTACCTTCCCTGTGAGTAGTTCCCACAAAGAAAATTCCAAAACTAAAACATCACCCTTGTGGTCATAGGGCTTGTGTTCTATGACCTACAACAGTAAAATTTTGTAAGGTGATATACCAATTGAGGGCAATGTCACCAAGCTCTCCATTTCTTAAGTTCATTCTCACGCAAACTTGCAATCCCATTTGGATTTACAATTTTACAAAGACTGTAAGATACTGAGAGAAAAATAAACAAATGCCATTTTGTCATAAAGATACAGAGAAAGATAAGAGGAAGCTATCATAGCATGCAAGTCCTCAAAATATTTGCTTCACGGTGATCTTAGCACGCATACCATCTCCATCACAATGAAAGCAAAGACCATCACAGATTCAAAGACACAAGAAGCCAGCCACTGAAGGTGAAAGTAGAGCGGCAGAGGAGGGGAGCAGAGAGCAAGTAGATTAGCGATGTGAGCGGGGAGGATGGCGGCGACGCGAGGGGGAGCGGAGAAGGAAGGAGCATCGGAGGTGAGGTGGCGGCGTGAGGTGCAGCAGAAGAAGGGAAGGGGGATTGGAGGAGGTTGGCGGCGCGGGAGCGAGGGAGCGGTGTACCTCGATTCGGCGGCGTAGATGGTGGTACGATCAGAGTTTGAGGCGGCGAGGTCGATTCGACGGCGAGATGGCTAAGCGAGCTCGATTCGGCGGCGAGTCAAATCGGCGCGAGATGGCGGAACGAGGGCGAAAGTCGATTGGCGAGGCGCAGGATCCCGAACCCTAGCGCGCGACTATTGGATGGGTCGGGCATCGGCGCAGACCTTCACGGCCACCTTCTCGGCTCCGCCTCGGCGCCCGCCTCACGCCATCAAGCGCTGAGCCGCCGCCACGCCGAGACCAGCTTTTGACCGCCGAGCGGTCCAAGGCGGCACTACCGCTTAGCACAAATACTTTGGCGAAATCGCAGAGAAGAGAGCTACGCCTCGGGCGTAGTCGATGCCTAGTCGGCGCCCAGAACCGATTTTTATAACCTTGCTTGTTGGTCGTCTCATTTACTTATGTCACACAAGGCCTGACATCTCCTATGCAATAAGCATTGTAAGTCACTATATGCATGACCCTAGGAGTGGACATCTGGAAGCAGCTCATCGAATCCTACGATACTTAAAGGGGAGTCCTAGAAAAGGCCTATGGTTCAAAAGGAATGTTCACCTGGATGTTGATGGCTATTGTGATGCTGATTGGGCTAACTGTCTTGATGATAGGAGATCAACATCGGGGTATTGTGTCTTTGTGGGGGGAAATTTAGTATCTTGGAGGAGTAAGAAGCAATCGGTGGTGTCCAGATCAACGGCCGAGGCAGAATATGGATCTATGGCAATATGCTTGTGTGAAATGTTGTGGATGAGAAGTCTCCTATCAGAGTTGAGGCTACTAACAAGTGGACCATTAAAGCTTTGGTGTGAAAACCAGTCAGCAATCAATATTGCAAATAATCCAGTTCAGCACGACCAAACGAAACATGTGGAGATGGATTGGTTCTTCATCAAAGAGAGACTTGATGATGGTACCTTGAAGTTGAGTCATGTAACTTCCAGAGAACAAGTAGCCGATTGTCTAACAAAGGGGTTGGGAACTAAGGAGTGTTTGTCGGCATGTGACAAGATGGGAATGATAGATATCTATCACCCATCTTGAGGGGGAGTGTTGAGTATATGGGCCATATACTGGCCGGCCCATGTGGCCCATGTAATGTGTATGTATATACCAAGTAAGCAATAGTGAATACACAAGAAAAATACACCAAGACAACATTTTCCTCCCCTGCTTCTTAGTTAAGAAGCAGAGGGAGAGACAGGGTGGAGGGCTGGTTTGCTTTCCGTAGGAACTGGAAGGCAGCCCATTAAAATCATAATTATAAAATTTGGATTGCATGTAAATCTTGATTTGCACAAAGATATGCCCCTTTTTCAGTGATTAACGTATTTCCGTCTATACAATGCTTGCCATGACATATGTAACTGCATCTATTTTTTAGTACTCTTCTATAATTTGGTGACTGCCAATACCAAGGAAATATATTTCTCTTGTGTACACAATTCATTATGATGGGGGTATCCAGTTTCGTTAGTTTATATGGTTGTTCAGTCTACTTTTTAATAAATATACTCAGTTCTGGGTGTAAAACAGATAGTTTTGACTTGGATGCAGTTACTTTAGGGCCTAAACTAAGGGACCCAAAATCTTGGAAATATGTTATTCCTCAATTTCGGGATTACTGAAGCCCCAAGTGGAGATCTAGATACCATGAAGGTTTGTGGAATTAATTATACATCTTGAATCTAATTAGTTTGGTAGTTAAGCTAAAAACATCGGGGATCGTTTGTGCTTCTTTCTATTGCTGATTGTGTGCCGCTTCCTTGCAGGGTTGCTCCTACACTTACGAATGATGGAGAGGTGACTGGAAGTAGAATAATCTTCTACTTATCCTACTAAAGACAATCTCCAGCTAGCATGAAGTTTTTGCCTTTTTGGATTCCAAGATCTGATAAATTGGTGAAGGTCAAGCCGAAATTTATTTTGTGCATTACAAGTGTGCTCCAGGACAAATCTTGTTTGAACAGTACCCTATAGACTTCTGTTTTCATTTTTCTTGTGTGTCACTGGCATGATGTTGTGGTTGTTTCTGAGCGCACGGGATGTATTAAACTGTAGTGTTTGGGTGACCTGCCATCATTACAAACCCTCGATCTTGGTCGCTGCAAATGGCTGGCATCCTTACCAACTGCTCTTGGGAGTTCCGCAGGTCTTCGGGAGATTTTGATACAACATTGTCCGGATTTAAATATGAAACCACTTTATGAAAGCCTAGAACAACGGCTCGATGGCCTTGAAGTAAAGAATAATCTATCACATGCTCGTTCAAGTGATCCTTGGGAAGGTACCATTCGATTTCCTTTCCTTCTTTTATGCTACAAATCTATTCATTGAAATTTTATTCACCTCCCCTTGTGTTTTTGTCTTTATTGTTCAATGTCATTTTCTAGTTTGTCAAGAAACTTTTCTTATGTTTTGAGATGAACGTGCGTAGGAACTAGGAAGGTAGCCCATTAAAATCATAATTTAAAATTTTGGATTAAACGGATATCTTGATTTGCACTACGATATGCCCCTTTTTCATTGATTACATATAAAGACACATGCAACTGCATCTATATTTTTTAGTACTCTTCTATAATTTGGTGACTGCCAATACCAAGGAAATATATTTCTCTTGTGTACACAATTCATTATGATGGGGATATCCAGTTTCGTTAGTTTATATGTCTACTTTTTAATAAATATACTTACTCAGTTCTGGGTGTAAAACAAATAGTTTTGACTTGGATGTAGTTACTTTAGGGCCTAAACTAAGGGACCCAAAATCTTGGAAATATGTTAAACCATGACATGTGGCAACCCTAATCTTGAAGCACCCATCCTACGAATACCCCGTTAACACGGGAATTCCAATAGCCCATCCCACTCATTCCCGATTCCAATCCACATAGTACTAGGGTTTTGCCGCACGCAGAGCAAAGATGTTGACTATTGATGCATCAAGATGTGATAAGCTGATAGGCCCCACACAAGCTAAAAGGACAACCAACACGAGCAAGGGATCAGCTCCTGCCACAAACAAAAAAAATTGAATTTGAATTAGCTTGAATCAAATTGTAATTCTAGTGGAATAGGATTTGGAATCCAATTGAATGAATTAAATCCCATTCCATGGAGCCAAACGGTGTGTTAGTACAATCAGCTAAAAGGAAATCCGGCACATCGCAACATGGGCAGGCCCGGACCAAAGGCAGGAAGCAAAGTGCTCAATTGCATAGGGCCCTCAAAAGTTAGGGACCCCTAATTTTGATTTAATCTTCAATTACTACTCATTAATATCTGAGGAAAAATGCTACTACTACTATAGTCAATCTTGTGGAGATAAAGAGTTAATTAATCCTTTTTACTGCCTTCTTACTGTGAGAATCAAGCCTCTTTATTGCTCTCTTCATTCCCACTTTGTTTTCCCACTGGCATCCCTATCTCTTATTTGGCAGTGAAAATTGACCCCTCCTCTCCTAATTCTCCTCCTCCTAACTCATGATTTCCCTAAAATAATCCCACTGGTGGCTGGCGATGAATCAATCTACTCCATTCTCATCTATATATTGTGGTGTTTTCTATGAATTCAAACAATTAATTTATGTTCTTGTCTCATTCTCCTGATCTTCATCTATTGGGCTCTTGTGCTGCGCTGCTTGGTCGCCGAAGCGGGCCTTTGGTGCTACATCGTGGACTACATGAGTCATATGCACCACATCAATTAGTTTCTTTAGTCTCTCATCTCGTAGCCACTCGTCACTGCCGTACTAGGAGTCTAGAACTTCAGTTTTCTTACTAAAATTTTAAGACCTACTATTATTGTTCTTTTTTGTATTTGTGCATCTCGGTATTGTTCTAGCTTTCATCCAAGCCTTCTAAAATGAGGAGACTCAAATGAATCTTGTTATGAAAAGCATAAGACCAAAAAAAGGCGAACCGAAGAGCTAAATGTTAGGGCCAAATTCCAAAATGATTTTTTTCTATTTAATGGACTTTTCCAAAGCGTGGTGCCTAATTTCCAATTTAGCACATGGCCTCCAAATTACCTGAATATGGGAACACTGTAGCGGTTATCAAATCTGTACTGGAGATTCCAGCATGAATTGAAAAATGATCTATAGATTGGTGGAAGGTCCCTCCCTCTTTTACCCGTGTAATCTGTCAACAGTATAGAAATTCATATACCCATACCTTGGAACATTTTCTATTGTGTACACTATTCACTGTGGTAGGAAAACCCAATTTCATTAATTTATATGGTTGCCCAGTCTATTTTTATAAGAATCTACTTACTCGGTTCTGACTTCTGAGTGTAAAACAGATAGTTTCAACTTAAATGCAGCTCATTTATATTGAGAATTCTAACATCATTTTTCCATCTTTAGGGCCTAAACTAAGGGATCCAAAATCTTGGAAATATGTTATTCCTGGATGTCGGCATTACTGAAGCCCCAAGTGGAGATATAGATAATAGATACCATGAAGGTATGTGGAATTAATTATACATCTTGAATCTAATTAGTTTGGTAGTTAAGCTAAAAACATCGGGTATCATTTGTGCTTCATTCTATTGCTGATTGTGTGCGGCTTCCTCGCAGGGTTGCTCCTAGACATACGAATGATGGAGAGGTGGCTGGAAGTAGAATAATCTTCTACTTATCCTACTAAAGACAATCTCCAGCCTGAAGTTTTTGCCTGTTTGGATTCCAAGATCTGATAAATTGAAGCAACTCGAAAACCTCAGGCCTTCACAACACATATCCCAATTGATGAAGGGCATGCCAAAATTTATTTTGTGCATTAGATGTGTCCTCCAGGACAAATCTTGTTTGAACTATACCTTGTAGACTTCTGTTTTCATTTTTCTTGTGTGGCACTGGCATGATGCTGTGGTCGTTTCTGAGGGCACCAGATGTATTAAATGATTTTGATGTCCTTTATCTCCAAGGGGAGAGTATAGTACTCCAAATGGCTAATATTATTGGTTGCATTTGGGAATCTTAAGATGGGTTTCCCTAATGCAAACTCTAGTTTGGTATTATTGCCCTTGTCACTTCATCCTCCTGAACTTCTCAAATCTGATTTTCGTGCCTGTCAGTGAGCGACCTTGCAGAGCATGCTGAATACTGTATACCATGCCAAAGCTTGCATAGTGAATTTGGACTAAGTTTAGTCCAGTCAAATCTTTGGTTATTTTGGAGGCTTTGCTACCGTATAAAGTTAATTCCCTATATGCTACTGAAATTTTTCAAAATTCTTCATTGTGTCAATGATATGTAACACCTCGGCCCAACACGGACTCAAAATGCCACTAAACTATACTAACTATCAATTTTAAAAACAGTTAACACTAAATTACAATAAGCATATCAATGATAAAACCCATCCACGGGTCACAATAATATAAGCATAACGATATGACAATCATAGATAATTAATTCTTAGGAAGCATGGCAAGATAATAAGCAAAGATCAACATAAAACCAATTCAATCAAGCCTATTAAATGAATACTCAACTCCAACCAATCAACTAAGGCTAAGCAATAATACCCAATCCTAATTATAATTCATTACTCTAATAAAATGTCTCATGGCCACTGTTTCATATAATTGAATGTATGACGTGAATCCAAGTGTTCTAGCCCTTCCTATGTGCAACGTTGTCAACGGTCGCATAAAAACAACAATTCCGGCGGCAGTGCATCGGCTAGAGAACAGGGACGGTGATGGAGCAACTGCGGCGGCGTGACTCCGACGTTGATTGAGGTGACGGGAGCAGGCAAGGTAGGAGAATGTGGGGACCTGGGATCGGATCCGTTTCAAGCCAAGTGATTGCACCGGAAGCACAACACTTAACATAAAACAAAAGCGATTCCGAGTGCCCAGATATGTGTCTCATGTTAGTTCCCAAGGATCAGCAGCTAACATGCACATATCCAAACACAACATTGCATTACATTCATACTCAAATAATCAAATGAAGTCTTTCATTATTACAACATCAATAAATAGAACCTTATGGTCTAATTTTGGATAAGAGGGTCGAACGACCAAATATAATCATAACACAAATAAAACATAGTGGAAGATAAACTTAGAATAAAAAGAAAATAAACAGATTGGCATGCCCAAACCCACAAGCAACCAACTGAGTTAAAGTCGTAGGATCTGTCGTACCAAAACCCGATTCGAACGACTTCTCACCTGCAACATGGACAATACAATTGAGTACAAAAACATACTTGCAAGACCTACGAATAGCAACATATAATAAATACATTTATGTGTCAAAGGAAGGCTACTACACTAGGCAATTTTCAGCATAAAGCAAGTTTTTCTTTGAGATAACCAATATAGATTCAAATTGTCTATTTTAAAACATTTAGAAAACAATATATACAGTAGGTAATCCCAGTTCATCATCAACAACAATAGATACTCCAATTATAATCAACATACGAACTTCTCATTCGTGACACAACTCATTCCGTAACAAATCAACTTGCGAACTTCCTGTTCATGACAACATATAAGATCTGAACAATTCAACACATGACCTATCATCATAACCCAAACCCAAATTCCCATAAGCTAACTATGCATGCTTTCCCACAAGCGATGTCCATGACCGGGGTCACAGCTATTCGAATAGATTTTAAACTCTGCAGAGGTGTGCAGCTTTACCCACACGATATGAATATCTCTCAATGTCGGCCAATGCACTCTTCCTTAGGAGTGTGACTGAGATATCATAACGAGGCCGTTACAATGTCATTTCCTAACTATCAAACCACCCAAGGAACAGAATTCCCATGGTAGACTGTCGGTCGCCTAGAACCACAGGTGAACCCTGTTGTGTAAGTAAGTCCCTTGCGCAGCTACCCGCGAATGCAAAAGATTCTTAAGAGCAAGTAAGACGACACTCAACATGCCCCCACTAGATTTACAAGAAAACAACAACAGAACACGAGCCACCGGTAAAGCCTCGGCAACTACCGGTGCTCAAACAACAATTGTCAATCTAATTGTGTTTTGATAGCTAACACACAACAAATTATTTAGCCAAGCCTTCGCCATTATCCCGGAGTGTGGTTTGCACGTAAGACTTGGTTTATCACACCACAGACCGGTCCTCAAATACCCAGACGGGGCTACACGAATCTAGAACAACTTCCCTTCATCAACCTTTCACCCGTCCAAGTCCAACACACAACAACCCCCACCCAACAAGTCCACAACACCAGATTCGAAGATCTGGACACAATCCTCAATTTCAACATAATTCAATCCATATATTCTTCAAATTTCATCAAGATTCAATTCCATCCATTGGCCGATGGACTAGCTCCATCAACCCTTTTCGACTACAACTACTAGCACGACTAAGCAACGTTCTACAAATCACCAAACAAACCCATATAACATATAACCTTAATCATTCAAGGAACAAGGGTAATCAACATTCAAAGGGAGGCCAATGCAGCAAGAGGTTATAACTAATTCTACCCAATTGACATACAAATGTTTGAAATTAAGCAATGCATAGAATACTTGAAAATCAACATAGATAGTTTTCAAAATTAATAGGAGCAACATGCATCAAATGAAAGAACTGCTTGACTTTGCTATGGATGGTCCATGTGCTGCTGAATAGCACTCTCGGTCACACTCGTAACTTCAAAAACTATCGAACGCAAGAAAACATTGAATAAGAAACAATAACACCAAAAACATCCAAAAAATCAATATCATCCAAAATGCATGAAATTTATACAGTGGGTAGATTATGATTTTAGATGAATTTTAGGTGAAAGAATTGTTCCATTTGTATTTAGTATGCGAAAGCTATAGTGGTTTGAAAATCAGCATCTTGGAAAATGTTGAAAAATGAGGTTCGGTTACTGTTCACCGAAATTTATCTTTTTTGCAAAAATTTGCAGAATACTTGTGGAGATATGGATTACATGGTTAGGTAGAGAATAAAATTTTAACACTAACACAATTTGGTTCACCTTAAATGGAGTTCATATGAATTTCTTATGAATTTGTGAAGTTAATTCAATTTCTAGTGTAAAAATAATTCATTCTAGAAATTAATTCTAATTTCGAAATTTGCTGTGATATTAACATGTTTCAAACCTATTCCAAGTTAAAGTACAATAAAAATGAAATACAACAAAATTGGTTTCACTCAATTTGAAGTGAATTTGAATTAGTTATGAATTCTTGAAACAGAGACTATGACATAAGGCCTACTGTTATTTAGCTAACCAATAATTCAATTCTTGACTCATGATTAATTTTAATATTTTAGATTAGATGTTAATGGCTAAGAAATATAAATTTTCTAATCAATTTGTTTTGGCATTCGTCTTGGCTCTATCTCAATGTCCCATTCAAGAATTTTCCTACTTCACACCTATCTCACTAAGTAAAAGTATTTTTTAAATTATTTAGCTCACTAACCAATTCTTTTATCAGGCTTTACTGTTCATTTAGTTGTTACATGGCTATTAAGCACTGTAGAACATCTTTAACTTATTAGACTTAGTTATCATCATGTGGTTTGCAAATTAAAGCTTCCATAAGTCGTTTACCTACGGTTCTTCTCAAATTTTTCCCTATCATATTACTTCTTTGCTTAATCAAAGCATTCACTGTATGTTTTGTATAATCATATCAACACTTGTTTTCAAATTGGTTTGTTTTCACTTAGATCCCAATCTAGCCAAAACAACATAATCTCTAACCACTTGTATTAGTAAAGTTATTAGCCTATTGTTATTTAATTATCCTCACAATGTCCTCTCTGTTGGTTCATCCATTTAAGAGTGTGTTAACTAAATTTCTTACTAAACCAAACACTACAACAAGACCAATCCATTCCAACACACACTACCAACATATATAGCATATGTTGCAGGAAAACTCAATCGCAACACATATTCTCATGTTGCTATGACACAAGTGTAGAAAGCTCCAAACATACTCAGCGCCTAGTATGTTACCACACTTTATAGTGTAAGTTACAACACATAATAGACGTGTTGCTAGGTCAATGAACGAATTTTATGACCCATGTAATCACCAACTAATGTTATAGTACTAATAAAAATAAATTGGTAATTACAGTGGTATGAACGATATGATACTTTGTTGTTGTAATTATAACAATATGGATATAATCAAGGACAAACAATCTGCCGGTGAAAACGAGCAAAAGGGACTAAGTGTTTGTCGGTAATAGTATTTTCTTTTTACTTGCAAATTGTGTGTCGAAAAAATATGTATTAAATGTCTATCGGACATTCGATAAGACCGAGACACTGAATTTGTACCACGGAGGGAGAAATCCCTAGTATGACAAGAGTTCAATATTTAGACGCGGTAGATGAAAATCCTGGCGTGGCCTAGCAAAAATTGGTCTACCCAATTTGCCGACCGCCTCAAATCCCTCGACGCTCCCATCTCCAGCTCCCACTACCACTGTCCTCTCCAGCACCCGCGCCGTCCTACTCTCTAGCACTCCCTGCCGCCACCCTCCCAATCCTCGTGATCCCTTGGATGCCTCCCCTACCTCAAACCCTAACCGCCATCGCCCTACGCCATGCTCCCCGACGGCGCTGCCCTTCCATGCCAACCCCACCCTCGCGTCATGGCCTTGCCTCCCTCCTCGTCGTCACCTCCCCCACCCCCGACCTACCTCGCCGCCTCCCTCATCCCTAGCCGCCGCATCCTCTCCCACGCCTCCTACCGCGCGATCTTGGAGATGTAGGCGGCGCTCACGGTCGTGAAGCTGTGCCGGAAGTCGATCATCGCAAAGGTGCACGGCGCCTGCGCCAGCCACGGTGTGGACATCGTGGCTGCCGCCTGTGACATACGGTGCTACTCCAAGGACGCCACGTTTGCGCTCAAGGAGGTGGACATGGCCATCGTCGCTGACCTCGGCGCGCTACAGCGGCTGCTGCGGATCGTCGGCTACAGGAACACAGCTGACCTCACGCTCACCGGGCACAAGATCACCACCATGGAGGCCAAGGAGATGGGGCTGGTGAGCAGGGTGTTCAATTCCAAGCAAGAGTTAGATGATGGCGTTGCAAAGATTGCAAAGGGTATAACATTCTATTCTTTGCTCTGTAAGTTCTTATAGTATTTGTTGCTTCGCTGCTCCATCAAAATGTGACACACGAACTGGCACTGCACAATTCAAATTTCCCAACAGATGTGAGATTGAGAAGTTTGTGTGGTTCATGTGGACAGAACTAAATCAAATAAACTACGAACTCTTGGGTGTACGACTGTAAACATTCTATTTGTCTACAAAACTTCTACCTTTGTGGTCTAATTGATGTACCTGTAAACAAGGAATATCATAAAGGGAAACATCTGTAGCTATATATAGTTTCTGCCTTGCTGCTTGGTGCCCCTGATTCAGTTTTAACAAGCTTTCTAGGACTCTAGTGCCCCTGACATCCATATAGCTCCATATGTATTCTCATTCTATTTGTCTACAAAACTTCTGCCTTTGTGGTCTAATTGATGTATATGTAAACAAGGAATATCATAAAGCGAAACATCTGTAGCTGTATATAGTTTCTGCCTTGTTGCTTGGTGCCCCTAATTCAGTTTTAACAAGTTTCTAGGACTCTAATGCCCCTGACATCCATATAGGTCCATCTGTATTCTCACAGTAACACGCTAGCAATCATGAGCTAGTTAATCAGGAACTGTTGAGCAGTAACAAGTAGCAAATAAACACTGTAACTAGCCCGTCATAGTCTCATGTACTTGCTACTTGGTAGTTGCTAGTTAGTAGTTACTACTATTTGCTTAAATATTCATTTGTTAAGAAATTTTTTGAGTGATCAATTAGTTCATGGTTAAATAAATCATCCGATTCAATTAATCCATTTGTTAATTACATTTAAACATGCAACAGTAGAAACAATGCCATGCTTTTGGTGATAATGCAACATGCATAAATAATTATCGGAACGCGGTAACGCAATATGATACTAAATAGCGAGCCAAGCCACATGCATGCATGCCCACCGAGTGCAAGCGCTGCCACATGCACGGCTCGGCGCCACGCCGCGTGAATGCACGGTCGGGCTCGGCCTCACTCCACCGCGTCGCCTCGCCGCTCGCATGCACCGCCATCGCCCTCATCAAGCCTCCGCATGCGCCGCTGGACAGCGCTGGCCACCTCGCCGCCCCCATGCCTCGGTGCTCGAGCTCCCATGGTCACGCCGCCACCGGCCACCTCGCCGAGCCACCCCGGGCTCTGCCACCTCTGCTGCCAACGAACACGCCGTGGCCAAGTCGATGCCATCGAGACCGCCCGCATGCATCGCTCTGCATGCATGGCTCTGGCACCGACCTCGACGTCGCCACCTTCCTGCTGTCCTACAAGCGCCACTGCCGCTACGCTACTCTGCTGGCCGTCGCGCCCTCGACGGTTGTGCCCCTTGGCCTTTGGCCCACGCCGCTGGCCACTGCTCACGCCACCACGCCGCTTCGCCAGGCTACCGTGCCACCAAGCCGACGTCACGTCGCTGCCGTGCGCCGCCTCGGCTCAGGTCTCCATGCCGCACTCGTGACACCGCTAGACAGCCCCAAGCCGCTGCTCCACCGGCCGGCTGCCCGTGGCTGCTAACTAGCACCACGTCTGCTGCCTCCACGCTGTTGGTCATCCTGGCTTGCGTCGCTGCATGCGCCAACACCACCGAGCCGCTGCTCCGCATGAGTAGTCAGACAAAGACCGCCACGCCGATCGCTGCAGCCGCCGCCGCCGCAAGCAGTCGTGATGCATGCATGCCGAAGCGGCCGGAGGCTAGCGCAGGCTCGAGCTTGTTGTCGCATGTGGGCTGCCAAGCCACCACCATTGGCCGCCATCGCCACTTATTGACGCTTGCCCGATTGCTGGGCGCCAAGGCCACCAAGCTCCTTGCATGCTTCTTGCGCTGCTACTCCTTCCAGGCCAAGCCATTGCTACATGCTTGCAGCACCTTTGTCCTCTTCTTTCCCGGCCACAGCAAACCAAGGCAGCACACTGCCTCTCCCTCACCCATTTCTTGAAGGTACTCAAACAATCTTGCATGTGAAAACTAATTGCAAGAATGGAATGCTCATGCGACAACGAACACAACGACATGACATGCATAGGGAGATTTTTGGTTCTTGGTGGTGTTTGGGAGGAGAGAAGTGGAGATGAACTTGAGTCCATTCTTTCTGTTTTTGGTGTTTGGGAAGAAGAACAGTGGGTTGAGGTTGGTTCGGATGGACTAAGGAATAGCAAGGAAAGGGGGAATGGCATTGATATATTTTTGGTTTTTGCTAGACATTGAGAGGGGAGAAGAGGAGATGAGCTCATGGGGGAAGAGAAGAAATGGCGTGGAGGTGAAAGTAGTGGAGGGTGGGTGTTGCAAAAACTGTGCACTGCTGTGTGGTTCAGCGGGAAAGAAGGAAGGCAAGGGGATTGAAACGGCTATGTGGTGTTTTGATTGTTGGGAGAAGAAAAGAAATGGTAGTGACTAGAATGATTTGGCTGGGAATAGATAAATGGGAATGGGGCTTGGTGGTGGCAGTGGGATGTTATGTGAAGAAAAATGGCAGTGCATGAGGAGATGGGTAGGAGAGAAGGCATGAAAAAAATGGACACGCAGGTATTTTATCTGCTACTTCTTTTTCTCCTTTCGTGAATTCGCTCAAACTGTCATGCATGTGAAAAAAGAATTGCAGAATCGGGTTGGTCGTGTGATGACGATCATGGTGGTATGACATGCATGGCTTGGTTTTGAGTTTTTGGAGGAGATTTGAAGGAGAGAAATGAAAGGAGTTAGTAGAGTCAAAAAATGGGATAGATGACTGGAAAAGAAGGGACGCGTAGACGTTTTCGAACCGGAAAAGAAAAATGATGATACTAATGTATGGATGATGACATGATTTTTGAAATGCATGCGAAAACATAAAATCAACACAAATAAATTTTTAATGCAGTGATTCAGACAATATGATTTAATATTGATTATGATTACTTGATGTGAGAAGAATTGCAAAACATGCTTTAATTAATTTCTCAATTTATATTTAGTAATTATGCTGGTTTTAGATTTTTAATTATCAATTTTCAATTCCATTTGTTTTATTTATCTATTATGTTTGTCTTTGAAATTCAAATTCAAAATTGAAAAAACAAATTAAATGGGAACCAAATAACCTCCAATAAATTCCAGAAAATCTAAACAAGCATAACAGAGAAAATAGAATCCAACTAAAATATTCCCATGCTTGAAACCTTTTTAGTTTTGCCCCAAATTAAAAATTGAGCTTTTGAATTGGAGTGCTAGGTTTTAAATCCTAATTTTTAAAAATCAGGAATTTTCAACATAAGGTTTACAACAAAAAGTTTTAAAAAAGTCCAAAATTTCACAAATGTATATTAGATACTTAACTAATCCAACTTAGGGATTTGGGAACATTACAGAGAAGGAACAGGGAGAGGACGAAGGGTCTCACCGGCGTGATAAAAATAGCGAGGAGCTCAGGAAGGGCATCAATGGCGGCGACGGTGGTTCGGATCAAAGGTGGGACGACACTGCAATAGTGGCTCGACAATGGCGAGCACAGATTCGGGATGAGCACGACGAGAGGGAGCCAAAGGCAGTGGTGGTTGGTGATGGGGCGTGCCAGATTAGCGGCGGAGACGATCTCCAAGCTTCACTAATGGCGACGGCGGCTCGGCTTCAACTCCGGTGAGCTCGCACAGCGTAACGTCCCAAATTTTGAGCTTTCAATAATCTTTTGTGTAATTTAGGTCCCCAAATTTTTTTTCCCAATTTTCCTTGGTTTAATAAGCTTAAATGAGAATTTATGAAGTTAAAAATATTTAATTTGATTAATGTAAACTTCAATGAAATCAAAACTAGTGTTATTTGGCTTCCTTGGGTTCCAAAGAATTTCCCTGAATTTTCATGCATTTTTTGGAGTTCGTTTGCTATTTATTTGGGGCCATTTGAATTTTATTTTTTTTCTTTAATTCAAAAATCAAATCCTTTTTCCTTTCACCTTCGTGGGCTGAATTGGCTTGGCCCACTCACTTAATCCCCTCTCTCTCCCGCATTTCCCCTAGCCCAACCTAGTGTCCTCGCCCCGCCTACCCGCACCCTTCACCGCCTCGCCCCTGACCCACACCACTTCCCTTCTCCACCCGCCTTCAGCCTACCTTCGCCCACAGCTTGCTTCCGTCGCCAACTCAATTCCGCGCATCAGCCGCCCGATCGCCACTTGCCAGCTGCCTCTACACCCAGGGCCACCTGCCAATGCTACGTCGCCTCTGCACCTCGGGCCACCTAACAACATCGCGCCACCGTCGAGCGTGTCCGCCGGTCTCCACCTTTGCGCCATCACCCGGTGTCCATGTTGAGCCCGCCTACCAGGTCTATAAGAAGCGCTGCCACTGTGCTCATACGCCTTGCCTCAGTCCTCTCTTTCCCATGTCCTAGCCGCCGCCGTCACTAGAATGCCCCCGTGCGCCGCCACCTAGAGCTCATCTTCCCCGTGTCCAGTGCTGCCTATCCTCTTCCATTCTCCGCCTTTGAAGCCTCTCAAGCCACTGAAACCGCATCACCAACATTGCCTCGTCGTACTCTGTCAAGTGCGCCCACCAGTTGAACCTCCCATGCGTTGCTTCGCCGTCGCCATCCTCGTCTTCTTCGTGTTCGGCCAAGCCCGCACACCCAAAAATGCCTCTGCTATGTACCCCATCACTTTGGTGAGTTTTTCGCCAATCCCTCTGTGTCACCACATGTCCCACCTCTTGATCTACACTTACCAGACGATAGTCCTCCTTTGCAACGTCAGAATTCCACGGGAATCGGGAAAAACTCCTGCATTCCAAAATGGGGCCTTACTAACTAGTCACAAAACTATCAGGAAACAAGCAACTGAAAAGGCGGTGTTTTGTCATGTTTCTGATGAACAGCTGATCTACCATTCAAGGCATACAAGAGAGTATTTTTAGCTAGATGTTTCACTGCAAATCATAGTCTGTCGCAAAAGAAAACTAAAGGTAATAAAAACTCGCAATGTGAACAAACAAATAAACACTGGGAATTCCATCGGTCCAGAGAGGAACACACAGAAGCATGACTGATCACCGGTGATTCCATCAATATCGAGAAGATAGCGAGTGTATCGTGCCGGCGCCCCCGTGCCCCCACTTCTTGTGGCCACTTGATGCCAGTGTTTGTCCTTGACCGGTGGCACCCTTGACACTAGGAACTTCTCTTCTCATCATCCAACTGGGGACAGTCTCTGTCGGCAGCTCCGACGAGTCAAAACGATCGTTCGATCCAAAGAGAACGAACGAATCATAAGCCAGTGGATCGCGCCACCGTGGGATGGAATCGTTCATCAGCAGCTGTGGACTAGAAAGAAGAGCCTCCATTTTTCTTAGGTATGAAGAGTGTATAATTCTTGTCCAAGACATGGGCCGCCACCTGGCCATCATGTACCTCTCCTTCCAGCTCATTTCCAGGGCTTCATCCGACGAGTCATCATCACCGCCACCGGGGTGTTGGAGTTAATCTTGTTTTTTTTTGTTAATTCCCGTTTCGTTTTAGGAGTCCGAGTCGTACATAGAGTTGGTTCCGATTTGTATACGCTGTGCTCACCGAGCTGGATTTATATCTGCTTTTTAGTCTATTGTTGTGCCTATATAAGTAGCACTAGCTGTCTGTAAGATCGTGTCGTGAGTTGAGTTGTGAGAAGAAATAAAAAAAAGATCGAAAAGAGGAGTAGCAGCTCCCGAGAAGAAATCAATTGCATTCTTTGTGTGTTTGCGTTTTGTTCTCGACGTCTTGTTTCACTAGCAGGAAGGAAGTACAGGCGGGTTCGCATCATCACATGAAGTCAAAAGGCAAAGGGCTACTTCGTGCATAGGAGCCAGGGACGCTGCAAGGAGGATAGGGAGCAGTAAGCCTCTCATGGACAAAGCAAGGTGCTCCAGGAGGTAGGGTCACGTCAAGGTGACCGGCGTGTCCCACGAAGTAAGACTGAGTGCTGATTTGTTTTCTGGACGAGCACAGAAACAAAGCGAGGCTAGGAAAATTCCAACATTTGGTATCAGAGCCTGTTGATCTTGTTGGCACCTAAAGTTCATGGCTGGAGGGTTGTCTTCATCAGGTGTTGGAGAAGCATCGGAGGCAAAGAAAGGTAGCCTAATACTGATGGCATATCCATAGCTCACGAAGGACAATTATATAATATGGGCTATGAAGATGCGGGTTGTTCTGCAAGCATAGGAGGTCTGGGATGCTATTGAATCGGGTGGCGAAGCATTCAAGAAAGACGGTGCTAACTACAGGAAGGATCGACTGGCTTTGACGGCGATCTATCAAGCCATCCCAAAAAGCCTGATGTCTACTTTGGACGGAAAAGACTCGGCTAAATCAGCTTGGACAACAATTGAGATTGCAAACCTTGGACACGAGCGTGTCCGTGAGGCAAAGCTTTAGACTCTCAAAAGAGACTTTGAGGGACTGAAGATGCAGGAAGATGAACCTATAGAAGATTTTGCTGGACGTCTCTCATCCTTGATCTGTGGCATCCTTGAATTCGGGGAGAAGAGTTGGAGGAAATTGAAGTAGTCCGACGCTTTCTCCGAGCAGCTCTGGCAAGGTACATTCAACTAGTAATCTCAATTGAGCAATGTGTTGATTTGAAGACTCTTTCTATTGAGGACTTGGTTGGACGGTATAAAGCTTATGATGAAAGGATTCAGAATAGTTTTGGTGATCCAAAAGATAGTGAACTTTTGATGCTATCTCATTCTCAATGGGAGGCATTGTCTAGTCAAGGCAAGAAATTTGGTGAAAATGTCAAAAGGGGAAATTAGCATAGTAATAGCCGGGGCAGCAAAGGAGGATGTGGAGATCGGGCTAGGAAAGGCGGTGTGACAGATCCTGTGATAAGTCACATATCAAGTGTTCTGAATGTGACAAATTTGGTCTTTGAATGTGATAAATTTGGTAACTACGCGTCGGAGTGCCGAAGCCACATAAAGTGCGTCACCTGCGAGAAGTACGTGCATTACGCTTCGGATTGTTGAAACAAGAAGAAGAATGAGGAGGTAAACCTCACCTGAGCTAGTGAAGATGACGAGCCTACCTTGCTTCTCTCCTTATGTGTCAAAGAGGCACCAGTCATGGTGATGTTGAACAAGGAGAACGTAGTTCCAAAACTACGGATGGAGGGAGGCAACCACGATCACACTGATCTATGGTATTTGGATAATGGAGCAAGCAATCATATAACAGGAGATCGCTCCATGTTCCATGAGCTCGACGAGAAAATATCGGGCAAAGTCAAGTTTGGTGATGGATCCGCGGTGTAGATAAGAGACAAAGGAACGATGCTGCTACAATGCAAGAACTCGAAATTGTCCACTCTCTCAAGGTACGATGTCTGCAACTCCTATCATGCATAGGAGCTTTGACCATGGAGGTACAGTGTGCCAACGAACTCGGAGGGGCTGCATAATTCCACTCCAGAATTATCCGCCCCCAAGGTACGATGTCTACAACTCCAATCGTGTATAGGAGCTCTGACCTTGGACGTAGGGTGTGCCAACGAACTCAAAGGAGCTTTGGCCTTAAACGTATAGTGTACCAGCGAACCCGGAGGAGCTATGCCCTGCGTACGCTCCAAATACTACAACAGGACTAGGTTATAGCAACACGTGTATATGCTGCTACATCTACAAATATGTGTTGCTAGGATGGATAGCAACACATATGATAAGTGATGTTGTTGATCATGTTGTTGTAAGGTAGGTCTACTGTAACACAAATTAGGTGTTGTTATACAAAAGAAAGGTGTTGCAAAGTAGCAACACCTATTTTTATATATAACAACACATATTTTCATGACGTAGCTGACACCTGTTAGCAACACATAATTGATGTACTGCAACATAATTAAGTATACAAATAAATTATGGTTTGTTTATTTAATTGGTACATGTGTAAAAAATGTAATTAATCCAAATAATTTTTATTTCATAATTAAACACATCATATTGTAGAATACATAACACGACTGAACATGAGCAACGATGGTAGATTGCATTGCATTAAGAAAATAAATATAGGTATTGTTCATATCATTCCACATACAAAATGAAAAACAACTGATTTATTGATTACACAAGAGCTGAGAACAAGAGTAAAATTCGAGTCCTAAAATATGATTAAGGTCATCATCATCTTGCTGCGCAACTTGGATATCATGGTCTCCTGAATGCCGCCATGAATGCTTCATGCTTGCATGTGATCTAGCAAAACTGCATCAAATAGCAATATATCAGTTGTTGTAACTATCTCTCATTTGCAATTTACCCTTCACAGACATGTTATGTGATGACCGAAAGCATCTAACCAATACAGTTCAGTAAGCATTAAGCATAACACTTCACCTTATCAATGAGCAGCTTCTTTGGAGGTTTGTAGCTCTTCCTAGAAAGCTGAAACACTATGACTGCAATAAGCAGCCATACAAAAAAAAACCTTTAAGCAGCCTAGCTTTTTGATAATCTACATTACATAGAATGGATACAGTGTGCATAAATGTCTTCTAGACATCTTCAATAGTGCCACACTGCCACTGTTATATATAGTCCAAAAACGAATAGACAACTTGATGGTTTCAGTATGGTTATATATTAGTTTAACTTCCCTAAATATCTTTCAGTGTGAAGTGCACAACAAGTTCAAGTTTAGCTAATTATTTATTGCACCATTAACAAATTAGAACTCATGTGTTCTAGAACTATAGGACAGTCATCAAAACTCCCTCATTCAGTCCTAATAAGTTTGTTTCTTGGAAGAACAATATCTGATGATATTAAAAAATGAGTTGAATCTGACCTTACTTCCTGAAATCATAGCACCCATGGTGTCAGGCAATGCTGCTGCTTCTTCCTAGCAACCTCATTTCCTTCTTTGAAAAGTAAAGATCTACAAAATAAGAGACCCAGTGCATACAATCCAAGCCAACAGGCGTTCTTGAAGACAACGCGTGGCAGCGGGATCGAGCATAGGAACTACCATCCTCATCAGGCAACTCAACATGAGCAATGATTATAAGGTAGATTCCATTGCATTAAGGAAATAATGACAGTGTTAAAGAGGAAATATGATCATTTCGAACCTGCTAATCAAACTAATTATGTAATAAATGCACTTAGCCAAAGCCTATCTCCACCTACCACCTGTCTCAGTTCACTACTGCTACCATGCCAAAGCTGGGGTGCACATTTTGGCCTCCCGCGCAGCGCCAACGTCCTGCGTTGAAAAATTTTGGTAATACCAAAATTTTGAGGGCATTACCAAATATTGGAAGAGAACCAAATGCTAGCCAAATTTTTAGGGTATTACCAAAATTTTGGTATGGCTTCTTGGGGTAACAAACCAAACAGCCCCTTTGTTTCTTAGGGCAACCCAATTTTTACTTGGCCGTGCTAGAGTTTTCATTCACCCCACCCAAATATTGAACTCTTGTCACACCCAGAGATTTCCCCCATCTGTGCTAGAAATTTTGTGTCTCGGTCTTATCGAATGCCCAACAGACATTCAATCAATGCATATTTGTAACAGCCTCAGCCTTAATAAACAGTAATGAGATGCTGTTCATAGCATCACTGTTCATTTTGGCAAATTTGGCAACATGTTACAATCTAATTTCCCCAAATTCTAACTAAAAACTCCAATTTGATCAAAGCCTTCAAAAGGAAATACCACTCAATGTTGGTATTAAGACCAGGAAGTATTTTATCTAAAGGCCAGATGACTTATTATGGCCAAAAATAAATTTTCTTGAATTTTTAGAAATTATTTTGATCTTGAGAAAATATTTGTTTTTGAACAAATCCTATTCGGTCTAAATAAATTATTTATGTATTTCAAAAGGAGGAGCAGTGGTTTCAAAATTTATTTGGGGAATATATCATCCCAGTAGCAATTCTGCAAAATTTCAAATTTTTACAAATTTAATTGCTATTTTAAAAGGCCCGGTCAAACTTGTGAAGGTTTAAATTGGTTTGGGTCAACCTTTCCGGCCTAAACCCAACACTGGCACTGTAGCGACTCAACCCAACCCATTTGAGTCCAATCCCGAGCGTGTGGTCCGGCTCTGTCACGTTACGCGCGCGACCTCCAACTTCCAGTGAACGAGCACCGTTGATTTCTTCGCGAACGGACCAGATGTCTTGTGCCGTTCGGACCACTCTAATCCGCCCCTCTGATATTGACCGTAGGATCCAAAATGTGCGGCGCGCGATCATCAAGCTATGCCCTCTTTAAATGGTCGAAATTGAAAAGCGTGTGGGCCGTTGGATCCTCAACGTGTGGACCTGATCTGTTGGGCCGTTCGGACCGGCCGGAGGTGCCAAGCGATATCCACCGTTGAGAGTTGATCGGACGGACCACATTCATTGGGCCATTCGGACCATCCGGACCTCCCATCAATTCTGACCGTTGATTCTAGATCTAACGGTGACTTCCTTCCTGGGCCGAAGCTCACCAGCGCGCCTTAGATCTTGGGCCGTTGAAGTATAATCGGACGGTCCTTGTGGGTTGTGACGTTCGGACCGCCTGGACCTCCCCTCCATCGTAGCCGTTCAATTGAGATCGTGCGAACCATATTAAAAGTTACCGATTGGAGGTTATCTGTTCATCCTATCACCATCGTTCATCTCCAATCGAACGGCTGCCAATCCATTGAACTTTCGGTGACCAGTGTTGTCGTGTTTGGGAGCGGCTGACAACATAACCCCACCCGTCAGTGAGCTCTCTCTCTCTCTCTCTCTTCGTCCTCTCGGTAGGCCACCACCAAAGATTCTCTTTGGAGTAGAGGCATTGCACAGTATTGATGCGAATATTCTATGAGATATTTAGCACCAATTGGCCACCTCATCAGTTCTGGACACTTCTCGGTTTCTCTTGAGGTTCACCTCTATTTAAACCCTAGCTTTTGGGAGCTCTGCCATTGTTGACCGAGAGCTATCCTCACGTTCCTCCTTTCTTCTCAGTGAAGCCTCCTTGCTCTTATCTTTGTTCAACTTTAAGCATGCCTAAATCTCATGTTAATATGGATGTTGGGCATCTGTTGTAGGGTTGGACCTAGGTGTGCTCTCTGTCGACTTGGGTCAGCTTGGAGCACCACCTCGGAAAGTCTTGCTCCGTGAGTAGGCTCCACCCTTCCTTGTCAAGAACGTGTAGGGTAATCTTTAGAGCTTTAAAAATCATTGCTATCGTTTTGGTCGACCAAAGGCAAAGGATCTTGGAGCTTTGTTGTCTCGGCGTAACTTGACTTCATCTCCTTCCTTCTCAAGCTGGTAAGTTTAATCTTGTTTCTTGCCACCTTGAGCATCCTAAAGACTTCAATAGATCACCTAGCTATCTACTTGTTTTTGATTACTCAAATCTTCTTTGGACTGAAAAGTTGTTTTTATAACTTTTCGGTCTTTCATATCGTTTTCAAGAATTAGGGTTTCTCTTGCTAGCATGTCAGCTTATGTAGGTCTTAGATAAACCCTAGCATCATAACTAGACCTTCTTTTTAATTCCTAAGGTCACAGATCCCTTTATTGATACAAGATCTTTCTCTGTTAGTTATTGTCGGTCAAAACCGACAAATGATTAATTTTCCTTTTCTTTCTTTAAACCGGGCGGTTAGGGTTAGCATTGATGGATTGTGGTATTAGTTACTCCCCAGATGGCTGTAACTCCACTTTAAAGTCTTTGTATTGTACAGTTTTCCAAGCCAACCGAAATTGGTAACAAGGGCTCTTCTGTTTTTGTTGTTGTCCAGACCGACAACATGCACAGCAAGCTCCTTAGTCTTCCACTTTTGTCACTTTATGCTATTAAATGAGGAGTTAAATCACAGTATCAGCTTTGAATACTCTTAATCTAAAGAAAATTAATTATGTACTACATGCTTTAATCAGCCAAACATTCTTTGGTAGTATGTCCTGTTCCGGTTTCAAAAATCGAAAACTGTAGCTCCATCCAAACTCTAAACCGTATTAAATAGTATTAGCAAGGGTTAGTTGTAGCTTACTATTCTTAATTAAATTATTGTACCTTAAGCATGTTGCTAATAATGCATTAAGACCTTGACCATACATTCTTTTTATGCATGCTGTTCTCTGTTTTTCTCTGTGTTTATTGGATTTTATTTTCTTTTAGATACTGGTTCTTCTGAGATTGTTGAGTCTATTGTTGAGCAGCAAGAACCTGAGCAAGAGGTTATTTATTACTACCAAGGCAAGCTTCCTCTCTGCACCATATTGATCCCAATCTTTTGAACTGTAGGTTTACAAAATACAGTGATACTGTTGCATGCAACTTTCTAAAAATTATTTGTGATCTGTCCCTAGTGTTTGGCAAGCTTATCTTGTCAAACCTGGGAGCAACAAATAAATTTTATTTATTTTGATTCTTTGTTCAGTTTTTTTAAATCTGAAATGACTTTAAATCTTGTTGTTAAATTGATTCAAATCTGGACAAGTGGATGCTAGTGAGGGTGCTTTGTGCACGAGAATTGGGAAATGTGGATGTCTTGTCTGGGTTGATTAAGGACTGAACTCTGACCACCCAATTCAAGCCCCAACGTACTTCCACACACAGTGTATGGGCACTGTTTGGTTAAGTAAAGGGTTAATACTATTGAGTTGGAAACAGGAGAGTAAGGACATGTGTATTGATTTCATATGGCATAGATGCTTAAGTCTTCGGCCGTGTCGTATGCCATGTGGAGTTTATATTGATATCGATGTTCTTAGAAGGGTGAGGGCGAGATGTGTTCCATCGCATGTACGCATTCTTCAGGCCCCGATCGCGTCTAATATGTGCGCTATGCACGAAGTTCGCATTTAATTGATTGAGTCGACATTCCCACAACATGTGGGCCCGGTTGAATAGATGCTATCGATGTTGTTTAAGCGGGATCAATCGCACATGGGTATTCCAACTCAATAGTGTCAACTTGTTGAAAAATACCAAATCTTAGTCTACCCAGCCGGCATACCAAAGGCAGTGTCCTATTATTCCGGAGGCTTACGGGCTAGCTAAGTCGTGTGGGTAAAGATGTACACCCTTGCAAGGTTTTACAATGTAACATCCCAAATGTATAAACAGGGTTATTCAAGTATAATTATATGTGTAGAAATTAAAACTTTTTCTCACATCTTGAAAAACCCTAAAATCTCATGGAATTCTTGTCCAAGAGTTGTGTAATCCAAAAACACAAAGCTCTTATTGACCAAAAGTCAAACTCATTTTCCAATTATCTCAAACCTTGGGCCAAACAATTGGAAATATTTTCCTTGGTCCAAAAACTAATGTGGGACCCTCTGAAAATATCACGAGTTGTAAAACTAGTTTGATAAATTTTGGAGGTTCATCTTAATGTCGTGAGCTCTGTAAAAATTTCATGAAATTTGGAGTTCAATTGCTACCTCAAACAATTCAGAAAGCCTCATTTGTTAGAAAATTTAATTTAAAACAGAGATCGTGTCCCTTGGGCCGAGCCGACTCAAACCTGGTCCATTTTCAACCCCATCTCGACCTCCTTTCCCACCTTTGATGAGGTCGTGGCCGTTGGATCCAATCCAACCGCCACGACCTCCCCCTCAACCAGCGCACCCAGGACCTCCCCTTCGAGGTCCTCTTGACCTCGTGGACCTCCTCGGGTCAACGTGAGCGCTAGACCTCCCCCGTAAACCCGCGAGGACCTCCCCCCCTCCCCGCGTTCCCTGGCCGCTAAGACCTCTCTTTGCACTTAGTTGAGGTCGTAGCCGTTGGATTTACATCCAACAGCCACGACCTCCTCCTCAAACGTTCTCGAGATAAGACCTCCCCACCTCATCGTCATAGCCGCCGGATCAAAGATCCACGGTCATGACCTCCCCGTGTTGAACTTCACGACCTCCTCTGAAAAACCTCACAGAAGGTCCTCCCGCCTTGTTGAGGTCATAGCCCTTGGATCGAAAATCTAAGGCCATGACCTCCCCTCGGTTTCTTAAAATTGGGTGCGGTTAAGACCTCACAGAGGTCCGCACTGCTGATTGAAATCCAACGCTTTGGACCTCTGTCCATTTCTCACGTCGCTTTCACGTGAAGTGAAATCGTGAGGCCATGACCTCCCCACGTTTGATCGTGTGGTGGGACCTCCTCCCACCACTTAAAACGAACGGTTCAAAAATAGGATCCGATGGCGGACCTCCTCGAGGTCTTATGCAACGCCCATAGGACCTCCCTCGTTCTTCTCCTTCCTCTGCGCGGGCAAGCTTCGAGCGAGGCATTTAATGCATGTCCGAGCAGAGGTACTGCTCATGACTCTTTCTGTCGACCAATTTAATGCGTGTGTCGACTTTCCGCCTCAATGGTCACCGAGCTCGCCCCTTGTCGCCCCCAAGTCTTGTCCACTCCAAGATCGTGCCATGGGCCAAGCTCACAAGGAGCTTAGCCAGTGGTCCATGACCTCCTGTGCCCTAGTATAAAGCCCCATTGGGTTCCTCCCGTAGCTTCTTTGGCACACTTCCAAGCCTTAGCTTGCACCCGTGCCTTTTTGAGCTTACTCTTTCACTGACCTCCACACTTGGCCGCCATTGTTGAGAAGCTTGAAGCCCTTGGTGGTGAAGGCTTGCTCCAAAGGCTCCCTCTCAAACTCTTGCTCCATTGAGCTCCCCCAAATCTCCTGGAGTTAAACCTAACTCATTGTTAGGTTGACCTTTTCAGGAGGGGCTAGTGGAGCTTGGAGCTGAGGCTTGGAGTTTGGAATTTGGACTTGAAGCGGTGGAGCTCTCCATCTTCCCCAACTCCGCCAAAGACCATCCTCAACCTCTTCGACATCTTTAGGACCTCCGTAATTCCCGGTAGTCCTTTAGTGCCGCACCCAGCGTGAATGCATGTTGCGGAGCTTATGTTGGGCACAAGCTTGATGGTCGCGCGAGCTGCTTTTGCATTTTCGTATTTTGGCCGTGAAGGTCGTCTCGTCCTCTCCGGCTCGTTGGCGATTAAGGCCGCCGCCGCCGTTGAGAGGAGGTCCGCGGTGCGCATGGTTATTGCGGATCCAACGGTACCATTGACCTCACCGGCGGGCTCTACATCGCCGGGCGAGACCATTTCTTCAAGCTCGGGATTTTGTCGACGCCCCGGCGTGTCGTGGTCGCTTTAGGACAGAGATCCTGGCGTTAATGGTGCTAATCATTGCTCAATCTCGCAATCATTGGCGTCTTAACTGCCTTAAATCCACCATTTATTGTGCGCAGTTAAGACCTCCCGCGCGCGCGGACCTCCTCGTGGTCCTGCGCGCATTAACCTCTTGTCCAAGCACGTGCGTGCGCAAGCACGTGGTTGCGAGCTCTGGACGTCCAGACCTCCTCCGAGGAGATCTGGAGCGCCCAAGACCTCCTTGGCACAATCTGGGCCGTCCAGACCTCCCTGGAGGTCTGTGGCGTTGAGGACCTCCTCTGGGACCTCCTCGAGGTCATCTCACCATGAGGACCTCCCCTTTAGACCTGGTCCGTTCCGGACCTCCTTCCTGTTGTGGTCCGCTGGATCTCCCATCTATGGCCACGACCTCCCTCACCTCGCAAGATGTGCGTGGTTAGGAGGTCCGAGAACCTCTGGACCTCCCATCTGCGTGTGTGTTGTCCTCCGGGAGGTCTTGAGCCGTTAGATCTGTGATCTGTGGCTCACGACCTCCCATGTCTCTGTGAGTTATAGAAATGTCAGTAAATTCTTAAGTATGAACTGAAATAAGGTATAAACTTTAGAATTTCATATCTTTCTCATTTTAATTCCAAATGAGGTCATTCAAATTGTGTTAGCTCTATCTTGAACTTGACTGTAATCCAAAAATGATTGCAAGTTGAGTTCAGTCCCAGAGCACAGTTAGCCACTAGGTTTTAAAAACTAACTTTAAATATACATTCAAATTAATGCTTAACTTGTAAAATTCATAACTAATGCTCTGTAGATTCTTTTTAAGTGAGACCAACTTTGTTGGTTTCCTCTAGTAATGAACTCACTGTGAAAATTAGTGTTGAGCTTGTTGCTGTTAGAAAAATGAGGACTTGTGCATTATAATTTTGTTCAAGTTCTTGTTTTTGAAAAATTATAGAAATTTCATAATAGCTCCAAATGAGATGAACTCAATTGTGTTATTCATCTCATGAGGTGCTGGTTTTACAGTAAAAGTTTTAGCCTCACCACTTTTCTAGAAAATGTTGCCTCATAATTAAATTAGTGAATAGTGCAGTTTGGTATTTTTAGGGCTGAGCAGAGTTGTTTTGCTCATAACTTTTGCATTGAGAATCCAAATCCATTGGTTCTTGTTGCTAAATTCCTAAAATCCTCCTCTTGCTGCAGTAGAAATTTCAGAGGATTTGGAGTTCTGTTGCTGTGTTGTCTTTGTTGCTTTTCGTCGTTCTTATCGGTTCTTTATTGCTTTTTCCGTTAGGGTTCGACATTTGTGGTGATCCCGCGAACGACCCTCCGCAACAAATTGACCAGCAACAAGGCAAGCAGTTTGATCATATCCCCTCTAGCGTCCCATTACTTTAAAGGTTAATATGTTGTTTTACTTCTATGTATGCATGCTACTTTGTGTTAAAGGTCGCTAGTAATCCTATAGTTGCATAATCTGTAGGAGTGTTTATCCTCTACTACCAACGAGCCTAGGTTATTTGCTGTGATTTGAGCTCGTTGGATGAGCTCTTATCACTTAGTAGTTGCGTTCCCTACTGCTTAGACATGCTTAGCTATCGGTAGTAATGGGCGATCATCGACTTAGTCGATGGTCTTGATCACACAAGTATAATTATTCCTCCTATATGTCCAGCACTTGTGCTTTGATTAATTTGTGAAGTCAAAAACTGAAAATAAAGGATTGATTTAGACTTGGGCATATTGGATGGATGGGGTGGTTTTTGGAATGTGGTAGTATGCTCGAGTCATTAAGGACCGAGTTACTTGCGCCACCGCTCGAAAGCAATGTTATGTGCTAACCACACGAGGGGATATGGGACCTCTCTTGACTAAGTACTTTGGGAGGTGTTAATTATGAGCTGGTTGGTGGGTATGTTTTAATAAAATCTGTGTGTGTGGTGTTGGGAGGGAGCATTGGCGGACCGGTTAGGGCTGTCTAATGTGTCTTGTCCCCGTGGGAAGCGGCTCGTAATTAGCATCGCCCATTGGAAATGTCTCGTAGGACTTAGCCGTGCACACACCAAAGGTAGTGTGCCTAAAGAAAAGGCGGTCTCATGTGTGGGTACATTGGTACACCCTGCGCAGGTTAAAACTATTCAATAGCCTCGCCCTAGGTTATGGACACGCCGAAACGCCTCAGAAGAACTAGACTCAACCATTTAATTAAAACTTGATGGGTTGGTATGAATGGATGTTCATACTATTGTTGTGGTGACTTGGGTTAGTCACTTCCGTGATGTTCTTGTTGTTGATATTATGTTATTATCTCGTTGTTATTTCAACAATTACAAATGCTTTATCAAATTGCCTTCAATCTATTATGTTATTACAAATGAAACTTGCTTTATGCTAAAATGAGTCCAAAGCCTCATCCACTTAAATGAAGCTTGCATGTAGCTAAATTATAGTTCTGTTATCTTACACGTCGGTTTTGCGAGTACAATAAACAAGTTATTGTACTCATTTGCTTTGCTTAACAAATTTGTTGCAGAGGACGGAGGTGAGCTCCAAGAGCCTTACTTACGCTACCACGTGTTGCGCTTTCTTCGACGACTAGTCAAGGTCGGTCACGATGCCTAGGGTTAAGGCACACTTGATTGGCTTTGTGTTATAGCCATCTTTATGGCACTTTTGCTTCATTGTTATCTTTTTAATTGTTGCTATTTGGCCTAAGGGCCTCTCTTTTGTAATAGCTATTTTCCTTTTTAATATTAACTTCTGGTTTGTGGCTTATGTACTATGTGTTGTATGGAATTGGTACATTCTTTTGTTGTGAGGTATGTATACTGCATTCTGGGGAGTATACATCTCTCGAGACCGGATTTATTTGGTTGATAATACTAGGGTCAATTGGGTGACTAAGTATTATGAGCCTAATAAATATACCGGGGTCTCACATACAACTATTTGAATAGCCGTGTCCACGGTTACGGACGACCCTTGAATTGACGTCACCTGTATAGACTTTGCTCTAAATTTTGTTTTGGGAATAATTTCGACCTAATGGTTGTCATGCACAGTTTAATAGTGATCTATGGCTTATTATTGTCACTGTTATGATTATGCTCTCAATTATTTACTGTTTTTAGTCCAAAATGATTTATTAAAATTGCCTTGTCAAAACTTAGCAATTATAGGTTAAGATGTATTGCTTTATGCAAAATTGAACCATTAAAGCCTTTCTGTTGTCAACCTTATGCATGTAAAATTTCTATTCCTTTGTATAGGTTCTACCAAACACTTTCTTTTATTAGTTTGTGTAAGTCTTGCTGAGTACCCTCCGTACTCAGGGTTTATGACCTCTTGTTGCAGGTGAAGATGGTTATCTTTATGAGATGCCCGTTAGCGCCAAGCAGGGTGACGCTAACGAGTGATGCTAGTTCTAGTCTCCACGCAATAGCCTGCGGGATGGGGCCATTGGTGGTTTTGTGTTTATTTTGCTTCCGCTGTTGCTCTTTTGTGATGACCAAAGTCATATGTTACTGTAGCAAAATCTGTTACTGTAGCAAAATCTGTTACTGTAGCAACCGAACCCCGATGTAAAACTGTTATGTATAATTATGTGAATGTATGCCTTGTATGTGTATGATGCAATGTTGTTTAAGGATGTATGCGCAATAGTCACTAATCTTGGGAACTACTGCATGACATATATCCGGGAACCTGAATATTGGAATTGTTACTTATTATGATTATGCTTCTAGTATGATTTTTAATGAGGGAATCACACTGTTCCTGAATTAAGAATAAAGCTACCAGTATAATTTTAATTTGGCACATTCCAATATTTGAGGGTCCCACAGCGTTGGTATCAGAGCATACGTTTGCCTGTAGGTTAGAATTAGCATGGTCGTTATCCTTAGTGAGTTTCTGTAAAATTATTTTAACATAATTAATTTCTAAAGATCTAAGTATGCTATCTTTTACTTCTTATCTTCCTTAGTATCCATTCTTATCTAATTTCTGTTGATTTTCTAAGATAAGTTTCTTAGTTACCTTGTCTTTTGTCTGTAGATGAGTGGCTGGTATTTGATTAAGGAGACTCGAGCTGAAGATGTGGACGGTTTTCCAGCCTTGCTTCGAGATATGATGTGGTGGGCTAATTTTACTTATCAGCCAGAGTATGCCATCTATTGTCGAGACCGAGGGCCTGGTATGGAAGAGTACCAAGCTATCATTAATGTGATCGCCAGACAGGTGGTGGGTAGTGTTCCATACTGCATCCATGTACGTGCCACCTCCGAGTCTATGGCTGTTCAAGAAGCTGCGCGTAGGATGATGAGCCTCCTTCGTCATGATTTGACGGAGCTGTCTCAACCACCCTATGTTCACTTCCCAAAACCAGGCCCTAGAGCGGATGTGAGTACGTTCGATGAGATTCAGTTTGGAGAGGACCCATACGTACGCGAGTTAGCGAGGTTGGTCCGTATTATGGACCAAGTCCATCACTGTCTCATGTATGAGTTATGGGAAACCCGCCGCCGCACGAGGCACGTGAGTATTTGAGGCTTGGTGTTGCCACGAACCGCGTTCCTCGTGAACGTGCTTGATGGCAACAATGAGATCCCTCCACCGCTCATCGCACCACCGGATTCCGACTTCCAGAGGTGCAGGGGCTTGTTCCTATCCTTGGGCAAGGTCGTCAAGCCCGATGTCTCACGGCTTCCTCGCACAAATGACCTACACTTTCGGGGACATCATTTGTCGTTGGGTTCCCCTACACGCCTCGTCGACCCTAGGGATCCCATAGATACGGGTTCACCTGAAGCTCATATGTTAAATGAGTTTCCGGTGAATTTTAACCGTAATGATTATACTTAGAGGCTGGATGATGTGTTCGGCATTAGCTTTGTAATAGGCTAGTGGCTGTCCATTAAGTATTGTGTAATAGAATAGCCTATGTTTTGTAAAAATACTGTGTGCCGACTTTTGAATTTTGGACTTGGTGTTGTTATTAGCCGACTAATAATAAAGTGGAGGCCGCACCTTTTGTCAGTACTTTCGGTTATTTTGTGGTTTTGGTGTTAATTTGGCTGCATGACATAACATAATGCATGATTCAGTTTAGTGCTTTTCTTCTTTTCTATCTAGAATCTTGTATGTGTTCGCTCGAGTATATCCTTGTTATGTTGTTAACCATTATATGGCAACAGGATGACAGGACCCACTACTCGTGCTCGGGCACAACAAGAGGAGAGGTTCTCAACCCCTGTTCCCTATACTTAGGGGGAGCAGGCTGACCCTTCCGGATCTCATGGTCCGCAAGGTGGTCGTCAGGAAGAGGAGCTTCCTCCACCACCCACTATGGCGGATGTGCTCATGCAAATTGAGCGCAGCCGAATGGACCAGACGCGCTTATTGGAACAAATTGCGCGCAATACTTCTTCCACCACCCCACCAGCTGGCAGGGCGGGAGTTCAGCATGGGCAGGGAAGTCTTGCTGATTTTCAGCGGACTAACCCGCCAGTGTTCTCCAGCTCCCAAGATCCAATGGAAGCTGAGGATTGGCTTCGGGAGATTGAAAAGAAGCTGTCCATTGCCTAATGTTCTGAAAGGGAGAAAGTCCTATATGCTAGTTACCAACTGACTGGACCGGCTAGCAATTGGTGGGATAATTATCTCGCTATCCAGCCCACAGGACATACCCCTACCTGGCTTGAGTTCATGGAGGCCTTTTGCGAGGCCCATATTCCTAAAGGAGTGATGATGCTCAAGCAGCAGGAATTTCTCTCTCTCAAGCAAGGGTGAAAATCAGTGACCGAGAATCTTCATGAATTCAATTTTCTTGCTCGGTACGCCCCTGACAATGTTTCGACTGACACTCGTCGTCGAAACCGTTTCATGAATGGTCTGTCTGAAGAGTTGCAGTTGGCTTTGGCAGTACAAGATTTTAGAAATTTTCAGCATCTTGTGGACAAAGCCATTATTGCTGAAACCAAGAGCAAGGCTTTAGAGGAGTCACGGAAGCGGCAGAAGGCCACCCAATTTACAGCTAGTGGCCATTCAATCCGACCGCGTCTGTGGCTGTGGATATCATGGGGATATGCCTATGATCTTAGGATGATGAAACGATTGGCAATGGTGCTTTTGGTTTGAAGTTTTAAGTGTTTTCGACAAAGTTTCAGATCTGTCGGTCGGTGGCGGCCGTCGGCCGCTTTTGTCTTTGAATGTTGATATAAGTGGTGAATTGATTTTGGGATAGGTCATATCCATATTTGTTAATGCATATGTGTTGCATATTGCATGTTTTCACTAACGTGGGTCAAGTTGTGAAGAACTTGTTCCCGGATTCATGTTTGCTTGTCTATTCTCAGTGCGGTGGTTTGAAGGTCAACGACGGTCAATCCGAGGAGGATCGGGACTACGCTTGGAGAGCCGAGGTCCGAACGATCATGGATGCCGGGACGCGTCAATGAATTCAAGCATGACACGTATGGGCGAGGATGACCGAACAGGCGGTTGGTCGATCGGTTGGATCAGCGGCCATGAGTCGTTACAAGTGCTTTCGATGCGCCGGTGGGATCCGGACGGAAGAGACTTGACGACATGGAGCCGTTGATCAACCTACACGTGGCGAAGCAGGCGATTGCTTCAACAGATGGACTCGGTCTTTTGGAGATAGATCGAGAAGGGGTATTTTGATAATTTCACCAAATACCGCCTTGGTGACCTTTTGAGTAAGCCGCGGCGCGGGTCGGCGCATGGTGAAGCGGTTTAGATCAATCGACGATGAAGACGGCGCTTTAATTTGCGTGCGTGTGTGTTCCGTTGTTGTTGGGCCCTAACGGAAGTCCATTTGGTTATTAGGGTTAGAGGCTGCCCTACATAAGAATTAAGATGGGACATTAGGGTTTTTGGGGCGCTTTTGGAGCCATTTTGTGGCTGCGTCCTGTAGCTGGGGCTGCTTTTGGAGCTTGTGGCGGCGCCCCCAAAATGACTGGTTGCTGAAGAAAAAATGGGGGCGAGCTTTTGGAGTGTGTGGCGGCCGCCCCCAAACTGATGCGCCCTGTAGCCCCTGGAGAAAAATCTGAGCGCCGTTTTGTGAGCCTTGAGTGGTGAGCGTCCAGAAATCTGGAAGTGGCGGCGCCCGTATGAGCTCCCGGTGGAAATCCTGTGCCAGCAGATTCTTAATCAAGACTTCATGGCAGCTTGTTCCGCCCGGTAGAAGAGCATTGATGATTTGATCGGACTCCTGGGCGGCTGCGTGTGTGATTCATTTTGTTGAGTTTTTTTTACTGCTTGAGCTGTCTTCTTGATTCGTGAATCTGGTTGTTAAATTGCCCTTGACCGGTTCTATGCAGTTTTGATTTCCTTGATTCGATCTTTCTCCCAGCAGCTTAGCTGTGTCCTTGTTCTTGGTACTTGCGGCAGCCTGTTCTGCTCGTGAAAAAAAAAGGGATTGAAATCCGGAATCTGGCCGGCTCTCTGCTGCAAAAATCTGGAGCTTGTGCGGCTGTTCTTGCATCTCCCCTGTGCTTGCGGCGGCTTGTAAGTCCTGCAAAAACCGGAAATCCTATGCTGCCTTGAGAAATCCGGAATCTGGTCGGCTCCACTGGAAATCTCGGCGGTTTGTTTTTCCGGGCAGAAAAAGGAGCTTGTGCGGTGGCTGTTTTCGGTTTGGTATTGATTGCTTCTTGACCGAGTTTTTTTATTTAGCTTGGGGCTGCTGTTTTGATTATGTGTTTGACTGCTTTAAGTCGTGCCTGTAAATCTGTCCAGAAGAACTGGTTTTGATCCTGTGTGTGCGTGCGGCAGCTCCTGCTTGTCAGCTTGTATCGGCTTGGAAAATCGATTCTCTGGTGGCTGCAACTTAGTGTGTTGTCTCCAGTATAAACAGGAGCTCGGTGGCAGCACTCTGCAGCCCACAAAAATCGAATGGTGTCTGGATCTGTGCAGTTGTTCGTCCGGTGTTTTGCTGCCTTTAATGCTTGCGCTCGGCACTGTGAGGTGGCGCCTGTAGTGCTCGGTTTAATTCTCAGCTGTGCAGTGGCTGCTGCTTTTATTGATCCAAGTTCTGTTTGATCTTAAATACATTCTTGCGAGTGACTCATTTGCTCGTAGCTTCTAGTGTAAACAGAAACAAGTTCCAGCAGTATCATGTTTGAATTGTAGAGATATTGGAGTCTCTGACCGGATGCTTGTAGGGTGCTGAGCAGATAGAAAAGTAAGGACCGACTGGGTTGATGTTTTCTATTGAGTTCTCTCACAGGAGCGGCAGGGATCCTCGTGTGTTATATCTCGGTGCAGTGTCTTGATTTATTTCTTAATTGCATCATGTGCTGTTTATGTTCATCTCATATTTATTTACAACAAGCTAGTTAGTCCTTCCGAATCTTCCTGTGCGGGTGTGAGTTGTTTTTGGACTTTTACTTAGGGGTTTGATCGGATTCAACACAGGTTATCCGCTGTGCCTGTATATAGATCTTCATAGCTTTTATAGCTATTGGAGTGAAAGTAGTGTTGAGTTCAATCGTGGTAAAAAATAGAGAAAGCGTCTATTCACCCCCCCCTCTAGTCGCCTTTCCTGGTTCTCTGATGGCGCCTTAGTCTTTCCGCGGCCACTTCAGCCCACCTGTATGCCGGTGTTTGCTTTTCGTCCACCACCACCCACTGGGCAGTCCCAACCTAGTGGAAACAGGCCACCTACTGCTATCAATGTCAGGCCGGGTGTGATTTGCTACCATTGTGGACGCCCGGGACATTTCGCAAACCAATGTTTTGCTAAGGCACGTGGGTTGCCACTGCTCACCTTCCCACCGCTTGCATCTGCACCATCTCCAAAGGTAGTCATCAAGCCCAATCCAGCTTCGATCATGGTAGTATAAATCAACTAATCTATGAAGAAGCGGTACGAGGCACTGAAGTTATTCTTGGTATGCTCCTAGTTAATTTCGATTCAATTATTGTTTTATTTGACTCGAGCATCCCATTTTTTGTTAGTAGGCAGTTTGCTACTCAACATCAGTTAGTTATGTATCATCTTCATCCACCGCATATTATTCACTCACCTGGGTCAGTCTTCATGACTGATCAAATCTGCCTTAATGTCAATATCAATATTGAAGGGGTAGATTTTTGGGCAAACTTGATTGTGATAAACTCCCAAGGGGTAGATGTTATTTTGGGAATGGATTGGTTGTCCAAGAATCTCGGGCAAATTAATTGTGCCCAACGAACTATATCTATAACTAATAAAAACGGCATTTCAGTCGTTTTTCAGTCCAGTACAGTTCATTCCCATCTTGGTGCATTGAAAATTGATGCCGCCCCTACCTTGGAATCAGTACCGGTAGTATGTGAATATCCGGACGTCTTTCCTGAAGACCTTCCCGGTATGCCACTAGATCGGGAAGTGGAGTTCGTGATTGAACTAATTCCTGGTACTACTCTCATATCAAGAAGACCTTATCGTATGCCTTCTAATGAGCTGTTTGAATTGAAGAAACAGCTTGGAGAATTGCTTGACAAGGGATTCATTCGATGAGTTCTCACCACGGGATGCCCTACCATCTTTGTCAAAAGAAAGATCGACTTTACGGATGTGTGGACTACCGTCCATTAAATGAAGTCATTTGTCAAAAATAAGTACCCTCTGCCTGAATTGATGATCTGCTTGACCGCTTGATCGGAGCCCGTGTCTTTTCAAAGATTGATTTGCGATCGGGCTATCATCGATCAAGGTTAGAGCCGAGGTCATTCCTAAAACAACATTTTCTACTCGTTACGGATTATGCGAGTATCTTTATTATGTCCTTTGGTCTAACCAATGCTCCTGCTTATTTCATGAATCTAATGAATTCAGTATTCATGGATTTCTTGGATAAGTTTGTTGTTGTGTTATTGATGACATTCTTATCTACTCCAAGTCTGCCGAAGAGCATGAGCAGCATTTGAGACTTGTGCTGGATACACTTCGCAAGCATCAGCTGTATGCTAAATTTAGTAAGTGTGCTTTCTGGCTCAAGCAAGTTGCATTTCTGGGACATGTATTATCTGAAGGAGGTATTACTGTTGATCCCAGCAAGGTACAAGATGTACTAGACTGGAAGCAGCCCCCAGAATGTTCCTGAAGTTTGAAGTTTCCTTGGACTTGCGGGATATTACCGTAGGTTCATTGAAAACTTCTCCAAAATTTCTAGACCTTTGACTTAGCTTCTAAAGAAGGAGAACAAATTTTTGGTCACCGAGTGTGAAGGCGATTTTTCTTGAAAGCTCCCGATCAAGCTCTGTTCTCACTCTCCCGGATATTCATAAAATTTCGATATCTATTGTGATGCATCTCGCCATGGACTTGGTCGTGTGCTTATGCAAGAGGGCGAGTTGTGGCATATGCATCCAGTGATTCTATGCGACCTCATGAGGTGAATTATCCTACTCATGATTTGGAATTGGCAGTTGTAGTCAATGCATTAAAGATTTGGCGACATTACCTTCGGGTAATCGCTAGAAATCTATATTGATCATAAGAGCTCGAAATATATATTCACTCAAGTTGATCTGAATATGAGACAAAGGAGATGGCTTGAGTTGATCAAGGACTACGATATGGGTATTCATTACCATCCCGGCAAAGCCAATGTTGTGGCTGATGCTTTAAGCAGAAAGACACAATGCAATTGCTTATCGACCGTGCCTCTGGCTAAGAGCTTATGTGCTGATTTTCAGCGCTTAAGTCTCGAAATGGTAGAAGATGGATTTCTCGCTGCCTTGGAAGTGAAGTCAACACTTGAAGATCAGATTCTGGAAGCCCAGAAAACTAATGCTGAGGTAGCTGAAATCAAGGAAAATTTGAAGGCGGGTAAAGCCAACGAGTTTTCTGAAGATACCCGTGGTACCATTCGATATCGCAATCGTTTGGTAGTACCCTCAGATCCACAGCTGAGAGAGATAATTCTTAAAGAGGCTCATAATTCCAAGTTTTCATTGCATCCTGGAAGCACTAAAATGTACCAGGATTTGAGGAAGACATTTTGGTGGAGCCAGATGAAAAGGCAAATTGCTCAGTATGTTGCTGAATGCGATATTTGTCAAAGGGTTAAAGCCGAGCACTTGAAACCTGCGGGTACCCTTTAGCCTTTGCCTATTCCACAATGGAAATGGGAAGAAGTCGGTATGGATTTTATTACCGGACTTCCAAAGACTCAAAATGGATTTGATGCCATCTGGGTGATAATTGATCGTCTAACAAAAGTGGCACATTTTATCCCTGTCAGAACCACTTTCAATGGCAGGCAATTGGCAGAGCTATATATTGCCAAGATTGTTTGTCTCCACGATGTTCCGAAAGTCATCGTTTCAGACCGTGGATCTCAATTCACTTCCCATTTTTGGAATTGCCTTCATCAAGCAATGGGAACCGAACTCTCCTTCAGCACTGCTTACCATCCTCAGACTAGTGGTCAAATTGAAAGGGTGAATCAAGTGATGGAGGATCTTCTTAGAGCCTGTGTGCTATCATATGGCACGAATTGGGAGAAATCTTTGCCGTATGTGGAGTTTTCCTACAATAATAGCTACCAAGCAAGTATTCAAATGTCACCTTTTGAAGCCTTGTATGGAAGAGCTTGTAGGACTCCATTGAATTGGTCGGAGTCGGGTGAAAGACCATTCTTTGGTCCAGACTTGGTTATGGAAGCTGAAGAGCAAGTTCGTCTGATTCGAGACCGCTTGAAAACTGCCCAGTCTCGTCAGAAGAGCTATGCCGATCATCGACGTCATGAGCTAAACTTTGAGGTAGATGATTATGTCTATCTTAAAGTGTCACCGATGAAAGGCACTCATCGCTTTCAAGTGAAAGGGAAGCTAGCACCTCGTTATATCGGGCCTTTCTGAATTATTGCAAAACGAGGGTCAGGCATATCAATTGGAACTTCCCGACACTCTCGGCAGCTTCATGATACCTTTCATGTTTCTCGGTTAAAGAAATGCCTTCGTGTTCCTACCGAGGCTACTGCTCATGAGAATCTTGATCTTCAACCAGATCTTTCTTATCAAGAGCAACCAGTGCGTATCCTCGATGAAATGGAACGTAGGATAAGAAATCACACTATCAAGTTCTTGAAAATTCAATGGGCTAATCATTCAGAAGATGAAGCCACATGGGAGCGTGAAGATCTGATGAGGATTGAGCACCCCCACCTTTTTGCTGTTTAAAAATTGCCTTTAAGTTAAGAAAGGCAAGGTTAAACAAAGCAATGTAAAAAAAAAAAGATGTAATAACAACACTATGTGGTTCTATGAAATCTTTCTTTTCTATCTTTGAAAGAAATAAAGACAACAGATGTTGTTTCTTTAAAAGAAATCATTTCAGTTCCATCTTTGTCCAATTTCTGAATTACTAAAATCTCGGGACGAGATTTTCTTAAGGGGGGTAGGTTTGTAACAGCCTCAGCCTTAATAAACAGTAATGAGATGCTGTTCATAGCATCACTGTTCATTTTGGCAAATTTGGCAACATGTTACAATCTAATTTCCCCAAATTCTAACTAAAAACTCCAATTTGATCAAAGCCTTCAAAAGGAAATACCACTCAATGTTGGTATTAAGACTAGGAAGTATTTTATTTAAAGGCCAGATGACTTATTATGGCCAAAAATAAATTTTGTTGAATTTTTAGAAATTATTTTGATCTTGAGAAAAATATTTGTTTTTGAACAAAACATATTCGGTCTAAATAAATTATTTATGTATTTCAAAAGGAGGAGCAGTGGTTTCAAAATTTATTTGGGGAATATATCATCCCAGTAGCAATTCTGCAAAATTTCAGATTTTTACAAATTTAATTGCTATTTTAAAAGGCCCGGTCAAACTTGTGAAGGTTTAAATTGGTTTGGGTCAACCTTTCCGGCCTAAACCCAACACTGGCACTGTAGCGACTCAACCCAACCCATTTGAGTCCAATCCCGCGCGTGTGGTCGGCTCACATCACGTTCTGCGCGACCTCCAACTTCTAGTGAACGAACGCCGTTGATTTCTTCGCGAATGCACCCGGATGTCTTGTGCCGTTCGGACCACTCTAATCCTCCCTCCGATATTGACCGTAGGATCCAAAATGTCGCGCGCGATCATCAGCGATGCCCTCTTTAAATGGCCGAAATTGAAAAGCGTGTGGGCCGTTGGATCCTCAACGTGTGGACCTGATCTGTTGGGCCATTCGGACCGGCCGGAGGTGCCAAGCGATATCCACCGTTGAGAGTTGATCGGACGGACCACATTCATTGGGCCGTTCGGACCATCCGGACCTCCCATCAATTCTAACCGTTGATTCTAGATCTAACGGTGACTTCCTTCCTGGGCCGAAGCTCACCAGCGCGCCTTAGATCTTGGGCCGTTGAAGTATAATCGGACGGTCCTTGTGGGTTGTGACGTTTGGACCTCCCGGACCTCCCCTCCATCGTAGCCGTTCAATTGAGATCGTGCGAACCATATTAAAAGTTACCGATTGGAGGTTATCTGTTCATCCTATCACCATCGTTCATCTCCAATCGAACGGCTGCCAATCCATTGAACTTTCGGTGACCAGTGTTGTCGTGTTTGGGAGCGGCTGACAACATAACCCCACCCGTCAGTGAGCTCTCTCTCTCTCTCTCTCTCTCTCTCTTCGTCCTCTCGACTGTGCGCCACCACCAGCATTGCTGCCGGAGTAGAGGCATTGCACAGTATTGATGCGAATATTCTATGAGATATTTAGCACCAATTGGCCACCTCATCAGTTCTGGACACTTCTTGGTTTCTCTTGAGGTTCACCTCTATTTAAACCCTAGCTTTTGGGAGCTCTGCCATTGTTGACCGAGAGCTATCCTCATGTTCCTCCTTTCTTCTCAGTGAAGCCTCCTTGCTCTTATCTTTGTTCAACTTTAAGCATGCCTAAATCTCATGTTAATATGGATGTTGGGCATCTGTTGTAGGGTTGGACCTAGGTGTGCTCTCTGTCGACTTGGGTCAGTTGGAGCACCACCTCGGTAAAGTCTTGCTCCGGTGAGTAGGCTCCACCCTTCCTTGTCAAGAACGTGTAGGGTAATCTTTAGAGCTTTAAAAATCATTGCTATCGTTTTGGTCAGACCAGTGCAAAGGATCTTGGAGCTTTGTTGTCTCGGCCAGAACTTGACTTCATCTCCTTCCTTCTCAAGCTGGTAAGTTTAATCTTGTTTCTTGCCACCTTGAGCATCCTAAAGACTTCAATAGATCACCTAGCTATCTACTTGTTTTTGATTACTCAAATCTTCTTTAGACTGAAAAGTTGTTTTTATAACTTTTCGGTCTTTCATATCGTTTTCAAGAATTAGGGTTTCTCTTGCTAGCATGTCAGCTTATGTAGGTCTTAGATAAACCCTAGCATCATAACTAGACCTTCTTTTTAATTCCTAAGGTCACAGATCCCTTTATTGATACAAGATCTTTCTCTGTTAGTTATTGTCGGTCAAAACCGACAAATGATTAATTTTCCTTTTCTTTCTTTAAACCCAAGGCGGTTAGGGTTAGCATTGATGGATTGTGGTATTAGTTACTCCCGGATGGTCAGAACTCCACTTTAAAGTCTTTGTATTGTACAGTTTTCCAAGCCAACCTAAATTGGTAAAAGGGCTCTTGTTGTTTTTGTTGTTGTCCGGCCGACAACATGCACAAAGAAGCTCCTTAGTCTTCCACTTTTGTCACTTTATGCTATTAAATGAGGAGTTAAATCACAGTATCAGCTTTGAATACTCTTAATCTAAAGAAAATTAATTATGTACTACATGCTTTAATCAGCCAATCATTCTTTGGTAGTATGTCCTATTCCAGTTTCAAAAATCGAAAACTGTAGCTCCATCCAAACTCTAAACTGTATTAAATAGTATTAGCAAGGGTTAGTTGTAGCTTACTATTCTTAATTAAATTATTGTACCTTAAGCATGTTGCTAATAATGCATTAAGACCTTGACCATACATTCTTTTTATGCATGCTGTTCTCTGTTTTTCTCTGTGTTTATTGGATTTTATTTTCTTTTAGATACT
Source organism: Phyllostachys edulis (assembly GCA_036346405.1). Lineage (NCBI taxonomy): Eukaryota > Viridiplantae > Streptophyta > Magnoliopsida > Poales > Poaceae > Phyllostachys > Phyllostachys edulis. Next base: position 50,800,886 of record CM070563.1, read on the forward strand.
GGTTCTTCTGAGATTGTTGAGTCTATTGTTGAGCAGCAAGAACCTAAGCAAGAGGTTATTTATTACTACCAAGGCAAGCTTCCTCTCTGCACCATATTGATCCCAATCTTTTGAACTGTAGGTTTACAAAATACAGTGATACTGTCGCATGCAACTTTCTAAAAATTATTTGTGATCTGTCCCTAGTTAGTTACAACCTGAACTTGTGGCTTATCTTAAATTCGATCGTACACTCAACCTAAGGTAGTCTATGGTATTAAGATTTTTAGTTTTAAATTTTGCTTAGCCATGCAGTCCATAGAACGGTAGTGTTTGGCAAGCTTATCTTGTCAAACCTGGGAGCAACAAATAAATTTTATTTATTTTGATTCTTTATTCAGTTTTTTTAAATCTGAAATGACTTTAAATTTTGTTGTTAAACTGATTCAAATCTGGACAAGTGGATGCTAGTGAGGGTGCTTTGTGCACGAGAATTGGGAAATGTGGATGTCTTGTCTGGGTTGATTAAGGACTGAACTCTGACCACCCAATTCAAGCCCCAACGTACTTCCACACGCAGTGTATGGGCACTGTTTGGTTAAGTAAAGGGTTAGTACTATTGAGTTGGAAACAGGAGAGTAAGGACGTGTGTATTGATTTCATATGGCATAGATGCTTAAGTCTTCGGGCCGTGTCGTATGCCATGTGGAGTTTATATTGATATCGATGTTCTTAGAAGGGTGAGGCGTAGATGTGTTCCATCGCATGTACGCATTCTTGAGGCCCCGATCGTGGTCTAATATGTTCGATTATGCGAGTTCGCATTTAATTGATTGGGTCGGCATTCCCGGCACAACATGTGGGCCCCGGTTGAATAGATGCTATCAGTCGTTGTTTAAGCGGGATCAGTCGCACATGGGTATTCCAACTCAATAGTGTCAACTTGTTGAAAAATACCAAATCTTAGTCTACCCGGCCGGCATACCAAAGGCAGTGTGCTATTATTCCGGAGGCTGACGGGCTAACTAAGTCGTGTGGGTAAAGATGTACACCCTTGCAAGGTTTTACAACTATTCGAATAGCCGTGTCCACGGTTACGGACGACCCTTGAATTGACGTCACCTGTATAGACTTTGCTCTAAATTTGGTTTTGGGAATAATTTCGACCTAATGGTTGTCATGCACAGTTTAATAGTGATCTATGGCTTATTATTGTCACTGTTATGATTATGCTCTCAATTATTTACTGTTTTTAGTCCAAAATGATTTATTAAAATTGCCTTGTCAAAACTTAGCAATTATAGGTTAAGATGTATTGCTTTATGCAAAATTGAACCATTAAAGCCTTTCTGTTGTCAACCTTATGCATGTAAAATTTCTATTCCTTTGTATAGGTTCTACCAAACACTTTCTTTTATTAGTTTGTGTAAGTCTTCTTTGAGTACCCTCCGTACTCGGGGTTTATGACCTCTTGTTGCGGTGAAGATGGTTATTTTATGAGATGCCCGTTAGCGTAGAAGCGGGTGACGCTAACAGTGATGCTAGTTCTAGTCTCCACGCAATAGCTCATGGATGGGGCCATTGGTGGTTTCGTGTTTATTTTGCTTCATTTGTTGCTCTTTTGTGATGACCAAAGTCATATGTTCTCAGAGCAAAATCTGTTCTCAGTAACAACCGAACCCCGATGGAAAACTGTTATGTATAATTATGTGAATGTATGCCTTGTATGTGTATGATGCAATGTTGTTTAAGGATGTATGCGCAATAGTCACTAATCTTGGGAACTACTGCATGACATATATCCGGGAACCTGAATATTGGAATTTTTACTTATTATGATTATGCTTCTAGTATGATTTTTAATGAGGAATCACATCTGTTCTGAATTAAGAATTATGCTACCAATATAATTTTAATTCAGCACATTCAATATTTGAGGTCTCACACGTTGGTATCGAGCATACGTTTACTATGAGGTTAGAATTAGCATGGTCGTTATCCTTAGTGAGTTTACGTAAAATTATTTTAACATAATTAATTTCTAAAGATCTAAGTATGCTATCTTTTACTTCTTATCTTCCTTAGTATCCATTCTTATCTAATTTACATTGATTTTCTAAGATAAGTTTCTTAGTTACCTTGTCTTTTGTCGTAGATGAGTGGTCGGTATTTGATTAAGGAGACTCGAGCCAAAGATGTGGACGGTTTTCCGGCCTTGCTTCGAGATATGATGTGGCGGGCTAATTTTACTTATCAGCCAGAGTATGCCATCTATCGTCGAGACCGAGGGCCTGGTATGGAAGAGTACCAAGCTATCATTAATGTGATCGCCAGACAGGTGGTGGGTAGTGTTCCGTACTGCATCCATGTACGTGCCACCTCCGAGTCTATGGCTATTCAGGAAGCTGCGCATAGGATGATGAGCCTCCTTCGTCATGATTTGACGGAGCTGTCTCAGCCACCCTATGTTCACTTCCCAAAACCAGGCCCTAGAGCGGATGTGAGTACGTTCGATGAGATTCAGTTTGGAGAGGACCCATACGTACGCGAGTTAGCGAGGTTGGTCCGTATTATGGACCAAGTCCATCACTGTCTCATGTATGAGTTATGGGAAACCCACCGTCGTCTGCACGAGGCACAAGAGTATTTGAGGCTTGGTGTTGCCACGAACCGCGTTCCTCGTAACGTGCTTGATGGCAACAATGAGATCCCTCCAGCTGCTACTGCACCACCGGGATTCCGACTTCCAGAGGTGCCTGGGCTTGTTCCTATCCTTGGGCAGTGTCGTCAAGCCCGGATGTCTGCCGGCTTCCCTCGCACCCAGCGACCTACACTTTCTGGGGGACATCATTTGCTGTTGGGTTCCCCTACACGTCTCGTCAGCCCTAGGGATCCCATAGATACGGGTTCACCTGAAGCTCAAATGTTAAATGAGTTTCTGGTGAATTTTAACCGTAATGATTATACTTAGAGGCTGGATGATGTGTTCGGCATTAGCTTTGTAATAGGCTAGTGGCTGTCCATTAAGTATTGTGTAATAGAATAGCCTATGTTTTGTAAAAATACTGTGTGCCGACTTTTGAATTTTGGACTTGGTGTTGTTATTAGCCGACTAATAATAAAGTGGAGGCCGCACCTTTTGTTGTACTCGGTTATTTTGTGGTTTTGGTGTTAATTTGGCTGCATGACATAACATAATGCATGATTCAGTTTAGTGCTTTTCTTCTTTTCTATCTAGAATCTTGTATGTGTTCGCTCGAGTATATCCTTGTTATGTTGTTAACCATTATATGGCAACAGATGACAGGACCCACTACTCGTGTTTCGGGCACAACAAGAGGAGAGGTTCTCAACCCTGTTCCTATACTCGGGGGAGCAGGCTGACCCTTTCGGATCTCATGGTCCGCAAGGTGGTCGTCAGGAAGAGGAGCTTCCTCCACCACCCACTATGGCGGATGTGCTCATGCAAATTGGCGCAACCGAATGGACCAGATCATATTGGAACAAATTGCGCAATATTTCTTCCACCACCCCACCACCGGCGGGCGGGAGTTCAAGACATGGGCGAAGTCTTGTCGATTTTCAATGGACTAACCCGCCAGTGTTCTCCAGCTCCCAAGATCCAATGGAAGCTGAGGATTGGCTTCGGGAGATTGAAAAGAAGCTGTCCATTGCCGAATGTTCGGAAAGGGAGAAAGTCCTATATGCTAGTTACCAACTGACTGGACCGGCTAGCAATTGGTGGGATAATTATCTGGCTATCCAAACCCACGTGACATACCCTACGGCTTGAGTTCATGGAGGCCTTTCGCGAGGCCCATATTCTGAAGGAGTGATGATGCTCAAGCGGCGAGAATTTCTCGCTCTCAAGCAAGGGCGAAAATCAGCGAATCGAGTATCTTCATGAATTCAATTTTCTTGCTCGGTACACCCCTGACGATGTTTCGACTGACACTCGTCGTCGAAATCGTTTCATGAATGGTCTGTCTGAAGAGTTGCAGTTGGCTTTGGCAGTACAAGATTTTAGAAATTTTCAGCATCTTGTGGACAAAGCCATTATTGCTGAAACCAAGAGCAAGGATTTAGAGGAGTCATGGAAGCGGCAGAAGGCCACCCAATTTACGGCTAGTGGCCGTTCAATCCGACCGCGTCTGTGGCAGCCTCAGTCTTTCCGAGCGCCAGCCCTAGCTCCACCCAGGGCGCCGGTGTTTGCTTTTCGTCCACCACCACCCACTGGGCAGTCCCGACCTAGTGGAAACAGGCCACCTACTACTATCAATGTCAGGCCGTGTGTGATTTGCTACCATTGTGGACGCCCGGTACATTTCGCAAACCAATGTTTTGCTAAGGCACGTGGGTTGCCACCTGTTCAGCCTTCCCCAGCTGCTGTGCGTCCTGCACCATCTCCAAAGGTAGCTGTCAAGCCCGATCCACTAGACCTAGGTATGTTTGGAGCTTTCTACACTTGGGTTGTAGCAACATTAACATATGTGTTGCAGTTGAGTTTTCCTGCAACACATGTTATATGTGATGCAAATGTGTGTTAGAATAGATTGGTTATGTTGTAGTGAAACCCTGGCTTCCATGGTCCAAACCCTAGCACTGTGTACTGTTGGACTTAATCCTGGGTGGCCCCGAGCTCCTGGATTTTGGATGGCAACAGCAAGAGCGGTTCTTCTGGCTCGTAAAGAGCGGTCCTTCCGGGTCGTGGCACGGCGTGCATGTGTTCGTGTTTTAGATCGAGTCCGAGTCTTACGATCGTGGGATGACACGATTCGATGTTCATGCATTCCATAAGTAGCTAGAACCTCCTGTAATTACAGTTTAATGACTCAGAAGAGAATAGAGGAGAAAATTACCCCAAAGATATTCTATCTTTCCTTTGTACTTCCTCGTTTCTGAATCTTGCCGTTTCTCTAAATCTTGCCAGATTTCCTACAGGCTCTAGAACTAGGCTGAGAACTAACATCTAGTATCAGAGCACAGTGCATGCCTAAGTACCTTTGATTAGACCCAATGTCGATCGTTCCTCAGGGCGAGGTGGCGCGGGAGAGCGGTGGTGGGCCGTTTCACTACCCGCAGCTAACGACGACAAACTACACGAGCTGGGTGATTCAGGTGCAAGCGATGATGGAGGATCAACGCGTCTGGGAAGCAGTCGAGCCGGTGGCCAGCACGGCCGTCGATGCGAACACTACTACAGGAAGGCACATCACAGACGGTTCGGAACCGTCATCACAGACGGTTTCCGAACCGTCTATGTTTGTTGATGCGTGATAATAGGATATTATCACGCATTGATGCGCCGTTTGTGATACGAAATATCACAGATGGTTTTACTAAAAAATCGTCTGTGAAAGCTAGTATCATAGACAGTTTGGATTAAAAAACCGTCTATGATCCGAGAATATCACAGACGGTTCTAAATAAAAACCATCTGTGATTTGTGAATATCACAGCCGGCTTTTGTTTATAACCGTCTGTGATATTCTCGGATCACAGACGGTTTTTTTTTATAACCGTCTGTGATATTCTCGTATCACAGACGGTTTTCAGTACAAACCGTCTGTGATACTTGCCTTCACAGACGGTTTTCAGAAAAAACCGTCTGTGATAGCTTCTACCCCTGACCACAATTTTGCTGTTTTCCTAGCTAGCCTCAGGAATTGCTAGCCATGCCCTCTGAAAACAAGCATGCACAAAAACAGATTCAAGCATGCACAAAAACAGGTTCATTAGAATTGTTGACAACTCAAAGTGATCATTACTCAAAATAAATTACAAAAGATCGCATTTGTTCAAGTATTGTCGCTATAGTTACAACTGGATTACAATTGTTTACGTTGAGAGGTGTCGTGGGTGATGCTCTCGGTTGGCGGCGGAGTGAAACTCTCCATTGTCGTTAATGATTTACGTGTTGATAAAGGTCAGAGCTTCCTCGAATGTCCTTGATCTCTTCAACGAGTGAATCACATTGTAAATCCAGGACATGTAAGCTACCAATTAAGAGTAAAGTGGTAAGCTATATATATTTAAATTTATAATTAGGAAATAATTATTTCGACATTGACAAACCTCGGGATCCTTCTTCCTAGCTCTAAGGATTAGTCGCATATGATAGCGAGCGTAGATTGCACATAACTCATCATCTTTTTCTTTGGCGGCCTTTGCAAAAATAGAATTATATATATAGGTATAGTCGATTCGAGACGCGTTATTATGAAGTATGATATAGGATTATTGTGTTGTAGCGCGTCATCGAAAATCCATCATGTGTGTTAGTTAGGCGCTCTTTCCATTGTATATTCCTTTATTGGCAACATAATTGATGAGCGACCTACATGATTCAAAAAGTTATCCTCGGCCATTTCAAGCGAATGAAGACTACAATAGAGTTATGTAAGGAGGAAATGAGCATACCTCTCGAGTATTGCTCTTAGAATCTCAAGTCGTGCTTGTTGCGGTTTAGGGAATCAAGGTATATCACATGGTTCCTCTTGGGTATAATAACTAAAAGGATCGAAAGGGTACCTACTCATGTATGTCGCTATAGTCATTAAACCTAAGTTAAGTCTTTGCGTATAAAGTACAAATGAAATTTGTATAGCAAGTAGTGACACTTACCCACGGTTGTAGGGCACCACTATGTACTTCATGTTAAATGCGATGAAGCAATTACATCGTTATGTATTTCTCGACGAAGGGCGAGTCTTGTTGGATGGTTTGCAACGACACCACATGTGGGTCGAGAAACCCACGGTTCTTTCCATTCCGGACATTTTTCAAAGATGTATCTATACATAAGCAATGAGTTGTGATATTTATCGGTATTACATGAATGTAGAACTTGATTATGCGCGCTTACGATGTCCAACATCGTAGAAGCGAGGCGTCGAGGCCAACGAGGTTGAATAGTTCATATAGGTCGTTGAAGCCCACGACGAAGTACCTCGTCCGTTGAAGAAATGCTTGTCCTCGTGTCGGCGGTGATTCGATGATCGCACCCTTCTTTTGGGTCTTGTCCAAGTACCGGGCATGCAAAGCGACAAGCATATCGGCGTGCATTAATACTACGTCGAACTGCGGTTTTCCGATGATGTAGTTCCCGTATCGCGGACTTCTCGGGTATCGCGGACTTCCGGACTTCGGTTGGGAGGCGCTTATGCGTTCGTTGATTTCGATTTGGCCTTAGCGATTGGCGGCGTCTTTTTGTGAGACGACTCGAACCGACACGTCGGCACGCTTTTGTTTGTTCCTTTGGCGTCTTCTCCACGGGAATCGAAGAGGTGGCCTTCGAGGCGAAACATGAGGTGGAGTCATCGAGGTCTGTTGGAGAGGAATGGTCGTGTCGGATCGCGGCGATGTTGGGTCCAAGGCGATGTTCTTCTTGGGCCCTTTGGATAAAAGAGAGGACGGCATCCCCTAGTGTTGTGATCTCTTCGTTGGGCAAATCTCGGTAGGATGGCTCGGAAATTGACATGTACCATATCCACTGGACCTGGCGTAACTGCGTCTTTGCCGCCTTTCCTCATATGGATACACCATCCCGGCGACCTCAATACAAAGGGCCCATCCATCCTCACTTGGAGCTTCTGAGCGTCGGCTCCTACAAAGCGATCGCAATTAGCTAAGGCGTCCTATAGGTCTATCTTTGGTGCATTCCATAGATGTACGTTACCTTGATGTCGTCTATCGGTGTCGGACGTCGTCATGTTCACAATTATCTTGTGAATGCGATGCTACTCCGACGTCAAGGAGGACTGCCTCCCGAATTAGCGGGGGCGGCTTGTGACCGCTGGCTCATGAGTATATCCATTTGACTCTGCAATGCTGCCATCTGTACTTGAAATTGGTTAGTAATCATCTGTACCAACTGGTTGTCGTGCTCGGCCTTGGATCTCTTCCTAGTCCTATACGTGCAGTAGTCGTCTGCGAATCCATGACTCCAAGGTACGTTAACCCCAAGGCCTCGCGTGCGACCCGGGTGCTCCTTGTTTCCCAAGGCCGTAGATAGTATATCCTTCTTCCTATCTGCATGGAAGGAGCCTTGGGAAGCTTGGGCAGTCATGTCACGCTGCAAGAGGTCATCACGTTATTATAGGCACTATGAAAAAGGACAAGAAGGCGAGGTCGCATCTTCTCCAAGCGCTCCCGGAGGACCTCCTGATGTAGGTGGCGAGGAAGAAAATGGCGAAGGAGGTCTGGGACTGTCGCAAGACAAGATTCGTTGGCGTGGATCATGTCAAGAACGCGCGACTGTAGACGTTGAAGAGTGACTTCGACGCCATGCGCATGCAGGAGGGAGAGACCCTGGACCAGTATGTCGGAAGGCTCAATGGCATGTCCGTCAGGTACGCCAACCTGGGGGTGACGCTCGACGATGCCGCATTGGTCAAGAAACTATTCAACACCGTGCCGAATCGATTCTTGAGTGTGATCGCTGGGATCGAGCAGTTCTACGGCTTCGACACCATGCCATTCGAGGAAGCCGTGGGGCGGCTGAAGACTTATGAAGAGCGTACACGCCCACGCACATCTGGCGAAAAAAGAAGATGGCGGCGGCCGACTCCTCGCCACTCGAGTGAGTGGCGAGCCGCGGCAAAAGAAGGATGGCTGTGACTTCTCATCGAACAACAAGGGCAAATCCTACGCTCCTGCAGATAGCAGCAACCGTGGCCAGAGTGGATGTGGACGCGGCAGAGGCCGCGGCAGGGGCGGTCACGGCGGGGCGCTGAGCAAAGACGGCACGAGTGGTTCCAGCAGCGGTGGCCGTGACAAGAGCCACATCCGCTGTTTTAACTATGACAAGATGGGCCACTATGCATCTGAATGCAGGGCCCCGAAGAAGGAGGAGGAGGCGCACTTCACGCACGTGAACAACACCGAGCTGGCCCTATTGCTCACAGTGTCAGAGGAGATGGCGCCGAAATGGCGGGAGCGGCAGGATGCCATCCTACTGAGCGAGGAGAAGATGAAGCCGGAGGAGAAGGCTGCCCCCTGTCATGTCTGGTAGCTGGACAACGGGGCGAGCAACCACATGACCGGCGACAGGGCGAAGTTCTGCGAGCTAGACGAAAATGTCACTGGCAAGGTCAAATTCGGCAACGGCTCGACGGTGCAAATCATGGGCAAGGGATCAATCCTGTTCGGCCGTAGGAATGGGGATCAGTGGCTGCTCCAAGAGGTATACTACATCCCAAGGCTCCGCAGCAACATCGTGAGCCTCGGACAACTAACCGAGACCGGCCACAAAGTGATCATGGATGAGGATGCCCTGCAGGTGCTTGACAAAAGTCATGCAAGGCTACTCATGAAGGTGAGGCACACTGCAAATTGTCTTTACCAAATTGAGTTGCATCTAGCGGAGGCGGTGTGCCTCCTGGCGAACCTTGAAGATCCGGCGTGGCTGTGGCATGCCAGGCTTGGCCATGTCAACTTCCATGCTATGAAGCTCCTTGTTGACAAGGAGATGGCGGCGGGCGTGCCGCCGATCATGCACACGAACCAGTTGTGTCAAGGGTGTTTGGTGGTGAAGCAGGCGAGGCAGTCGTTCCCAGCAGCAGAAAATTACAGGGCGGAGGAGCCGCTTGAGCTGTTACATGCTGACCTCTGCAGGCCTATCACACCTTCGAGCCTCACCGATAACAGTTACTTCATGTTAATCGTTGATGATTACTCAAGGTGGATGTGGCTGTACATGATCAAGACGAAGGACCAAGCCTGCTCTATGTTCCGAAGATTCAAGTTGCAAGCCAAGAACATGAGCGAGCGGCATGTTAAGACGTTGAGGACTGATCGCGGTGGGGAGTTTCTCTCTATCGAGTTCACCCGCTTCTACGAGGAGGCTGGGATCGAGCGGCACCTCACCGCACCATACACGCCACAGCAAAACGGTGTGGTGGAACAGAGGAACAGGACTGTGATGGCGATGGCGAGGTCCCTTCTCAAGAGCATGAACATGCCAGGAAGATTTTGGGGGGAAGCGGTGGGGCACGCGGTGTACCTGCTAAACCGCTTGCCGGCGAAGGCGCTGGGCGAATGCACTCCGTTCGAGGCTTGGAACGGAAGGAAGCCGCATCTAGCACACCTTCAAATGTTCGGCTGCACGGAGCACGCAAAGGTGACAACGCCACACCTGAAGAAACTCAACGACTGAAGCCAGCCGATGGTGCACCTTGGTGTCGAGGACAGCTGCAAGGCGCACCGCCAATTTGATCCATGGCACAGAAAAATTCATGTAAGTCGTGATGTCAAATTCGAAGAAAATGTGGAGTGGAGCTGGAGTACAGGCGTAGGCAGCGGGGATCCATCGGATTTCGCCGTCGAGAATGAGTACAACACTGAGTCGACAGAGGGCAATTTTGTGCCGCTCGCGGGTGGATCAACAGGTGAGCCAGCGCCCGCGGCACAAGTTTACCCAGCCCCTTCATCGACTCCGCTGGCCAGCGAGGTGACGCCGGGAGGGCCAATAACCAGGGTGCGCGCTGCAGCACGCATGTCAGCAACCTCCCCGACATCCCCCACCACTCCGATGGTGACGCCGACCCCTGGATCGATGGTAGATGATCTTGCCACGCCCGTCGCGATTGTGGCCACACCACTGCCAGGTGGGAGTGGTAGCACCAATGATGGGCCTGTTCATTACAGGCACATCGACGACATCATGAGAGATGCTCAAAGTGTGGAGTTTGACAAGGAGGACATGGAAGAAGAGGCCATGCTCGTGGAGACGGAGGAGTCAACCTGCTACCGCGAGGCCGCTGGGCAGCAAGCCTGGGAGGACGCCGTGGCCAAGGAGATTGAGTCCATTGAGAAGAATGAAACGTGGACCCTCACGGCGCTACTGGCTGGACACAAGCCAATTGGGCTCAAATGGGTTTACAAACTGAAGAAGAACTCAGATGGAGACGTGATCAAGCACAAGGCAAGGCTGGTCGTGAAAGGATATGTTCAGCGACAAGAAGTTGATTTCGAGGAGGTGTTTGCACCGGTGGCCAGGCTTGACACCGTGCGCGTCATTCTTGCCATCGCTACCAATCACGGCTGGCAAGTTCACCACCTCGATGTCAAGTCTGCTTTCCTAAATGGGGAGCTTGAGGAAGAAGTGTATGTTGCCCAGCCGAAGGGATTTACAGTGAAGAACAAGGAGCACTTGGTGCTTAAATTGAGCAAGGCGCTCTACGGGCTCCGGCAGGCACCACGGGCCTGGAACATGTGACTTGATAGAAGCTTGAAGCAGCTCGGATTTGTGAAGTGTGCTCAAGAACAAGATGTGTACACCAGAGGAACAGGTCGGGCAGGAGTCATTGTCGGTGTATATGTAGATGACCTCATTGTGACAGGAGAAGATCCAGGTGCGATCGCGGTGTTCAAGCGGCAGATGATGTCTGAATTCGAGATGAGTGATCTTGGATTGCTCAATTACTATCTCGGGATTGAGGTCAAGCAAGAAGAAGGCCGTATCACAATCAAGCAAGAAGCTTACGCCAAGAAGGTGTTGACTCAATTCGGGATGATTGAATGCAATCCCACCAAGTTTCCCATGAAACCAAGATCACAGCTGTACATGGACCCTAATGGACAACCGGTGGATGCAACAGAGTATCGACGTGTTATTGGTTGCCTCAAGTATCTACTTCACACACGGCCAGATCTTTCCTTTGTTGTCAGGGTGGTGAGCAGGTTCATGGAGAGGCCCACGGTGATGCATCACAAGGTGGTCAAGCAGATCCTCAGGTATGCGAAAGGCACTGTGGATTATGGTCTTGTGTATACCAGGGGAGGAGATGCTGAGGTGCTCACCGGGTACATGGACAGTGATCTGGGCGGCGACAACGATGACAGGAAGAGTACCGGGGGCATGGCATTCTATGTCAACGAATGCCTAGTGTCATGGAACTTGAAGCAGAAAATGGTAGCCCTGTCATCATGTGAAGCCGAATTCATGGTGGCAACGGTGGCGGCATGCCAAGCGTTGTGGCTCAGAAGCTTGTTGGGGGAGCTGACCGGGAAGGAGAATAGCGCGGTGAAGCTGTTTGTTGATAATAAGTCCGCGGTCGCATTAATGAAGAATCCCGTATTCCATGGACGCAGCAAGCATATCGACATGAGGTTCCACTTTATACGTGAATGCATTGAGGGAGGGTAGATCGTTGTGGAGTTTGTTCACACAGATGAGCAATGAGCTGATGCACTGACGAAGGCGTTGCCAGCGGCTAAGTTGGCAACAATGCGGCACTTGCTAGGTGTTCACGATCTTGGGCCACATCAGGATTAGGGGGAGTATGTTGGACTTAATCCTGGGTGGCCCCGAGCTCCTGGATTTTGGATGGCAACAGCAAGAGCAGTTCTTCCGGCTCGTAAGGAGCGGTTCTTCTGGGTCATAGCGTGGCGTGCGTGTGTTCATGTTTTACATCGAGTCCGAGTCTTACGGATCGTGGGATGACACGATTCGATGTTCATGCATTCCATAAGTAGCTAGAACCTCCTGTAATTACAGTTTGATGATTTAGAAGAGAATAGAGGGTAAAATTGCCCCAAAGATATTGTGTCTTTCCTTTGTACTTCCTTGTTTCTGAATCTTGCCGTTTCTCTGAATCTTGCCGGATTTGCTACAGGCTCTAGAACTAGGCTGAGAACCAACATGTACTACTCCCTGGTAGGAGCTGGGAGGCCTGTATCCTCATCATTAGTGGACGTGAACTGGCCATCACCCCCACGATCAATTGAAGGCTGCAAGACTTAACGATGTTAGTGAAAATAAACACTCTGGATGTAAACTAAGAATCTCATACCTCTCGGATGTGCAGTTCAGATGACCAAGGGGGAGCGATAGTCTATGTACCGAACATGGACAGTAGAAGTGATGCATCCCGACGGACCTGCGGCGGGAGAACGACATGATGTTAGTGGAACGTAAGGCATAACCAAAAAACAGAACGTAGATTTATACATAACTTACCTCCCCGCCGATCTGGCCTGTGGATGACTGACAGGGAGCGCTACAATGCTGACCAGTCTCACTGGGTCATGATGACCTAGCGGGTGAGCACGGTCCCCCCCCCCCACTTGGTGCCCGATGCGTAGGACGTTGTCCATCGAACGACCGCATCTCAAGTTCTTTATTATGTTCTTCGACTCCACGAAGATATACTTCAAAGTTTTCAGTAGCACTGGTGTTGCGTGTGAGCTATGGATGGCGGTCTCTGATGCGCTGCACCCACTCCAACTGAAGTGACATACAAAACAGGTTCAGCAACGAATAGTACAAATATCATCAATGAAACGACTAGAGGTTGTTTGTGTCTTACGGTGTCGTCATGCCGTGAAGCGCTATGATGATTGAATGAGTATAGGAGGCTTTTCTAGTGCGTCACCTGCTCCAAGTGCTCTAGTGGAGGAAGGGTGAGTCTTGTGCACGACTGTGGTACGTACCACTGCAGGTACTCACTGTACGTCCAAATATCGTACAGACGCTGGTCCTACAAGACCTTCAAGTGCGCTGTCTCCATCCATGCCATAATCGACTCGTACTAGACTGCTTGCCAGTCCTCAGCATGCTGAACCATCCTCGTTTGCCTGCATTTTTGGAAGGATTGGTGTTAGAAAATAAGACATAAGAAGTATAAATATTACTCAGATGAAGTTTGACTCACAAGTGTACGGCTCGCCGTAGGACCCTACCGTCCGGAGGGTGCACAACCTGGTACAAAGCAAACTGTTGCCTTACGCACTGCGGCACGTAAGGCTCCACTATATGTGTGAACACCAGATGGCAGGTCGTCGCCCATGACCCAGCATCCTGTGTGTATTGCACGAACAGCCTGTGTGGTGCTATCATCTTCACGAAATCTAGAGTCCATGGAGCCCAAATGATGTCGTTGTCATGCAATGACTCGAACTCGTTGTGGAACAACGAGTAGCACGTCGCCGGTCTATCATTAGCCCAGCGTAGGCAGGCAGCAGTCCACCGGAAGCCCATAGTGGGCCCATCTATCGGGTCATCCGACTCGGGGTACGGGTGCACTGCTCTCTCGAAGGCCAGCCGCCCAACAGGGAAGTGCTCCCAACTCCATAGCTGCAGTAGCATGTAGCAGATAGTCAGGTTCGAGGTAGCAGCACTGCCGCACCGCGAAGCGTCACACAACCCCAGGTATATGGTGCAAAGGACTACTGATCCCCAGCTATACTAAGGCATCGGCCCAGCCTCCGCGTCAACCAAAGACTCAGTGATGCGGACGAAGCTGGGTGTGCCACGTCAACCAAAGCTCAGCGTGTGTCTCGGGCCTCCACCTGTCGACAAGTGCCAACAGCAAACTGGCGTCTAGGGTGAACCGACGTCCAACAAAGAGCAGCCTCACAAGGGGCAACAAGCCCGTGTCCTAGAGTATTGGGATGTAGCGAGCATCCAGCTCCCAATAATCCCTCCCCGACTGAAGTAGTAGGGGCAGTGGGCCATCCGCGTCACCAGTGATCCACAACTTGCACTGATGGTTCTCATCATAGAAGGGTTCCAAAAGGTCTGGTAGAGACATGGCTTGCAACAGATGGAATAGATAGAATATTAGTGAGAAGATTGATAATGACGATAGAATAATGCAAATTAAAAACTATGACCAAATGAACACTACAAATTAATGTACACTAATTTAGTAGTACAAAATTAAATACGTCTATTTAAACATGACTAAATTAATTAGGGCTAACTGATTACCGCAAATGAACCTATGTTACATCCTAACAATTAAAAAAGCATTAATTAACATATTGTTCCAAAAATCCTACATGGGCATACACATACAATGGATGATATATTTAATGAATACATGTAACATCTTCATTGAACCAAAACTTTATTTTTTCTTATTTTTCTATTTGTAGTAATTATGAACTTCACGTAGTCATAGGTTGATCAAATAATCATCATGCTGCAATAATTTACTACACCATCATAATTTCTATAGATAACAATACTGTAACTTAATTTCAACTAATTGTTTAAAACTAATTAATTGCAACTAATTATTCTGTAACTAATTAACGGTGCCTCAATAATTTTACAAGTTAATCCCTATTCTTTCCCTTTGCTAAATAAATATTAATTGCATATATGTGTGTTGATTGCATGGTGCATGTATACATGAATAACTAGCAACTGCTTGCATGCATGGCTAGCAGTGCATGCATCGCATGGCATTTTCTTAACGACCAACAACGCAGCGTAGTTACTGCATGTGGTAGTTGCATTGATTATTGCTATCTAAATATTTTAAGGGAAAATTAGCTCAGCAACATCACGTTAGAGCGTATTTAGAGGAATGACACTCCGTTCATCTCGGGCTGGAAAATAACATCGCGAACATCGAAAAATTAGAAGAATGACAACCTGGCCAGTTAGAAAAAATTAAAATATAGAAACTAAGCTCAAAAAATTATCAATTTTTTTGTGGAGTCTCCCGACACAGTTTATTTTCTTGTGTATTTTTTTCAAAACTTCATACGTTTTGATTTTGTCTCTAAAATTCATTTAAGTATATTGTTTGTAGGAATTTCCTAATATAGAAAATAATGTCCAAATATTATGAATTTTTTCCGTGCTCTTTACATAGTGGACTTGATTTTATAATTTTTCCAGAATTTTTAAAAATAATTAATACAATTTCATAATGTCCTTACATTATGAAATATTAGACTCCTCACACAAATGGACATTATGAAATTGCATTACTTAATTTGTAAAATTTTAGAAAAATTACACAATCAAGTACACTATGTAAAAAGCACGAAAAAAATCATAATGTTTGGACCTAATTTTCTATATTAGAAAATTCCTACAAACAATATACTTAAATGAATTTTAGAGACACAATGAGAATGTATAAAGTTTTGAAAAAAATACACAAATAGTTAAACTGTGTTGGGAAACTCCACAAAAAAATGATAATTTTTTGATCTCATTTTCTATATTTTAAATTTTTTCTAACTGGCCTGGATGTCATTCTTCTAATTTTTCAATGTTCGCGATGTCATTTTCCAACCCGAGACAAACGGAGTGTCATTCCTCTAATTACGCTCTAACGCGATGTTACTGAGCTAATTGCCCCATATTTTAATGGACACAAGAAAGATCACTATATTCATATCTTGATGTCGCATGCATGGCTTTCTTTTGTGGATTGCCGGTTAAATATTTACTACGACTTATTTACTAATAACGCAGCTAATAAAGAATTAACAAATGAGGAAAAACTTACCTGCTAATATGGCTTCTAATGACGACGATTAATAACGCTAAAACATCTCTGAAAATGAAATCCACAGAGAGCCAGAGAGAGCGAGCAAGCGAGAGACGGCGAAACAAAATCGCGCTCGCCCTCTCTTTGTAGCTGATTCGGGAGGGAATCCTTCCCCCACACGAAACAATTGAAGCTTGCATGCATGCGGCAGACAACGATGGGACGACGATGAAACCGATGGTGACTGATGGAACTGGATGTCATGGGTGCTCGGTGCCTGTCTTCGGAGGCTTGTTCGAAGGACATCTGGAGGCCCCACATGGTTTTTTTGTTTCATCGGAGAACCAGACCGGTTCTTTGGGGTGGGGGGCTGTCGCGTGGAGGGCCACCACACGGTGGCCGTGCGGGAGGGGAGGGCGAGCTACCGCGTGTTGTCTTGTTGTCTTGGGGAGGCGAAGCCGCTGCGCGTGGCGTCTTGACCATCTTTGGAGGGAGGCAACTGCATGGTGGCCGTGCGAGAGGGGAGGGCGGGCTGCCGCATGGCCTCCACTACACGGTGGCCTTGCGAGAGCGCCTCCATCGCACGATGGCCGTGAGGTAGCGAGTATGTGTCTTTTGTTGGTAAGTCCAGCGCGGTGACCGTGCGGTGGAGACGCTATTTCTGCAAATACCGAGTGCCATTTTCGCTAATTTGTCCGCCAAACGTGCCAATATGGCCAAAAATCCCTTCAGTTATGTTCTCTTCGACGCAGGTCCAAAAACTTATTAAGGTTGATCGGAAGTGTAATACCCCAAATTTCAATTAGAGATAATATTATCGGTAAGAGAGAAACTTGTTCGGGAGAGGAAATTTTATTTAATTTCGATTGTAACAAAGTTTAGAGATGGAATTAGTTCAAAATTCAGAATTCTAGGAGAGGAATGGGCCACCAACCCATATTCGAGACGAGAGGAGCTGGCCATAGCGGCCCAAGGCCCATGAGTGGGCTGGCAGCCCATTAGAAGGCAAGGGAGGGGAGGGGACCAAACCCTTGCACTATTTGCTACAGTAGCCACCGCGCTGCAGTAACCATGCTACAGTAGCAGCATGCTACAGTACTCCACCTCCTGCTGCTCCTCCGCTCCCCGGCGCCATCCTCCCTGCTACCGGCCATCGGGAAGAAGGAAGGAGAAGGGACAAGGAGAGTATCATCTTCTTCGAGGCTTGATCATCATCTTCCCGCAGGTCTTCAAGGGTAACGAAGTGTTTCCCCGCTGTTTGTGGATGATTAGAGGCGAATTCGATTAATTGGGTTGGATCGTTTTGCTGCTGGTAGATGTTCAATTCTGTCCAGTATCTTGCGTGATCAATTTAGAGTTCTTAAAGGCCTAATTTGAGATGTCCATCTCCTAGAGATATTTATATAATGTTTTTAGCTTTCCGTGGCCGCCAAGAACACCTAATTCCGACGTACGGATCAAAAGTTATGATAGTTTTCATGCCTGCTGTCCAGAATTCTGACGTGATTGATCTGTTTAGTTGTCTCCTAAGTTATGATTATGATAATTGAAGTATCAGGGTTTTCACCCAACTAAGTTATTGTATAAAATCTTATAGCCTTTCCAGAATAATAAAGAACGCCCTAATCGGAGTTGTAGATCAAAAGTTGTGATATATTCTTTACTGCTGTCCTGTTCGTTTAGGCAGAATCTGTCTTGCTATTTCACCCACCTATTAGCATTTTAATTTGGCCGAATTGGGAGCTCTTGACAACTAGAATGTTGTAGATATGTTCGTTAAGTTTCTTTAGGAACTGGACTCACCTCGTTCCGAGTCCCAGATCAATAGATATGAGCTTTTCCGTGCTGCTGTCCAGATTCGTTTCGGTGGTTGGGTGTGCTGTTTTCAGACTAGGTCAATTTAGTTAATTCTTGTGGAAGCGGGATAGAGTTGCAGACTGTTGTTGGTAGAGACCTGTACCTGGTTGTTCTTATTTTGAGTCCTATCTTGTGTAAGCGGAGAGGCCTCAGGTTTAGGGGCACCGACATTGCCTACTACCACAGCGCATCGCGAAAGGCAAGTACTTTGATGTTCCTATGTTTGGTGAATGATGCATGCTTGATGATTCTATTGTGTTTTTCTGAGATCCATGAGAATATTCAAAGTTTATGTCCCTTTCTTATGTGTTATATCCATGAGTATATATGATGTCTTTCATAATTCATACTTCAGTTCATGCATCCTTTTTCATGTTGCTTCCACAGGAGTGGATTATAAGACCCATCAATTCCAGTATGGGCACGTAAGACCCACCAGTCCAATGTGGGCAGTTTTGGACACCCGTATGAAACGTTCTTCATACGGGATTGGGATCCCCGTATTTTGGTTAAATGCAGGCTTAAGTGAACACCGATGGGTGTGTCACTAACTATACCAGTATAAGCATGTGCGCAGTCCATTCAATTCTTTCAATCCATTCATTCGTGTATTCATTCGGTGTTATGTTCATATTTGTTCTATGTCCACTTATTCACTGTACTTGCTGAGTCTCAGACTCATTCTTGCTTTGTTTGTTTTATTTTAGGTGATCGTTGATGATGACTCTATCGGGAGGGAGTAGACACGCACTATTCGTTCACTTCACCATATTCCATTTCAATAATAGGACTTGGTTCTATCCTTCATTCATTAATTGATGAACTGTAATAAATAAAGTTAGATGTGGTTGATAACCCTCTCTATGTTATGGTTGATTAAGTATTGCTTGTAATCTTTGATCACCCTTTTGATAAACTTGCTTGAATTCAGACTATATCCATGCCATGGTTCTATTAAATATTGAGCTCCTTATGTCGTTAGATGTTACTTTGTTCAAATTCTTCCGTATTATGGTTGTATGTTAGATTATTTAGGTGACATCTTGGCTTCCGAATAGCCAGGGTGTTACAGGAAGCAGCCACATAAGAACAAATTTGCATATCTATGCATATTGCATGGCATGCCTTGCCTGCAGTCAACATAAAAAAGGCAAACATGGAAGATTGTTTGTTGGGTGGTGGCGTCATCTCAAAGGATCAGGATCTCCTCTGCCGTTGCAACTAGCAACCGCAGAGGTACACAATACTCTCCGCATTAGCACTTCTCAGCTATTAGATGGAGTGCGGACGAACCAGATCGACCGTTACAGCACAATCTGAATAGTGCCTTGCTACAACATTATTTTACAGTTCTTTTGCATAGTAATGCTACAGTAATACGGAGGATCCGGGTCGCTTTCCAAAGTTGTACATGTTCGATTGAGTAATCTTGTGATGTGTGACAGGTCATTCCTAAGTACTATAGGTACTATTGTTGTTTAACTAAGGGGGTTTCATTCTCTGCTAAACAAATAAAAAAGGAAGCACTATCACACCACCATCTCGGCACCAGTGCCTCTGCCAACTGAAACTTCCAAAATCAAATATTTTGGAACATGGATTTTAGATTACAACTATAATCTGAACTTCAAACTCAATTGCTGGAACTTTCAATTAGAAATTTGAACAAAAATTAACTAGATTTGAACTTTCAACTAAAATTTCAAAAAAAATCAAGAGGAGAAAATCAAATCCTCACCAGGATTTGGAAACTTTCACCTCAATATTTTTGTTACATGGCGGACGAGAGATCCGGAAGCACTAGATCCGATAGGGTAGTGCGTCGTGCGGGTGGCTCAAGGAGTGGGAGTCACCACTTCATCCCGCCAACGAGGGCAACGGTGGCATGCATGGTCTTGGAGGTGTGTGAGTACATGTGGCGGCTTACCTCCATGGTTGGATAGGGAGGCTATACGGAAACATATCAGGAGATGGAAAATGAGGGGGAAATACTATACATGAAGGGGGAAGGGAGATGAGTTTAGGGTTGCGGTGATATATAGCAAAGACCTTCGAAACAAGACAAAATGAAATCCAAAAGTGGAGCTATATATAGTAGGATGGTGATCAAATGGCCTATAGGCGCCTCCGTGTCATACTAAAGTTGTGGCCATCCATGTTTCAGCGTTACCAATAGAAAAATTGCTACAACATATTATATATAATGTATGATTTTTCTAAATAACATTCGATTATTTTCTTTTGTCAAAATAGTCGAATTTTCATCCGTCCGATATACTTTGAGATTTGTACTTCTTCTTATCTGATGAATTGGGTCCGAATTTATTATGATTTTTTCTTCAGAACATAATGGGTTCGCCACATTGCCGTATTTTGTTGGTATAGAATTTTTTTTTGTCTTTGTGTTTTATCTTTGTTTTTGCTTAATCTCTCAAAGTATATGTTAGATTTTTAATTATGTGATGGAAATACGAGTTATTAAGACTTTTGAGAATAATTACAGTGACCAAAAATAAAAATTGCATAAATAATTTACTGTAATTTATATATAATGATGTTATTAATGAACTAAAATTTGACTGTTTTAGGTTGGGAAAATAGTCGAATCAGACATGTAATAATGTATGGAAAACTTAATTTACGGATTGGATCGGTCTAACAAGATCTCGGGTTTGCGTAGGCCAAAAGTGGCAAACATGATTATGGGCTGGGCCAGGCTTTCCAAGGCTAGACTGATCCTAATATAGCCTAGCCCGGCTAGCTTGGTCAATGGGCTTGACCGAATCTTGCTGTACTCGCTAAGTATTGGTCAACCTGGCTTGCTCCTGAAAATAGAGAACTTACTGCTCCGATTTCGTGCTACCCATGCTCCTGCTCATCGGAACTTCAAAGTCCACGCAATCCCTCAGCTGAGCAGGGCATCCAAATATTACTAATACGGCTGAATTATCTTTGCTTCTTAAAAAAACCTATTGACGATGGACTGATGGTAGTTCATTCACCCCAACCCTACTGCCTTCCCTTCCGTCAGCACCTCCCTTCCCCTTCTACCTCTTTAAAGAATCTCTAACAAAAAACTGATAAAAAATCTATCAGCAAACAAACGCAGCATTCCTATAAATTATCTAACAAGAAGAAGAAAAAAAACATAAGAAACAGCAAATCTCTACTAGTCCGCACCATCGGCTCCGCCTGGCTGATCCCGACAATGTTTTTTTTATCCGTGACAAAGTACACTCATTCAACTAGGTTTTTTTGGAAATGAAAACACATTGCTCATAGCAAATACAACTTCTTCCTTGTTACTTGTTTATTCGGTTGGGGACTACCATGAGCCCATGACAAGTGAGCCCATAAGTTTCCTAACTATAATTCTATCTCATGTTCCTGGAATGTCCAGATACATCGATTGAGCCCATATACCTACTAGTCGACTACGAACGAACAAGCATGTTTCATAGCATACACATATCTGACCAGTTATATCTCTCTGGATGTTTCATAGCACAGCCAAAAGCTACTTTTATAACTAACTAGTTACAAAGTAGTGTTTGATAACTCCTAAATGTATTGTTACACATGTAGGAAATCATGCTGATCTCAGATCTATAGATTTATATATCATCATTGCTTGAGTCTAATTAATGATATATAGAAACATAACAATCTCAGTAGTTTCTCAAGGTGGATTAATCCAATAGCATGTTCTAATATGTGCTGATATTATTGATTCGATATCCCCGTATCTATGACTGGTGAGATATGATCATCAACCAATATATGTGTTGGTGTATAAGTCACTAATATCCCGACCAGTAACATCCAATCAAAGTTCTTTTTAGCATGATATCATACATGAGCTTCACCAACAAGTCACATACTTGCTAATTTTTATAAATGATAATCCATACAAGAATATAATAATATTTATTCTATAACTCATAAGCATAAGCATGAAACATTTGTCTCTATGATTATCTCTTAGAACATATTACTAACGATCATGACAAGAAGGGCGTGGGCGCTGCTGTAAATCTTGGCGGTCGGATCTTCTTGTTCCGGCTTACATGGAAAGGGACGGCGGCCGAAGCGCGAACAATGAAAGCACGTTCAGCGTCTCGCTGTCGCGCTTCGCTCGCCGCCGGGCTCGACGACGCGGTCGGCAAGGCTGAGGGCGAGGCCGCTGCTCAGAAGGCGCTTCGCCGACGGGCTATGCCGAACTCTTCCACAACGTGTGCGGCATTTAACGGCGTCTTGCGGTGGAGCCAACCTCGCGTCCTCCGGCGACCTCAAGGTGGCGATCCTAGAGAGGCTCGACGACGCCGAGGAACTCGCGAGGTGGAGTGCACCAAAGAAGGAGCTGAGGCGCCTCGTCGCCGAGCACGACGACGAGCTCTGGAAGGACAAATACTTGCTGTGAGGACCCCCGGGTTATCTCCGTAAGACCGAGACTAAGCATGGTCTTAAGGACATAACTCTAGGGCCTCAAGTAAATGGATTCCAACTTAACTCAATCTCAGTGAAAGGCTTAACTACAAACTAGAGCCCCGACGATCATGTGCGCTGCTCCTCTGCGAGCACTATCGAACTCAACACTACTTTCACTCCAATAGCTATAAAAGCTATGCAGATCTGTATACAGGCACAGCGGATGACCTGTGTTGAATCCGATCAAACCCCGAAGCACAAGACTAAAAACAACTCAAGACCACACGTACAAAACTGCAGCCAAAGTAATCACCAAATCAAAACAGCAGAACCCACAGCACTTAAGGCAGAAGCATTAAACTGATCAATGATGGAAGCCAAGATATGCAGTCGCCGGCCCTAGATCTGTCTGTCTACAGAGGAGCTTCAAGCTGCCGGCCCCTACTTGCTACAGCAAACAACTGGGAGTAAAAACCAAAGACTCGGTTGCAAACTTAATGAGAGCCAAAATAAATAAACTAAGCTTAAAAGGAATCAAACCAGCGCCTCATCGCATAAACAAATGGCAGCCAACATGCATCGCAAGCATTCACTGGAGACAAGGCAATAAACAAATGTTCAGTCACATCAAACAAGGCAGCCCAACTAATAAATACATCCAAATAGCAATCTAATGCTTAAGGCAAAAATCGGCATTCATTGCAGGACGCAGCTAAGAAAAGTTGATGATTATTACAGTCTCCGCCATTTCTACCGAGAGACAGGGCGCAGCTCAAGTGATTTCTTTGATTACCAAAGAGACTGCAATCCCCGGCCACAGCTCTGGTCTGTGCGGACAGAACAGACCGCCGCGGCTTCAGTTTCTGAGCAGAAAGGGTGCCGCCACAGGGTTCTTGAATTTCACACGGGCGCCGCTCAGCTCGGAGCCGACCAGCAATCAAGAGAGACGGCAATAAAAAAATCAACAGCAAAATACTGAAGAACGCAGCCGTGCACGCCTATTTCTGCGGAAAGAACAAGGCACCGCCCCGGTTCCTGCAGGCGCTCACTTTTCTCGCGGGCAGTACAGGCAAGAACCGCAACAATGAGCAGCCAAATCAAAGAAGGAAAAAATGCGATGTACTGCAGCTGCCGCACTGATTCTTGCTGGGAGGAGCAGGCGCTGCAAACCGCCTCCGCAGGGTCCGATTTCTCCAAGCACAGGCGGCCACGAGCTGAGATTTCTACCGGAGAAGCCGCCGCCGCATCCTTTTTTTTTTTCTCGGGGAGCTGTTTTTTTTTTTCTTTGAGGCACCGGCCGCCGCCACTGAGTTCTTTTTTTTTTTTTTGGACGGACAAGCCGCCGCCTCAGCTACTACCTTTTCTGCCCGCCATGAACTCCAGATAAGAAAGGAACACGCACGCACAAGATGGACAAGAAGAAGAAAAACTACCAATCAATTTCAGCCACCTCACGGCAAACAAGAAATCAGCAAAAAATCTCTTAAAACAGGAAACTACAGGAACGAAAACACAAACCGATTTCTACACGCTCGGCCAGATTCCGGATTTCTCAAGGCAGCACAGGATAAACAAATCAATCCATTGCCAATCAACCAGATCAACTAGCAGATAAAAAACTCAATAGGAACGGATGACAATAAAAGGCCAAGGACCGGTTTGCGGGAACAAGCCGCCGAGAGACGAGCTCTCACGAGCCAAGAAATTTTCTGCTCTGCTTTTCAACCAAGCCCAACAATGTGCCACCACAGTAGAAATCAACACCGCAAACGCTCCATCCAGCGCCACCAAGGGCTTTTCCAGGAGCTACAGGCACGCCACTAGTTTCCTGGAGGGGGCGCCACCACCATGACCCCAAAAACACGCCCCCTCTTTTTCTCAGTGGCTGCCCTATTTCCTCTCAGCAGCAGCAACCCAAAAAATCCTATCACTATTCTTTTTATAGGGCACCCTAAACCCTAAAAAAACCTTCTAGATGATTTACCTTAATGGACTTCCGTTAATACCTAACATCAACGGAACACACACGCACGCATCTCAAAGCGCCGTCTTCATCGTCGATTGGTCTAAACCGCTTTACCATGCGTTGACCGTACCTGCGGCTAGTCAAAAAGGTCACTGGCGGATTTGGTAAAATTACCAAAATACCCTTCTCGATCATTTCCAAAAGACCGAGTCCACGATCATGAAGCAATCACCGCCGCGCGTGTAGGTTGATCAACGGCTCCATGTCGTCAAGTCTCTCCCGCTCGATCCCACCGCACCATCGAAAGCACTTGCAACGACTCACGCCGCTTGCTCCAACCAACAAGACCGAACCGCCTGATTCGGTCATCTTTGTCCATTCTGCGCCACGCTTGAGTCACTTGACCTCACCCGCATCCATGATCGTTTCGGACCTTAGCTCTCCAAGCTTAATTCGATCCTCCTCGCCGTTGACCGTCATTGACACGCAAGCCACCGCACAATAGACAAGCAACATTTAATCCGGAACAAGTTCTTCACAACTTGACCCACGTTAGCTAAACATGCAATATGCAACACATATGCATTAACAAATATGGATATGACCTATCCCAAAACCAATTCACCACTTAAATCAACATTCAAGATAAAACCGGCCGACCGCCACGACCGACAGAATCAAACTTTGTCGAAAACACATGAAACTTCAAACCAAAAGCCACATTGCCAATTGTTTCATCATCCTAAGATCATGGGCATATCCCCATGATATCCACGAGTTCTTAATAAAACCGCCTCGTGATAGTTTTTCTATTACAAAAAATATTCACAACAAGGCCACGGCCAACGCGGTCTCACTATGTCAAGAACAAAGAAGAATAAAGACTTCCAAGAACAAGTCCTCACACAACCAACAGAAACCAATTGTTAAAGAAGAACTAAAGGATCAAGCCGCCACTGCCACGACCACGACCACCACAAGCGCCACTAACACTCCTCCGATGGCTATGAAAGAGGAGGTAGTGGTAGGGTCAGAAATGGAGAAAGGCGTAGATGATACCTCAATTACAGTAGATGATCACAATGATCTCATGCAACAGATGTTCAGCCAGAGGTACAGGCCGATGATCCCGGAGGCTAGCCACCACAACGACTTCTTCGCCGACCTAGCCGAATTGGAGTCGGACCCCATGAGCCTAATCTTCTCCAAGGAGTACATGGAGAGCCGCCCTGGTGCGTGATATGTATGCAGGAAATCAGAGGAAAGAAAGGGAAGAAGGGAAAGAACCTAGAGAGTGGGTGAGTTGTCCATCTCTAGCTAAACTCGCCGTCCTCCCATGGCAGGCTTAGATTCCTCGCCGACAGCGTGTAGCACTTGGCGTCGTTCTCCTTCTCCAGCAGCAGCAGCACGCGGGAGCCTCGCCCTAGCGCGTCCCGCCTCAACTCGGCTACAATATATAAGGACAACGCTAAAATATTTTGCCTCCCACGCACGGGTTCAAAATTTTTCAAACTCCCGCGCTGCAAATCACAGACGGTTCCTTATACGAACCGTTTGTGACCATCTGTGATAAGTATCTCATCACAGACGATTTGTATTAAAATTCGTCTGTGACTGTGATTTTCAAGGCATGGTAAAATCGCGGAGTAAAAAAAATTTCAAGCCATGGTAAAATCAGAGAGTAAGAAAATTTTCAAGCCATGGTAAAATCACAGAGTAAGAAAAATTTCAAGGCATGGTAGAATCAGAGAGTAAGAAAAATTTCAAGCTATGGTAGAATCACAGAGTAAGAAAATTTCAAGCCATGGTAAAATTCCAAATCACAGACGGTTCTTATTATGAACCGTCTGTGATTTGGAACTATCACTGACGGTTTTTAAATAGAACCGTCTGTGATACTTCACAGACGGTTCTTAACAAGAACCGTCTGTGATGACTAAGATTATCACAAACGGTTCTTGTTAAGAACCGTCTGTGAAGTATCATAGACAGTTCTATTTAAAAACCGTCTTTGATAGTTCCAAATCACAGACAGTTTATCTGAAACCGTTTGTGATAAGTTCATCACAGATGGTTCCAAAGGAACCGTCTGTGATGAGGTGTCTTCTATAGCTTGTTTTTGTAGTAGTGTATGTTGACGCTAGGAAGTTGGATGTGCCCCAAATCAAAAGAACATAAATAAATAGTCATATGATTGACAAGGAAATAGAATACGATGGATACCTTCATCACGGTGCCAGAACACGATGCAGCGGGGTGGCTACCATGGCGAGCTCATCGCCCTAGCTAACCTCCATGTGGGACGTCGAAGAAGCAAAGAAGGGGATCGAGGAGAGGAGTAGAGAGCGGATTGTTACGTACCCGATTGGAAGAACTCAAATCACCACCGAGCATAAGTATTATGTTGCAATACCATCACCGGATACAAGTATTAGGGATACAATTAGGAGAGTTGGAAGCAGGGATGGGGAAGCAGCATTAGACTGGAAGTAGCAATGGAGACTGGGAATCTAGAGGAACGGAGTTTGGGGAAGGCAGCAGCGGGAGGTAGAAGATAGAGCCGGCTGTTCTGTTTCTTCGATGCCCTCCTCATTGCTGTTGCTGCTCCTTTTGTACTACTCCATCTTGGACTTGCTTGGGCCACGACTTGGACAATTGGAAGCCTTGGCCCATGGCCCAGCCCAACCTGATGTCATACATAGGATGAATACTGACAGATAGTTTCCTCTATGAGAGCTGAGCGATAACTCAGTGGGTTAGTGCATCAGCAATCATTGCTCAATACAAAGCAGACCGGTCTGTGACATTCCTCCCTCCTTGAAATGCGGCTTGCCCCCAAGCCGCTGTAATTAAATGCAAGCAGATGAGCACGACTCCACCGGGATCCCATAGCACTTGTAAATGTTTGTCATGAACAGGTGCAGAGCATGAGGAAATCTGGCCAACCACAACAATATCCGCTTCAAGCACTCTGCCATTCTTTAGCTTAACTACAGTGACGTCACCATTGGGATCAGCATCAAAACCTAGTTGAGTTGGTTGTGAAGCCTAGACAGGATTGGCAACCCGTGCAAACTCAATACAATCAGCTAAATGAGCTTCAAACTTCTCATCCAGAAGTATGTTGCTTGACTTGATGTCACGGTGGAGTATGTGCAGTTGGCATGACAAGTGCGGTATGCTGACCTCTTGTTTGCTCCTTTTGCTATCTCAAGCCTTTTTGCCGCTTAATCTAGATGGACCATCGACTTTTCGTGAAGCCGATGATCTAGGTCCGTCATTCTCCATGTAAGAGTAGATCAAGAGATTATCACTGCCAATCCTGCAGTAACCTTGAAGAAGCACAAGATTAGGGTGTTGAGCTTTTGATAAAGTCTCCACCTCTGCTTTGAACTCACACTTCATCTGACCAAAATCACCCGATAGTCTTTTGATGGCGATCATTGTTCCATCTGGTAGTGTTGCCTTGTACACTAGACCAAAGCCACCACAGCCAATGACGTTAGCCTGATCAAAGTTGTTTGTAGATTTCAAGATGTCACTGATAGTCAGCACCTTGTCATCATCCTTGTTCTCAAACAGAAGAACCAGTGAGGCTGGAGCCAACTCGAGGACTCCATTTGTATCTACAACAGCCTTTACTAAATGATCCTGCCTTCTAAAGCTACTATTCAACACAAGTACAATAGCAACAGACAAAACAAATGCTGCTCCAAGTGCAATACCAATAGCTATTCCTAATATGACACCCTTGTCCTTTCCATTTTCCGTTGCAGACATGGCAGGAACATGATTTGAATGGCATTGGAGTAGGCCTAAGCGAATGCCGTAGAGTTTGGGGTTCCCCTCATAATCAGAACTTGTGAATGTAGAGAATTGCCCTCTTGAGAGATCATCGGGAATGATACCGTAAATCTGTTGTTATTCTTGAGGTCCAAGACATCTGATTTCTTGAGTCTTCCCAAGCCCAAAGAATATGGGTCCTATGAGCTTGTTATGGCCGAGAAATACGAAAGATGGGAAGTCGCTAACTTTGATTGTACCGTAATTCTTTACTGTCTTGTTCTTTTTAATGAAGAAAGGAAAATAATCGATCTCTGAGATTGTTTGTGAGTTGTTACATGTAAGAAGCCCACCAATACATTGAGCAAACGCATCTTGCATCACACCTTCCTCCTCAATAAAGGAAAATGTGCCACCAGAAGCTTCAACAATCGAATGCACAGAATCTAAATCATGATCTGCTCCAAATCCAAAAGCATGAAGAGGCACCATATGGAGTGCATCATTAAGAATAGAAGATGAAACAAGTGACCTATAATCTGCCGAGGCTCTTTGAACATTTGAGGAAACATTGTAGGTATCTTGGCCATTTGACAGAAGAATGATCCTACACATTGAATTCTTATAATTGCGGTCCTCAATCACCTTCATAGGAGGTGACCACAGCACCACAGCACTCTTGTCAGATATTCCGTCGAGTGCCCTTTGTGCTCCAATGTTTGTGCTGTCCATAGTAAAGTGGAAGGAGTCAGGTCTTGGAGGCATTTCCTCAAACAACTCGTGTGCATTAGGGACATGGGTTCCCAGATGCAACAAGATGACGTCTATGGGCTAGGCGGTGTCAAGGCTGGTGGTGATAGTGTTGCAATCGGTGTCGCGATCGGAGCATGTCGTTGTTCCACCATTTGGTGTTCCTATGCTGAGAGCGGCGTCTGCACTTGGAACTGTAGTGGCCACAACGTGGTCCCAGATGGCGATAGTGGACGTCGCCTGGGCATCGCACAGGGTCGAGGAAGGCGTAGACTGCCCGTGCCTTGTGTGTAGTGTCTCGTTCAACTCGGTCACCATCCTCAAGCATCTGTCCCTCTGCTCGTCGGACATGGCTTCCCAGTCTTGGCCCGGTGAAGACGACGAGACTGGTTCGGACATGGGCTCATCGGCACCAGCGGGGTGCGTGTCCGATGGTGAGGAACGTGCATCCGCGACGACGACCTCGGGGGCAATCGCGGAGGCCTCCGTGTCGCGTCAAGCCGTTGTAGTGGACACAGTGTATGGTGTCGACGGTTCCAGCAGGATATCAAGGAAGCAACAGCCCTCATAGATGCACCGACCATGGAAGGCATCTCGAGCTTGCTTCGCTTCTTGCCACGATCGGAGTTGTACCATGGCCTCCACTCGGTTGGCTCTCTCAAACACTGACAGCTTCTCCACACCATACACCTCGATGATCTGGTGTAGCACCTCATTTGTCACCGGATAGAGCACATGGCTCACGGTGATGCATAGCACGTCGCCCGTGGTTGCTTCCTAGTGGCTCGGCATTTCGCCGAACAGTTGGCGGGTGATGACTCCACTGTCGGGACCCAAAATTACAATTCGGGACCCTCTGTGTTTAATGCACTAGTCCAGGATCACGCTAGTGCACACAGTGTCAACAAAGGTGGATATCGATCCACACAAGCGAATAATAACATAAACGATAATTTAATTAATAAATAATGGTTTGACCTTACGGTCGAGTTTACATTTATTTAAGCCACGCAGGGCTAACAGAGAAATAAAGCAGCGGAAAACAAAAGCGGCAGCAGCGTCCCATCAACTCACCACAGGCAACTAACTGGGATCAAGACCTCGCGATCAGGCACCTTCGATAAACTCGTCCTCGAATGCTGGTGAAGACTCCTCTTCTGCTTGATTCGTCAAAACAAGTATGAGTACACACCGTACTCGCAAGCCACACCACAGAAATGCAATATATACATGTTGGCTTTTTACAAGGGAAAGGCATTCTGTGGTTCTTTTGCAGAAATGCAATGTTTGCAATTGAATACTAATAATAGATTGAAAATAAGTAAAACAAATAGATAATAATAATTTTAACACTTGATTTCACAAAGACACACACAGCCTAAACAGATTATTCACATAGCTAGATGATTTAAATCACATAGCTCCCTTCCCACACAGTTTTATGAAGATCTACCCCTAGTGTGAAATCCCTGAGCATTGTCCATGACCGCGGACGTGGCTATTCGAATAGATTAAATTACACTCTGCAGAGTTTGTACACTTTACCCACAAGATATAATTAGTGTAGCTAGCACTAATCATAACAAAGCATTTCGAAACTTCATCTTACTATGCTAGGCCCGTCCCATAACAGGCATGTGGTCATACAGATGGGCTCAGTTCAATGGCGCACATGGTGAGGTCCTTAATCGACCAAGGCAAGACTACCATATGCTACTATGCCACACAGATTAATTCCCATGCACACAGCTCACACAGTCCACCATATCACACAGTATCCACCCCCTTGCCTCAGTCCAAATCCTTTTTAACACCCGGTTGATTTAAGTGCAACACATGCCACAAAGACACATAGTACACACAAATTATTACAAGATTGCATATTCACTTAGTTAGGTTTAATAATTGCAGCCTCACATGAATAAATGATTCGTGGCATGGCTAAGCAATCTACTCGTACTAACCAACCCACGTTGGTGCTACAATATTACCAACTAAATATCAACTAGGGTGACAAAGGATCAAGGCATAACAATTACACAAGGAAGGCATAACAATTTGGAATTAACTACTACACCCAAAAGCATTTAAATAAATACTTGAATTAAGATGCAGTAATTTGAATTAAAATACTTTTAGCAAACTGGGAAGCAAGATGGTCAAGGGTATAGCTTGCCTTGGAATAGGTTTAGGTGCTGGTCCTGGTCTTGGAAAGCTCCTTCCTCTTCAACTCTTCCAACAGCGTCGAAGTCTACTCGCAAACGAAGCACAAAAACAAACTAAATAAATAACAGAGGCAAAACAAGTCCAAAAAAAAATCTTCATTAAGTAGATCTTGATTTTAGACGAATTTAGAAATTTGAATGGGCTGATTTGGAGTTAGGATGCAAAAGTTATGAGGTTTGGAAGTTGGAATCTAAAGAAAAACCCTAGAAATTGGATTTACTGAATTTCCGAATTATTTCTTAAAAGAAAAACCCGGATTATTGTGCAATGCTGGCGTCAGCGAAGGAATTTCCGGAAAAGATAAAAAAAATGAAAATCCTGACGTGTGGGACACACACGTCAGTGACACGACTCACGGTGGACCAAGTCCACCGAGCCTCTGGATCTGGTTTGGCCGAGGTGGCGCACCAGCGGCGGGCGCTGATCTGGCGCCACGTGGGCGACACGCATGCACCAAGGAGGCGGGAACGCTGAGGTGGAGGGTGACGTGTATGGCGGCGAGGGCGGCGGCGCACGGGAACCAACGGCACGGCGAACGGCGGCGTCTCACCGGCGGCGGGTGGTACGGGAGGGTAGCTGGCGTTATTGCGAACCTCTGGGTGCAGCTCCGGGTGGTTGAGGACAATCGAGGCGGCCGGCGGCGAGGCTTTGGCGGAGGAGGAGGTACGGGCTCGACGGCGACGGTGCTAGAGCGGCGCCCCGGTGAAACGAAGGTGACCAGGAGGAAGCCCTCACTCTTGCGATGCCGGAGGAGTAGGCGTCGAGGCTCCGACGGCTTCGGGTGCAACGGGATTGCTCGTCGGAGCAAGGGGCGGTGAGATTAGGTCTTCGAGCTCCTGCGGCGGCTCAAGGGCTCGGGAGGGGAGATTGGGTGAGGGGTTTTGGAAAGGGGGCTACGGTGATCCTCAGGGACCCATTTATAGGCGTGGGGGGGCCTCGGGGTGGCGTAGCGGCGGTGGAGACCAAACTGCCCGAAACAAGCACGCGAGGAAACGGGGATAGAAACGAATTCGAAGTTTGAATTTCAACGGAGTCGGTGCGGAAGAGGTAAAGATGAAGTTTGGTGAGGAAATCCGGGGATTTTAGTTAGCAGAAACGGACGCGGGGCGGAACTTCTAGAAGCGCTAATGGCAGACACGGTCGCAGAGCCGCGCGGGGAAGGAGACCGTGTCGGAGACGACGACACTGTAGCGGGCCCACGCGTCAGAGAGAGAGGGCGAGGCGCGCGCGCGAGCGTTGATCCAAACGTCCAGCGTTGATCCAACGGTGGGGAGGGATGGGCCGCTAGGGCTTGCGCGCGGGAGAGGGAATTGGGCTGGGAGATTCGGCCCAAACACTATTTGGAGATTTTAAATAGCTTTTCTATTTTAGAAAATACTGAGAATTCAAATAAGCAATAGAAATTAGCAAATGGACTTGGAAAAATTCTAGAAAAATCTAGAAAATATATCCAAGCACATAGAATCCAAATAAAATAGTTTTGACTGTTGTTCATGTTGACTTTAGTCATATTAAATTGTTTTGTTACTCAAAGTCCAATATTAAGCTTTTGAATTAAATTCAACTAAATCCAAATGGTGAATTTTCTCACTACAACTATTTAAAGGATTTTTAAAGCTCTTAAAATTGGGATGTTACAAACCTCCCCCCTTAAAGGAATCTCGACCCTGAGATTCAGGCTAGCTGGAGAAGAGGTTGAGGAACTCGGCCTTCAACTCTTCTTCACGCTCCCACGTTGCTTCACCTTCTGAGTGGTGGCTCCACTGCACTTTGCAAAAACGAACTGTCTTGCTTCTGGTCTGACATTCTGCGACATCCAGAATCTTGATCGGCTGCTCTTTGTAGGTGAGGTCTTCCTTTAGTTCAATTGACTCCAACAGGGCTTGTTCTTCTGGCACGCGAAGACACTTCTTCAACTAAGAGACATGAAAGACATCATGTACTCCTGCTAGCGACTGCGGCAGTTCCAATTGATAGGCCACTTCCCCACGGCGATTCAAAATCATGAACGGACCAACATATCGAGGGGCAAGCTTCCCTTTTTCATGGAACCTTTTCACACCTCTGAGAGGCGTAACTCGAAGATAAACAAAATCCTCGGCTCGGCGAGATCACGACGACGATTATCAGCATAACTCTTCTGCCTCGATTGAGCTATCTTTAGTCTCTCTCGGATCATAGACACTTGCTCTTCGGCTTCTTGAATAATATCCGGGCCAAAGACCGAACGTTCAGCTGTTTCTGACCAGTTCAACGGGGTTCTACAGGCACGACCATACAAAGCTTCAAACGGCGACATTTGCAAACTGGCTTGATAATTGTTGTTGTACGAGAATTCTGCGTATGGTAAACACTTATCCCAACGGATAGCATTTGCTAGAGCACAGGCTCTGAACATATCTTCCAATATCTGATTGACTCTTTCATCATCCATCTGTCAGGGATGATATGCGAGATCAAATTCAGATGAGTCCCTAAGGCTTCCTGCAGACTCTGCCAAAAATGGGAGGTGAACTGAGATCCTCGATCTGACACTATCTTCTTGGGCACACCATACAAACTGACAATCCTTGATATATACAGCTCGGCCAGACGATCTCCTGAGGACGTGGTCTTGACTGGCACGAAATGGGCAACTTTAGATAGACGGTCCACTATTACCCAAATCGAATCATAACCCGATTGAGTCTTGGGTAATCCGGTAATGAAATCCATTCCGATTTCTTCCCACTTCCACTCTGGAATCTTCAACGGTTGCAACAGACCTGCTGGTCTCTGATGCTCTACTTTAACCTTCTGACACACGTCGCACAAGGCAACGAACTCTACGACGTCTCGCTTCAGGTTTGGCCACCAAAACTTATTCTTAACATCCTGATACATCTTAGTACTACCAGGGTGAATCGAATACTTTGAGTCATGGGCCTCCTTTAAAATTAGCTGTCTCAACCCATCAACATCTGGTACGCAGATACGTCCACTGATCCACAGTATATCTTGATCCTCTACTGTGAATTCTTTGAACTTCCCTTCTGCCATCTTCTTCTTGATGTCCGCAAACTCTGAATCTTTTGGCTGAGCCTCGCGAATCCGTTTCTCCAAAGTAGACTGCACTTCCAGACTGGCCACAAATCCATCAGATACTATCTCTAGCTTCAGCTTCTGGAATTCCTCTTGAAGTTCTGAACAAAGCTCTTTCACTTCCAAAGCATTGTAGTGGCTCTTACGGCTCAAAGCATTGGCAACGACATTGGCTTTACCAGGATGGTAATGGATTTCCAGATTATAATCCTTTATTAATTCCAGCCATCTCCTCTGTCTCATATTTAGGTCTGACTGGGTGAAAATATATTTCAAGTTTTTATGATCTGTGTATATCTTGCAGCGATTACCGATGAGGTAATGACGCCAAATCTTCAAAGCATGCACTACTGCAGCTAATTCCAGATCATGGGTAGGATAATTCTCTTCATGAGGCCTTAACTGCCTTGACGCATAGGCGAAAGCTCTTCCTTCTTGCATCAGGACACATACTAATCCTTGACGTGAAGCATCACAATAGATATCAAAATCCTTGCGAATATCTGGCAAAATCAGCACTGGGGCTGAGGTCAAACGCTTCTTCAATTCTTGAAAACTCTCATCACAAGCTGAGGTCCAAGTGAACTTTTTCTCTTTCTTCAACAATTGCGTAAGAGGTTTAGCAATTGATGAGAATCCTTCAATGAAACGACGATAATAACCCGCCAATCCCAAGAAACTACGAATCTGTGTGACAGTCTTGGGTTGTTCCCAATGTAATACTGCTTTAACTTTACTGGGGTCAACTGCTACTCCTGCAGCTGTCATCACATGACCAAGAAAATCAACTTCTTTGTTCCAGAAATCACACTTGCTAAACTTAGCATACAACTGATGCTCTCTGAGCTTCTCTAGGATTAACCTCAAATGCTCAGAATGTTCTTCTTCTGACTTGGAGTAAACCAAAATATCATCGATGAATACAACTACAAATTTATCCAAATATTCCATGAATACCTTATTCATCATGTTCATGAAATAGGCAGGGGCATTAGTCAGACCAAAGGACATGACTAAGAACTCATAATGTCCGTACTGCGTTGAGAAAGCGGTCTTAGGTATATCCTTGGAACAAATCTTCAACTGATGGTAACCTGATCGCAGATCAATCTTCGAGAACACTCTGGCTCCCTTCATCTGATCAAACAGATCATCTATCCGAGGCAATGGGTACGTATTCTTGATAGTGACTTCATTGAGAGATCTGTAGTCGATGCACATTCTCATGCTCCCATCCTTCTTTTTGACGAACAAGACTGGCGCTCCCCATGGCGACGAACTAGGCCTCACAAAACCTTTCTCCAAAAGTTCTTCTATTTGCTTCTTCATTTCTACTAACTCATCGGCTGGCATCCGATAAGGTCTCTTCGAGATGGGTGCTATTCCTGGCACTAGATCTATGACAAACTCGATGTCACGATCCGGTGGCATTCCCCGGTAATTCTTTTGAAACACATCCGGATACTCTCGGACAACGGCACGCCTTCCAAAGCAACGGTCTTCGTGCTATTAACTAGCAGATGTCCATTACGACCGAGGTAGCTAGAAACTCCACTTTGTTTCCTTTGGTATCCTCGATTGTAACGGCTCTTCGGCCACAATCTAGCACGGCTTTGTGCTTGGTTAACCAATCCATGCCAAGGATGATATCTATGGTTTGGGTGTCTAGAATAACTAAGTTAGCTAGAAACTCAACTCCAGCTATGAGTAACTTAGCCCCTAAACAACCCATATTAGAACTTAGCTCTGCTCCAGGCGACTGGACTAACAGAGTACGCTTAAGATGCATAACTTCCAATTTGTTCTTAGTTGCAAAATTTCCAGAAACAAACGAATGCGAAGCTCCAGAATCAAACAGAACGGATGCATGTACTGAATTTACTAGGAACTTACCCAGTATGACGTCTGGTGCTTCCTGGGCTCCTTCCAAAGTGATGTGATTAACACGACCTCTGAAAACTAACTGAGGCGTTTCTCCTGGTTGACTGGTTCCCTGAGAAACTCCTTGGTTGCTCTGTACTAGGTCTTGGTAGGTGTTGCTCCAAGGTTGAAGTGGACTGGAGTGATAGTTCCCTTCTGAGGACACTGATTGGCGAAGTGACCTGGTTGACGGCAATTGTAACACACTCTTGTTTCACTCTGCCGGATGTTGTTTCCTGGGGTGGGGTTGACTGGTGTAGGGTTGCGAGGATTCTGAACAAAAGGACGAGGTGCTCAAGGCGGTGCAGGTCCCGAAAGAACTCGTGGTCGGAAATGATTAAACCGCCGTGGCACTATCCTTGCCCTCTGTTTGTTGTGGTGGTGGCTTCCTCGCCGAATCATCCTACGCTATGGTGATCCTCCAGTTCCTTGCGTTTGTCCTCCATGACCAACGCCTTGTTAACCAACTCTCGAAATCGGGAAGGTGTGGGCAAGCGATTGACTGCGATCCCCGAGTTCAATCCTTCAAGAAACGACTCGACGAGCCTTGTCGATGGCGACGTCCTCTGCAAAGATAGCGAGCTAACCGAGAAAACTTATTCAAGTAATCAACACTAACATAGCTCCTTGCTTAAGAGCACGGAACTCATCTTTCTTTAAATCCATGATCCTTCAGTACATGATATTGCGTAAGGTCATGGAGAATTCTTCCCAAGTGATATTCTCATTGTGCCTCATGCGGCTGTGAAGTTCTCCCACCACTCGCCAGCCTATGCCCTCCATCGATGAGTGGCGATAAAACTTTCTCGTGATCGCCGCATTGGGTGATCAGCAGCTTCCTCTCAATTACGCCTGGCCAATCATCGCCTTCTCTTGGCGAGACATGGCCAGAGAAAGTTGGCGGACGGGTCCTCATAAATTCAGCCAACTTGATGGTCCCCGATGACCCTAAGCGACGGGCCTCCTCCGACGATTGTTGTTGTTGTTCATGGCCCGCATCCGGTTCATCATTGTATACATCATCGAGTTTGTCTTGCCATAAAGGCTCCAAAGTTCTGCAAGTCCGAGGTGGTGCTTGGGTGGCACTTGTCCTCAAGGAGTTGATCATTCTCTTGAGACTGGGGTGCGATCCACTTGCAAAGAAGCAGTGACGAGTCCGAACCATCTGTGAAGCTCCATAGGTTAGATAAGGTAGCAAGTACAAGATGAGTTAAGAACTAGACAGGGGGATAGATTAAACCCAACAAACACAGCTCAAGAAACTCAAATGAAATAACCTTTATTAATAGCTTATTAGCATGGCTGCAACAAATGCCTAAGGGCCTTTGCAGCTCATACTTGCACACAGAAAAATAAAGTGAACCTAAGCACACAAGCTACTGCCTAAAGGGTGACTCTGAAAAGGGAAACTGGCTAAGCCTGACTAAACTAGAACTTAAACAAACTACTCCTCGAGAAAGCCTCCAAAGCCACGATGGCGCTCCTGCCTGGTGTAGACTCTGAAGTGAGCTGGCATCCTCGCGAACTAGTTCTAATGTCCAGGACCGTGTAGCGGGGCAGCGTCTTTGGTGCAGTCTGACTAGCTCCTCCATTTGTGCAAGCTCTGCTAGTCCCTCTAGCTGTGCAACCTCTGCTGGCTCCTTTGGAATCCCCTCTGGGTCCTCTGGAATCTCCTCAGGATCCTCTTCTGGTGCTTCTGGTTCCTCCGGATCTTCCTCTTGATCATCTTCGAGCTGATGCTGACCGTAGAGAGCTTGCTCTAAGATGGCGATCCTTTCGTCGGCTTCTTCCCAGGCCTGATAGGCGCACCTCAGCTCGGTGGCGGCCATCTCCAGCGACTCCTCCTGAGCAGCTGCGAACTGTGCAAGATGCACCACTGTGGCATTGCCTTCCTCGTTTGTAGACGGAAAGCACGCAGATAGTTCCCCTGAAGCAGCTCTGGGATGGTAGCGGAAGACGGTGTTCTGCAGTTCTTCCGCGTAGATGTGGCGAACTTCGAGCATGGCAGTGTGGCGACTCTGGATTCCTTGCGTGAAGGTGATCCTCCTGACTGAGATGTCCAAAGGCTGGCTGCCTCTAGTGTTCCTCCGGGCATAGACCGTCAGGCGACAGACCACTCCACGATCTCGTCCGTTGACCATGTACTCGCTGCCATGGTACATTGGGCAGTCAAAGCCTCCAAGTGTCTGTAGCGGCTTCCACAGCTCTGCGGCAAGTCCTCCATTACGATCTCCGAAGGTCTGAAGGTAAGGCATCTGGCAAGGCAGACAAGAGGTAAGAACCAAGTTAAAACAGTGGGGAGAGGAGAAATTATAGCAATAGATGAGTCAAGAGAGATATCAGAGGAGTTAAGCAGTTCATTTGGTCTTGCAGGTTAATTTTCTTTTAGAAAATAATTTGGACATTTAAACGGCCGATCTAACTAAGGTCTAGACCTACAGTCAGTATGGCTCTGATACCACCTCTGTCGGGACCCAAAATTACAATTCGGGACCCTCTGTGTTTAATGCACTAGTCCAGGATCACGCTAGTCCACACAGTGTCAACAAAGGTGGATATCGATCCACACAAGCGAATAATAACATAAACGATAATTTGATTAATAAATAATGGTTTGACCTTACGGTCGAGTTTACATTTATTTAAGCCATGCAGGGCTAACAGAGAAATAAAGAAGCGAAAAACAAAAGCGGCAGCGGTGTCCCATCGATTCACCACAGGCAACCAATTGGGATCAAGACCTCGCGATCAGGCACCTTCGATAAACTCTTCCTCGAATGCTGGTGAAGACTCCTCCTCTTCTGCTTGATTTGTCAAAACAAGCGTGAGTACACACCGTACTCGCAAGACACACCACAAAAATGCAATATATACATGTTGGCTTTTTACAAGGGAAAGGCATTCTGGGGTTCTTTTGCGGAAATGCAATGTTTGCAATTGAATACTAATAATAGATTGAAAACAAGTAAAACAAATAGATAACAATAATTTTAACACTTGATTTCACAAAGACACACACAGCCTAAACAAATTATTCACATAGCTAGATGATTTAAATCAGATAGCTCCCTTCCCACACAGTTTTATGAAGATCTACCCCGTCCCATAATAGGCATGTGGTCGTACAGATGGGCTCAGTTCAATGGCGCACATGGTGAGGTCCTTAATCGACCAAGGCATGACTACCATATGCTACTATGCCACATAGATTAATTCCCATGCACACAGCTCACACAGTCCACCATATCACACAGTATCCACCCCCTTGCCTCAGTCCAAATCCTTTTTAACACCCGGTTGATTTAAGTGCAACACATGCCACAAAGACACATAGTACACATAGATTATTACAAGATTGCATATTCACTTAGTCAGGTTTAATAATTGCAGCCTCACATGAATAAATGATTCGTGGCATGGCTAAGCAATCTACTCGTACTAACCAACTCACGTTGGTGCTACAATATTACCAACTAAATATCAACAAGGGTGACAAAGGATCAAGGCATAACAATTACACAAGGAAGGCATAACAATTTGGAATTAACTACTACACCCAAAAGCATTTAAATAAATACTTGAATTAAGATGCAGTAATTTGAATTAAAATACTTTTAGCAAACTGGGAAGCAAGATGGTCAAGGGTATAGCTTGCCTTGGAATAGGTTTAGGTGCTAGTCCTGGTCTTGGAAAGCTCCTTCTTCAACTCTTCCAACAGCGTCGAAGTCTACTCGCAAACGAAGCACAAAAACAAACTAAATAAATAACAGAGGCAAAACAAGTCCAAAAGAAAATCTCCATTAAGTAGATCTTGATTTTAGACGAATTTAGAAATTTGAATGGGCTGATTTGGAGTTAGGATGCAAAAGTTATGAGGTTTGGAAGTTGGAATCTAAAGAAAAACCCTAGAAATTAGATTTACTGAATTTCTGAATTATTTCTTAAAAGAAAAAACCGGATTATTGCGCAATGCTGGCGTCAGCGAAGGAATTTCCGGAAAAGATAAATAAAATGACAATCCTGACGTGTGGGACCCATACATCAGTGACACGACTCACGGTGGACCAAGTCCACCGAGCCTCTGGATCTGGGTCGGGGCTGAGGTGGCGCACCTGCGCGCGTGGCGCTGATGCGGCGCCCACGTGGCTGACACACATGCGCCACGGAGGCGGGAACGCTGAGGTGGAGGGTGACGTGTATGGCGGCGTAGGGTCATGCCAAGACGGAACCAACGGCAGACGAGCGAGCGGCGTCTCACCGGCGGGTGGTACGGAGGGTAGCTGGCGTTATTGCGAACCTCTGGTGCAGCCCGGGTGGTCGAGACACTGAGGCGGCGGCCGCGAGGCTTTGGCGGAGGAGGAGGTACGGGCTCGACGGCGACGGTGCTAGAGCGGCGCCCCGGCGAAACGAAGGTGACCAGGAGGAAGCCCTCGCTCTTGCGATGCCGGAGGTGTAGGCGCCGAGGCTCCAACGGCTTTGGGTGCAACGGGATTGCTCGTCGGAGCAAGCGGTAGCGAGATTTGGTCTTCGAGCTCCTGCGGCGGCTCAAGGGCTCGGGAGGGGAGATTGGGTGAGGGGTTTTGGAAAGGGGGCTACGGTGATCCTCAGGGACCCATTTATAGGCGTGGGGCGGCCTCGGGGTGGCATAGCGGCGGCGGAGACCAAACTGCCCGAAACGAGCTCGCGAGGAAACGGGGATAGAAACGAATTCGAAGTTTGAATTTGAACGGAGTCGGTGCGGAAGAGGTAAAGATGAAGTTTGGTGAGGAAATCTGGGGATTTTAGTTAGCAGAAACGGACACGGGGCGGAGCTTCTAGAAGTGCTAATGGCGGACACGGTCGCAGAGCCGCGCGAGGAAGGAGACCGTGTCGGAGACGACGACACCAGGCGCGGCCCACGCGAGAGAGAGAGAGAGGCGGCAGCGCGCTGCTGATCCAAACGTCCAGCGTTGATCCAACGGTGGGGAGGGATGGGCCGCTAGGGCTTGCGCGCGGGAGAGGGAATTGGGCCGGGAGATTCGGCCCAAACACTATTTGGAGATTTTAAATAGCTTTTCTATTTTAGAAAATACTGAGAATTCAAATAAGCAATAGAAATTAGCAAATGAACTTGGAAAAATTCTAGAAAAATCTAGAAAATATATCCAAGCACATAGAATCCAAATAAAATTGTTTTGACTATTGTTCATGTTGACTTTAGTCATATTAAATTGTTTTGTTACTCAAAGTCCAATATTAAGCTTTTGAATTAAATTCAACTAAATCCAAATGGTGAATTTTCTGACTACAACTATTTAAAGGATTTTTAAAGCTCTTAAAATTGGGTTGTTAGAAACCTCCCCCCCTTAAAGGAATCTCGACCCTGAGATTCAGGCTAGCTGGAGAAGAGGTTGGGGAACTCGGCCTTCAACTCTTCTTCACGCTCCCACGTTGCTTCACCTTCCGAGTGGTGGCTCCACTGCACTTTGCAAAAACGAACTGTCTTGCTTTTGGTTTGACATTCTGCGACATCCAGATTCTTGACCGGCTGCTCTTTGTAGGTGAGGTCTTCCTTTAGTTCAATTGACTCCAACGGGGCTTGTTCTTCTGGCACGCGAAGACACTTCTTCAACTGAGAGACATGAAAGACATCATGTACTCCTGCTAGCGACTACGGCAGTTCCAATTGATAGGCCACTTCCCCACGGCGATTCAAAATCTTGAACGGACCAACATATCGAGGGGCAAGCTTCCCTTTTTCATGGAACCTTTTCACACCTCTGAGAGGCGTAACTCGAAGATAAACAAAATCCTCTTGCTCGAAACTGAGATCACGACGACGATTATCAGCATAACTCTTCTGCCTCGATTGAGCTATCTTTAGTCTCTCTCGGATCATAGACACTTGCTCTTTTGCTTCTTGAATAATATCCGGGCCAAAGACCGAACGTTCAGCTGTTTCTGACCAGTTCAACAGGGTTCTACAGGCACAACCATACTTCAAACGGTGACATTTGCAAACTGGCTTGATAACTGTTGTTGTACGAGAATTCTGCGTATGGTAAACACTTATCCCAACGGGTAGCATTTGCTAGAGCACAGGCTCTGAACATATCTTCCAATATCTGATTGACTCTTTCAGTCTGTCCATCTGTTTGGGGATGATATGCAGTACTGAAATTCAAATGAGTCCCTAAGGCTTCCTGCAGACTCTGCCAAAAACGAGAGGTGAACTGAGATCCTCGATCTGACACTATCTTCTTGGGCACACCATGCAAACTGACAATCCTTGACATATACAGCTCGGCCAGACGATCTCCTGAGGACGTGGTCTTGACTGGCACGAAATGGGCAACTTTAGTTAGACGGTCCACTATTACCCAAATCGAATCATAACCCGATTGAGTCTTGGGTAATCCGGTAATGAAATCCATTCCGATTTCTTCCCACTTCCACTCTGGAATCTTCAACGGTTGCAACAGACCTGCAGGTCTCTGATGCTCTGCTTTAACCTTCTGATACACGTCGCACAAGGCAACGAACTCTACGACGTCTCGCTTCAGGTTTGGCCACCAAAACTTATTCTTAACATCCTGATACATCTTAGTACTACCAGGGTGAATCGAATACTTTGAGTCATGGGCCTCCTTTAAAATTAGCTGTCTCAACCCATCAACATCTGGTACGCAGATACGTCCACTGATCCACAGTATATCTTGATCATCTACTTTGAATTCTTTGAACTTCCCTTCTGCCATCTTCTTCTTGATGTCCGCAAACTCTGAATCTTTTGGCTGAGCCTCGCGAATCCGTTTCTCCAAAGTAGACTGCACTTCCAGACTGGCCACAAATCCATCAGATACTATCTCTAGCTTCAGCTTCTGGAATTCCTCTTGAAGTTCTGAACAAAGCTCTTTCACTTCCAAAGCATTGTAGTGGCTCTTACGGCTCAAAGCATCGGCAACGACATTGGCTTTACCAGGATGGTAATGGATTTCCAGATTATAATCCTTTATTAATTCCAGCCATCTCCTCTGTCTCATATTCAGGTCTGACTGGGTGAAAATATATTTCAAGCTTTTATGATCTGTGTATATCTCGCAGCGATTACCGATGAGGTAATGACACCAAATCTTCAAAGCATGCACTACTGCAGCTAATTCCAGATCATGGGTAGGATAATTCTCTTCATGAGGCCTTAACTGCCTTGACGCATAGGCGAAAGCTCTTCCTTCTTGCATCAGGACACATACTAATCCTTAACGCGAAGCATCACAATAGATATCA
The DNA here is from genome assembly GCA_036346405.1 of Phyllostachys edulis. Lineage (NCBI taxonomy): Eukaryota > Viridiplantae > Streptophyta > Magnoliopsida > Poales > Poaceae > Phyllostachys > Phyllostachys edulis. Next base: position 50,844,377 of record CM070563.1, read on the forward strand.
AAATCCTTGCGAATATCTGGCAAAATCAGCACTAGGGCTGAGGTCAAACGCTTCTTCAATTCTTGAAAACTCTCATCACAAGCTGGGGTCCAAGTGAACTTTTTCTCTTTCTTCAACAATTGCGTAAGAGGTTTAGCAATTTATGAGAATCCTTCAATGAAACGACGATAATAACCCGCCAATCCCAAGAAACTGCAAATTTGTGTGACAGTCTTGGGCTGTTCCCAATGTAATACTGCTTTAACTTTATCGGGTCAATCACTCCTGCAAATTGCCATCACATGACCAAGAAAATCAACTTCCTTTTCCGTAAATCACACTTGCTAAACTTAGCATACAATCGATGCTCTCGAGCTTCTCTAGGATTAACCTCAAATGCTCAGAATGTTCTTCTTCTGACTTGGAGTAAACCAAAATATCAACGATGAATACAACTACAAATTTATCCAAATATTCCATGAATACCTTATTCATCATGTTCATGAAATAGGCAGGGCATTAGTCGCACCAAAGGACATGACTAAGAACTCATAATGTCCGTCTCGTTGAGAAAGCGGTCTTAGGTATATCCTTGGAACAAATCTTCAACTGATGGTAACCTGATCGCAGATCGATCTTCGAGAACACTCCGCCTCCCTTCATCTGATCAAACAGATCATCTATCCGAGGCAATGGGTACTTATTCTTGATAGTGACTTCATTGAGAGACCGGTAGTCGATGCACATTCTCATGCTCCCATCCTTCTTTTTGACGAATAAGACTGGCGCTCCCCATGGCGACGAACTAGGCCTCACAAAACCTTTCTCCAAAAGTTCTTCTATTTGCTTCTTCATTTCTACTAACTCATCGGCTGGCATCCGATAAGGTCTCTTCGAGATGGGTGCTATTCCTGGCACTAGATCTATGACAAACTCGATGTCACGATCCGGTGGCATTCCTGGTAATTCTTCTGGAAACACATCTGGATACTCTCGGACAACGGGCACGTCTTCCAAAGCAACGGTCTTCAGGCTATTAACTAGCAGATGTCCATTACGCACTGAGGTAGCTAGAAACTCCACTTTGTTTCCTTTGGTATCCTCGATTGTAACGGCTCTTCGGCCACAATCTAGCATGGCTTTGTGCTTGGTTAACCAATCCATGCCAAGGATGACATCTATGGTTTGGGTGTCTAGAATAACTAAGTTAGCTAGAAACTCAACTCCAGCTATGAGTAACTTAGCCCCTAAACAACCCATATTAGAACTTAGCTCTGCTCCGGGCGACTGGACTAACAAAGTACACTTAAGATGCATAACTTCCAATTTGTTCTTAGTTGCAAAATTTCCAGAAACAAACGAATGCGAAGCTCCAGAATCAAACAGAACGGATGCATGTACTGAATTTACTAGGAACTTACCCAGTATGACGTCTGGTGCTTCCTGGGCTCCTTCCAAAGTGATGTGATTAACACGACCTCTGAAAACTGACTGAGGCGTTCCTCCCGTTGATCGTTCCTCGAGAAACTCCTTGGTTGCTCAGATCGGGTCTTAGCGGTGTTGCTCCAAGGTTGAAGCGATCGAGTCATAGTTCCTTCGAGGACACCGACATGGCGAAGTGACTCGTTGACGCAATTGTAACACACTCTTGTTTCACTCTGCCGGATGCTGTTCCCTGGGGTGGGGTTGACTGGTGTAGGGTTGCGAGGATTCTGAACAAAAGGACGAGGTGCTGAAGGCGGTGCAGGGGTCCTAAAAGAACTCTGTGGCTGGAAATGATTAAACTGCTGTGGCACTATCCTTGCCCTCTGCTGTTGTGGCTGGTGGCTTCCCTGCTGAATCATCCTACGCTTGCGGTGATCCTCCAGTTCCTTGCGTTTGTCCTCCATGACCAACGCCTTGTTAATCAACTCCTGGAAATCTGGGAAGGTGTGGGCAAGCTGTAACATCCCAAATCTGGATCTGTGTTTCAAATGTAAGAAAATGAGTAGAAATTAAAACTTTTCTTGCATCTGGAAGTTTTTGAACAATTCTGTAATTCTTGTAAAGGAATTATGGGAAATCAAAAACCAAAATCTCCTGTTGACTGAAGTCATGACCTCTTTAAAACTTTTTAAGAAAAGTTCGTGATCAACATCGGGAAATTTTATGTAAGGTTTATCCTAGAGTCATCAACCTCCATTCAAAATTTCGGAATTTTTGGGGTTAGTTTGCTACCTCTAAAAAAACATTTCTTCCAAACTCAGCTTTCAAATTCAAACCCTAAACTAGTTTCACTGTTCCTCGGGTGCACTCGTTTGCACTGTTGCGCTCGAGCCACTTTCTAGTTGGCCAAACCCAACCGTATCCCAGCTCAGCCCGAGCCTTTCCCTCGCTCAAGCGTTGTGCGCCGTTGGATCGAAATCAACGACCACGACCTCCCTTCTCCTCCGCGACCTCCCCTTGTCCTGGTCATAACCATTGGATTTAAATCCATCGGCCACGACCTCATACCCCCTTTTCAGTGTCGCGCGCCATAGCCACGACCTCCTATCTCTGTTGTGCGCCATCGGATGTAAATCCATCGGCCACGACCTCTTTTTGGAGATCTTGACCGCTCCAGACCTCCCCTTTTCTTGTCGTAACCGTCCGATGCAAATCTAACGGCTGTGACCTCCCTTTTTCCTTTTCGGACCCGTCCGTTTCAAATCCAATGGTCCACGATCACCTCGATTCAGATCTACTGGTCCACGACCACTCCGTTTCAAATCCAGTGGTCCACGACCACCCGAGCAAGATCCAATGGTCCACGACCACCCCGATCTTGATCTAACGGTCGAAATCATCTCACGCCTGTTGGTTCGACTCGACCCATTTAACCCTTTGGGCTCGAGTTGGTTTGTTTCATCTCTCTGTCCAGTGGGACCTGCGCCTGTGCTGATCATCCCTTACCTCCCGCCACCAGCGTGTGCGTGTGTGCCCGATGAGCATGGCGTGGGCGTCGCGCACCGCCCTCCAAGCGCCCTTCTCAACGGCTCTCTCGCCGCTAATCAATGCGCCTCGTGTCCGCCCCAAAGTCGTAGTCGCCTGCTTTGCTTTGTCCTCAAGATCGCCAGGCCAAGCATCATGTCGACAAGGCGCCATCGTCATGTCATGGAAGCTCCCTTGTGCGATCGCCATAAGCGATGCCAAGAGCAGCTCCTTGCCCCTCGCCGCTGTTCCTTTGCCCCAAACCATGTTTCCCCTTTTCTTGTCTCCACCGCATTGGAGCCGTTGCTCCTGGCTTCTTCATCTTCCCCCACCGAGCTCTCTTCTTCCTCCCCCATGGAGCCAAGCCCCTCCACTCCACTGCCACCGGCCGCCTCCCAAGCTCGCTGCGCCCCCAGATCCGCCGGCCACCACCACACCCCAGCTCGTGCTGCCTCTTCCCGCCAGCGCGCCATTCCCCAGCCAGAAGCCTCCTCCACTGTCGGCCATGGCGCCGTCGCCCCTGGATCTGCCTCCACCGCGCCGGATCCGCTCCGCCGCCGTCGCCTCCCAGCCTTCGGTCCAGGCGCCGACCACCGCCTCTCCCTCACCCAGAGCCGGCCGCATCTCCTCCTCCCTGTCGTCCAGCCCGACCACCTCCACCACCCGGCCCGGCTCCCTTCGTCTCCCTGTGCACCGGCCACCTCCATCGACCGCGGCCCAGCTCGCCGCCCTGCCTCCACCCGAGCTGCACTTCCATCGCTCCTGCCGCCTCGATCCGCCTCCCTCACGCCCGTCCGCCTTCACTAGCAGCCCACCACCACAGGTCGCCTCCACCACTCGGTCCATGGCGCCACCACAGTGTGTCTTCTGCGCCAAGCCAAGGACCTTCACCGCCGACTCACCTGCTCCTCCCAAGACTCCTTGGCAGCCCAAGAAGCCGATGCCGAGCTACCTTCAGTCCCCTCTTCCTTGCCCTCTATGTGTTTGTGTGTATGCCTCAAAGAATGATTCTTGTTTCCCTACAGGTGGAGCTCGCCTCGGCCACCCCTTGTCCATTTCATCTGTGCTCGACCATTTGCGGTGTCCCTTCGCTGCTGCCGCCAAGCAGTGCACTCAACCACTTGGCCATGATGTTTCGATTCACTGCCATTCATCCGATTGTTAGCTCCGGTTTTCTTTCTATACACTTTATGCTCTCCTCTGTGTATGTTTGATGTTGATGAGTATGTTTGGTGCTCTCCTCTGTGCATTCCCTCTTGATTAGTGGAAAGTGTTGTTTGTCAAACTTGGAATGTCATTTAGTGTAACATCCCAAATGTATAATTAGGGTTAATCAAGTATAATTATATGGGTAGAAATTAAAACTTTTTCTCACATCTTGAAAAACCCTAAAATCTTATGTAATTCTGGTCCAAGAGTTGTGTAATCCAAAAACATAAAGCTCTTGTTGACCAAAAATCAAACTCATTTTCCAATTATCTTAAATCTTGTGTCAAACATTTGGAATATATTTTCCTTGGTCCCAAAACTGATATGGGACCCTCTGAAAAATATCATGAGTTATAACACTTGTTGATAATTTTGGAGGCAAAACAATCCTTTAAACAACCTTCATGAATTTCCTGAGAAAAATGCATTGCATAATAACCTCTGGAAATTTTATGCAAAGTTGATCTCATTGTCAGCAAGCTCCAGTTAAAATTTCATCAAATTTGGAGTTCATTTGCTATCTCAAATAATTCTGCTAAGTTTCAATTTGTTAAAACTAAATTTTAAAGCCTACACTGTTCCTTGGCTAGCCATGTTCAAGCCGGTCCAGCCCAACCATGTCCGCACCTCGCCAGACCTCATCTCCACCTTGATCAGTCGCAGCTGCTGGATTTACATCCAACACCACGACCTCCTCCACGATCAACACCGCAAGGACCTCCCCACCTCATGAGGTCATTGCTGTTGGATCGATGATCCATGGTCATGACCTCCCCGTGTTAAACCTCAAAGACCTCCTCGAGTCAAGTTAAACCATCGCAATGAGGTCATCCCATTTGTTGAGGTCGTGAACCGCTGGATCAAATCCAATGCCCACGACCTCCTCCTCAACATACTCAACAGTCCTCCTCCCACTGCGTGAGGTCATAGCCCTTGGATCCAAGATCCATGGCCCCGACCTCCCTCACCGTTAAACTAAGCAAACCTCCCACCTAACCAAGGTCGTAGCCATTGGATCAAATCCAACAACACGACCTCCCGTGCTATCAAGCACTCACAACCTCCCCATCTCTTGTTGTGCACCGTTAGATTAAAATCTACGGTCACGACCTCCTTTGTCTCTCATGCGCACTGACCTCCCGGCAACAAGACGTGAGATCGTAGCCCTTAGATCTAAATCTAAAGGCCCCGACCTCCCTTGTGCGTTGCAAGCTCAGACCTCCACCTCTGTTGATCGGAACCCTTAGATCTAAATCTAACGGTCCCGACCTCCCTTGCTCGCTATGCATCATATCGCACCTCCCCATCGTGTCGGTGCCCTTGGATTTAAATCCAAAGGCCATGACCTCCCCTCATGTCTTTTGATCGCGTGCGTTAAGTCCTCACCGGAGGTCCGCACCATTGGATGGAGATCCAACGCTTTGGACCTCTGTCCCTTTTCCCCACGTGCGTTTTCTCGATTAAGAAATCGGAGGGCCACGACCTCCCATCCTTGATCGTGTGGTGGGACCTCCACCCACCACTTAAAGCATAACGGTTCAAAATGAGATCCGATGGTTAGGACCTCCCAGTGTCTTATCCAACGGTCATAAGGACCTCCCCGTTCTTCTCCTACCTTGGTCACGCATGCGTGCTCGAGCGGTGGAGTTAATGCGCGCCAGCCTCTCAGGCACCTTTAATGACTCTTTGTCGACCAAGATTTAATGCAGTCGACTTTCCTTCTTCAGTCAGCCTGACACCGCCTTTGTCAACCTTTATGTCTTGTCCACCCCATGGACCAACCCTGGGCTAAGCTCACCATGGAGCTTAGCCCCACTCATAACCTTCACTCGGGCTATAAGTCACCCCGGGATCCTCCCTTGGCTTCCTTTGCACACAACCGATCTCACCTTGCATCTTGTGCGTGGTGAGCTCCTCCTCACTCACCTCCATTCTTGGTCGCCATTGTTTGGAGCTTGGAGCTCCTCGGTGGACAAGGGTCCTGAGTTTTCCTCCTTTTCTCTCGAGCTCCATTTGTACCATCCCCTCGGGACCAAGACCTAACTCGCTTTGGTTGGGCATTTACAGAGGTGGACAAAGAGGAGCTTGGAGCAGAGCTTTGGCCGTGGAGCAACCCCATCTTCTCCAACTCAAAGCCATCACCATCCTCAACCTCCCGGCATCTTAAGGACCTCCAGGTACTCCCCTGTTAGTCCTTTAGTTGTTGGCACCCGCTGAATGCATGTTGCGGAGCTTAAGTTTTGGCACACGCTGATTGTCGAGCGGAGCTCCATTTTGCATTTTCGTGGTTTGGCCGTCTTTGGTCATCTTTTGACCTCTCCGCTCGACGGCGTTCAAGGCCGCCGCCGTTGAGAGGAGGACCATTGTGCGCATGGTTATTGCGGACCCAATCGGTATCGTTGGACCTCACCGGCGGGCTCTACATCGCCGGCGAGGATCACTTCTTCACGCCGATTTTGTCGGACGTCCGGCGTGTCATTGTCGTTTTAGGACATGAATTCACCGCTTTAAATGCCCAATCATTGCAATCATGGGGTTAGCGATAAATGCCATTAAACCCGTCTCTTGTGCGATTTAAAACCTCCTCGCGCGGACCTCCTCATGGTCCCGCGCATTTATTCATGTCCAGCGGCGTGCTGCTTTGGGTCTAGGACGCCCGACCTCCTCCGAGGAGATCTGAGCGTCCAAGACCTCCTTGCGTAATCGTGGCCGTCCAGACCTCCTCGGAGGTCTGCGGCGTTAGGACCTCCCTTAGGACCTCCCTAGGTTGTCTCACCGCTCATGACCTCCCCTGTAGATCTTGACCGTCAAGGTCCTCCTCGACGATCTGAACCATCAAGACCTCCCTTGAACATCTGGGCGCCCAGACCTCCCGTGAGGTCCTGGCGATGTAGATTTTCCTCGGGAGATCTTGATAGTTTGGACCTTCCTTTGGAAGATCTCAACCGCTGAGGACCTCCCTTTAGATCTGGTCCGCTCCGGACCTCCTTTCCATGTTGTGGTCCGTTGGATTTCGCATCACGGCCCGACCTCCCTCACCTCGCGCATGTGCGTTGCTAGGAGGTCCAGGACCTCTGGACCTCCCGAGCGTGTCGCAAGTTCACTGGGAGGTCTGAGCCGTTAGATCTGTGATCTGTGGCTCATGACCTCCCATGTCCTTATGGGTTTTAGAAATTCCAGTACATTCTTAATTATGAACTGAAATAAGGTATAAACTTTAGAATTTCATATCTCTTTCATTTTAATTCCAAATGAGGTCATTCAAACTGTGTTAGCTCTGTATTGAACTTGACTTTAATCCAAAAATGATTGTAAGTCGAGTTCAGCTTCAGAGCACAGTTTTGCCATTAGATTTTAAAACTCACTTTAAATATACACTCAAATTGATGCTTAACTTGTAAAATACATAACTAATGCTCTATAGATTATTTTTGGGTGAGACCAACTTTGTTGGTTTCCTCTCTTAGTGAACTCACTGTGAAAATTGGTTTTGAGCATGTTGCTGTTAGGAAATTGAGGACTTGTGCATTATAATTTTGTTCAAGTTCTTGTTTTGAAAAATTGTAGAGAGTGCAATATAACTCCAAATGAGATGAACTCAATTGTGTTATTCATCTCATGAGGTTCTGGTTTTACAGTAAAAATTTTAGCTTCCCTTCTATTCTAGAAAATTTTGTGATGAACAGTAACATATTTCTAATTAATAGGCTGAGCAGAATTGATTTCATCATATCTTTTGCATTAAGAATCCAAATCAATTGGTTCTTGTTGCTAAATTCATGATAAATCATTGTCTTGCTGCTGTAAAATTTTCATAGCTTTCGGAGAAGTTTCTCTGTTGCGTCTTTTTGGTTTTTCGTCGTTCTTATCGGTTGTTTCTCGCTTTTCCGTTAGGTTTCGACATTTGTGGTGATCCCGAGAGTGACCCTCTGCCACAACTTGGCCAGCCACAACAAGGCAAGCAGTTTGATCATTTCCATCATTGTCCCATTACTTTAAAGCTTAATATATTGTTTTACTTCTATGTATGCATGCTACTTTGTGTTAAATGTCGCTAGCAAGCCTATAGTTGCATAATCTGTAGGAATTGTTCATCCTCTACTACCATGAGCCTAGGTTATTTGCTGTGGTGGGAGCTCGTTGGATGAGCTCTTATCACTTAGTAGTTTCGAGGTAAATTGCTTAGACATGCTTAGTTATCGGTAGAAATGGGCGATCATCGACTTAGTCGATGGTCTTGATCACTCAAAACTGATTATTACTCTTATATGTCCAGCACTTGTGCTTTGATTAATTTGTAAAATCAAAAACTGAAAATAAAAGATTGATTTAGACTTGGGCATATTGGATGGATGGTGTGGTTTTTGGATGTGGTGGTATGCCTGAGTCAACAAGGACCGAATTCTTGCGCCATTGATCCAAGCAATTTTATGTGCTAACCACACGGGGCATATGGAACCCTCTTGACTAAGTACTTTGGGCGGTGTTAATTGGGGTCGCTTTCGGTTGGTGTGTTTTAAAAATAAAATGTGTGTGTGATGTGGGAGGGAGCATTAGCTTCGGGAAGGTTGTGTGATGTCTCTTTCTCCCCGTGGGTTGTGCGACTCAGAATTAGCATTGTCCATTGGAAATGTCTCGTAGGACTTAGCCGTGCCGGCACACCTAAGGTAGTGTGCTTAAAGGAAAGGCGGTCTGACGTGTGGGTACATTGGTACACCCCTGCAGGGATAAAACTATTCGAATAGCCTCGTCCTAGGTTATGGACACGCTTGGTTATTTCCCGTAAGAATTAGACTACAACCTTTAATTAAAACTTGACATGGTTGGTATGAACGGGGAGTTCATGCTATTGTTGTGGTGACTTGGGTTAGTCACTTCCAGGTTGATCTTGTTGTTGTTACTATGTTATTATCTCGTTGTTACTTCAACATTTAAAAATGCTTTGCCAAATTGCCTTCAATCTATTATGTTATTGCAAATAAATGTTGCTTTATGCTAAAATGAGTCCAAAGCCTCATCCACTTAAATAAAGCTTGCATGTAGCTATTTATAGTTCTGTTATCTCACACGTAAGTCTTGCGGAGTACTTTATGTACTCATCTGCCCGTGGTTGTGGCATTTTTTTGTGGCTTTTGTTGCAGAGGAAGAAGGAGAGCTCCAAGAGCCTCTCTTTTGTGCTACGTGTTGCAGTTTCTTCGACGACTAGCTTGGCGGTCCGGTCAGATGCCTAGGGGTTAAGGCACACTAATTGGCTTTGTGTTATAGCCATCTTTATGGCACTTTTGCTTCCGCTGTTATCTTTGTAGAATTGTTGCTATTTGGCCTAAGGGCCCCTCTTTTGTAATAGCTTTTCCTTATTAATATTAACTTCTGGTTTGTTGCTTATGTTCTATGTGTTGTATGGAATTGATACATTCTTTTGGTGTGAGGTATGTATACTGCATCCTGGGGAGTATACATCTCTCGAGACCGGGTTTATTTGGTTGATAATACTAGGGTCAATTGGATGACTAAGTATTATGAGCCTAATAAACGTCGGGGTCTCACATTTAGTCTAGTAATGTACGAACAAATTGATGTTTAAATTGGGAAGGAAGATTAGCTTATAGCATTTTTGCTCGGTCATCTCTTGCTGTTATAGGAATATAAGCAGTAACCTAAATTCTCGGAGTTGTCATGGGATTAATGATCATGTTATTGCAGTAGCTAGCAATGTTAGTGTTTTGATGAGTAGTTATACACGCATATTTAACAGAAGCAATCAAATCTGAAAATCATTTAGGGTTAAGAATGTTCTGAATTCAGCAGTGAATTAGCTATTTTCCTTTTATGCTTTGTTAAGCTTTTAGGTCACTCAGTTTTTGCTTAACAAATGAGTATGTAAACTTACAAGAATATTGGTTAACACCCAAACCATTCAGACAATTTCAGTGATAAGAGTTCTTAGAACAGGGAAAGAAATTAGAATGCAAATAACAAAAACAGTAATTTCCATTTCTTAATCATGAGCCAAAAAAAAAGGTTCCTAGATGAAACTTGCTTTTGTCAGTAGGCTGATAACCCTTCTTGCTTTCTTTTCCTTAGAAGATGATTGTTCCTTTTGAGCTTAGACCTTTAGCTAACACTTAAACTAACAGAGGCAAGATAGGAAAACAGTACACTTGTAACAGTGAGGTAGAGCTTTGTCTAATACCAATACAAATGGATTCTAAAATATGATTACTAGTCATTCCCATGTAACCTAACAGAATAAAATGTTTTGTAATCCAAAATTTGAATTAGTGGCTAGTAAACATCAGTAGACATATTGTCATAATTTCAACTTTAAAAAGGCATAACTAATTCAATTTAACTCCAAAACGAGTGAACCCAATTTTGCTGATCTTAGAATACCATGCTCTACCTGTCATAAAATTTTCACACTCAACAACCTCCTAGAAAATTGCGTGATGAACAGTACCCGAAATCAATTAAATTGGAATTTCCAGCCGATTGAAATTGTTTTAGCCTTAACTGTTTCATGCTTTGTCCAAATCGAATGATTCTTGTTGCTAAATTCATTTAAAATTGTGATCTTCCCACTGTATAAATTTTATGGATTTTTGTTGACTTTGGATTTTGAATCATTTTCGGTGTTCGTCGTTTTTATTGGATTTTCTCGTTCTTGCGATAGGTACCAACGATATTACCGATTGTGAAAGTATTCCTCTGCAGCAGGTTAAGCATCTCCAGCAAGTAAAGGCAAGCAGTTTGATCATTTTCATCATTGTCCCATTACTTTAAAGCTTAATATATTGCTTTACTTCTATGTATGCATGCTACTTTGTGTTAAATGTCGTTAGCAAGCCTATAGTTGCATAATCTGTAGGAATTGTTTATCCCCTACTACCATGAGCCTAGGTTATTTGCTGTGGTGGGAGCTCGTTGGATGAGCTCTTATCACTTAGTAGTTTCGATTTAAATTGCTTAGACATGCTTAGTTATCGGTAGAAATGGGCGATCATCGACTTAGTCGATGGTCTTGATCACTCAAAACTGATTATTACTCCTATATGTCCAGCACTTGTGCTTTGATTAATTTGTAAAATCAAAAACTGAAAATAAAATGTTGATTTAGACTTGGGCATATTGGATGGATGGCGTGGTTTTTGGAATGTGGTGGTATGCCTGGGTCCCTAAGGACCGAGTACTTGGGTCACTAAGCCAAGCGCTTTTACGTGCTAACCACACGAGGGCATATGGAACCCTCTTGACTAAGTACTTTAGGCGGTGTTAATTGGGGTCGCTTTCGGTTGGTGTGTTTTAAAAATAAAATGTGTGTGTGATGTGGGGGAGCATTAGCTTCCTGGTAGGTTGTGTGATGTCTCCTTCTCCCGTGGGTTGTGCGACTCGAATTAGCATTGTCCATTGGAAATGTCTCGTAGGACTTAGCCGTGCGGCATACCAAAGGTAGTGTGCTTAAAGGAAAGGCGGTGCAGGCGTGTGGGTACATTGGTACACCCCTGCAGGGATAAAACTATTCGAATAGCCTCGTCCTAGGTTATGGACATGCTTGGTAAGGTCGTTCAAGACTAGACTACAACCTTTAATTAAAACTTGACATGGTTGGTATGAACGGGGAGTTCATGCTATTGTTGTGGTGACTTGGGTTAGTCACTTCCAGGTTGTTCTTGTTGTTGTACTATGTTACTACCTCGTTGTATTTCAACAATTAAAATGCTTTGCCAAATTGCCTTCAATCTATTATGTTATTGCAAATGAAACTTGCTTTATGCTAAAATGAGTCCAAAGCCTCATCCACTTAAATAAAGCTTGCATGTAGCTATTTATAGTTCTGTTATCTCACACGTAAGTCTTGCGGAGTACTTTATTGTGAGACCCCGATGTTTATTAGGCTCATAATACTTAGTCATCCGATTGACCCTAGTATTATCAACCAAATAAACCCGGTCTCGAGAGATGTATACTTCCCAGAATGCAGTATACATACCTCACAACAAAAGAATGTATCAATTCCATACAACACATAGAACATAAGCAACAAACCAGAAGTTAACATTAATATGGAATAGATATTACAAAAGAGAGGCCCTTAGGCCAAATAACAATAGTTACAAAAAGATAACAGCGGAAGCAAAAGTGCCATAAAGATGGCCAAAATAAGAGCCAACCAGTGTGCCTTTAGCCCACAAGGCAACTGACCGGACCGCCAAGCTAGTCGCTCTCCCAACCACCGCACAGCTCACAAAAGTAAAGCCCTTTGGGCTCTACCTCCTCTGCAACAAAGTTGTTAAGCAAAGCAAATGAGTACAATAAATTGTTTATTGTACTCCGCAAGACTTACGTGTGAGATAACAGAACTATAATTTAGCTATATGCAAGCTTTATTTAAGTGGATGAGGCTTTGGACTCATTTTAGCATAAAGCAACATTTATTTGCAATAACATAATAGATTGAAAGCAATTTGACAAAGCATTTTTAATTGTTGAAATAACAACGCGATAATAACATAATAACAACAACAAGAACAATCCTGGAAGTGACTAACCCAAGTCACCACAACAATAGCATGAACTCCCGCTCATACCAACCATATCAAGTTTTAATTAAAGGTTGTAGTCTAGTCTTGAACGACCTTACCAAGCATGTCCATAACCTAGGGCGAGGCTATTCAATAGTTTTATCCCTGCAGGTGTACCACTGCACCCACACGCCGCATCGCCTTTCCTTTACGCACACTTCCAAGGTGTGCTGCACGGCTAAGTCCTACGAGACCTTTCCAAAGGATGAATGCTAATTACGAGCTGCACAACCCACGGGAGAAGGAGACATCACAACCTTCCCTAAGCTAATGCTCCCTCCCACACTATACATATACATTTGTTTTTGAAAACACACCAACCGAGCTCGCTCATAATTAACACCTCCTAGAGTACTTAGTCAAGAGGGGTTCCATATGCCTCAAGGTGGTTAGTACGCCAAATCGCTTGGCTTAGTGACCCAAGTACTCGGTCCTTAGGGACCCTGCATACCACCACATTCCAAAAACCGCACCATCCATCCAATATGCCCAAGTCTAAATCAATCTTTTATTTTCAGTTTTTGATTTTACAATTAATCAAAGCACAAGTGCTGGACATATAGGAGTAATAATCATTTTGAGTGATCAAGACCATCGACTAAGTCGATGATCGCCCAATACTACCGATAGCTAAGCATGTCTAAGCAATTTAAAACGAACTACTAAGTGATAAGAGCTCATCCAACGAGCTCAAACCACAGTGAATAACCTAGGCTCATGGTAGTAGAGGATAAACAATTCCTACAGATCATGCAACTATAGGCTTGCTAGCTTACATTTAACACAAAGTAGCATGCATACATAGAAGTAAAACAATATATTAAGCTTTAAAGTAATGGGACAATGATGGAAATGATCAAACTGCTTGCCTTGTTGCTGTTGCTCAAATTGTGGCAGAGGGTCGCTCTCGGGATCACCACAAATGTCGAAACCTAACGGAAAAGCGATAAAGAACCGATAAGAACGATGAAACACAACAAAGACAGCACAACAAACGAACTCCAAATTCTCTGAATTTTCTACAGCAGCAAGAGGGTGATTTTTAGGAAATTTTGCAACAAGAACCAATGGATTTGGATTCTCAATGCAAAAGATATGAGCAAAACAATTCTGCTCAGCCCTAAAAATTACCAAACTGCACTATTCACTAATTTAATTATGAGGCAACCTTTTCTAGAAAAGTGGTGAGGCTGAGATTTTTATTGTAAAACCAGCACCTCATGAGATGAATAACACAATTGAGTTCACCTCATTTGGAGCTATATTGCACTTTCTATAATCTTTCAAAAACAAGAACTTGAACAAAATTATAATGCACAAGTCCTCATTTTCCTAACAGCAACATGCTCAAAACTAATTTTCACAGTGAGTTCACTAATAGAGGAAACCAACAAAGTTGGTCTCACCCAAAAATAATCTATAGAGCATTAGTTATGTATTTTACAAGTTAAACATTGATTTAAGTGCACATTTTAAAGTTGGTTTTAAAATCTAATGGCAAACTGTGCTCTGGAGCTGAACTCAACTTACAATCATTTTTGGATTAAAGTCAAGTTCAAGACAGAGCTAACACAATTTGAATGACCTCATTTGGAATTAAAATGAAAGAGATATGAAATTCTAAAGTCTATACCTTATTTCAGTTTAACTAAGACCTCACCGAATTTCTAAAACTCACAAGGGTATGGGAGGACGTGAGCCACAGATCTTAAATCCAACGGCTCAAGACCTCCCAGGAGAACATCACATACGCCAAGACGTGAAGTCCAGAGGTCCTGGACCTCTTAGCAACTCACATGCGCGAGGTGAGGGGGAGGTCGTGGCCGTAGATGGGAAATCCAACGGACCGCAACATAGAGAGGAGGTCCGGAACGGACTAGATCTAAAGGGGAGGTCCTCAACGGTTGAGATCTTCCAAAGGAAGGTCCAAACTATCAAGATCTCCCTGAGGAAAATCTACATCGTCAGACCTCACAGGGAGGTCCCGGACGGTCCAGATGTTCCAAGGAGGTCCTTGATGGTCCAGATCGTCGTCGAGGAGGACCTTGACGGTCAAGATCTACCCGGGAGGTCATGAACGGCCGAGATGGCTACGGAGAGGTCCTAAACGGAGGTCCTAACGTCCACAGCACCTCCGGGGAGGTCTCGGCGGCCACGACAGACAGGGGAGGTCTTGGGCGCTCCAGATCTCCTTGGAGGAGGTCATGGAGGTCCTGCACCAGCCGCTTTAACTTCGCGCACGCCGGACATGAATAAATGCGCTACTGGACATCAAGGAGGTCCGCCGCGGAGGTCTTAAATGCACGCATTAAAGGGTGGATTTAAGGCGCTTAAGACGCCCAATGATTACAATGATGGGAGCAAATGATTAGCGCATTAAAATGGTGAAGCCTTGTCCTAAAACGACAATGACACGCCGGGGCGTCCGACAAAATCCCGAGCGTGAAGAAGTGATCTCGCCGGCGATGTAGAGCCCGCCGGTGAGGTCCAATGATACCGTTGGGTCCGCAATAACCATGCGCACCCAATGGTCCTCCTCTCAACGGCGACGGCGGCTTTGAACGCCGGCGAGCCGGAGAGGGCAAAATTGACCAGCACGACCAAAACCGAAAAGCAAAAATGAAGCTCCGCGCAACATTCAAGCTGGTGCCAACTTAAGCTCCGCGACATTCATTCATGCGGGTGCCAGCACTAAAGGACTAACAGGGGGTGTACCTGGAGGTCCTAAGGTGCTGGGGAGGTTGAGGATGGTGATGGCCTGAGTTGGAGAAGATGGGGTTGCTCCACGGCCAAAGCTCCTGCTCCAAGCTCCTCTTTGTCCCCCTCTGTAAATGCCCAAACCAAAGCGAGTTAGGTCTTGGTCCCAGAGGGGATGGTACAAATGGAGCTCAGAGAAAAAGGAGGAAAACTCCAGGGACCCTTGTCCACCGAGGAGCTCCAAGCTCCAGCAATGGCGGCCAAGAATGGAGGTGAGTGAGGGAGGAGCTCAGCCACGCACAAGATGCAAGGCTGAGATCGGTTGTGTGCAAAGGAAGCCAAGGGAGGATCCCCAGGGTGACTTATAGCCTGAGTGAAGGTTATGAGCTGGGGCTAAGCTCCATGGTGAGCTTAGCCCACGGGTTGGTCCATGGGGTGGACAAGACATAAAGGTTGACAAGGGGCGGTGTCTTGACTGATATGAAAAGTCGACTGCATTAAATGCGGTCAAGAAAGAGTCATTAAAGGTGCACAGAGGCTGGCGGCGCGCAACTCCACTGCTCGAGCACGCATGCGCGCCAGAGGAAGGAGAAGAACAGGAGGTCTTGGTGACCGTTGGATAAGACTCGGGAGAGGTCCTAACCATCGGATCCAATTTTTGAACCGTTATGTTTTAAGTGGTGGGAGGAGGTCCCACCACACGATCAAGGGTGGGAGGTCGTGGCCCTCCGATTTCATGTCATCGCGCAAACGCACGTGAGGAAAAGGGACAGAGGTCCAAAGCGTTGGATCTCCATCCAACAGTGCGGACCTCCAAGAGGACTTAACTGCACGCGATCAAAAAGACATGAGGGGAGGTCATGGCCTTTGGATTTAAATCCAAGGGCACCGACACGATGGGGAGGTCTCGATATGATGCACAACAGCAAGGGAGGTCAGACCGTTAGATTTAGATCTAAGGGCTACGATCTCACGTCTTGGCGCCGGGAGGTCTGTGCGCATGAGACAAAAGGAGGTCATGACCGTAGATTTTAATCTAACGGTGCACAACAAAAGATGGGGAGGTTGTGAGTGCTTGATAGCAGGGAGGTCGTGAGTCGTTGGATCTGATCCAACGGCTCGACCTTGGTTAGGTGGGAGGTTTGTTTAGTTTAGGTTGAGAGGAGGAGGTCGTGGCCATGGATCTTGGATCCAAGGGCTATGACCTCACGAGGTGGGAGGACTGATGAGTATGTTGAGGAGGAGGTCGTGGTCATTGGATTTGATCCAACGGCTATGACCTCAACAAGGTGGGATGACCTCATTGCGATGGTTTAACAAATGAGGAGGTCCTTGAGGTTTAACACGTGGAGGTCATGACCGTGGATCTTTGATCCAACGGCAATGACCTCATGAGGTGGGGAGGTCTTTGCGGTGTTGACCGCGGAGGAGGTCGCGGCTGTTGGATGTAAATCCAACGGCTGCGACCTGATCAAGGTGGAGAGGAGGTCTGCTGAGGTGCAGACATAGTTGGGCTGGACCAGCTTTGAATATGGCTAGCCCAAGGAACAGTGTAGGCTTTTAATTTTAGTGTTTAACAGCTGAAACTTACCAGAATTATTTGAGATAGCAAATGAACTCCAAATTTGATGAAATTTTAACTGGAGCTTGCTGATAATGAGATCAACCTTGCATAAAATTTCCAGAGGTTATTATGCAATGCATTTTTCTCAGGAAATTCATGAAGGTTGTTTAAAGGATTGTTTTGCCTCCAAAAATTATCAACAAGTGTTATAACTCATGATATTTTTCAGAGGGGTCCCATATCAGTTTTGGGACCAAGGAAAATATATTCCAAATGTTTGGCACAAGATTTAAGATAATTGGAACAGGAATTTGACTTTTGGTCAACAAGAGCTTTGTGTTTTTGGATTACACAACTCTTGGACAAGAATCACATGAGATTTTAGGGTTTTCAAGATGTGAGAAAAAGTTTTAATTTCTACACATATAATTATACTTGATTAACCCTAATTATACATTTGGGATGTTACATTTATGTACTCATCTGCCCGTGGTTGTGGCATTTTTGTGGCTTTTGTTGCAGAGGAAGAAGGGGAGCTCCTTGAGCCTCTCTTTTGTGCTACGTGTTGCAGCTTCTTCGACGACTAGCTTGGCGGTCCGGTCAGATGCCTAGGGGTTAAGGCACACTGATTGGCTTTGTGTTATAGCCATCTTTATGGCACTTTTGCTTCATTGTTGTCTCTTTAGAATTGTTGTTATTTGGCCTAAGGGCCCCTCTTTTGTAATAATCTATCTTTATTAATATTAACTTCGGTTTGTTGCTTATGTTCTATGTGTTGTATGGAATTGATACATTCTTTTGTTGTGAGGTATATCTTGCGTCGGGAGTATACATCTCTCGAGACTGGGTTTATTTGGTTGATAATACTAGGGTCAATTGGATGACTAAGTATTATGAGCTTAATAAATCCGGTGCTCACACAAGCAGATTGACCTGCAGTCCTAAGTTCAATCCTTCAAGAAACGACTCAACGAGCCTTGTCGATGACGGCGTCCTCTGCAAAGATAGCGAGCTAACCGAGAAAACTTATTCAGTAATCGTCACGACATAGCTCCTTGCTTAAGAGCACGGAACTCATCTTTCTTTAAATCCAGGATCCCTTCAGGTACATGATACTGGCGGAAGGCTGCGGAGAATTCTTCCCAAGTGATATTCTGTGAGGACCCCGGTTTATTAAGCTTGTAATACTTAGTCATCCATTGACCCTAGCATCACAAACATAATAATCCGTGTCTTCGAGATATGTATACTTCCCAGAATGCAGTATACACACCCCTTTACAAAATCATACATCAATTCCATTCAAGACTTAGAACCAAAGCACGACTAGAATAAAAGACATACATAATATAGAGTTATTACAAAAGGGGCCGACCGGCCAAATACAACAATAAAGGTAACACAGCGGAACCAACATGACATAAGATGGTAATAAACAAAAGAGAGCCACAAGGTTTGCCTTTAGCCCACAAGGCAACCAACCAAGACGCCTAGCTTGATTCCCAACCGTAGCACATCTCACAAAAGTAAAGCTTTTTAGGCTCTACCTCCTCTGCAACAAAGTTATTAAGCAAAGCAAATGAGTACAAAAATGTACTCGCAAGACTGACGTGTAGTATAACAGAACTATAGTGTAATTACATGCAAGCTTTATTTGGGTGGATGAGGCTTTGGACTTATTTTAGCATAAAGCAAGTTTTCATTTGCAATATTTAAATAGATCCCAAAGCAATCTTGCAATTCATTTTTCATTTGCAAGAAACAACGAGACTAGTAACAAAAATGATAGATGACATCAACAATCCTGGAAGTGACTAACCCAATAGCCACCACAATAGTATGAACATCCATTCATACCAACCCATCAAGTTTTAATTTAAATGTTGTAGTCTAGTTCTTGCACGACCTTACCAAGCATGTCCATAACCTAGGACGAGGCTATTCGAATAGTTTTAACCCTGCAGGGGTGTACCAATGTACCCACACGTCAGACCGCCTTTTCGCCACATGATTTAGCACACTTACTTTGGTATGCCGGCACGGCTAAGTCCTACGAGACATTTCCAATGGATGATGCTAATTAAGAGCCGCAACCCACGGGGATAAGGACGCACTAGGCAGCCTAACCGGTCTGCTAATGCTCCCCTCCCACACCACACACAACACAATTAAAGCACACCCACCGACCAGCTCATAATTAACACCTCCCAAAGTACTTAGTCAAGAGAGGTCCCATATCCCCCTCGTGTGGTTAGCACGCAAGAGCGCTTGGCTTAGTGACACAAGTAACTCGGTCCTTGGGGACCTAGGCACCATTCCATTCACACCCAACATATCACACCAACATCCATTGTGCCCAAGTCAATAACAGTTTTGTTTTCATTTTTGTTTTATTTGTTTACAAAGTAACAAAACACAAGATGGACAAAATGGAATAAAAAATTTTGTGTGATCAAGGTCATCGACATAATGTCGACAACCGCCCATTTCTACCGTTATCTAAGCATTTCTAAGCATTATCAACGTAAACTACTAAGCGATAAGAGTCCATCCATCGAACTCTAAATCGCAGCAAGATAATCC
Organism: Phyllostachys edulis; assembly: GCA_036346405.1. Taxonomy (NCBI): domain Eukaryota; kingdom Viridiplantae; phylum Streptophyta; class Magnoliopsida; order Poales; family Poaceae; genus Phyllostachys; species Phyllostachys edulis. The sequence continues at coordinate 50,863,940 of CM070563.1, forward strand.
TAGGCTTAGTAGTAGAGAATGAACATTTACCTACAGAATATGCATCTATAGGATTACTAACGACATTTTAACACAAAGTAGCATGCATACATATAAGTGAAACAAAGTATTAAGCTTTAAAGTAATGGGACAATAATGGGATATGATCAAACTGCTTGCCTTGCTGGTTTTGCTCAATATATTGCTGAGGATCACTCACGGGATCAACCCACTCGTCGGCACCTAACGAAAAGGCGAAAAGAAACGATAAGAACGAAGAAAACCACAAAGACAGCACAGCAAACAAACTCCAAATGCTCTGAAATTTCTACAGAAGCAATAGGATGATTTTTAGGAAATTTAGCAATAAGAACCAATGGATTTGGATTCTCAATGCAAAAGATATGAGCAAAACAATTCTGCTCAGCCCTAAAAATACCAAACTGCTACTATTCACTAATTTAATTATTTGGCAACATTTTCTAGAGGGGTGGTGCAGCTGAGATTTTTACAGTAGAACAAGCACCTCATGAGATGAATAACACAATTGAGTTCACCTCATTTGGAGCTATTAGGCATTCTCTATACTTTTTCAAAAACAAGAACTTGAACAAAATTAAAATGCACAAGAAAGCTTTTTGGAAAATAGTGACATGCCTAAATCCTATTCTAACATTTAGTGCACTAACAGAGGAAGCCAACAAAGTTGGATTCACTCAAAAATAATCTACAGGGATTTACTTATGCATTTTACAAGTTAATTGAATTTTTAAAAGAAACATTTAAAGTTAGTTTTGAAATCTATTTGCAATTCACTTTTCTGGAACAGAACTGAGCTCACAACCATTTTTAGATTAGAGCTCAGCTCAAACCAGAGCTGCAGAAATTTGAACCACCTCATTTGGATTTAAATTGAAATAGTTATGCATTTTTAAAGTTCATACCTTTTTCAGTTCACAAAATAACAGTTCTCTGGAATTTCTAAAAACCTAAAAGAACTGGGGAGGACATGAGCCATAGATCTTGAATCTAACGGCTCAAGACGTCCCAGGCGATGATGCGCACACGCGCCCGCGAGGGTCCAAAGGACATGGGCCGTGGATCTTGGATCCAACGGTCCTTGTCCTCCCAGCAACGCGCACGCGCTAAGCAGAGGGGAGGTCGTGGCCGTTGATGCTACATCCAACGGACCACAACGAAAGGGGGAGGACCGGGACGGCCCAGATTAAGCGAGGGAGGTCCTCAATGGTTGAGATCTTCCAAAGGAAGATCTAAACTATCAAGATCTCCCCAAGGAAGATCTACATCGTCAAGACCTCACGGGGGAGGTCCTAGACGGTCCAGATTTTCCAAGGGAGGACCTTAATGGTCCAGATCGTCCGAGGGAGGACCTTAACGGTCAAGATCAAGCCGGGGAGGTCCTACGCGGAGGTCCAACGTCCTGCACCTCCGGGGAGGTCCAGACGGCCACGATTCGCAAGGGGAGGTCCCGACGTTCAAGATCTCCACGGAGGAGGTCTTGGGCGGCGGATCAGCGCTTATCGCTGGCTACAAGACGCGCGTCTTGCACGAACACCGAGTAAATGCGCGGGACACAAGGAGGTCCGCGCGCGAGGGGTCTTAAATGCGCGCATGAGGACAGGATTAAAGGCAATAAAAGCTAACCCCCATGATTAGCAATGATTGGGGCATTCAAAGCGGAGGATCTTTGTCCTAAAAACGACAACAGCGCTGCTGTTTCGTCCGACAAAAATCCCGAGCGGCTCCAAAGCTTGTCGCCGGCGATGAGGACCTCGCCGGCGCCAATCAAGGATACCATTGTGTGCGCAATAGTGTCACGCACACAGTGGACCAACTCTCGACGGCGGCGACGGCTTTGAACGCCGGCGAGCCGGAGATGGCCAAGGTGACAAGCACGGCAAAAGACAACAGCGATTCATTGAGCTCCGCAGCGACGTTCAAGTGTGTGCCAAGTGCCTAGGGATTACCAGGAAGATTACCTGGAGGTCCAGAGGTGCTAAGGAGGTTGAGGAAGGTGAGGACCGGAGCTGGGGAAGACAAGGAGCTTCACTGCCAACTCCAAGCTCCACGCTGGCCACCTCTGCGAAATGCCCAACTAAACAAGTTAGGGACTTGGTTACAGAGGAAAATGGCATGAATTGAAGAAAGGAAGTGAAGATGAGAGCCACTGGAACAAGGCCACCGAGGAGCTCCAAGGTCTTCAACAATGGCGGCCAAAAGGGGAGGTCAGTGGAGGAGAAGCTCAGCCAAGCACAGGCAAGGCCAAGCTCAAAGGTGTGTAAAAGAAACCAAGGGCAACAGTGGGGAGGTTATATAGCTAGGGCAAAAGGGGTCATGGACCACGGGTTAAGCTCATGGTGAGCTTAGCCCATGGGAGGTCCACGGGAAGTCCTGGACTTGGACAAGATGGAGGGGACAGAGTAGGTTAGGACAGGGCATGGCCTAGGGGCGGAAAGAGGCTGACACGCATTTAATGCTTGCAGGCTCAGAGCCGTTGGACAAGACCTTGCTCTGACTTTGCCTACTGCCATGGCACTCGCACGCGCGCCCAAGCTAGGAGAAGAACAGGGCGAATCTCTCCATCGCTGGATGAAAAGGATGGGGAGGTCCTAGCCCTCGGATATGTTTTTGAACCGTTAAGTTTTAAGTGACTGGGAGGAGGTCCCAGCTACACGATTTGGACGGGGAGGTCATGGCCCTCCGATTTCCATAACGCAGATGCGCAAAGGATAAGGGGTTAGGAGGTCCTAGCCTTCGGATTTACATCCAAGGGCTCAGACCAGAGGGGAGGACTTAGACGCTGCGCAACGCACAAGAGAGGTCATGGCCGTGAGATTTACATCTAACGGCTATGACCTCACGTGCGCTGGGAGGTCTGATGCGCACAAGGCGAGGGGGAGGTCGTGACCGTGGATTTTAATCCAACGGTACACAACACGAGACAGGGGAGGTTTTGTGCGCTTGATATCGCGGGGAGGTCGTGGGCTGTTGGATCTTAATCCAACGGCTATGACCTCACCAAGGTGGGAGGACCTCGCTGTGACGGTTAAGGGAGGAGGTCTTTGAGGTTTAAAACAAAGGGGAGGTCATGGCCATGGATCCTTGATCCAACGGCAATGACTTGATGAGATGGGGAGGACTTTGCGGTGTTGACGGCGGAGGAGGTCGTGGCGGTTGGATGTAAATCCAACGGCTGCGACCTCATCAAGGTGGGAAGGGAGGTCTGATGGGTTGAGTAAGAGGTTGGGTTGGACCAGCTTTGCAAAGCGGCTAGCCCAAGGAACAGTGCCATGTTTTGAATTACTATTTAACAGCTGAGACTTTGCAGAATTATTTGAGATAGCAAATGAACTCCAAATTTCATGAAATTTTAACTGGAGCTTGCTGACATTAAGATTAACCTTACATAAAATTTCCAGAGGTTTTTATGCAATGCATTTTTCTCAAGAAATTCTTAAAGGCTGTTCAAGAGTTTGTTTTACCTCCAAAATTTATCAAACAAGTTTTAGAACTTATGATATTTTTCAGAGGGGTCCCACCTCAACCCTAGGACCAAGGAACATTATTTCCAAAGGTTTGGCACATGAGTTGTGACGAATGGAAAATGAGTTTGACCTTTGGTCAACAAGAGCTTGTGTTTTTGGATAACACAACTCTTGGACAATAATTACATGAGAGTTCAGGGGTTTTAAGATGTGAGAAAAAGTTTTAATTTCTACACATTTAATTAAATTTGAAACAAACACCTGTTTAGGTATTTGGGATGTTACATATTCTGCTGTGCCTCATGCGCTGCGCAGAAGTTCTCCCACCACTCAGCAGCTATGCCCTCCATCTGATGAGTGGCATATAAAACTTTCTCGTGATCACTGCATTGGGTGATCAGCAGCTTCCTCTCAATTACGCGAAGCCAATCATCAGCTTCTACTGGCGAGACATGGCCAGAGAAAGTTGGCGGACGGGTCCTCATAAATTCAGCCAACTTGGATGGTCCCTGATGACCCTGAGCGACGGGGGCTCCTCCCTGACGATTGTTGTTGTTGTTCATGGCCTGCATCTGGTTCATCATTGTATACATCATCTGAGTTTGTGCTGCCATAAAGGCTCCAAAGTTCTGCAAGTCCAGAGGTGGTGCTTGGGGTGGCACTGTCCCTGCGGGGAGTTGATCATTCTCTTCGGACGCTGGGGTGCCAAATCCACTTGCAGCAGTGTGACGAGTCTGAACCATTCTGGTGAAGCTCCATAGGTTAGATAAGGTAGCAAGCACAAGATGAGTTAAGAACTAGACAGGGGGATAGATTAAACCCAACAAACACAGCTCAAGAAACTCAAATGAAATAACCTTTATTAATAGCTTATTAGCATGGCCGCAACAAATGCCTAAGGGCCTTTGCAACTCATACTTGCACACAGAAAAATAAAGCGAACCTAAGCACACAAGCTACCGCCTAAAGGGTGACTCTGAAAAGGGAAACTGGCTAAGCCTGACTAAACTAGAACTTAAACAAACTACTCCTCGAGAAAGCCTCCAAAGCCACGACGGCGCTCCTGCCTGGTGTAGACTCTGAAGTGAGCTGGCATCCTCGCGAACTGGTTCTAATGTCCTGGGACTGGTGTAGCGGGGCGAGCGTCTTTGGTGCAGTCTGACTAGCTCCTCCTACTGCAGGCTCTGCTAGTCACTCTAGCTGTGCAACCTCTGCTGGCTCCTCTGGAATCTCCTTTGGGTCCTCTGGAATCTCCTCAAGATCCTCTTCCGGTGCTTCTGGTTCCTCCGGATCTTCCTCTTGATCATCTTCGAGCTGATGCTGACCGTAGAGAGCTTGCTCTAGGACGGCGATCCTTTCGTCGGCTTCTTCCCAGGCCTGATAGGCGCACCTCAGCTCAGCGGCGGCCATCTCCAGCGACTCCTCCTGAGCAGCTACGAACTGTGCATGATGCACCACTGTGGCATTGCCTTCCTCGTTTGTAGACGGAAAGTGCGCAGATAGTTCCCCTGAAGCAGCTCTGGGATGGTAGCGGAAGACGGTGTTCTGCAGTTCTTCCGCGTAGATGTGGCAGACTCAGAGCATGGCCAGGCGTGACGACTCCTGGATTCCTTGCATGAAGGTGATCCTCCTGACTGAGATGTCCAAAGGCTGGCTACCTCTAGTGTTCCTCCGGGCGTAGACCGTCAGGCGACAGACCACTCCACGATCTCGTCCGTTGACCATGTACTCGCTACCACGGTACATTGGGCAGTGAAAGCCTCCAAGTGTTTGTAGCAGCTTCCACAGCTCTGCGGCAAGTCCTCCTCTTCTGCTTGATTTGTCAAAACAAGCGTGAGTACACACCGTACTCGCAAGCCACACCACAGAAATGCAATATATACATGTTGGCTTTTTACAAGGGAAAGGCATTCTGTGGTTCTTTTGCAGAAATGCAATGTTTGCAATTGAATACTAATAATAGATTGAAAACAAGTAAAACAAATAGATAACAATAATTTTAACACTTGATTTCACAAAGACACACACAGCCTAAACAGATTATTCACATAGCTAGATGATTTAAATCACATAGCTCCCTTCCCACACAGTTTTATGAAGATCTACCCCGTCCCATAACAGGCATGTGGTCGTACAGATGGGCTCAGTTCAATGGCGCACATGGTGAGGTCCTTAATCGACCAAGGCATGACTACCATATGCTACTATGCCACACAGATTAATTCCCATGCACACAGCTCACACAGTCCACCATATCACACAGTATCCACCCCCTTGCCTCAGTCCAAATCCTTTTTAACACCCGGTTGATTTAAGTGCAACACATGCCACAAAGACACATAGTACACACAGATTATTACAAGATTGCATATTCACTTAGTCAGGTTTAATAATTGCAGCCTCACATGAATAAATGATTCGTGGCATGGCTAAGCAATCTACTCGTACTAACCAACCCACGTTGGTGCTACAATATTACCGACTAAATATCAACTAGGGTGACAAAGGATCAAGGCATAACAATTACACAAGGAAGGCATAACAATTTGGAATTAACTACTACACCCAAAAGCACTTAAATAAATACTTGAATTAAGATGCAGTAATTTGAATTAAAATACTTTTAGCAAACTGGGAAGCAAGATGGTCAAGGGTATAGCTTGCCTTGGAATAGGTTTAGGTGCTGGTCCTGGTCTTGGAAAGCTCCTTCTTCTTCAACTCTTCCAACAAATATCAAGTCTACTCGCAAACGAAGCACAAAACAAACTAAATAAATAACAGAGGCAAAACAAGTCCAAAAAAAATCTCCATTAAGTAGATCTTGATTTTAGACGAATTTGGAAATTTGAATGGGCTGATTTGGAGTTAGGATGCAAAAGTTATGAGGTTTGGAAGTTGGAATCTAAAGAAAAACCCTAGAAATTGGATTTACTGAATTTCCGAATTATTTCTTAAAAGAAAAACCCGGATTATTGTGCAATGCTGGCATCAGCGAAGGAATTTCCGAAAAAGATAAATAAAATGACAATCCTGACGTGTGGGACCCATACGTCAGTGACACGACTCACGGTGGACCAAGTCCACCGAGCCTCTGGATCTGGGTCGAGGCTGAGGTGGCGCACCCGCGTGTGTGGCGCTGATGCGGCACCCACGTGGCTGACACGCATGCGCCGCAGAGGCGGGAACGCTGAGGTGGAGGGTGACGTGTACGGCGGCGAGGGCGGCGGTGCACGGCGAACGACGGCGTCTCACCGGCAGCGGGTGGTACGGTAGGGTAGCTGGCGTTATTGCGAACCTCTGGGTGTAGCTCTGGGTGGTTGAGGACAATCGAGGCAGCCGGCGGTGAGGCTTTGGCGGAGGAGGAGGTACGGGCTCGATGGCGACGGTGCTAGAGCGGCGCCCCGGCGAAACGAAGGTGACCAAGAGGAAGCCGTCGCTCTTGCGATGCCGAAGGTGTAGGCGTCGAGGCTCCGACGGCTTCGGGTGCGACGGGATTGCTCGTCGAAGCAAGCGGCGGCGAGATTAGGTCTTCGAGCTCCTGCGGCGGCTCAAGGGCCCGGAAGGGGAGATTGGGTGAGGGGTTTTGGAAAGGGGGCTACGGCGATCCTCAGGGACCCATTTATAGGCGTGGGGCGGCCTCGAGGTGGCATAGTGGCGGCGGAGACCAAACTGCCCGAAACGAGAGCGAGAGAAGCGGGATAAAACAATTGAAGTTTGAATTTGAGCGAGTCGGTCTTGGAAGAGATAAAGATGAAGTTTGGTGAGGAAATCCGGGGATTTTAGTTAGCAGAAACGGACGCGGGGCGGAGGTTCTAGAAGCGCTAATGGCGGACACGGTCGCGGAGCCGCGTGAGGAAGGAGACCATGTCAGAGACGACGACAGTGTAGCGGGCCCACGCGTCAGAGAGAGGGCGAGGCGCGCACGCAGGCGTTGATCCAAACGTCCAGCGTTGATCCAACGGCGGGGAGGGATGGGCCGCTTGGGCTTGCGCGCGGGAGAGGGAATTGGGCCAGGAGATTTGGCCCAAACACTATTTAGAGATTTTAAATAGCTTTTCTATTTTAGAAAATACTGAGAATTCAAATAAGCAATAGAAATTAGCAAATGAACTTGGAAAAATTCTAGAAAAATCTAGAAAATATATCCAAGCACATAGAATCCAAATAAAATAGTTTTGACTATTGTTCATGTTGACTTTAGTCATATTAAATTGTTTTGTTACTCAAAGTCCAATATTAAGCTTTTGAATTAAATTCAAATAAATCCAAATAGTGAATTTTCTCACTACAACTATTTAAAGGATTTTTAAAGCTCTGAAAATTGGGATGTTACATACACCAACACCGCCACTGCTCAAATCAAGCCGCCGGTCCAAGCTATCGCCATCAATCCCTTTCCAGACCATCTTAGCGCTAACACTCCACGAATCGATGGCTGTGATACCAATTGTTACGTACCCGATTGGAAGAACGCAAATCACCACCAAGCACAAGTATTATGTTGCAATACCGTCATTGGATACAAGTATTGGGGATACAATTAGGAGAGTTGGAAGCAGGGATGGGGAAGCAGCATTAGACTAGAAGTAGCAATGGAGATTGGGAATCTAGAAGAATGGAGTTTGGGGAAGGCAGCAGCGGGAGGTAGAAGATAGAGCCAGTTGTTTTGTTTCTTTGATGCCCTCCTCATTGCTGTTGCTGCTCCTTTTGTACAGCTCCATCTTGGACTTTCTTGGGCCATGACTTGGACAATTGGAAGCCTTGGCCCACGGCCCAGCCCAACCTAATGTCATACATAGGATGAATACTGACAGATAGTTTCCTCCATGAGAACTGAGCGATAACTCAGTGGCTCGGTGCATCAGCAATCATTGCTCAATCCAAGCAGGCCGGTCTATGACACGGATCGACCCATCAAGATGCTGAAGCCTGGAGTCGCCACCGGTGAGAAGGGGAATAGGGGAAAGGGGATTGTGGACATCATGAGGATATGCTCATGATCTTAAGTGATGTTACAATGGGCAATTTGGTTTGTTGGAATTCCTATTTTTCAGAAAAAGTGTCAGGATAATCAGTAGTACTGGTGTATAAACCGTGGTAATACTGCATTGCAGAACGACCGGTTTAAGTGGAGCAGTGCTACCGGAGGCTTTTGTCATAGCGTTGTGATTTTTCCGTAGCGGTAATCTTGGCTCGTTAGTAATGCTTGGTACTACAGCAGTATCAGTATGACCGTTGGAGGGAACGGAACTACCGCTTGTCAAGGCTTTGAACGCGTGTTTTGCTCGAACCGTTAGATCTTGATCTAACGGTCCATTTTGAGAGAAACGTTCGGACCATTAGAACATGTTAAGCTTTGTGAGTCATTTGATTGAAATCAGACGGTTGAGATCGTGTGAGACGTTCAGACCATTCGAATGGTGCCCAGATCCAATGGCTGAGACTCACGGTCCGAACGGCTGAGTAATCTGGAGCGTACACGTGTCAAAAGGTTCCTTCGAAGGTCATCAGCGATTCTGTGAAACAGTAATACCGCAGTGGGTTTTGCGGTAGTACCGGATCACGGTAAAACTGTCGCTTTGTTTGCGGTATGGAAATTCCAGAAGCAATGATTTTGGGAATTCTTCGAGAGCGGTACGATCGCAGTACTGAGAGCGGTACTACCATGATGCGGTAGTACCGAGCGTTACATGGCGGTAGTACCACGTTTGCACTGAATGTTGATTCTTTCAGAGAATTGATTTTGGGTTAGGTCATATCTATGTTTATCTTTGCATATGTGTTGCATATTGCATGTTTTGAGCTAATGTGGGTCAAGTTGTGAGAACTTGTTCCCAGAGACGATTTCTTGGTCTATTGCTGTGCAGGTGACTTGTAGGTCAACGACGGTCAACGGTGAGGAGGATCGGGACTAAGCTTGGAGAGCTAAGGTCCAAAACGATCATGGATGCCGGGTGAGGTCAGTTGACTCAAGCATGGCGCAGAATAGACAAGGTTGATCGAACGGGCAGTTCGATGTAGCTGGTTGGATCAAGCGGCGCGGGGGTCGGTGCAAGTGACTTGGAGGTTCCGGTGGGATCCGGACGGGAGAAACTTGCCGACATGATGAGAGCCGTTGATCAACCTACACGTGGCGAAGCAGGCGATTGCTTCGACAGGATTGGACTCGGTCCATGGAGAAGGATCGAGAAGGGGTATTTTGGTAATTTCACTAAATACCGCCTTTGTGACTTGTTGGCTAAACCGCGGCGCGGGTCGACGCTTGGAAAAGCGGTTTAGGTCAAGAAAAGATGTAGACGACGCTTTGAGATGCGTGCGTGTGTTAACCCATTGTGTGTTAGGGTTTAATGGGTGCCCTAAGTGGAATATTCCTAGATGCTAGCCTCCACTATATAAGACTTGATGCTGTGTTCAGCCGGAGACAGAGAGAGCACGGGAGAAACCCCAGTTTGGTCTTAGGGTTTGGACAGTTAGGGTTTTAGGGATTGATTGTGTGTGGTTCTTGTATTGAGTTTTGTCCTCCAAGATGGAGTGGCTATAAACTTCGAATCTTCAATCATCAATCAATCCATCCAAGTTCTTAAAGATGAGTCATCTTCGTTCGTTTATCTATTCTTGCATCATGTTTTGATGTTTTTGGTGTTTTTGATGATCCACTGCTTTTCTCTTGAATCCATCTATTGATCTTGCTAGCTGTGACTTGTGGGAGACCATCTAAGGTCATCTTGATCATCCATAGCCCACGAGCAAGCCTAGGATCAGATTTGGGTATTTGACCTGTATTTGAACTGTTCTTCGTCAAATCTGAAAAAGGTCAAAACTTTACCGTGGATCTGTTGATTAGATGATTGGAACAGGTCTCTGTTATCCTCTATAGGATATGTTTCAAGTTTGATAGGGTTTGGTTGGATGAATCAAAAGTGGTGTCGATTTTAGGTTTGATTTTCTGCTATCGGCAAGAACTCCAGATTAATCGGTTGTACCGCGCCTTGAGAGGCGGTAGTACTGGCCAACGGTCATACCACATATTGCATGGCGGTCATACTGATTGCTGAGTTTTTCAGCACAACTTTCTGATTTTTGTTACTGTGCTTTGAGGGTTTGCAAAAATTGTTTGTGCTCCTATTCACCCCCCCCCCCCCGGCCCTCTACTCGCCTTTCCGGTCCTACAGGGATTGAACAAATTGAGTCGTTCGGCTGTGACCAGCGGTGCGAGACCTCAAGCAAAGAAATGAACAGGCCAAATGGGCTCAATTGGACCGGGATTAATTCAAAATGGGCCAAAATATTTGAGACCGGTTTATATTTCTACTGGGGTGGGTCGGTAAAAAAAATCCCTGGGCGGAGCGCTTATCGAGCGGCCGACACGGCGTGGCTGAGCGACACATCCAAGACGCTAAGGCGGATGCCCGAGAGCATCTCTCTAGGGCCATCACCAACTGGTTGTGCGGGACCTCTTCCTCGGCGTGTGCCGCAACAACGACATTGGTGGAGCCCGGCTTCACGTCCATCCGGCGACGTCAAAGGCGGCAATCTTGCGAGGCTCGGCGATGCCAAGGATCTTCTTGACGGTGGAATCAGCAGACAAGAAGGAGGTGAGGTGCGTCGCCCGAGGACGACAAAGAAGCTCGAAGGCCAAGCACGACAAAGATGCTTCGGACCTTGGCGTGATGCCGCCCATCGATAACACCGAGTCCAAGAGCTCCATGGAGAGATGGTCACCGAAACTAGAAAGAGAGGTACGTGAGGGCCAAGTACCGAAGTCGCCACCGTCTTGGGGGCGGGCGGGCGATTCACAGATTTCCTCTACTCCTCCCAATTTCATACGGAGGTCGAGACCATGGATGCAAAGTTGCAACAACCGGAAGCTAAGAAACCGACACGGGATCATCTCCCAACATGTCGTATTTTCTCATGATCATTGTGATCGACCCGAGCGGCGCACCGGTTGTCCCCGCAAACCGAGAGGAAGGTAGTTGTCGAAGGCGTGGGGTTGTTGGGGCGAGAGCACCGACGGTCATGGCGATGGCGACGGATAGCGGTGGTGTAATGAGAACAATTGGTATATGAAGGGCGTGGTGCGGTGCGACTCACTCGCCGTCTTCCCGGCATCGATGAAATCATTGGTGATGCCGGTACGGCAGAAATCTGCATAGGTCTTAATTTCATGGATTTCTATCTTTTTGTATTAGCGTTAAAAACTAGCTATACTTCTCTGTCCTGTTTCCAGATTTATGCAATTTCCAGTTTGGATGTTATAGTAAATGGAAAACAACAGTTCTTGAGGTACCGGGCAAGGTTTTCATTACTAGAATTTATTTTACCAAAGGTCACCGGTTAGACCGAAATGGCCGAAAATCAGAAAATTTTGGCCGAAATTTTCAAATCAAAATTTATAAATTTTCGAAGTTGAAATGAAAAAAGATAAAATTCAACCAAATTTCAATAGACAAAAGTAATTTTGGCTGGTTTTGGCCAATTTTGAATTTTCCTGAGGGTACCCGATAAAACCGAAAATCCAAATTTTCGGTTGATTATCGGCCAATAATCAAAACCCTGGTAGCGGGCACAAAAATATGGAGATTATTTGTATAGTACGGATAAAAAACCCTTCAGTCACGTAAGAAAGTTGTCCAAGAGTACATGCAGTCAAACTTTATTAATTTTGACTAAATATATTATTTAAAATATGTCATTTGGATATACTAAATTGGTACAAGTAAATTTTTATGAAAAATGCTTCCATAACATTGCACTATTATAACTTTTTAAAATATGATAATAAAACTTAGTGGTCAAAATGGCTTCTTGTTGACATTGAAAAGTTAAAAACGACTTGTTTTTTAACACAAGGGACTACGATACTTTTCGTAGATGTTACATGAAGTGATAAGTATGACAATAACCTCATGTGCAAATTCGTGGCTACGAGATGGACGCCTTGACTTGAAAAATGTCATGGATTTTTAAAAACTCACAAAAATACCATGATATTAGACATACTACAGTTATAAAAGTAAAAAATGGTTATTCGTGGTTTTTTAGGAAAAAATCTAAAAATATTGAGCATACTACGCTTTATAAAACTACTGATTTTATTGAATGAAACAAGACTAAATTGGTTCAAAAAATGGTTACTACTACTTGGCAGGCGTCCACCAAATACACAACCAAAGGACACCTTCAATTGTGATACGGCGCCACGCACTACTACAACTTCAGTTTGTGATTCTAAAGTGAATTCTCAATTTGAAGCGTTATTGGGTGCTGTTTTCACGAAAAGAAATAAGGTGGACGAGTGGGTGGATGGGAGGCTGGCCGAGGAGAAGGAAATTGCACTAGGGTAGCAACCCTAGCACCTGGCTAGAGTGGTGGCTGGCATGCGGTGGCCACAAGGAAGGTTGTGAGGACCCCCGGGTTATATCCTTAAGACCAAGACTAAGCATGGTCTTATGGACATAACTCTGGGCCTCAAGTAAATAGATTCCAAGTTAACTCCACCTAAGCGAGAGGCTCAACCGAAACTAGAGCCTCGGTGATCATGCGCGCTGCTCCTCAGCAAGCACTACATGATGACCGGTTCCCTAAACGGTACCCGCATACACTTAGACAAGTTAAAAGGGGATCCACGAACAGCGGATATGCAACTCGTGTTGGCTCCCAAGATCAGCGACCAACACTTACATATCCTCATCAACGTCAATCACAGACATACAACATTCATACATAGTTGAAATGAAACACATACATCATAATAGTTCAAGTATACATCTATTACAAAAGGGCCGACTGGCCAAATTCAATAAAACACTTAAAGTGGCAGCAGAAGATAGTAAGATAAACAAAAGGCCAGCAACAGTGTGCCCCATAACCCTAGTCAACTGACTGGGGTTTAAATGATAGCACTACTCACTAGCGTCGCCTAAATCGTCTCTAGCGAGCTCATCGATCTCGTAGTCTTCACCTAAATTTGCAACAACGGGTTAAGTACAAATGTACTCGCAAGTCTTACACAAAGGAAAAATTATTTATGCATAAGGGTCATTCAATGGATAGCATTAGTGGCTTTAGTTTTGCGAAAGACGCAACAAATTTTCAACCTACACATACTAGTTTTTCAAGTGCCAATTTAAAATCAGATTTGAAGTATAAGTAAATCATGTGACAGAGTAATAAATTGAATAACCAATGAATCAAACAAACAGCAAAGTGATAGCCCACTTTGATCTAACAAAATACATGAATAGCCCATTCATGCTGAATACCGAGTTTAACACAATTTAATGTCAAAGTCTAACAATAGTAACTCCCGAACTCAAGCGGTTGTCCATAACCGTGGACACGGCTATTCGAATAGATTTATCTCTACAGAGGTGTACTACTTTACCCACATGACTCGATTAGCCCGTAAGCCTCCGGATGCCTTCGAATAATGACATACTTCCTTTGGTATGCTGGCCGAGCAGAATCGAGATACGGTCATTTTTAGCAAGAAAATCCTATTGAGCTAAGTCCCCCTTGTGAGTTGTTCCCAACTTAGAAAGTGACGGATAGCGCTCGCTAAGCAGGCTCACAAGTTGTATTGGAAATACCGATGCAATGTAAATGATAATTGGTGCTCTCTTGCACACCATAGTAAATTACATAGGCTCCTAAGGAACATAGGATTTCACGGTCTCTATGTCCTTACACCACCATGAGACTTAACACAACAAAACCTTCCCCCTACTTAACCGTACAGCACCCATATACCACGTGTGATAGCACGAGTTTTACTTGAATCAACGACGTTACCAAAGTTCGGTCCTTGTTGGTCTAGACAAGCCAACCACATACCCAATCTCGTGCACGAAGGCATCATCACTAGCAACCACTTGTCCAGACCTCAAAACTCATTTAAAATGACAAAATTTAACTCATAAACAGATACGAAGATCTGAAACAAAATGAAAATAAGTAATTGAGTGTTTCCCATAATTGTCGGGTTATTCCCGACAATCAGTCTACCACATCTAGACTTGCATGGCTAAGCAATTCCAACCCATATATTTCAATCAACCTAGATTAAGCATGTGGTACTAGAATAATTCAAGATTAACCTCCATGAATAGGATATAACTAATCTACACATCACAAAAATAGCAACATTAACAAAATAGCATGCAAGCAATTATCATTGCACTATCTTAACAAAACTGGGATCAAATATGATGCAAAAGAAAGTTCAAATAATGCTTGCCTTGTTGGTAGTTCAGTTGCTCACTCTCGGGGGCGTAAGTGTCTACGTCAATAGCTTCGTACTCTAGAGAATTAAAGATACCGATAAACATCAAGAAATACTCAAAACTTCAAATTGCTAAAAAAATACATGAATTTTATACAGTAGCTAACTCATGATTTTATATGAATTTAGGTGAAAGAATTATTCCAATTGGATTTAGTATGTGAAAGTTATAATGGTTTGAATTTCAGATTTCAATAGGTCTTAACTCATGTAATTTAATTACTTGGTCAAAATTTGTAGAACAGTAGTGAGACAAAGGATTACATAGATAAATAGAAAATCATATTATAAGACCAAAATAATTGAGTTTACCTCATTTGGAGTTTTTATGATTTAGTTATGAATTTCTAAAATTATCGGTAATTTGTAGTGTAAAAATAATTCATTTTGGGATCGCTTTCCACAAAATATATCTTCTGTGACCGAGGTAAGGTTGAAACCTATTTGAGAAATAAGTTCACTTAAAATGAAAATTAACAAAATTGGTTTCACTACAATTGAAGTTAAAATGAATTAGTTATGTATTTTTAAAGTTATTAGTCTTTTTCTATTGTAAAAATAATAGAGCTATGGATCAATTTCTAAAATAATACTCTCTGTTGCAAAGACATGTTTGAAACCCATTTTAATATAAATTTCATTAAAAATCAAAATTATCAAGACTGGTTTCATCCATTTTGGAGTTAAGATAAATTAGTTATGTATTTTTGAAGTTAATGCCAATTTCCAGTGTGTAAATAAATCATTTTTGTATTTTATAAAGCATTTAATACTTTTCTTACTCATCGCTGTGCTAGCCACAGGCGATGACCTGCAGGCTCAGTGAATAGTACATTTTCTAATTAACTTAGATTTTAATTCCTAAACCGACAGGTGGGACCCAGCGTCATAGACACGGTCCAGTGGACTCAGTCCACCCGTGCGCATTCACGGCGCACAGCGCTTAAGGCCGTAGGCCCACCGGTCAGCTGCTGTAGTGTTAAACTTAACGTCTCCGTTTTTCGTGCGTGGGGCCCACATGTAAGTGACATATTAGTGCGGCTAAGACAGCATTAACTACAGTAAGCAATCATTAGCGTTTTAATGGGTGTCATTTGCCGTAAACGACCAGCTACAGTAGCTGCTCGCGTCCGGCAACGTGCCCGCACGATTGCCCGGCGGCTCGCCGGCGCTACGCGCCATGGCGGAGCCGGCCAAGGCCTGGGATATGTCCACAATAGCCATGCGCATCTTTGGGTAGTGGTGGCGACCTTTGAGGTGGCTCGTACCGGCGGCGAGCCGGAGCTAAGCGGTGGCGCAAACACAGCAAACATGAACACAGCTCTAGAGCTTCGCAGCGTTCAAAGAAGCAGGTGCTTGAGGTACTAGGGACTACCAAAAAGCTACCTGAGAGAAGAGGAGAAGCGGAGATGACCGGAGTTGAGTTGGCAACGGTGAGATCCACGGCGACGCTTGCGGTTCACGTGGAGATGTCGCTCTGGAGAGGGAGAAGAGCAAGTAGTTGTTGGATATGCTTAAGTGAGGTATGGAGATGGTGTGAACGAGAGCAATCGGGGAATGCCTTACCGGCCGAAGTTGGAGATGAAGAGTAATGTCAGCGGCCGACAAAAGAGGAACTTTGAAATCCGAAAGCTCCTGTGAAGCATCAAATAAATTGATTAATTGATTGAGGGGAAGTCAATCTTAGGTATAGAGGCACCTGGTGACGCACTTAAGCGAGGATAATACTCACCGAAGGTGAAGGAAGCACGGTGAGGTCCTTCGGAGCATGCTCTAGAAATGGCCGAGAGCACGACAATGGACTAGATGCTACAAGCAACCGAAGGAGCTGAGGTTAGGCAAAATGGAAACGACAATGAATGTAGCAGAGAAGGGAACCACCCGGTCGAAGCTTACTAGAGTAGAGAGCATAGGAGAGCTCCCTTCTTCTCAACGGCTGAGAGAAGAAGTGAGTGAAAGGAGAGGTGTGGAGGGGGTATTATCCCTGGGAAAACGATAGAGTAGGGGCAGCGTGAGATGTCGAAGTTCAGGGAGTGGCCAACGGACGCGGTGGACTGACGGCGTGTCGGAGCGGCTCAGAGCGTCGCGGCCGCGTGGAGCTTAGCTCCTACGTGCGCACCTGCCCGAGGTGGGAGACGGATCCGACAAGTGGGCCCGGTGCGGTAGCGACTCAATGCGCGAGCGTGAGCCGGCGTTAAGTGGGTCAGTGTGGACCGTTAGATCATGAATGGAGGGCTCAGATCCAATGAGAAGTTCGGACTGGTCCGAACGGTTACGGGATTGGGTCCGTTGAATGTTAATCGGACGGTCTGCATGCGTTGGTGCATTTAGGCGGTTGGGCTGAGTCGGTTCGCCGAGTCGGACTCGAGCCCAAGGAATAGTGCAACTGGTTTGAGTCTAGAGTTTTGACTGAGATTTAATTTATCTTCTCTACTTTGACTGAGTGTTTAAAAATAGCAATAAAATTCCTAAAATCATGAAATAAATCATGGGGGTTCCTGGGAAGGTCTAGTATCCATCAAAATTATTTAACCATACTGTTCATGTTCTAATTTGTATAATTTAAATTTAACTTAAATTATGTCATTGAACTACGTTTGAATTTTCTTAGAGTTGAAAATAGTCTCATAAATTTGGAAAAAATTATATTAATTCATGATAATGATTCTAATATTTGAATAAATTATTTCTAGAGAAACTTCAATAGCATTTGTTTCAGTTTTGCTTTTGGAGTTCAAATTAAAGTGTATGTTTAATAATTGTTTTGAGATTTTTCAAGTGCAATACTTAATGAAAATGTTTCAAAACATGATGCTGCATGCTAATGAGATGCATAGTAATCCTCTTTATTAATCTGGGGACGTGACAAAGGTGGGCCAAGCTAGAAGCCATGTGGCACATGGGGAAGGAAGGACTTGGAGGCGTGCGGCTATGGAGCCATGGTGGGCTGGAAGGAGGAGTCCGGGTGCAAGGGAAGCATGGTGAGCACTGTGTGGGCTGAGTGGTGCATATAGGGAGTAGGAGGAGGGCGCGTGGGTGCATGAGAAGCAAATGGGGCAGCTGGGCATGCGGTGCAAGGAGCTAGGGCAACGTGCATCATCAAGTTGGCGCAAGGGGAAGTTGTGTGAAACCAGAATAAAGGAAATCAGCTTAGTTTCTATGTTGGTTCGGTTGCCATACCAATATGCCTTTAAACTCAGATTTGAATTAGAATTTCATGTATTTTCCTTTTTTATATGAAGAGTCCGAAACAAGAATTTTAGAGAAGAGTTAGTTTTGGTTTTAGCTAGTAAATCCGAAATTTCTTTTTGCTATTTTTTTCATTATGAAAATAGGAGAGTTTGAGTTGTGTGTATTTATAAGGTTGGATTGGTTTTGGATACTATTCATAGTATTGTTCATCCAAAGACAAATTGTGCTTACATGGGAGGCTATTTAAGCCCCATGGCTGCACCATGTATGAGATAAGTTATGATTTAGGTAATAAAATTCAGAAAAGCCGTTTTGGCGCATATCATGTATTTTTTAGATGAGTCGAGAGAGAAAGATTGAGAGAGAGATCAAGATATCAAGAGTTGGGTACTGTTCATGTGCCGTTGCTATTCACACGTGGACACTGTTCACTGATGTTACTGTTACTTGCAACTCAATCTATTAGATTGGTTTGTGAGCGCTGATTTTCTTGCAATTAAATTCACCCGAATTGGTTTGTGAGTTTGCTGTTCTTCATACGTATAGTGAAAGATTGGACCAACAAGCGAGATCCTTCTAATCAGCTAGTTGGATCTTTATAAAATTGTATCTTGCAACAACTTTTATTTGTAGATTGGTGACGTTCAACCAGAAAAATCCCCTTCAACTAGAACTTTCACTAAAAAAACAATAAAGAACTCTCATGCAAAGTGATGTGGATGCTCGTGAGAGCGCTGCGGCCACTGCTCTCGCACATCAATGCCATGGCAATTCCTTCCTTCGTGTCTCGACAACTCCTTTCCACCTTGTCTCGGGAAGAGAAAGAGGATGAGAGTGGGTGTTGTTAAGAAACCCTGGATTAGAGGTTGATGGGCGTAATACCGAAACTACCCCCGGTGGGTTTTAGTTTTTAAATAGGACTTTATTGTACCCAGAAATAGATTAATCTATTAATAAAGAGGTTCCCCATATTGTCTCCATCTACTTCATCTCTCTGCCAATTGCCTATTGTATAGTGATTGGTTGATTGTTTCCTGCGACTACTACGTTCTTCAACCGGTGCAATCGGAAGAATGAGAAGAGGGAAGAAGCTGCATCTGTCCCCTATTGACATCTCTTAGATCCTCCATCCAATGGTCGAGGCGAGGCCTCAGCCAAGCAAGTTCGCTGGCTAAAAATAGGGAGAATTGATTATTTGCCACTACAAAGAATAGCCTTTTACTATTTGCAGGAAACAAAGAATAGCCTACTACGCCTCCGGGGAACATATGGTGGTTGTTATCAGTGTCTTAGGATCATATAACATCGCATGGTTTGGAATATACAGCACGTGTTCCATTCATCACACGGTAAAGATACGAGTTCGTAGCTTTTCCGAGCAGCTACCTGGTCGGAGACTAGGCACAGGACCTTGTCTGACTAGGGTACCCATTATGTAACCTCTCAAATCCTTATGACCAATGAGATCGTTAGCCTTAGGGGTTACGACTATGAAGACGTATGGTCTTTTATTATGTATTAAAGTAATAAATAGAGGTTTTAATCCTCGTCAGCACTGATCATGGGTGGTTACTATTCATGTGTGGACACTGTTCACTAGGGCTACTGTTACTTGCAATTCAATCTATTAGATTGGTTTGTGAGAGTTGATTTTCTTGTAATTCAATTCACCCGAATTGGTTTATGAGTTTGCTGTTCTTCGTATGTACCGTGAAAGATTTGACCAACAATCGAGATCCTTCTAATCAGCTAGTTAGATCTTTATCAAATTGTATCTTGCAACAACTTTTAATTGTAGATCGGTGACATTCAACCAAAAAATCCCCTTCAACTAGAACTTTCACTTAAAAAAACAATAAAGAACTCTCATGCAAAGTGATGTGGATGCGGGTGAGAGCGCCGCCGCCACCGCTCTCACACATCAATGCCATGGTGATTCCTTCCTTCGTGTCTCGACAACTCCTTTCCAACTTGTCTCTGGAAGAGAAAGAGGATGAGACTGGGTATTGTTGAGAAACCCTGGATTAGAGGTTGATGGACGTAATAACGAAACTACCCTCGGAGGGTTTTTCTTTTTACATAGGACCTCATTGAACTCAGAAAGAGATTAATCTATTAATAAAGAGGTTCCCCATATTGTCTCCATCTACTTCGTCTCTCTGTCGATTGTTTATTGTATAGTGATTGGTTGATTGTTTCCTGCAACTACTACGTTCTTCAACCGGTGCAATCGAAAGAACGAGGAGAGGGAAGAAGCCGCATCTGTCCCTGCTGACATCTCTTAGAGCCTCCATCCAATGGTCGAGGCGAGGCCTCAGCCAAGCAAGTTCGCTGGCTAAAAATAACAGCAAAATCCCAAACATGTGCTCCCCATTTTGCTCCACGTTTCCCAGTTCACACAAAATAAAACACGCCTTCCTTTTACCCCTCGTTTCCCAATTCACACAAGATAAAAAGAAACAATTATTAATAAACGCACCTTTCCTTAATAAACTCCACATTGCTAAATTACCAACCAGCCATTACCCAGTCGGGCCCACTTGCCAGTAGCAATTTCACTCGCCACACTCGCTTCCCTCATGCTTTCACACGGCAAGCACGAATTAATTGGGGGGCCCCACAGGCCAATCTCTCGGTATAAATACGTCCCCGAGCAGGCACAAGTGGCATCGCAAATTCACAAATCCTCAAAACCCTAAGGCCTAAGCAACACCACACGTCCACACCACACCACAGCAAAGAGGCAAACGATCGAGGAGGAGGCAATGGCCGCGGTGACCATTGGCAGTGGCGGATGGACGCGCCTCCACCCCATCGGCCTCGGCGCGTCGGGCGCCGTGGTGTCCCTCACCACGGACGACGCCTCCGGGGAGCTCTTCGTCGTCAAGTTGGCCGAGGGCGCCACCGCGCAGCTCCGGTGCGAGTGGGGCTTCATGTCCGGGCTTTCCTCGCCATACGTGCTCAAGTGCCTCGGGTTCCGCACCGCGGGCGACGAGCACCAGCTGTTCCTCGAGTTCACGCCCGGCGGGTCGCTCGCCGACGTGGCGGCCAGGAACGGGGGCCGCCTCGAGGAGGGTGCCGTTAGGGCGTATGCGGCGGACGTGCTGAGGGGGCTGGAGTACATCCACGCGAGGCTCATCGTGCACGGCGACGTCAAGGGGACCAACGTGGTGGTCGGCGCTGACGGGCGGGCCAAGCTCGCGGACTTCAGGTGCGCGAGAGTGGCGGGCGACTCGAAGCAGGTGTTCGGCGGCACGCCGGCGTTCATGGGGCCAGAGGTCACGCGCGGGGAGGAGCAGGGCCCCGCTGCCAACGTGTGGGCCCTCGGGTGCACTGTCATCGAGATGACCACGAGCCGCACCCCGTGGAGCGACGCGGACAACGTCCTCGCCGCGGTGCGCCAGATCGGGTACACGGACGCCGATCCGGAGGTGCCTCCCTGGCTGTCGCCGGAGGCGAAGGACTTCTTGGACCGGTGCTTGCAAAAATGTGCCCGCGACCGTTCGACGCCAGCGCAGCTCTTAGAGCACCCATTCGTGGCAATGTCATGCGTATTCAACAAAGAAGAGGTGAAGGCCACATGGGTGTCTCCGACGAGTGCGCTGGACGCAGCATTGTGGGAGTCGGAGACCGACGACGAGGCCGACGACACGTGGAACAGCCCGGTTGGAAGGATCAGGGCAATGGCTTGCTCCCGCTTGGCATTGCTGGACTGGGACTCCAACGAAGGCTGGATCAAAGTTATTAGTGGCATCTCTAGCAAGGTTGCTGATATAGCAGCAGTAGTAGCAGATGAGCTTAAAGAGTGTCCGGCCAAGAAGGGTCAGGGCATTGGCGTCCCCGCCATCGACCATGCCGGACTGGGACTCCGACGAAGGCTGGATCGAAGTTCTTAGCGGCATCTCTAGCAATGTTGCCGATATAGCAGCAGCAGATGATGAGGCTTCAGAGTGTCCAGCCAAGAGGGTCAAGGCATTGGTGTGCCCGATATCGTCCGTGCCAGATTGGGACTCCAACCAAGGCTGGATCGAAGTCCTCTGCAAATCGTCGGCCAGTGAGAAGGGTGATGTCATTAGGCCTGAAGAATTGGAAGTAGCAGTAGCCAATGAGCTCTTCAATGATGCATTGCAGGCTGTGCATAGCGTAGGAGTAGGAGTATGTAGTGACGAGGCTTTAGTTGACCATAAGGAGGATGTCTTCTCCTTGAGTTCTTTCAGCGAGCAAATTGTGCTTGTTGTACATGTTGCTGATGCGGCTACTGGGAAGGCTGGAATAAAACAATTTTCCATTTCGTCGTACTACATAGCTTTGCTTTTCTGTGGTTTTCGATTGGACGATTTTGTATTACATATGAACTTGACAAGAACGTGAAACGTGAGCAAAATTTGGGATCTAGAGGCATAATAAAACACCAGATGCTAGTCTTATTTCTGCAGAAGTAAAACGAACCAAGCAATTCATGTTGAAAGCATGCCTAGGTACTGTAGCTTGGTTGCTGTAGCACGTTCAACAAGAGGTTTGGCTATATTCGTTTGTTCGCTCATGAAATTACCAACACATGAACATACGAATCTCAGGAGGAACAATGTTTCTACATACATTAAGTTCAGAATAAGAGATAAGGAATCACCCAATGAAGCAAATTAACAAGGAAAGCAAAGTGACTAGCCTACTATTATTTTTTCGTTGTTGTCTAGCCGTCTAGGGATAAGCTAGTCACATATGATTTTGAAATAAAAATCAATCAGACTTCTGCTTGATATTTTTTCTCATCGAGTTTACCACTTACTGCTAAAAATTCTAACGATGACTAACTAGCTAATGAGTAGTGATAAAAAAAATTAAGTCGAGCTGAGCTTAAATTGCTAATTGACAATGAACGTGATCGATACACGATCGGTTCTACTAGTTCCTCTTCACGGGCAATCGTGCACGCGCAAATTAAGATCGGTGCTCGGCGACTCCATCAGCGCAGGCCGTCAATGAAAAGTGCGAGCTTCAAGCTGTCCCGCGGGAAGAGCCACCGCCTCAGCGCCATGAACGCGTGACAGGTGATGACGCTGTTGGGCCCGGCCAGGTGCAAGTCCGGGAAGTAGAGAGCTAGCTATTGCAATGTTAATGTCAAACCAGTTCTTTCAGATCTATGAAAGGATCAAATAAGCAGCAGAGGCCCTAGGCTGATTATGTTTTCCCTCCTCACATAGAGAGGTGCAATGAGCACGACAGACGTGAGCGAAGGGCTGGGTTTGTGTATGACCTCAGGAACATAATATGGCACATGCACGGGACGTGCGCTGTGCGCACTCCGTGGTGAGGGCCTTTACTATAGACTTGATTGGCTTGCATCCACCCTGAAGCAGTTGCAAGACACGGGCCATGCTACTTCAATTGTTGTGTGAAGTTAAGAAAGAAATAAGATTTTTTTCTTTTTTAGCTTAATTCTGAAATTTGCCTGTTCTGTTTGCACAGTGACCGGACCTCGATGCCTCAACCATTTGATGCTCCTCACCGTGGTCATCCGACGATCTCTTCATCCCACAAGAATATGCTCCAGTGCATGCGTTCCTTTGTGCGTGGCTGTCACGCCGTGCAGACGCGTTGACTCGAAGTCGAACCCCTGGGAGCGAAGGAATTCGACAGACTCCGGCGCGTGGCGGTCGCGGCCGACGTCGAAATCCGCGAAGCTCACCTGCCACGCGCACTCCACCGGGATGTCTTTCGGGAAGCCGGCCGCGCGCATCACAGAGGGTGATACCGAGCTGCAGGAGGTGGAGCTCGTCGACGTTAGTTTTGGTGAGCGCGTAGTGCTGCTCCACGATGAGCTGGTCGAGGCGGGTGCCCCTGGGCGGGTGGTGGACGGTGCCAGGGTACTCGGTGTCCACCGCGACGAAGGGGTAGTGGGGTACTCGCAGAGGAAGGACCGGATCATGGCCACCTCGTCGCGGACGTTGCGCGCCATGACCAGGGCGCAGTCTGGCACGGGCGGGAGGAGGCGGCCATGGCGACCAACTTGACACGTACGCTCTAGTGCTCGATCGGCCGATCGCTGCAACTCGAGTTGGGTGGTGGTTGGAGTCGGCTGGCCGGCTAATAATGAGGTGGGCGAGTTCGAGTCCGATGCATGCACACTACTGCGCCTAGTAGTTCGACTCGGTTGCTTGCTCCGAAACCGAACTGGATTCGGCGCGCACGGACAGTCCGTACGTGTTGCGTGATGTATTGAACGTACGTGTAGGATTGATCTGATCGGACGGTCGCGCACGAGACTATGATCTCTCTGAGCTTGTGGTGTCCAGCGGGAAGAGCAACTTTACTTGAGAACATGACGTCACTAGTGACGGCATCGGTTTTGCTTAACGACGAAATCGTCGATTTTTGGTATCCGTCAGGTTCCTAGGAGCCTTTCTGGTGTTAGAAATTTGGGCTTGGGTTATCTAGGGGAAAAAAGAAATGCTTCCTGATTTGACATGACTATGCATTCTTCCTGTCAATCTGTCATAGTATATCCATGCATCTTCAGATGTAGATCAATATGGAAATTTTGGGAGCGACTAGGAATCAGATTTTTCGTCGGATCTCACTTAGAGCCCATCGCCTCACCCATCAGATTCTACCTCTCTAGCCCATCGTTCCATGAGGGTGACAACGCTAGGAGGAGACAGCGAAAGCTGCCACACCGCCATGATCCTCTGGCCGCTGGCCACCTCGGCACCCTATCCTCGCTTCTCTAGAGAGACAGAGTGAGTCGGGAAGAGCATGGCTACGATTGCGGCTGGCTCTAGCCACCGGAGATTGGTGAGCCATTGGGATGTGAGAAGGGGATTGGGAGGTGTAGGTTTGGTGGCTGAATAGATGAGTATGAGATAACTAATTCGATCTGGTGCAACAAAAAAAATTCCTAGAAGTGCAACAATTAGCCCTAAGCGTGCAATAATTCTTTGCTCTGGATGCAACAAACATGAAATCAACATTAAAAAATGTGCAACAAATTTGAACTATTAGACAACAAATACAACAACATATTGCCATTAAAATTAAACCTTGTTGCAACAACAAAGAAACATTGGGGCACAACAACACATCCAATAGAGTGCAACAAAAATATATCGGTTTGCAAACAAAACATTGGACGCTCAAGTACGTGGAGCAACATTTGAGAATAATTGATGAAACATTCTGATTTTGAATGTGCAACAATGAGTGGCACCTGTTGCAACATCAAATTGGAAAAAAAAACATTTTTGCATATAAAAGTTACTGCAACATCAAAAGATAACAATATCAACAATTAGAAAGAGAATACATAAAATTTGAGATAGCATATTGAAATCATTTCATGAACTCGTTATATGCAACATTAAAAAAATATTGTCTCGACATCTCAAATCATGTATTGCAACCAAAAATCTCTACTGCTGCAACAAACACTCAACTCACCCGGCGGCGGCTGCGCACTCGATCCCTATCATCGGGATGGTGCCGTAACACTAGGAGAGAAGGCTTGAAGCCAATGAATACACATCACTGACAAGCTTGGATCTGGTGGCGGTGAGGCAGGCCTATGCCTCAGCAGAGCTCATCTGACAACAAAGACACTAGGAGCTCACTTGATGGTGACCTCATGTGATACATGAGCAAGAACCATGGTGCCCTCTTGTGGTCTTGAAATGAGAGACTAGAAGCAGCCCTCGTCCAAGTAAGTAGCGGCCACACCTTGAGAGGAGAGAGAGAGGGGTTGAGGGGAAGAGAGGCAGTGTTAGACCCCGGGCTTTGAATACCCGAAATTCTTGTGTGTGTACCGTACTAGTTCCATGATCAGTGGCTAGTACACACATCCACAACAATAATATACATATCCATACATAAATACATACAATATGAAACAAATATAGTACATAACTTAAGTGATTACAAATTTTACATCACAAGGGCCGACCGGCCAAATAAAAGCTCAAGTATCAGAAGTAGAAGCGGAAATATAATAACTTAGATGCAAAAGTCCAGCGGCATGTGTGAGGACCCCTGGGTTATTTCCGTATGACCGAGGCCTTCCCGGTCTTATGGAGATAACTCTGGGCATCAAGTTAATGAATTCTAAGTTAACTCCGTCTAAGTGAGAGGTCTTTACTGAAACTAGAGCCCTGGTGATCATGCGCGCGCACCGCTCCTCTGCAAGTACTGCATGATTATCGATTCTCTAAACAAGCAAAGACCACACTTAGTGAGTTAAAATGGAATCCACAAACAACGTGTATGAGAACATGTTGGCTCCCAAGATCAGCGACCAACATGCCCAAACTCATATCCAACGTTGATCACATCCATACAACATTCGTACATTAATAGTTCAAAAGACATACATCATAGTAGTTCAAGTCTACAACTATTACAAGTGGCCGACCGGCCAAATTCAAATAAGAACTTAAAGTAGCAGCGAAAACAAGGTAAATAAACCAAAAGTCCAGCATGGTATGCCCATAACCCATCGGCAACCGTCTGGGAATTAAATAATAGCACTACTCGTCGGTGTCGTCTAAATCGACACTAACAAGCTCATCAGGCTCGTAGCCTTCTTCACCTGAATCGTTGCAGCCAGGTTAAGTACAAAATTGTACTCGCAAGTCTTACACAAAGATAAAATTAGTTATGCATAATGGACATTCAAAGGATAGCATTAGTGACTTTAGTTTTGCAGAAAACACAACAATTTTCAACCTACACATACTAGTTTATCAATTGCCATTTCAAAAACAGATTTGAAGTAAAAGTAAATCATGTGATAAAGTAATACTGATAAGGATCCACCTAGTTGATTAGATGAATCCCGATTGTTGGCCCAATCTTTCATGGTACACTTGAAGATCAGTAGCTTGTTGTCTCCTTCTCTTTACTTCGGGTGAACAGTAACCACACATGTGAATAGTACCACGCGGTGAATTGTGCCCGAACCCTAGATAGCAAATCTTCAATCTCTAGTTGTGCTAAACCTTGAGGATTAGAAACAACAGAGAATAACTTCACAAACCGATCTGATTTGATCGAATTGCAAAGACGTAGTAGATGGATCCTCTTGGTTGTAGTCAAGAACAAGGTGTCCTTACTTTACGCCCAAGCTGAAACACCAAATGAGAACTGCCTCTTGCTTCCTCCTCTCTCCAGCCCTCCCTCTTAATTCCTCTCAAGAACACATCCCAACTCAAGAACACACGATATGCGCCAAAACGGTTTTTCTATTTTTATTATCTAAATCATAACTTGTTCACCTATATGGTGCGGTCATGGGGGGGGTTTATATAGTCTCCCGCGCAAACACAAGGCTTGAATGAACAGTAAGCCGAGTTGCTACAGTGATCTGAGTTTGATTACTATTCACGTGAACAGTAATCCGAGTTGGTACTGTTCATGCAAACAGTATCCGAGCCAAAAAACTCCTATTTTAATTAAATATTTAAGCTACTCTAAGTCCTGAAAATAGATTAAACTATCTTATTACAAGTAATTTCAAAATTAACTTCTAGTGTGCCATCTCTTCTTATTGAACTGGTTTTGGTTGACTTGGTGGCCCCCATCCAAGATTGCACAGTGAAAAGATAAAACGTAGACGTAATCTCCTGGCCGAAACGATCTCCTTTTTGTCAAACAAATCCGAGTGGCCTTCCCTGAACGTAGCAATGTCGAACTCAAGGAACTCAAACTCTTTGACGTGCACTACATGGCCTCCTACTAGATCAAACACACCCAACAGCATGCATGCACAAGTATATATATGCATGGGTTGACTCCATGCACTGCTCAAGTACAACATGCATACATGGAGATTTCTTTCCTTGGTTTTGAACAACATGCGTGACGTCCTCTTGCACTGCAGCAGCCTTGAAAATGTCATGCCCATTGTTTTGATCAAGTGTTAAACGAGACAAATCAGAAACATTCGTTATAGATAATCTGCCCACATCAAATGCATTGATAAACAATTGAATTAAACAAAAACCAAAGTGGCAACCCACTTTGATACACAAACATGCATGAACACCCGTTCATGCCGAATACGAAGTTGTACCCACAAATTTTAATTCAAAGTCTAACAATAGTAACCCCCGAACTCAAGCGGTCGTCCATAACCGCGGACATGACTATTCGAATAGATTTATCTCTACAGAGGTGTATTACTTTACCCAGATGACGAGGATCTAATAATCCCCATTTAATTATTTATCTGTAATTCTAATTATGGGTAATAATGACGTCATATAGTTCTTGAGTACTATAACCCTTATTTCATAAGGGAGAAGCTGGAGGTCATAAGTATTTCTACGACCACTCCATAGTCGTAAGACTTTCTACGACTATCCCCTGATCGTAAGTCCTTCCACGATCAGTATGTAGTCGTAAGCCTTTCTACGACCACCACCTGATCGTAAGTTCTTCTACGACCAGCCCCTAGTCGATGAGGTTTACCAACATATGGGCCTAATCGACCAGGAGATCTTCTGCACCATATCTGAAGATATGTGCAATGAATTACGCTATTATTCTCTGATATAATGGCACGATTTAACCCTCTGTCATGGTGATAACTGCCTAGCGACGTGGGAACGTTATTACTCCCATAATAATCTCCAAAAACAGCTCCCTTATCTGCAGCATTAAGGAGCCCTTTGAACTGGAGAAACGCCAGCCCATTCCGAGGACTGTATAAAAGGCGGGATCATCAGGAGGAGAGGAGGAGGGAAATCAGGAGCACAAGACATCACATTCACCACAACGACTGGCGCAGCTGGTCTACACCACAATGACTAGCGCAGCTGGCAACTTCACCTTACATCGGTGTCCCATTCAAGCCAAAATGCATCCAACGCTTGCACTACCTCGATCCCCTCCAGCGAGATGACTTTCAGGGTTTAATAAATTTACTAAGCTAAGTTGTATTTTACAGACTTGTGGTTGTACTTGTTTTACAATGGGAGGTCATCACCAGATTAAGTCCTTAATGCCATCCGAGCGGTTCATTCCACATACCTGTCATTCTCGTGCTACAAGTGTACCATTCGCCCAGATATGGTAAAAGCAGTTTATTAGGGTTTTGAGGAGTAAAACCAGATTTATCTCAAATACTTCAGTCATTTACATCCAATGACTACCCAAAATCATTTTATGATTTAAGAGATGATGAGTAGGGCATTTTAATGCCCCGGTACTTAAGCAAGACTAGCATGTCGCTTAAGTACAACCTATAACTAGTAATTACCACATAGTTACTAGGGTGACATGGAATAATAGATTCAATTGTGAGAGGATGGCATAATAATTAATTAATCATCAAATGGGTATTTTAACTACCTTAAGAGTTAACATACATTTGTTTAAAAAATTAAAGCATGCAATTTTGGTAGTTTAAAGGAACATAATTTACATAAAATGTAGTCTCAAAATGATCAAAGTTTTGACTCACCTGAACTAAAGACAAGAGAGTCTTGGAAGTCTTGTGCTTGGTTGAAATGGTGGTCTCCCGCTTCTTTGAACTTTACTTAGATGAACGTGCCGGAAAAGAACAAATAAGCAAAAAGAGAAAATAAATACACAAGAAAATATTTAGATGAACTCCAATTTAAATAAGACCAGTGCCATTAGCAATGTCTTGAATTTAGATAAATTTAGAAATAAAATTCACTAAAATCGGAGCTATAACAGAGGAGAATGGAGCTTCCGAAGTTTTGGTTTCGAGTACTGATCAACCGTCTTCACGTGGTCGGAGGGAGGTTCGACTATCGGAAGGATGTTCGACTACACAATGCGATCGAAAGGGGGTTCGACTACACGACGTGGTCGGAAGGGGGTTCGATTACACGACGTGGTCGGAAGGGGATTCGACTACACAAGTGGTCGGAAGGGGTTCGACTACACAATGTGGTCAGATGGGGGTTTGACTACTCAACATGGTCGAAAGGGGGTTCGACTACACAAGTGGTTAGAAGGGGTTTGACTACACAAGTGGACGGAAGGGTGTTCGACTACACGAGTGGTCAGAACGGGGTTCGACTACACAAGTGGTCGAAAAGGGGTTCGACTACGTGACATGGTCGAAGGAAGTTCGACTACGCGACGTGGTCGAAGGAACAAGAGGGGGAACAGGGCACGAGGAACTCACCAAGACCGAGAGAGAGGCCAGAGGAGGTCGATGGAGGGCGAACGGCGATAGGGAAGCTCGTGGCCAGAGGCGAAGGAGGATGGCGATGAAGGGGTCGATCGAGACCGAAGGAGAAGAGGAAATGCGGCAGTTCTTGTGAAACAAAACTGAAATTGAGTGAGGGGATTGCTTCAAGGAGCTCTAGGACATGAATTGACATGGGTAGAAGAGGGGGCTACACTGGTGCGGCGAGGACTGAAAGGAGGTGCACGGCGGCTTGAACTCAGAGCTCAGGGCTTCGATCAAACCACAGCAACAAGAGTGAGGGGGGAGAGTTGGGTGGGGAAAGGAGATGAAGGAGGTTGCTCGGGCTCTTTAGAGCCTAGAGGAGAGGAAGCGAGAGCCGTTGAAAGGCTCGGGGGTGGCACGTGGTCCCGAGGCGGCATGGCGGGTGCAGGGTTGGTGACGACGTCATGGCGGAGAATCAAGTGGCCAAGGCGGGTGGGCGCAGCGAGGGCAGCTGCTCGGTGATGGGACCCGACGAGGAGGAGGGCACCGTTGTCAAGGGTAGGTGGGGAGCAGGTGGCGGTCGAGGGCGTCAGGAGAGAAGAAGGGGCAGGGGGAGGCTTGGGCCAAGCAGTCCGAAAGGGGAAGGGAAGTGAGCCAGGTGGAATGGGCCAAGCTTAGGAGGGAAAAAGAAGTTTTGAAACCGAGAGGTTTTTGCAAATACAACTTAGTTTGAAATAGGTTTTGAAAACCTAAGAAGGCAAACGGCAAATACTAAACCACATCCGAAAACGGGATGTTACACCGGTGTAGAGGAAGAAGAGGTAGTGCTCTGAGTGGTTCTACGGGAGATTAGGATGGTGATGGTGAGCACATGACAGAGGCGGTGCTAATGGGTGTGAGCGCCAAGGTCGAAGCTCACTGGTGGGGTTGGCACGACTTGTTGAGAACGGCAACGTGGGCGGCTCGGTCATCAGAGGGGAAGAAGACGGGGCGATCGACACCGATTCTATGTAGGAGGAGAGAAACCGAGGTAAGCATAAGGTAGAGGGGGTAATGGCGAGCCTGAAATACAGAGATGGAGCGGTGGAGGCTCAACCGAGCACCCGGAGTGGCTCGGCAACGGCGGCCAGAATAGAGCTCGAGCTCTCTTCTCCGTGCGGGTGAGCGAGGAAGAAGGGGAGTGAGGGGGAAACGACACAGACAGAGAGGTGAACTCGACGTGTGACTCGCGGTGGCTTAAGTAGGGTGGAGCACGATGCGAGATGGTGGCAAGTTCTTGCGGGCGGCTGTTGTGCACAGCGACACAACGTCAAGACACAGCGTGGGCACGAATGGGCGAAGCGATAGGGAGGCAGCGGGTCGTGCGCTGCTTGGTTGAGGCGTGGATGACGTCTCCTCGGTGACACTGTGATGAGGACGACATGGCTATAGGCGGCGCGCTCAGTGCGGCCAGCGTGTGGACGCGACGGCGTGGGCTGTGGAGCGAGGATGAAGAAGGGGGGATGGGCCCAAGAGGAGACAAGGAAACGGGCCAACCTAGGAAAAGAAATGAGGAGATGCACTGGGCCGGATTAGGTTTCGGCCCAAATAGGATTTCGAGGTTTCCATTTCCTTTTTCTTTTTAATTTCAAACTTTAATTCACATATTGGTTTGGGGGTTAAATTCAAATCCTATTGTTATTTGTTTTCGAATTTCCCAATTTGAACTTAAGTTTGCATTGTATTAATTGATTTTTTTGCAAAATTCAAAATCCAAGAAAATTTCAATTGACTTACAAAAAATTCAAATAACAATCACATACATTAAAATTTTAAAAATCCCACATTTTTTCTAGCATTTGGTCACAATTTGTTCGATGTTACACGTGATCATCGACACTCTTGTTGACATTGTAAGATCCAAAGTCTACCGTGAGGAAGATAAAGAAGTTTAACATGTTCATCAACTCATGGGCTTGGTGGTAATATATTGTTCATCTAGACTCTTCAATGTACAAATGAGGTACTTATGCACTTTTAATAGTATTTTGTTATCATTAATATAAGGGAATTGCTATATAACTTCCGACAATTTTTTGAAGCCAAAATAATCACTTTTTTGTTCGTTAGATGTGCTATAAGATTCGTGTTGTTCACGTGCTGTAAGAAAAAATCATAATAGTTTAATTTTTATTCGTCCGATATGCTTTGAGATTTGCACTTTTTCCCATCTGATGAATTGAGTCCGAATTTATTATGATTTTTATTCGGAATACAACGGGTTCACCACATTGCCGTATTTTATTGGTATATAATTTTATTTTTTGTCTTTGTTTTTGCTCAACTTCTCAAAGTACATGTGAAGAACATAACGGGTTCATCATATTGTCGTATTTTGTTGGTATATATATATTTTTTGTCTTTGTTTTTGCTCAACCTCTCAAAGTACATGTAAGATTTTAAATCATGTGATGGAAATATGAGTTATTAAGACTTTGAAGAATAATTACAGTGACCAAGAACCAAAATTACATAAATAATTTATTGTAATTTATGTATAATGGAGATGTAAATAAACTTTCAGAATGTAATAGTTTGTTTACAGAGAAAACAGTCGAATTTTGTGTAGACAGACCCTTAATATATATAA
This sequence comes from Phyllostachys edulis, assembly GCA_036346405.1. Lineage (NCBI taxonomy): Eukaryota > Viridiplantae > Streptophyta > Magnoliopsida > Poales > Poaceae > Phyllostachys > Phyllostachys edulis. The sequence continues at coordinate 50,896,666 of CM070563.1, forward strand.
ACCAGAGGATTTCTTTTTAAAAAAGTTGGAGACGAGGTTGTTCAATTTAGCATCACAAAAATGCATGGAGAAGAATTACAAATAGTTAGCAGTAACCAGCGGTACTGAACAAAATGTACAATCTGAAAAACACACACATACTATTTGCTAAGTAGTGTCCTTTGTTGTTGCGTAAACTGTCCGTTATATTAATAAAGGAAGGTTCCTCCTGGGAATTCTCAAGCACAAATTTGATGCATCTTCCATTCCAACTAGCAACTAGATTTGTTCGTAAATGGTATTACAGAGTGATGAAATATTTAGACTAGTCAGGAATCTTGGTGAGGGATGAATACTGCATGAAATGCACTTAGCATTTTTTTTTTTGAAATGGAAAATCCGGCTTTTATAGAAAGCATATTTAGCGCTTTATTTTACGTTCATACAACATACGTACTATCGATTAATTAACTGGAAGGATGATGCAATTCAGTACAGTACAAAAGGAATTCAAGAATACATAATAATATCAATGTTTCCATGCTACGTAAAAGTATCAAGTAACTCCAAGATTACAAAGTCGACGAACTAAAAACTATTCATCACGCATCCATGCTGCATATATGCATGTTGCACCGACGATGATCAATGCAGTCCGTCGATGCGGCCGGCGTGCACGGCGACGTTGTACCACTGGAAGAAGAGCCTTCATCCGCGTGAACATCTGGCATGCCACGCGGCTCTTCTCCCCGGCCTGCCGCGGCACCGTCACCGCCGCGAGCGTGTCGAGTGCCCTCGCCACCTTTATCAGGCCGCTCCTCAAGACTAGGCCTGTCAGCAGCCGCGACGCGACGTACTTCGCGTCGTACACCCTCGCTCCCAGGTACTCGCCGAGCTTCGCCACAAACTCCTCACTCATCGCGGGCAGCAGGCGCCCACCGGTGAACATCTTGAGGAGGAAGCCGAAGTCGTAGAGCCCCCCGAATGCGACCCACGTGAGCCAGTTCTGGTTCAGGGAGGACACGACGCCCGACCCGACCAGCGTCGCCGCGAACGCCGTCGCGCTCACGCCGTCGGCGCGGAGGTCGTCAAAGTTGACGCCCCTGGAGCGGAGGAACCAGATGGACGGCTCTGAGTGGGGGTCACGGCGGAGGTCGAAGTCGGAGAACCCAACCTGCCACACCGACGGCGCGGGGCCCCAGGCCCGGACAGGATGGGGAGGTCACTGCTGGCGTTGCAGAGGGTGATGCCGAGCTGGAGCACGTGGAGGCCATCGACGTTGGCCCTGGCGACGTCATAGCATGCCGTCGGGGTCAGGTCCTCCTCACGCACGCTGGGCGCCGGAAAGTGGCAGACGTTGCTCGGGTACTGTTGAATAATTCTTAATGTTGTTTAAGTTTTAGTTTTGATTTGTATAGCTGAATTGGAAGTTATGAACATTGATGGCGCTAATTGCCTGAAGGTGAGAAGATGGCTGTAGGTTCATGTAGTGCTTAAGTTACTTGTTTGTATGTAAGTTACTTGTTATTTGCTAGTATAAATAAGAGAAGAAAAGGAAAAGTTGTGTAGTTTTTGTGCAGCACCAAAACTTGTCTCGTGAGTTCATCTTCGTCTTTGCGTCCATAGTGTGCATGCATTTGATCCTTGGGCTGAGCCAACAATTGGTATCAGAGCGAGGTTTAATGTGAGGAGAGTGCTCACCGGTGGCGCCGACGCAATGCTGGCGAAGCGCGGCGAAGACACGGCGCAAAGCGCAGCGCGGCGAAGCGCGTCGCCGCACGCCACGGCCACGCGAGGGCGACAAACGTCACGACCAAGAGCGGGTGCGTCGCGGCGGCGTGCAGATGGCAGCCAGCCCGATCGTCGCGCGAGAACAGGCGTGCATGTGAGGCGTCAAAGATGATGCCAGCGGCGGATGTGGATGACGAGATCTTGTTCTATAGGTGTTCATTATGTTTATTTATGTTGCATGGCTTAGTTGTTGTATAGAGTCACAGTAGTGGGCTAAATCTAAGAGAGTTGCATGTGTGGCATCAGGGCGTAGTGGACGGATTGGCAGCGAAGTGAGTAGATCAGCAGTCAAGTGAAGCCAGCAGTTGTGTGCACATGCATGTGTTATTGGATCAGTCATGTGTTAGTGGTTAGTGCATGTAGCTGTGAGGATATGAGCATGTACATACTGCCGAGCGTGAGACTAGCTCTTGATGTGTTCGAGTTAGTTGAGAAGGTATGCACGTGAGATGAGTTGGTCTACCTTCAAAGTAGCTGCATGCATCCATCTAGTAGAGATAATGCATAGCGTGAGTTAGTCTTCTGCGTGTAGCAAGAGATTGCGGGCGATCTGCAATGGTGAGTCAACGCATCAAGGATTAGAGGGTATTTGTTGAATAATCCTTAATGGTGTTTAAGTTTCAGTTTTGGTTTGCATGGCTGAAGTGATAGTCATGAACATTGATGGCGCGCGCTAATTGCCTGAAGGTGAGAAGGTGCCTGTAGGTACATGTAGTGCTTAAGTTACTTATCTACATGTAAGTTACTTGTTATTTGCTTGTATAAATAAGAGAAGAAAAGAAAAAATTGTGTAGTTTTTGGGCAGCACCAAAACTTGTCTCTTGAGTTTATCTTCGCCTTTGCGTCCACAGTGTGCATACGTTTGATCCTTGAGCTGAACCAACAGGTACTCTGTACCGATGGTGATGTACGGGTACAGCGGGAGGAGGAACCGGATCGTGTCCAGCTCGTCGGCGAGGTTCGCTGCCCTCACCGGCCGGACGAATACGGCGGGCTGCTGCTGCTGCGTGGTGGGCGTGTGCTGTGAACGGCGTGCAGTGGCGGCGCTTGCGCGAACCGGGAGGCCATGGTAGTCGTTGTTGCTTGCTGCAACAACGGGGAGAACCGGCTGTCTCGTTGATGATTTAGGAGGTGAGGTCGAGAGGTGGATGAGGTGCTATGTACTCCGACTCTGACTCCCACTTCAAGTCGATCTTTCTGTTTGACTTTTGACTATGCCAAATGGATCAGGTAACTTCGAGTCAACAATGCATGGAGAGTGCGTCAGGCTTTGCTTGTCTGGCTTGGGCTTCAGTTCAGCTGCCCTGCTTATCCACATCAAGCCGACAAATTCCTCTGTGGTTCGATCACTTTGGCGAAATATGCTTCACAATAAAATGGCTAATGCCTTTTTTTCCGATGCACTTCGGCGAATGGACAACCAAACTATGCAGAAATTTTTTATTTTGCGGTAACAGTAGGGCATGACCTGCTGGAATACAAATAAATATTGGGATTGTCTATTTGTAAGATGACTAAAATTTTCTTAACCAAAAGTCACAATTTTTATCCATTAGATCAAAATCCAATCATATAGCACATCAATCTCTGTATTAATCCAACAGCCACAACAATTGACTTAAACCTAAGAAAATTTCGGTCGACTTAGAAATAGCAAATCCGATAAATTTATTTGGGATTGTCTATTCGTAAGATGACTGAAATTTTCTTAACCAAAAGACATATTTTTTTGTCCATTAGATCAAAATCTAATCATATAGCATATCAATCCCTGCACTAATCCAACGGCCACAACAATTGACTTAAACCTAAGAAAATTTCAGTCGACTTAGAAATAGCAAATCCGATAAATATATGGGTTTCATAAGGTGAGTGGATTTTTCTTGAGCAGTCACATTTTTCATCCATTTGAACAACATCCGATTGGCCTATCAATCTCTACGCAAATCCAATGATCACAAATATTGACTTAGACTTTAGAAAATTTCAGGCGACTTAAAAATAGCAAATCCATTATTTTCCATAGACCATAGATGAGTATATTAATGGATCTCAGTAATCAACTTTGTCACGCGTATTGCTACAAATCATGGAAAAGCAGGAATATTATACTTAACCTTTACTGTATATACCAGCCAAAAGCACAGTAAAAATCGAGAGTTGCTCCTCGCACCATAAGGCAGCTTCTATCATGAGAGAAATGAATGCTCTCTCTTTTTTTTGTAAGACAAATGAATAATTCTACATAAATACGATGAACAGTTATCATTAAGCAATCTGAAACGATGGAAGATAGCCATCCATAAATCATACATGAATGACGAAAGAAATTTCATATAGCCAAGTAGTTTAATGGGAAGGCCAAAGCTCACGATAAAAATCGAAGAGTACTGTGACAAACCCAAAACAAATAGCTCCAAGTTACACAGATGATTATTCTCAGTCGCTCAACCGTTGAGCTACTGGTCTTCACAGGACCACCCGGAGGTCTCCACAAGACCACCCGTTTTGTGAGCTGCACACTTGAGCAACAAGTGTCACAGTCGCTCAACCGTTGAGCTACTGGATTCAGTCGCCCAACCGTTGAGCTACTGGGTTCAGTCGCCTAATGGTTAAGCGACAGATGATTATTCCTGTAAAAAGAAAAAAAATTATTATTACTGTAATTTCGAATAAAAACTAGATTATTTTTTAAAAAAATTCACATATGCACATCCTCTACAGGTTCTCAAGTGTTCGGCTCTGCTTCACCAGGGCTACAAAAGCTTACATTGCTTCGTAAAAGCAGTAGATGTCCTGCATATTATCCACAAAGAAATCATTATAACATAGGAAAATAAACGAATGAAAGAAGTACAATACTCGATTGGGAGGATTTCTCTCCGCACTTCAACCGGAGACATAAATAATAAAGGAAGATAGGAAGAACAATACCAAAATCAATTTAGAAATTTAATCAGCATGGCATGAGAGAGAGAGAGGACCTGATGGCCTGGCTGGTGGCTATGGCGGAGGAGCAGACCGAGGGTCGGCGTGCAAACGGTAAAAGAAATCTGAACAAAATTTCAGATCAAAATAATTGAAGGTAGGCATAGGCAGGGGCAGGGGCGCGAACTTTTTTTTATTAATTAACCCTTTTTTAATTTTTATTTTAAAGTTAATCTCCGGCGCACTTTATTTCCAATTCTAATCCCTTTAGTCACATCGCCATGCGTAGCGTGACAAAACAACGCTATCACGCCATAGAATAACACTACTATACAAAACGTCATCACAGACGGTTTTGTGAACCATCTGTATTTATGTGTATGTGATAACAAACGGTTTTAAAACCGTCTGTGAAAATAGCTATCACAGGCGGTTCTTATTCAGAACCGTCTGTGAAAATAGACTATCACAGACGGTTGCTGCTGCTCAAACCTGCATGAGAACTAAGCAGCTTCCTCGTTATTTGTCCAGCTGCACACGCCAGCGCTAGCTTGAAGAAAAGAGGAAAGAAGATCGATATATGCGATCACGGTGAGTACACCGAGAACACCCCATCACCACAACACCATCATCACGCCATTCCATCCAAATCTGACCAAGCAAGGTACTCACCATCTTTCCCCTCCCACTATTATTTTGGCCTCAGCGAAACCAACTAGGTGAACCAACCCATTCCATGAGAACACTAACAATAGCCCATTGTAACACCCCGACCCGCCACCTGGGTCTGGAATGCTACCACCATACATAACATAATACAAATTCTACGCAGCTAAGTTAACAATTAAACATATTACAACAAAAGATGGGTTATCTGAGGAGAAAGTGTTGCATTAGAAACTACATGTGACGTGGATGATCTATTCTCCCTTCCCGAAGCATGCCACTTGCAACGATCACCTAAAAAAAACATTAACAAGCAAGGGTGAGTCCGAAGACTCAGCAAGCACATAATAAAGACGACAATCACTGCCACACCAACATAACCACATTCATTTCATTATTTCCATCATAACTTCTCTTTAGTGCAACGCACCACCATTTTACATGCTCATTTGCTCATTGCATTGCCCATGTATGCGAATGCACCATCATGCTCATGCTCATGCTCATATGCATCTCATCAGCTGATACTGGTACCGCGGAGTGTTCACCCGTCGATGAAACACTCTTCTCCCATCTTCGTTAGGATGGGGTCCTTACATTGTCGGACTTATCCAGTCCCTACATATGTAAGACTTTATCTAGAGCACACCGGACTAGTCATGTAACTTTCTCACCGACCTCACCGGATTAGTTACATGACTTTCTCACCGACCTGGCTCATGCATTCTGCCATGATGCAAATGCACATATCCATTGTCATTGACATAAATCATCATGGTCATCATTGACAAGGTAGTTTTTTTTTTGCTCACATTGTCCCATCTTCATTGCCCTCAACACGAAACCACTATCATGTAAGCATCAACATTTAACATTGAAACCATTATCATACAACATCATGTAAACATTTCCAAGAAAGCACCACCGTACAAACATTATCACATAAGCATCACATAAACGTTACCGTGTAAGCATCATTACCTAAACGTTACCGTGTATCATTACCTAAACATTACCACGTAAGCATCATCATATACACATTACCATATCAGCATCATCATAGAAACATTATCATATCACGCAATCACCACATATTTCGCAGCACTAACATGCTATCGCTCTACAATGCACTTGCCTGTTAACCAAGCGGAGCGGAGCAACGCGCGGATGACGCTGTTCCCGAACCTCCACCTGAACAGGCATTCAACCAGACTCAAAACATTTCGCAATACATGCACACACACACGAGCGGCATTAGTCCTACGCGCAAAGGCGACACGATTAAACCCCTCTCACCAAGCATTATACCACTAATCCCGGCGCCAACAATATTAACATGATTAGGGTTTGCTTCTACTAACCTTGCAAATAAAATTTTATGCGCGCGCCCAAATTCTTTCCTTCCCTTTCCTTTCTTTCCTCCTTTCTCTTCTTTCTTTTTCTCCTCCCCTTTTCTTCCTTTGGGCCGAAGCCTCCCGAGCCCCATCCTCATTTCCCCCTTCCTCTCCTACTCATATTCCCTCTCTCTCTCATGGCTGTCCCGGCCTCCCACCTTCCGCCGGCCAAAACCGGCGCAAGATCCAGCCCGCCTCGGAGCCGCCTCCCATCTTGCGCCACCACCCTCGGGTCCCTCGTCCCTCACGGCCGCGCCTCCTCCCCTCTGCGCCGCCTCTCTCAGCCCAGCCGATGACCGGCCCGTACCCCCTGCCCGGCCGCGCCCTCGGCTCCCCTACGCCGCTCGATCGGCCTGCGCCACCTCTGGCTCCTCTATGGCGCCTCCTCCCCCACGGCGTCACCTCGCCAGGCCCCTCTCCTCTTGGCTGCCGGCCCGCTCTGGCTCGGCGCCATCGTCGGCGTCGCCTCGGCCCTGAAGCCGTCGGCTCCCCGCCGACCACCTCGCTGGAGCCGCCCTGAGCCCCTCTTGCGCCCGTGCCGCCTGAGCTCCCCGTCTTGCCAGCCTCGGCCTCCTGCCTGCCGTCGCCTCCCTCGCGCGCCGCCGCCCAAGCTCCACCCTAGGTAGTCTACTCTTACCCCTCCTTCTCTGTGATGCCTAGCTCTTGGGGTGGGCACTAGGGTGCCTTAGGTTGGGGAAGAAATGGAATGGAGGGGATGTTGTCCTGTGGGCTTGGTCTTATCTTTCCCCCCCTCTCTCTACCTCTCTCTCTCTCTACCTCCCTCTCTATCTCTGCCTCTCTCTATCTCTCTCTCTATCTCTGCCTCTCTCTCTCTATCTCCTACTGTGGGAGGTAAATTGGTAAACATTATTCTTACTGATCACTGTTACTCATTTTTGTAATTTTTACTAGTATTACATTCCACCCCCTTAATGTAATTAGGCCCAATTTCAATTCATGCGCTCGATAATCCACACATCAAAACAAAAAATGAATCAATTGTACATAAAAGTAGCTCTAACTCGTACCCGTATTGAACAACTCTGGGTACTTCTCGCGCATGCGAGACTCCAATTCCCAAGTCGCTTCTCGCTTAGATTGATGCGACCATAACACTTTAACATACCTTATCGTTCTGTGCCTCGACACCTTCTCTGATTCCTCCAGAATCCGAACTGGACAAGACTCGAAGGTGAGGTCTTGCTTAAGGGACAACGGTTCTAGTACAATCTCATACTCCGGATCCCTTAAGTACTTTCTCAACATAGAAACATGAAACACATCGTGCACTCCTCGCATGGACTCAGGAAGGTCCAGACCATACGCTAACTTTCCAATTCGTGCCAGAATCGGAAATGGCCCAATGTACCGCGGCTAAGCTTCCCTTTGGTACCAAATCGCACAACTCCTATAGTGGGAGACACTCTCAGGAGCACCTGATCCCCCATTTTCGACTCTAAGTCGTGCCTCCTCACATCCGCATAGCTTTTCTGCCCACTCCGGGCAGCTAGCGGATTCTGTCTAATATCCGCCACTCGTTCCACTGTTCGTTGGACCCAATCCGAACCCATAACAGCTTTTTCATCTACGGTATCCCAACAAGGTGGTGATCTACCTTTCCGTCCATACAGAACCTCGAATGGCGCTGCCCGAACACTGGAGTGGTAACTGTTATTATAGGCAAATTCCACGAGTGCCAAATGATCCTCCCAGCTACCTTTCCAGGTCAAGACACCGCACCTCAGCATATCCTCTAGTGTTTGAATGATGCGTTCGAACTGCCCATCCGTTTGTGGGTGGAAGCAGTACTGAACTGTAGCTTCGTGCCCAGTGCATCCTGCAACCTCTTCCAAAACATAGAAACAAACTTGGCATCTCTATCATAAATTATCGTCTTGGGTACACCATGTAATCTTACTATCTCACGCACATAAATGGGTGCCAAGTCACTTGCCGAGTTCGTCATATGAATAGGGACGTAGTGCACGGATTTACTAAATCGATCTACCACTATCCAAATTGCGTCCTTACCTCGCTGGGTATGAGGTAAGCTGACTACAAAATCTATGGCAATGTCATCCCATGGCCACTGTGAAACATCCAAAGGCTGCAATAGCCCAGCGGGACACTTATGCTCAGCCTTCACCTGCTGGCAAACCCCGCAAGACGTCACATATCGAGCGACATCCACTCTCATTCTCTTCCACCAAAAATTCATTTTCAAATCTCGATACATCTTGGTCTCGCCAAGATGTACCGGGTACGGGGTACGATGAGCCTCTCTCAATAATTGACCCTTGACCCTTAAACCGAAATGCGCCCGACTCATCAAGACTAAAGTCCCCCTTTTTCCCTTCATCAAGGCGCTTCCTCACTTGTTGAAACAACCGATCATGTGGTTGCACTTCTCTCACTTGCTCCGGAATTGCCAATTCCAGCAGCAGCTATGACTCAGCTGGTATTGTACCAAATAACAATAGGATATTTCCATTCGATCGAAGTCAGTAATAGGATAACCCAAAGTGGAGGGTGTCCCCTTGCGACTAAGGGCATCAACAACCGCATTCGCCTTTCCCGAGTGGTACTGGATAGTAAGATCATAATCCTTGATCAGTTCTAGCCACCCACTTTACCTTAAATTCAACTCCTTCTGCGTAAAGTTGTACTTGAGGCTCTTGTGATCAATAAGAATATCACAAGACTCTTCATACAAATAGTGCCTCCAAATCTTTAGAGCAAAAATCATTGTGGCTAGCTCTAAATCGTGAGTAGGGTAATTCTGCTCATGTTTCTTCAACTGTCGTGACGCATACGCAATTACTTTGCTGTCCTGCATGAGCACGCAACCCAGACCCACACGTGAGAAGTCCGAGTAGACTGTGAAACGCTGCCCTGGCTCAGGGAGGATGAGAACAGGAGCAGTAACTAACTTTTCTTTCAAAGTGCAGAAACTGCACTCGCATTCATCGGTCCACTGGAATTTCACGCCCTTCTGCGTGAGCTACATTGGCTTGGCAATAATTGAGAAGCCTTTTACGAAACGCCGGTAGTAACCAGCTAGGCCCAGAAACTTCTCACCTCCTTGACATTAGTTGGTCTCTTCCAGTTCACTACAGTCGAAAATCTTGGATGGATGTACTGAAATATCCTCCTGGTTAATCACATGACCCAGGAGGCCTACTTCAGAAATCCAAAACTCACACTTCTTTAACTTAGCAAAGAACTGATTCTCCCTCAGAGTCTCAAGCACGAGCCTCAAATGCCGCTCATGCTCTCCCTCATTCTTGGAATAAATCAGGATATCGTCGATGAACACAGCCACAAAGTCATCAAGATACTTATGCAGCATGTTGTTCATCATCTCCATAAAGACATCAGAGCATTCGTTAGTCCAAAGGACATAACTTTATACTCATAGTGCCCATGCCTTGTAGAGAAAGCGATCTTTTCTATATCTTGTTCCCGCACTCGAATCTGATTATACCCAGATTGCAGATCAATCTTGGAGAACACCTTGGCTCCCTTCAATTGATCAAACAATTCCTCGATATGAGGCAAAGGGTATTTATTCTTGATGGTCACCTGTTTAAGAGCACGATAGTCGACGCACATGCGCCAACTCCCATCCTTCTTCTTAGTGAATAGGACGGGGGCTCCCCAAGGTGACACACTACGACGAATCAACCCCTTGGACAACAACTCCTTCAATTGCTTCTTCAATTCTTCCTAGAAAGGCTGTGTGCCAGGAACAAGATCAATCCTAAACTACACATTCCTTTCGGGTGGCTGTAACAGCCCAAAGTTCTGTTACCAAAATAAAATAAATAAAGTTAGTATTTTATTGGATTTTCTGAAATTTGAAAGAGTTCAATTGCTTTATTTGAATTTCTGAAGTTTTAAAAGTCAAAATTTAAGTTTTATTAAAGTTTTTGAAGTTTAATTTGAGTTAAAGTTGAAAAAATAAAAATTAATTACTTTCTAGAATTTTACGAGATTTTAAAAGCTTTTCCTAATTATTTCAAAGCTAAAATAATTTATTTACAAAACAAAAAGCCAACTTTGAGTTGGAATTATTTTTATTAAGTTCAAAATAATTCTAGGAATTTTTATGAATTTTTCTAGAATTTTTGGACTCTATTTGCTATGTTCTAAAAATAATGGATTTATGCCGTAAAATCTGAATTAATTTCGAAAATTAATAAAAAAAAAATTGAACTTCCCATCGGGTCACCCCTCCATGCGCTGCTATGAGGAGAGCACGCTTAACCCAATGCCTCTTCGATACACTACCATGCCTTCCTATTTTCTTTCTTAACTAATACACCTCCTTTAATTCTTTAATTCTTCCTTTTCTCTCTCCTTCTTCCCCAAACACGTTTTGCTTTCTCCTTCCCGAGAGCAACAAATAATTGGCCGACGCCCACACCTCCGGCCACCACTGCCGTCGACCTCGCCGCCGGCCATCACCACCACCACGCCGCCCTTCCTCTCTCCTTTCCCGGCCGCGCCCTTGCTGCCCACTGCTGCAACGGAGCTTCATGCCGCCATTAATGGCTGCCACCACCTCTCTCCTCTTTTCTCTTCACTCAAGCCATCAAAATTGATTCCGTCGGAGGCGAAACGTCCGCATTATCGTCACGCACATCGCAGCACCTTCAATTGGGCATTTCATCCACTACACGCAGTTAATTTAATCGTTTCATCTTCGTTCTTTATTTGCACTCGGAGCGGCCGCCCCTCGATCTCCCTCTCCCGGCCTCCTCCGCCCCTATAAAAGGAAGCACCGGGTGCGCAATGCTTCACTCATTCATCCCTGAAAATCTTAGCTCCTTTCTCCCTTTCTCCTCTCCGCAATCGAAGATTTTTCGTCGCCGACCGAGCTCCCTTCCGCTGCCTCTAGCGCTCTCTACGGTGGAGCCCCGGCACCATCGACCACACCACTAGCTTCGCCTCGACGTGGTCTACGCCGTGCTCTCCTCGCCTTCGCCGGAGCATCGCCGGAGTACCGTCGCCACCGTGAGCCCACGCCGCGCCGACGTCGTCGTCCTCGCCTCCGACCATCCGTACGCGTTTCTCCCCAACCGAGGTGAGCACCGGCATCCACGTCCTCCCCTCTCTCCATTCCACCCCTCGCCGGCCGTCGGAACGCCGTCGTTCGCCGGCAATATCGCCATCTAAACCTTAGACCGAAGCTTTTTCTTTTGTGGATTACGTCGCCGTCGAGCTAGCACCGGCCATACCTTCTCCACCACTGGCATCGCGTTGTCGCACTCTTCGCGATGCTCTCTTTTCCTTGCCAATTCCGCCACCCGAGCATCGCTAGCACCTTGTGCAAGCCACGTCCATGCTTCTGTTCGGCCACGGCCATGCTGCTGTTTGGGTTTAGAAGATGATGAACAGTAGCTAGCCATGTGATTTATGCTTATACATGTCCATGTTATTCTTTCAAAAATTCTTGCTCTCACTTGCAAACTCCAAATCCATCAATTCTTTCACCTAAATTCATCTAAATTCATCTACTATTCCCAGAATTTATTTCGTAATTTTTAGATTTTATTTAATTTATGTTAATTATTTGGTCTATTTTGCGCGTTCGTTGCCGCCGCCGGCCAACCGTGCGCTTTCCACCCCAACCGAGGCGAGCGTTCCGTTCCCCACGGTTCCCTCTTCAAATCGCCACAAACCTCATCCGCTAACTCCTCTCCGTTTAGCCGCAATGCCGACGTTCGCCCGCCGTCCGCCGAAGGATTTCTCCGTCGGACTGCGTCGCCATCAAAGATCCTCTCGCCGAGCTGTCAACACCGTTGAGTTCGCCTCAATGCATTCAACATCGTACTCCCTCGCCTTAGCCCTAAAACTCCTTCTTTGTTCCCAGTTATCCGAAACCATAATTTCCGATGAACAGTACAATTTTCGGAATTTTATTATTTCATGTGACATTCAACCTTCCGGAATTTCGTTCTCCCTCATACGAACTCCGATTCCTTCGATTCAACTTTCTAAATTCATATAAAATCGATAACTTCCTAGTAGTATTTATTTTATAATTTTATTTTGTTTTTATTTGGATTTTATTTGATTGTTATTTGAATTCGAATCGTTTACGCCAGATAGATTTAAATTTACTTGGACGAATCGGATTTCAACGCCGTTTGAGAATAATCCATTAAGTAAGGCAAGTTACATTCTTGATCATATTTGCACCTATTATTTAAAATTATATAATTCTGTTTTAAATTATTACTGCATGCTTATTTACATTCAAGTAATTTAAATTCCTGTTTTAAGCTTTATAGTTATTCCCAATGCCTTTGTATGTCTAATTATTGTCAAGAGAGGTGGTATGGATAATTTTATCGAATGCAACATATTTTTGAAGTTAGAATTTGATGGGTTTGGATAATAAAAGGAGATTATACATGGATGTGTGAAGTTAGAGAAAGATTGTTAATAGATAACACATGTTGAATTACAGAAATAGGTGATTATTGGTATTGGATTATGGAAATAGATTGTTATTAATGATCGGATTGTGGTATTATTAGAGTTATATGATTGTTGGATATTAGATGTCAATCATAGACATAGATTATTATTGGATTATTGGATATTGGATTGAATGATGTTGGATTATTAGAAATACATGATTATTATGGTTGGATTATAGAAATAAATAATTATTGGATATCGGATTTTAGAGGTAGATTGTTGTTGATGTTGGATTAATAAAGAATGGATGATAGATGGATACTATAGTCAAATCTTGAATTATTGATGTTGGATTCTAGAAATAGATTGTCATTAGATATCGATTATCTAAAAATTGATTATAGGATTACATAGTCATTGGATTGATATTGAATTAGTAGAAATAATTTATTAAGGAATAATGGATTGATAGATACGGATTATAAAATTAGAGTATAGTTAAATATTTGGATCAATTGAAGTTGGATCATAGAAATAGACCTATATGGTGTAGATTGGACTAATGGATATTGGATTGCTAAAGATTGGATTATCACAATACTGATGGTTTACATACTGATCTCGTTCTTGACAAGTCTTGGACATTTAACCTCACCCTAGATAAAATCTAGTTGATACAATAGTATGAACTAGAACATTTTGAGAAAGAGTATGCTTAGCAATGCTTAGACCCAAAATGTTAGATTTGGGAAACTTTCACCAAAAATCAAATATTGTTTAAGAATCTATGGCATTGGTTTGTCATGGAAGTTTTGTAAATAAATGAATCTGAGAAAAATAAAATAAAATTATGGTTTGTACTTGGGCGAAATGGTTGTTTGGATGGTGCATGTTAATGCACGGATCGAGTCATTTCCATGATCGAGGCCCATGGGTTTTGTGGAAAGTCGCCCAAGTCGATTGAGGACCGGCCTCTGGCGTTCCTTTGCTATGCCTATAATGGGCTATGCCTCACCGTACAACCACATGTCCTCGAATGGGGCGTAGGACACAGCTAATTAATTTGTAAAGTTCCATCGCGGTTGATCCTGTTTATGCGTGGGCGGTCTTTCATGGCCATTTCTTTTGACAAAGTCTTTCATGACTATTGTTCCCACTGGCGCAAGAGGGGCTAGGAACTCTGATTTCTATTCCAAAGGGGCTAAACCTTAGCGAGGGAAATCATGGTGGTATGGCGCATTGTAAAGGCCTTGTCATGTGCTCTAGATCGCTACCTAAGGTAGTGGCGGTGGCATAGATATATGCCGAACAAACTAGAGAAGTCATGTCTTGTGGGTAAAGTGTACAACCTCTGCAGAGTGTAAAACTATTGAATAGCAGCGTCATGATCATGGACATGCTAGCAAAGCCACTCAAAGTTAGACTTGGATTTTGATTTCAAAAGACTTTATCAACTGATTTATTTAAATGGGAATTGGGCGGAAGCCATGTGATAGGAGGGTATCCTTCACCATTCATGTGTGAATGTTATCGACTATAAAATTGATTTAGAAAATGAATTTTAGTTATTGTGTAAACCGCTTTGGAACTTAGTACAAGTATTTAAAGAAATTGCTGATTTATGCAAATGTAACCAATAAGCCATCCTTTGTTACATCCATGTATGCATGTCATTCTGTTATTTGACGGTGTAACTTGCGAGCACGGTAGTTTTGCTCATACTTGCTTAATTGCAAACAAATTTCAGAGGAGAAGGCGCTGCATCATCGGTGTGGATCTCGACGACTAGGCCGCTTCCTCGATCGATTGCTGTGGCGATTAATCGGACTCTAATACATCTTCTTCGTCTTCATTTGTGTTTTTATTGTTGGCTTGTAAGCCCTGTTGTAATAAACTCTGTTGATTATTAATAAAGTTATGCGATTTATGGATGTTACCATATTTGTTTAACTGTGTGAACTAGCTACTGATCATGGGACTAGTTCAGAAGTGCACAGAGGATTTGGGACGTTAATCCCGGGTCTTACAGTGGCATACCCGAAAGCTCTTCGGAAACTACATTGGGTTACTCACACACCCTTGGGATAACCCCAAGGCATAGCATTTGTCGATGATGTAGGTGTCGGCTCCCATTTGATAATACTAAAATGGTTCTAACGATAAACCCGCTCCATGTGGCTCGACCGACCACAATGCCGACACTCTCCCGTTCAAGAACATTTAGTAGCACGGTGCCCACCACCGCACTTGTAACACATCATGCCCTGCCCTAAAACAGGACAACAGGCTGGGGTCACTGACGATGAACGAGGCGTTGTAAAAGACGACCTAGAAGATTTGGACTTAGACAACTGCGAGGAACACTGGCCCCACCTAGACTCCTTGGGAGTAGGTCACTGAATTGACCCGCCCTCCACGCTAAAACTCCTCTTCTGGTCACTACCAGAAGCGCTTGGACCACCAGAGGGTTGCAGTCTTTAGTGAATTGCATTTACATCTCCATCCCTCTGGCTTGATCTACCACTTACCTAAAGTCACGTGGCGTAGTGGTTTCCATAACATAATGAAACTCAGAGTTGAGCTCTCGGTGAAACCTTTTAGCCCTCTCCAGATCATTGCTCACGTCCGATGGTACGAAACGGATTAGATCATTAAATCCCTGCTTCGTACTCAGCTACGGTCATCCTCCCATGCACGTAGGTCGATAAGGTGACCTCCATACTCTTCATAAATGATTACGGGCAAGATTACTTAAATCGCTTTCGACGAAGATCTCCCAGATAGCGGAACCCTGGGTAGGGGCCCTAACTGAAAGGACTTCCCCCTCCAACCTGATGTCCACCTGACCCTATATCTGGAATGCCACATAGCGAGCTCTCAGCTGTGAGCTCATCTCTAGGGCTTCAAACTGCCTTCCCATATAACGCAACCAATCCGCAGCTTGGACTGGTGTACCCGCCCCATCGAAGGTGTCTAGACGTAAAGCCAACCACTCACGAAGGCCTATCCTTGCCTCTAGCATGGTTGGAACAACAGTAGGTACCGCAACGGGTACAACCGCAGTAGCGGCTACCAGTGCTTATTAGCAAAGCGCACAGACCTCTTCTATAAATTCTCGTAGCAAGGTCAAGACCTTGCACGATTCCTACTCTGATCGCTCGTGAAACAACCTCTACATCAGGTGTTTCGTGCTGAACCTCAAGCGGTGGCTCCACTTGAGCACAGCCACGGCCACAGCCGCAACCTCTACCTCTACCCCTCAGCATCACTGATAACCAAGCATTCACACAATCAATTCACAAATTGCTACCTCATAACATTGCATGCCAACAACATAACTAGCTAAAACATATATACAACGTTGAACCCGAAATCCATCCTACTGTGCACCAGAGTGTGTCAAGTTTAATTTAATTATTTGGCCTAGGTCAAGTTTTAGTAATTAATCAACCTAGGTCTAAAATCTTTCACCACGGACCTAACGCCCGCTCTGATACCAACTGTAACACCCCGACCCGCCACCTGGGTCGGGAATGCTACCACCATACATAACATAATACAAATTCTACGCAGCTAAGTTAACAATTAAACATATTACAACAAAAGATGGGTTATCTGAGGAGAAAGTGTTGCATTAGAAACTACATGTGACGTGGATGATCTATTCTCCCTTCCCGAAGCATGCCACTTGCAACGATCACCTAAAAAAAACATTAACAAGCAAGGGTGAGTCCGAAGACTCAGCAAGCACATAATAAAGACGACAATCACTGCCACACCAACATAACCACATTCATTTCATTATTTCCATCATAACTTCTCTTTAGTGCAATGCACCACCATTTTACATGCTCATTTGCTCATTGCATTGCCCATGTATGCGAATGCACCATCATGCTCATGCTCATATGCATCTCATCACCGGTGATCTGGTCAGCATGAGTGTTCACCCGTCGATGAAACACTCTTCCCCCATCTTCGTTAGGATGGGGTCCTTACATTGTCGGACTTATCCAGTCCCTACAGATGTAAGACTTTATCTAGAGCACACCGGACTAGTCATGTAACTTTCTCACCGACCTCACCGGATTAGTTACATGACTTTCTCACCGACCTGGCTCATGCATTCTGCCATGATGCAAATGCACATATCCATTGTCATTGACATAAATCATCATGGTCATCATTGACAAGGTAGTTTTTTTTTTGCTCACATTGTCCCATCTTCATTGCCCTCAACACGAAACCACTATCATGTAAGCATCAACATTTAACATTGAAACCATTATCATACAACATCATGTAAACATTTCCAAGAAAGCACCACCGTACAAACATTATCACATAAGCATCACATAAACGTTACCGTGTAAGCATCATTACCTAAACGTTACCGTGTATCATTACCTAAACATTACCACGTAAGCATCATCATATACACATTACCATATCACGCAATCACCACATATTTCGCAGCACTAACATGCTATCGCTCTACAATGCACTTGCCTGTTAACCAAGCGGAGCGGAGCAACGCGCGGATGACGCCGTTCCCGAACCTCCACCTGAACAGGCATTCAACCAGACTCAAAACATTTCGCAATACATGCACACACACACGAGCGGCATTAGTCCTACGCGCAAAGGCGACACGATTAAACCCCTCTCACCAAGCATTATACCACTAATCCTGGCGCCAACAATATTAACATGATTAGGGTTTGCTTCTACTAACCTTGCAAATAAAATTTTATGCGCGCGCCCAAATTCTTTCCTTCCCTTTCCTTTCTTTCCTCCTTTCTCTTCTTTCTTTTTCTCCTCCCCTTTTCTTCCTTTGGGCCGAAGCCACCCGAGCCCCATCCTCATTTCCACCTTCCTCTCCTACTCATACTCCCTCTCTCTCTCATGGCTGTCCCGGCCTCCCACCTTCCGCCAAACCCGCAGCTGCCAGCCTCACCTCATGGGAGCCGCCTCCCGTCTTGGCGCCACCACCCTCGGGTCCCTCGTCCCTCACGGCGCCGCCTCCTCCCCTACGGCGCCGCCTCTCTCAGCCCGTCGATGACCCGGCCCGTACCCCCTGCCCGTGGCGCCCTCGCTCCCCTCGCCCGCTCGATCGGCTGCGCCACCTCTGCTCCTCTATGGCGCCTCTTCCCCACGGCGTCACCTCGCCAGCCCCTCTCCTCTTGGTGCCGGCCCACTGCTCGGCGCCATCGTCAGCGTCGCCTCGGCCTGGCCGTCGGCTCCCGCCGACCACCTCGTTGAGCCGCTCAAGCCCCTCTTGCGCCGGTGCCGCCTGAGAGCTCCCCGTGCGCCCGGCTCGGCCTCCGGCCACCGTGCGCCTCCCTCGCGCTTCGCCGCCGCCCAAGCTCCACCCCAGGTAGTCTACTCTTACCCCTCCTTCTCTGTGATGCCTAGCTCTTGGGGTGGGCACTGGGGTGCCTTAGGTTGGGGAAGAAATGGAATGGAGGGGATGTTGTCCTGTGGGCTTGGTCTTATCTTTCCCCCCTCTCTCTACCTCTCTCTCTCTCTCTACCTCCCTCTCTATCTCTGCCTCTCTCTATCTCTCTCTCTCTCTCTCTATCTCTCTCTCTCTCTCTCTATCTCCTACTGTGGGAGGTAAATTGGTAAACATTATTCTTACTGATCACTGTTACTCATTTTGTAATTTTTACTGGTATTACACCCATATCATCATCCATTCCCACATCGCAGAGCAAAGGGTAGAGAGAATAGATAGAGGGGAGTACTATTGTACCCCAGTAAGCCGTGATAATCCACCTCCAACACCTCACCCTGCATGCATAACTAGCATCACAAATCAAAATGAATAAATCAAGATTACACGTACAAACCAATATAACCAACAAGGGGAGGGGGAACGAAGCCATGAGGAGGGACCAAGCCCAGGCACAAGGCGGAGGCCTTCCAGTAGCCGGAGCCGGTGGTGTGGTTGGGGCGGACGCTGTTGGGATACTTGCGGTCTCAGGGCTGAAGAAGTACCACTCACCCTCCCCATGAAAGACAAGGCTGGGGTGGCCTCCCGCCATTGGGATATTTAAGGAGAACGCCAAAATATTTTGCCTCCCATTCAAAAATTTTCGAACTTCCGCGCTGCGAATCACAGACTGTTCGTATTAAGAACCGTCTGTGATGAGAAATTGTCTGTGATAAGTATCTCATCACAGACGTTTGTATTAAAAACCGTCTGTGACTTCGATTTTACCATGGCTTAAAAATTTTCACTCTCCAATTTTCACTCTTTGATTTTACCATGGCTTAAAATAGAACTGTTTGTGATTTTACCATGGGTTGTTTATATGTTCAAATACAACAAAGTTTACCAATGGGCTGCCAGTATTTCTTTTGCCGCACCCAGTTTACCATTGTGTACTTGATTTATCTTAGTGAAGCAGTTTACAACGGAAAAGTGAGGTACTGATGCATGAAGTATTTCAAATAAATTAAGGATGCATACAACTTCGCTACATTATGCCTCTATAGGTTTATCATTTGTTTCTTAAGTGTTACTAACACAACTCAATTTCTTCCCTGTATGCATATTGCTTGCTCTGCTCTTTAATATTTGCTTTGAGAATCAGTTGTGCACTACTTACTATATATGTCCCTTCTGTGTGATTGGCTACTTTCTTCTGAGCTGGATGGAGCCAAACGTGAATACATTTGCTGTTCTTCAACACGTTTCTTCAATATCTACAGCAACACACGGGGAATCCGACTAGTTTTATATACGACGACGTCTAGTTTGGATGGGAGGCAGCGTATGATAGGGATGTCAATCGGATCCGAATTATCCGTTTTATTCGGCATCTATATCTAAACTATTCCATCCATATTTGATATGTAGAGACTCAAAGAATATCTTAGATCTTGATTATCCGTTTATTTTGATTTGTATCCGGTCTACAACTACCGTGTTGCTAAGTAGAAGGTCGTGCGAACGGAATTGCACGGCATTTACATTGACTACGTTCAAGTCAAGCTTGCACCCCTTTTCTTCTCTACCCCGCACACGGCACAACAGTTGTTCAGTTCTTCTCTTCTCAAGTCCCAAGCAGCAGTGCTCTTTCTTCTCTACCCAATCCAAACACACAAGCTCGTTCCCGTCTCCTAAAAAATCCAACACTCCCTCCTTCTCTACTCGGATCTGGCCAAGCCAGATCCCGGTGGCAGCCTGTGCTGCGGCCAGACAGCATCCCGAAGGCAAGGGCTACAGTCCGCTCCTTGTTGCTGAGCACGACGGGGGCTGCAGGGCTGGTGGGTAATGGTGGTGGCGGCGACGGTGGTCGGTGGAGGATTGTGGCAGCGGTATTGCAATTAGCTGATTAGGTTTTGGGATGAGGACAGGTAAGCTTTTTTTTTCTGCTATCATGTAGATTTGGGGAATAATTGTATCTCTCGAAACACCCACATCCTTTATTTATACCTTATTATTGATAGTGCTAAAATTACAATTCGACCCTAATATGGACTCTGATTGGATTTTGATACTAACTCTCCAACAGATTGTTCCATTTTTTAGGAGGCAATCAGATCGTGAGTTCATGACGCTTCACCTAATGAAAATGATGCTACTGAACAAGCCAGTCAACTACTGGTGATGAGATCCACTACCCTGAGCAAGCGCCAACTGCCGTCGCCGAGATAGAGCTATGGAGGTCGTGGCGGCCGGGGCGATGAAAGCCCTCCTCCCAAAGCTCTGTGAGCTGCTCGAGGACGAATACAACCTGAGGAAGTGTGTGAGGAAAGGCGTCAGGTCTCTCGAGATAGAACTGACGATGATGCACGTCGCCCTCAGCAAGGTGGCCGAGTGCCCCGGACCCGCTCGGCGAAAGGTGTCGGGACTGGCGACCAAAGTGAGGGAGTTGTCGTACGACATGGAGGACGCCGTCGACGCCTTCATGGTGGGCCGTGAACATGGCGAGCCCACCGCCAATCTGAAGAGCAGAGTCAAGAGGTTAGCTAAAAATACCACCAAACTGTTCAGCAAAGGCAAGGCTCTCCATCGTGTCGCCGACGCCATCAAAGAAGCCCAGGACCTCGCCGAGCAGTTGGCTACACTGCGCCAAAGGTACGGGCTCGAGCTTCAAGACAGTAGTAGCTCTGGCACTACCATTGACCCTCGCCTGACGGCTCTGTACAGCGAGGTGACAGAGCTCGTTGGCATTGACCACACAAGGGATGAGCTGATCAAGATGTTGACACAGGGAGATCATGATGCGTCCAAGCAGCAACTGAAGATAATCTCCATCGTTGGCTTTGGAGGATTGGGCAAGACAACTATTGCCAAAGCAGTGTATGAGAACATTAAAGTGCAATTTGATTGTGGGGCTTTTGTTTCGGTGTCTCAGAATCTCGACATAACAAAGATTTTCAAGAAGATGCTCCATCAGCTTGACAAGGTCAAGTATGCAGACATCAATGAAGTAACAAGGGATGAAACACAACTCATCGACGAACTGAGAGAATTTCTTTGGAACAATTGGTACGCGTCACCTAATGCTGATCATTCCTTTTTTCTTGTCATGAGAGCACCAAGTGATCGAGTTTGTGCATCCATGCGTGCATCGTTTTAGCACTGTTGGTATTCGATTATAAATTTACAGTGTTGATACAAATTCCTAGAGTTTGCTCGAGTCCGTTTGCGCGTAGATACACCTTAATCTAGTAATGCATCCTTATTAAAAAGTGTTGGACTCCACGCCGTCTAGGTGTCGGCAATCACCAAGAGTAATAAGTCAAGCCTCTTACTTTCTCACCAAATGCAACACATGCACAATTGGATGCTCAATCCAATTCTAGTTGCAACCCATGCAACTATGCTCACAAGGTGCAACACATGCATAATTGAGAGGAGAAGCTCACATTAGCTAAGAGAGTGAAATGGACTGCCAAGAGTTTCCTTTCAACCGACCATGGTGGGTATTTATAGCCCACATACCAAAACTAGCCGTTAAAGGAGAATCTGCAGAAAAACAGGGAAACACAGTCTGACCGCCAACCAATGGCCGGTCAAATTGCCCTAGCTCCAGCGGCTATAAAAACAAGTCGTTGGAAGATCAACCGGACTAACCTCCCTCATAGGGGCCAGTCAAACCAGACCAAGGCAGGTCAGACGGCCAGGGAGGCGGTCAAACCGTTTCACAGAGGAAACAACCAAAGGGAAAAACACCCATCTCTGGAAAAAGCAAACCGGGGTGACTGACCGTGGGACCGGTCAGTCCGGCCAACACATGGCGGTCAGATCGGTTGCCCACCGGTCAGACCGATCAAACATGGCAGTCAGACCGCCAAGACCAACGGACCGGCACAAAGCCCGGTCTCACCCAATAGGGGTAGGTCAGACCTCCCTTAGGCTGCAGTCAGCCCTAACCTAACCAAGGATTTTGCGAAGGGGGAGGCGGAGCCTCGCGCTGTCCCCCGTACTTTTTTAGATAGGGCTCTAGGGAGCCCCAACCAAGGATTTTGCGAAGGGGGAAGCGGAGCCTCGCGTCGTCCCCCATGCTTTTTAGATAGGGCTCCAAGGGAGCCGTCCCCCATACTTCTTAGATCAGGCTCCGGGGGAGCCCTAATCTAGGATTTTGCGAAGGGGGAAGCAGACCCTCGCGCCGTCCCCCATACTTTTTAGATAGAGCTCCAGGGGAGCCCTAACCTCTTTTGCGAGAGGGAGGGCGAAGATGACGCCGTCCCCCCTGGCGCGCTGTGGTCTTGGGTCTAGGAGTCGTGCTGGGGTTTGCATTGTGTGGTGTCTTCGTCTTCACTGTCCCTCGAGGGGGGCATTTGTGTGGACCGGGGCCGAAGGCCACGTGTGATGCAATTTATACACCCATGCCTGCGGAGGGCATCGGTGTGCACTGGGGCCGAAGGCCATGCGCGGTGTCCTAGTTTATACACTCATGCCTGCGGATGGTATCGGTGTGCACCGGGGCTGAAGGCCGTGCGCGGTGTCCTAGTTTATGCACTCATGCTTGCGGAGGGCATCGGTGTGCACCGGGGCCGAATGCCGTGCGCGGTGTCTTAGTTTATACACTCATGCCTGCGGAGGGTATTGGTGTGCAACGGGGCCGAAGGCTATGCGCGGTGTCAGTTTATACACTCGTGCCTGCGGAGGGCATCGGTGTGCACCGGAGCCGAAGGCCATGCGCGGTGTCTTAGTTTATACACTCATACCTGTGGAGGGCATCGGTGTGCACCGGGGCCGAAGGCCATGCGCGGTGTCAGTTTATACATTCGTGCTTGCGGAGGGCATCGGTGTGCACCGGGGCCGAAGGTCGTGCGCGGTGTCTTAGTTTATACACTCATGCCTACGGAGGGCATCGGTGTCCACCGAGGCCGAAGGCCATGCGCGGTGTCTTAGTTTATACACTCATGCCTGCGGAGGGCATCGGTGTGCACCAGGGCCGAAGGCCATGCGTGGTGTCAGTTTATACACTTGTGCCTGCGGAGGGCATCGGTGTTCACTGGGGCCGAATGCCATGCGCGGTGTCTTAGTTTATACACTCGTGCTCGCGGAGGGCATCGGTGTGCACTGGGGCCGAAGGCTGTGCACGGTGTCGTAGTTGTCAGTCTTGTGGGCTTATGCCACCTTTGTGGGCTTGTTGCTGCTTGTTCATTAAACGTGGGGAAAATGCCACAGGGTACATGTTTTAGTACATGCCCTCGCCGTAGGAAGTCGACGGGGCGATTTCCCGGATGCAACCAGTTTTTACAGGGGTACTAAGGATAGAACTTTCGTAGGCTCTTCACGTTCCATGTGTGGCCCAATTGCTGTCCCTCCGGTGTTGCGATGTAGAAGGAACCGGCCCGAGTGCTACGGGTGATGATGTATGGCCCCTCCTACTTGGTCTCTAGCTTGCCCACGATCGTGGGATTTGCAACTCGCTTGAGAACCATGTCGCCCAGTGCTAGGGGGGCGAAACTTGACTCTTCAGTTGTATGTTCGGGCAACGCCTTCACTGTACTTGGACATGGTTGCTATGACCTGCACGTGGTGTTCCTCGAGGAGGTCGAGGGAGGTCTCTCGCTCTGACGGGCATGCTTCGGATGTTGCTCAAAGAGACTTTGCCGTGAATTCTCCCAGGGTTATGGCTTCGTCGCCGAAGAGGAGCTTGAATGGAGAGAAGCCTATAGCTCTTGTTGGCGATGTGCGGAGTGCCCATAGGGCTTTGTGGAGCTCCTCAGGCCAGAGTCCCTTTGGCAGTCCCACCAGGCGCTTCTTCAAACCTTCTAGCACGTTGCCGTTGGCTCGCTCAACTGCCCTGTCGGACTCGGGGTGTCCCACGGATGCGAAGCATACCATGATGCCCAAGTTTTGGCAAAATGTTCGAAACGCCGCCGAGTCAAACTGGGTGCTGTTGTCTGTGACGATGTCGTGCGGTACCCCATATTGGCAAATTACGCATTTCCACACAAACCGCTATGCTGCTAAGGCCGTGATTTTGGCGACTGGTTCGGCTTCGACCCATCTAGTGAAATATTCGATGGCGACGAACGCGAAGCGGAGGCTGCCCTTGGCCATTGGGTAAGGTCCAATGACATCGAGCCTCCATTGCGCGAAGGGCCAGACAGGAGGCAGGGGATGCAGCGGGAGGAAGGGTGCCCTTGTTTGTCGGCTGGCCCACTGGCACACCTGGTAGCGCTGCACGAGGTCATGCGTGTCTCGGAGTGCGGTGGGCCAGTAGAAACCTTGGTGGATGGCTTTCCCCATGAGGCCCGGGGTGCTTGGTGCACGCCGCAGAGGCCCTCGTGGATGTCCTTCAGGAGGGATTGGCCCTCCTCTCGGGACAAGCACCATAGGGAGGGGGTGCAGACGCCCCCCATGTAGAGTTCCCCACCAATTATGTGGTAGTTTCTGGCCCTATGCCGGAGGCACCTTGCTTCGGTGGAATCTTCTGGGTTGTGGCCTACGAGATATTTGATGATGATGTCTCGCCAGTCCGCTTCGGAAATAAAGAGCACGGTGTGTGCAGCTCCTTGTGCTTCGGGCACAGCCCCTTGTGCTGCCGAAGGTGCAGTCAATATCTCGTAGAAGACGTCTGGTGGGGGGCATTGGCCTGAACTGGCCACTTTGACTAGCTTGTCTGCAGCTTCGTTGTTGCCCCGAGGTATTGTTTGGATGGTGATGCCGTGGAAGTGCTCGGATGCTGTCTGCACCGCGGCCAGGTAATTGGCCATTTCAGGGTCTCTTGCCGTGAATGATCTGTCGAAGTCGCCCACCACAAGGCGAGAGTCGCTTTTGATGACAATCCTCTTTGCTCCTAGTACTCTTGCTTTGTGGAGACCTAATAACAGTGTCTCGTACTCCGAGGCATTATTTGTTGTTGGGAAGTCGAGGCAGGTAGTGTGGGACACGCAGTGTCCGTCTGGGGCGACCAAGATGGCTGCTGCGCCGGCTCCAGCTGTGCACCAAGATTCGTCAGTGTACATCGTCCATGGTGCTTCGACTTTGGCTAGTTGTAGGCCTTCAGTGTGCGGGGTCCACTCAGCTACGAAGTCTGCTAGGGCTTGTGATTTGATGGTTGTTCGCGCAATGAATGTGATGTCGAAGGGCGCCAGCTCGGCCGCCCATTTCCCTATTCGGCCCGAAGCATCTTTGTTCCGGAGCACCAATGCTAGCGGGTAGACGTCGGGACCACGATGACGTGCGCTAAGAAGTAGTGCCGAAGCTTGCGCGAGGCCATGAACAGGGCATACGCCAGCTTTTCGAGCTCTGTGTATCTGATTTTGGCCCCCTTGTAGGGCTTCGGAGACATAGTATACTGGGCGCTGGCCATTGCTTTCTTCGATGAGGACTACGCTCACCGCCGAGGAAGAGGCGGCGAGGTACAGTAGGAGGTCTGCTTCTTGCTTTGGGCTAGTGAGGCTTGGTAGTTGGGTGAGATATTGCTTGAGGTCTTGGAATGCCTTCTGGCAGTCGTCCGTCCATCAGAACGGTTCCGTCCCTCGGAGCGTCTTGAAGAAGGGCAGGGCCTTTTCCGCCGAACGGTATAAAAATCCGATGAGGGGCGCAAGGTGTCCAGTCAGCTTTTGCACCTCGTGGGCATTGTGAGGTGGTTTTATTTCCTAGATGGCCCTAATCTTTTCGGGGTTGGCCTCGATACCCCTCTCGGATACGAGGAACCCTAAGAGTTTGCCCGCCTTGACTCTGAGTGCGCACTTCTCGGGATTGAGCTTGACTCCCTCCGCCCGCAGGCTTGCGAAGGTTTTTAGCAGGTCATTCGTGTGGGTGCCTGCGAACCTGCTCTTCACCACTATATCGTCCACGTATGCTTCTACGTTGCGGCCGAGTTGGCCTGCTAGGACCTTCGCGATGAGGCGGGTGAAGGTCACACCTGCATTCTTGAGGCCGAAGGGCATGCGCGTGTAGCAATATGTGCCTATGGGGGTGATGAATGCGGTCTTCGGTTCGTCTTTTTTGGCCATGAGTATTTGGTGGTACCCGGAGTAAGCATCTAGGAAGCTCATCAGTTTACATCCCGAAGTGGCGTCCACTAGCTGATCAATGCGGGGTTGTGGGAAATCGTCCTTGGGGCATGTCTTGTTGAGGTCGGTGAAGTCGATGCATATGCACCATTTGCCTGTTTCTTTTTGCACGAGGACGGGGTTGGCCAGCCACTCCGTATGTTTAATCTCACGAATGACCCCTGCCTTCAACAGCTTGGCAATTTCTTTCTTCGCCACTTGCAATCGGTCTAACCGACATGCGCCGTAATTTCTGCTTCTTGGGTGATACGTCGCTTCGGATGGACAGGCGGTGCTTGATTGTTCCCCGTGCCACCCCGAGGATGTCCTCTGGACCCTAGGCAAAGACGTCCGCATTGTTGCGGAGCACCGCGAGGATGGCGTCGTGTTCCTCCGGCAGGAGCTTCGCTCCGAGGGCCACTGTCCTCTCTAGAGAGTCGCAGCTTAGGTGGACTCTCCGAAGTTGTCCTTGTGGCTTTGGCTTCGGCGCCCATTTGGCTGATGGCGGGCTTGTTTGGTCCTTCTGGTCCGGCCCTACGGTATGGACGCGTTGGGCTGGCGAGATGGCTTCTAGCTCGATGTGCCTTCCGAGGTCGTGGTCCCCTCGCACCATGACTATGCCCTCCGGCGCGGGGATCCTCATACATAGGTAATTGTGGTGGGCTATGGCGCCGAAGGTGTTGAGCGTGGCCCGGCCGAGGATGGTGTTGTACTGGTAGGGCATTTGAACAGCGTCAAATATGACAATCTCGGTCCGCGATGCGAAGTCATCACTGAATGTAACGGCTAGGTCAATCTAACCTAGGGCCGTTACGGGTCTTCCCCCGAAGCCTATCAGGGGTATACCCGGAGGTGAAAGGCGATTCGGGGGGGGTCATCATCTTCTCGAAAGCGTCCGCAGACGGGAGGTCCGTCGAGCTCCCTTCGTTGACGAGGACGCGCCTGACCTCGAAGTCGGCTATGTTGGCAGAGATGACGAGAGGGTCTTGGTGTGGAAAATATACGCCCCGGGCATCCTTGGGGCCGAAAGAGATTGGCATCTTGGCGTAACGAGATGGGTTGGACACATGGTATGTCGCAAGGTGGTGAATCTGTCTGGCGTAGGCGCAGCGCTGTCTTTTTGAGGGCATGCCGAGTGAGGACCCTCCGGTGATCATATTTATGATTCTTTGTTGGCCCTCCCCGGGGCCTCCTTGTATGCGGGTCTCTATGGTGGTGCGGGCAGTTGGTCGCCGGCCCCCGCTCTGCCATCATGCTCGACCCGTTGTCGGCGGTTCATGTAGTCTCGCATAGCCGCAATGGTGCGACACTCAGTAGTCGTGTGCGACCCTTCGCCGTGGAGATCACAAAATGGCGAGGGGCTGCCCGTGTCGGCGCGACCGTCGGGCTGCCTGCCTCTATTTTGCCTACACCCTTGGCCTCGGCCATAGCCCCCACGCCTTCGCCCCTCGGGGGGGGTGGGCTACCGTCTACGTGGTAGACGTTTCGACCCTTTTGCCGGTAGTCGTTGGCCCGTGGCTTGGCGGGTGCCCCGGCCACGGCTACGGCGGGTGCCTTCTTCGCGAGTGGTGTGCTCGAGGGGGATGCGGAGGCGACGAGTGCTGCACCTCTCTGGGTACTATCTTCCTTGACTCAGGCGTATTCTTCCATCTTGTTGAAGAGCTCTGTCACTGTGTGAACAGGTTTGCGAGCTAGTTTCTCCGATAGGGGGCTCGTTCTGGAGCCCACACGTGGCTATGTTTATGATGGTGGTTTTGTTGACACCCTTTACTTAACATTTTACCTCCGCGAATTTCTTGAAGCAGCTACGGAGGGACTCGCTGGGGGCCTGTTTTATGGTGAACAGGTGCCCCGCGTCCTTCGGTTCCATGTAGTTTCCTTGGAAATTATTGCGAACAAGGTCTCATAGCTGCTCCTAGGCGTATATCGAGCGGGGGATGGCGAAGAACCATGTTAGTGCCATGCCCCTAAGGGTGAGGGTAACGCTTTTAGCCTTCGTGGTGTCGTCTCCTCCAGCCGCCTCGATAGCCGTCTCGTACACCCGAAGGAATTCCGAAGGGTCCGTGCATCCCTCGAAGGGCATGACCTCCAGCATCTTGAAGCCTTGTAGCTAGCGGGCCGTCTCCAGCCTGACGCTCAACGGGGAGTTACGGTCCCCTAGAGCGATGAAATTTGAGGTCGAAGGCGCCCCGCTTGGCGGTTGGGGCTGCTTTGAGCATGGCATGAGGGCGTCCCCGTGGGCGTTGGAGGTCCACCATTTCTCGATGAAGGTCCGCTAGTTCCTGCAAACTGACACTGACCACAGCACCGAAACACCTAGCTACTTAACTAAAGAGGACTCACCTACAACATGCAAATGAAATCAAAAGATAACCTCAGATGTTTCGAGATATGCCACAGCTAACTGTTAGGGCCCTTCAACTTGTCTGATCCACACAAGGTTTTCCCTACTGGTTGCAAAAAAAAATTCGGAGGCTAGCGATCTCGGAAAAAAAAAATTAGCCAATTTCGGATTTTAAATTTAAAAAAAATCAAATTCGAACAAAATTCAAGCAAATTCGATTTTTTTTTTTACAAAATTAATCTAAACTGAAAATTTCGAGGCCCGTTTGTAGTTCTACTGGCCCCCACTGGTAAACCCGGTTACCGGCGGTAACCGGCGAAATTTCACCGAAATTGTTTTCACTAGATCCACATAGAACCACCACAATCAAATTTGGAGGGAATGATTCCTTTAAGACATCCAAGCATCTATATAAGGCTTGTTCATCCAGATTTGCCAATTAATGCTCTCACAAATTGATATGTAGGTACTTCATCATTATCGATGACATATGGGATGAAAAATTGTGGGGATATATCAAGTGTGCTTTCTCAAAGAACAATCTCGGTAGTCGACTAATCACGACAACCCGCAAAGTCAATGTTTCTAAAGCATGTTGCTCTTCTAATGATGATATAATTTATGAAATAAAACCTCTTTCTGTTGATGACTCCAAAAGGCTCTTCTATAAAAGGATATTTTCACAAGAGAATGGATGCCCTCATGAATTGGAGGATGTATCCAAAGATATATTGAAGAAATGTGGTGGGGTACCATTAGCCATCATTACTATAGCTAGCCTTTTGGCTAATCAGGAGGTACAAAGAAAGGATCAATGGTATACTTTGTGCAACTCTATTGGCCATGGACTTACAGAAGGTGCTAACGTGGAGGACATGCAAAAGATATTATCCTTTAGCTATTACGATCTACCTTCTCATCTAAAGCCTTGCTTATTGTATCTAAGCATATTTCCAGAAGACTATGAGATTGGGAGTGATCGATTGATATGGAGGTGGATAGCTGAAGGTTTTGTCCAACATGAAAAAAGGGGGGATAGTGTATTTGAGCTAGGTGAGAGTTACTTCAACGAGCTCATAAATAGAAGCATGATCCAACCGGTAGACATCAATATATGCTAAGGCAAAGCAAAAGCATGTCGTGTACATGACATGGTGCTTGATCTCATTTCTTACTTGTCAAGTGAGCTAAACTTTGTTACTAAATTGGGTGGTATTGAGCAAAACACATCTTCGCAAAGAAAGGTTCGCAGGTTATCCCTCCAAAATAGCCTGGCAGAGCTCAACACCCCTCAGTTTACCACGAGCATGTCACAAGTGAGGTCATTCACTATCTTTAGTCCTGCTATTAATTTGATGCCATCCCTTTCATGCTTCCAAGTAATACGTGTATTGGATTTGGAAGGTTGTAATCTCGTGAAAAGTTGCCATCTTAATCTTAGGTATGTCAGGTTTTTATTTCACCTGAGGTACCTAGGACTAAGACTTACATATTTTGGACTAACTGGTCAATTTGTACCAAGAGATTGTGGGCTACCAACAGAAATAGGAAACTTACAGTTTTTGCAGACACTGGACTTAGAAGATTCTGGTATAGAAGAATTGCCACCGACCGTTGTTCGGCTAAGACGTTTGATGTGCCTACATGTTGACTACTATGCAAGACTGCCAGATGGGTTCGGGAACCTGACATCCCTAGAAGACTTGTCCGCGATCTCAACCAGCGATTATGCAGATATTGTGAAAGAGCTGAGCCAGCTGACCAAACTGAGAGTGCTCAGGATCGAGTGGGAAGAGATGGATGAGAGCATGGCCACAGCTTTCCTGGAGTGCCTAGGCAATCTGCACAAATTGCAGAGTCTAGAGATGTATGGTTCTTGTGGATGCCTTAATCTCATGCGGGAAGGCTGGGTGCCCCCTCCACACCTCCGTAGATTTCTGTTCTCGACGCTGCCGACGTGGATTAATTCATCGTTTCTGATCTCCTACTTGGATATATGGGTTGATGAAGTTCAGCGGGAGGACATTCAAATCCTTGGGACGCTGCCCGCTCTTCGTTCGCTCGCCCTGAGGGCGACCGGACACATACAAGAGCGCGCAGTGGAAAGGTTCGTGGTTAGCGCCAATGCATTCCAGTGTGCGAGAGAGTGCACATTCTTCCATTTTGTAACGGTTCCATCTATGTTTCCAAAAGGAGCTATGCCAAGGGTTTGGTTCCTTGCATTCAGTTTACGAGAACGGGATTTCGCCAGTGGTGATTTTGACTTGGGCTGCTTGCGCATGGGGAACCTCCCTTCGCTTGAGCGTGTTGACATTACACTTTGGTGTACAAAAGCCACGGTTGCGAAGGAGAAGGAAGTGGAGGCAGTGCTGAGGCACGCGGCGGACGTCCATCCCAACCATCCTACCATTTATATCGGAAGACGGGCACAATGAGGTACATTCGTCCACGCAAAGCGTGCATTCCCATTTCAATGGATAGTTTTTTAGGTAATCCCATTTCGATGGATCTGCATCACAGTGCTCCGATATTATCTGAGTTTTGACCTTCCGATCAAACCCCAATGCACCAGATCTATTTTTGGCTTTTCCCTCACGTACGTGTTTTTCCTCTTTCTTTCTCTCTCAATTTCAGTCGGAGCCAGAGGAAGAAGAATGCTCGACACTGATCGATGGACTTGACCTTGAATAAATCCTGCATGCAGGTAATAATTACATTCACTCTTTCATTTTTACCAGTGCTGCTGCTGCTTCGTTTCAATCACAAAGTATCAAGAATATTGCAATTTCAACTGTATGTGATTTGTTTCTGCTGCCTGTCAACTAGTATGACATATATAAACCGGATTAACAAACAATGTGAGATTAATGCTAGGTTGGAGGATCCATCGATACAGTCTGGTTGGTTATGAGTTGGTTCTCACTTCACATTGACCATTTCACACTCTAACGATCGTTGGTTCAACTATTGCTTGAGCCATGTATAGTTTAATGAACTGAATTGAACTGAACTATGTTTTTGGGATACTGTTAAACTAAGCCATATATGTCCTCTTACATGCCATTGCAGCTATAAGGCAGCGATTTCGTCAACATCGACCTAATCGTGCACGCCTCTCCCCTGTTCCCTCCAAGACAGTCACTGTATTTGCCATGCCATTTCGTCTCCATGCTCCGTCGAGATGAAGCTCGATGATGCTCTGTGCACACTTTGATGCTTCTTAATTAGCTCTATGCTCCTGTATATTTGTATTCTGTTCTTGCTTCCGGTCAGTTCAAGTACTCCATTTATAGGGTGTCCTTCTGCGAGCTAGATGGATGGAAGTTTCAGTTTACTGCTTGAACGCTAGCTGACTAGTTTGGTTGATTTCTTCATTGCGCTGTAATCAGTGTTAGTTAAATTTCGGAGTACTATGTTCTGTTAATGGGTTGTTTGCTTCATGTTCGTATCATCTTTATATGCTTCAATGGCAGCTGCGTTGAATAATTTAATGTATATACATCTAGGCTTAGGTTGTCCCACATTC
The DNA here is from genome assembly GCA_036346405.1 of Phyllostachys edulis. Classification (NCBI taxonomy): domain Eukaryota; kingdom Viridiplantae; phylum Streptophyta; class Magnoliopsida; order Poales; family Poaceae; genus Phyllostachys; species Phyllostachys edulis. Next base: position 50,929,202 of record CM070563.1, read on the forward strand.
AGAAGATATGTCCATATACAGGAGAATGCTATGCATTTTTTTTCTTTTTTTGAAACGAAAAAAAAAATTACTTTACCCGACGGTGTGTAACACTTCATCAGATGGTGTAAAATTGTGAAGTGATATCAAAAGATATTATCCAAAACCAATGGCGTGCTGTAGATTGCCCGAGGATTCAAGTTAGCTTCATTACAGAGCTAAGATCGAATGGTTAGGAGGAAAATTTTTGTCTACAAAAGATTGCCACGAGGATCCAATTGGACACGAATTTATCCATATATACTCAGTGGCCGAATGATAGAATCAGCAGGGACGATGGTGAGGATCCGCCCAGAAGCAATTAGACGGGTACATCTTTGGGATGACATTCACATAGTAAACTGCGGAAGCTTAATTGGACAAACTAAAACTTGCTACGGACTACGGTTACCTGCAGCGCGAGGACTGCAGCTGTTGCTAACCTGAACGGGTAAACCTCATGTCGTGAAGTATACATATGTCTGCGCTTTAGTCGCTTTGTAGCGTTCCTATCTTTTCTGTTTCTCTTCTTTTTTTTCTCTGTCTATGAAGTATAGACTTGTTAAATGGAGTTTAGTCTGTTCACCCAAAACTTGCTTGGGAAATAGTTATTTAAGTTGCTTAATGAAGAAGGTGTTTAGCAATCGTTGCTAACAAGAAAATATTTGGGTGACAAGAGCCTTTCGCAAGTGGTTAATAAACCTGGGACATCCCAATTTTGGTCGGGACTTATGAGAATTAAATATCATTTTCTTCGCTTTGGGTCATTCCAGGTTCAAAATAGAATGCAAACTAGGTTTTGGGAAGATGTTTGGTTAGGAGATTCTCCTTTGAAAGAACAATATTCACTTCTTTATAATGTGGTTAGGAGAAAAGATGATACAGTGGCAAATATTCTGAGATCGACTCCTTTAAATATGTCTTTTCGAAGACCTATTATTGGGACTAAGTTACATGGTTGGAATGAATTAATTTTGAGAATTTCTAATCTTCATTGAAGTTCTCAAAAGGATGTCCTCAGGTGGAATTTAAATAAATTTGGTCTATTTACAGTTAAATCTTTCTATGGGGCAATTATTAGCAATTTTCAAGCCCCCATCAAGAATTTCTTTGGCTAATTAAAATTCCCTTAAAAGTGAAAATTTTCCTTTGGTATCTCAAAAGAGGGGTAATATTAACTAAAGATAACCTGTTTAAAAGAAATTAGAGGGAAAGCAAACAGTGTAGTTTCTGTATTAAAGAGGAAACAATTCAGCATCTTTTTATTGACTGCTCCTTTGCGCGTCTTGCATGGTGGGTTATTCAATGTGCATTTAATTTAACTCCTCCTGTGAGCATAGGACACATGTTTGGGAATTGGTTAGACGGTATTCCAATAAATTTAAAGTCACAACTCCTGGTGAGAGCTAGTGCCTTGTGTTGGTCTATCTGGTTAAAAGATTATCACTAATTTCTTACAGGTTATCTTATTGTGTGGGTTCTGACTGAGTGCTTAGGCAAATTTACAGAAATCGGCTCAGAAGGAGTATATGTTGGATGGAAGCCTAAGGTTGGAGTTTGTGACGAAGCAAATCCTCAATTCGCATGGGTGGCGGCTTAGTCACAGGATTTTCAATGATTGAATTTAATTTCCTTTCATCTATTGGTTGTAAGGCTTCAAGCTGTTGGTTGTACGGCTTCAAGCCACTTTTAACCGTTTTGGGTATTTTGTTACTCTTATCTCTCTAATAAATTGGGCTGTGTGTATCTTTGATTCAGAGACCGGGAGAGATTTTTCTCTTTCATTATCTAAAAAAAATAATGGTGTTTTTACTACCTTGATGAAACCTGAATAAGACAAGGTTGCAATGGCAGCGAAGATCCTTTATTCGATCCGAATAATTATGAGCAAAATGTACTTCAGTAACTAGTGGTCTAGTGGCAAGATTAGGTAAAAAAGTTGGAAGGAAGCAATTGGCCGGCCAGATAACTTATCAATTTAATGCACCCCCATCAAATTTTGCAGAGGAATTTGCAAAAATACACACCAGTCAGAACTCAGAACAAGACTCCAAGCTCAGGTCGCAAAGCTAAGTATCAACTGATTCAATTCGTCCCAAGGAACATGCACGACGTTAAAATTTCATACCGAAAACAGTAAACAATTTCAGAGTTTCTTGGCTATGTGAAACACCACAGAGGGGCCTTTTACTGATTACTCAACTCATTGCTATACAGAGCTGGGAAATTGAAGCAAGGAACGTCAAAATGTTGCCATAAAACATAAGCAATTTCCGAGTTAACTGCACAAAACAGTATGGAAGGCATTTTTCTAATTTCTCCACTAATTGTCATACAACAGAAAGAACAAAGCTGGAAAATTGAAGCAAGGAAACAATAATTAGCTCTCACAAAGCCTCACTGCTCTGCTCCGACACCTTTCTACTTTCACAACCTGAAACGGGACAGCACACAGCAGCTGATACACATCTAAAACGAAACAGCATACGGCAGCTGATACATGTGAAGGTCAGTCAAAAGAACTGCCCTGGTTCACCGTGCTTCTAGGTGTCGCGCCACAACTGAAGAGCCAGTCCTGGTTGCACCATCCGTGTCTTTCTTCTCAGCCTTGCAGCTCTTCCGGTCATAGCAAGGCACGTCTTTAGGAAGGGCATCCACCTGTTGCTGCCGCTTGACAACAGGACAGGTGGCTCCACAGAAACATTTGGTTTGTGTAGCAGTGCTGGTTGTTCCACACTGGGACGGCCAAGTGAGGCGGCAGTTGTCACTTTTTTCAACACATTTGCAGGGACCTGAGGAGTCTCTCTTTGGAACACCTTTGACGGCATCAGATGACCAGCTCTTGGCATCACATTCGCAGGCGCAGGTTCAAACCTTTGCAGCACCTTGGTGGGTGGAGCATCAACTCTTTGCATCACCGTTGGTGTTGGCTGAGGACTAACTCTTGGCACTATATTAACTCTTTGCATCACCATTGCAGGTTGTTGCTGATTGACTTATCTTGATTCACCCAGATGATTGCCATTCCTTAGAGCCATGTTCTGCTCTGGGGCAGCCAATTATTTCGCAACTGTCACTGTGTTGATGTGGGGCCAGAACTCAGTCTGCCACTTGGCCATGGACAGATCCAATCCCATTTGTTTGACTGGTTGTTGCTCAAGGACTCTCGGTTTCACTGACAAAAATGCAGTTGATTCCGGATCTCTTCTTTGATTTGTAGGTGCTAGCTTTACACGAAAAACACCTGCAAGAGTAAATAACATTAGCACCATGCATTGGCAAATTGTTGCTCTTTTAGCTTGCAGCAAGATTTTCAGAAAGAATACTAACCATTTCTTGTTTGACTTGGGCTAGGTGACACAGCGGCCCTCAGTCTCTTATTGTTGTCCAGTGAGCTCTCTGGGGTGCCATGCAAAGCCTGACTGCAGGAAGGGGCCTCGTGCTCTTCAGAAATACCACTCTTCTCCAACCGTTCCGCAGTATCCTTCAAAACTTTTCTTGTCTCTGGGCCAACAATGTCCTGGCCCTGATGCTTTCTCTTCTTATGGCCATGCTTAGGATGATGATCAGACATCTCATATTTCTCACCCTTCTGGGCAGCCTTCTTTTGTCTCTTTTTCTCTTCCTTCCTTTCCTTCTTTTGCATCATTTCCCTTTCTTTCTGGAGCTTCAGCCACCAGATTAACAGTCAGTTCCAATTAAGAACAGACGACAGGAATGCAAAGAGGCATGACATGATGTCATAACAGACAATGCATCAAGATTCATACTTAGAACACAAGTTCTACCGAATAATTAAAAGTCCATACTCCACAGTTAAGAAATTTGTCCAGTTTCACAATTATCCAACAAGGACGACATGACAAAGTTCACTAGAATAGTAATTTGGAAATGAACTCATCCCCTTAGTCACCATGAACAACACAATGTCAAAAACCATGTTCCTTAGTAGGCATCCCAACCCAATATCATACTCACAACAGAGAAAAATATCTTCATCCACAATCAGTGGCCACAGCAAAACAATACATCTAGAGGAAACCAAAGGCAGCATCAAAACGACATAGCTCAGGCGCACAATTATGTGTGTAGATGGCTCTACAGTTCCAAATTAGTAGCTGCTTGCTTCTTTCACCCACCATAAATATCTGCAACTGTGGACTAGGATTAAGTCGAAGCAAAGGAATTTTTGATCAAGCACCAACTTTCCTCTCCAATTTCCAACCATGAGGTTCTCTCAATTACCCTGTCTCAAACCATCTTATGCAGAGTATTAGGTTCCCTAACCCTAGTTCTTAAGGACTCAATTAATTCCCAACATCCCAATTCGACCAACGGCCAAGAATCCAAGAATGAGGACAACCAACCAATCAACCATAGTTCTCAAGATTTTGGTTTATAATTGTTAATCCCAATTCCGGGACAGACGGAATCAGGTGACGACAGGGCACAGCAGCAGAAACAAGGAGATCGAATCAACTTGCTCGACGGGACAAGCGAGGGAACGAACCTTATCGGCCGCCGGCTACACTGCCATCGCCTCCGCGACAGGGTCTCGTGCCCTGGGCATGTACGGGAAGCACCTCGCCATGGCTGCCGCTGCCGCCTCTTAGGTCTCGGGTCTCTTTGTCTCCGACATGTAGGCAGTGGGACAGGTTTGTTGGAGAGAGGAAGCGGGAGTTCTCGTGTGGATCACGTCGATGCGTAGGAACACGGCCCACCTGTCAGAGACAACTGGGCACCGCACTAAGCGGGCCCCAGATACCAGCGGCTACCAATGTAGTAGATGAAACTGACAGCAGAGTAGATAACTCATGACATTCGCATTTCATTCTTCATCAGCTGTCACATACTGATCAAGGATGGAGTTTTAAGCAACAAAAAAAAGACTTCAGCTGCCATTGACACAGCTCGATTAAGAGATGCTGCATAACAACATAGCTGTTGCTAATACTGGGTAATATGAAGTAATGCTCTATAACTAAACTGTCCGGCAATCGTAGAAAAGGTCTGGAACGCTAGACACCAACACCAGTCCAAGCCTCCAGTTCCTTATGAGGCCCATCACTCCGAAAGGTCTTGGCGGATCATCAAATCAGAAGCTTCTCGATGGCGATCTGCAAGAGATGATTCATTGGGTTAAATTACCAAACTGTGGAGGATATGCACGATTGGTTGAGAGATTTGATTCGGGTGGAGGGGTCACCTTGAGTCCATCTATAGCTTTCTTCAGGTTGCTGCCCTCGTTGCTGGTCACCGAGCACGCGATCACAGGCCTCAACACACCACATGCGCGACCCAGAGCTTGCTTGGAAGGGACAAAGACGTACGGCACATTCTGTATAAGGAGTTAATGACACATGAGTTCAGTAAGGATGAGTCTATTCGTGGTTCTTTTTTTGTGTGTGAAAAGGGAGATGCAAACTTGGAGGAATGATTCAAGCAGTGACAGGAGGGAGCAAGAAATAAGAGCCAGAATAGATGCAGAGACTCACATAACACGCAATAAATTGTGACATATTGTTTGTATAACATAGGCAACAGGGATTCAGGGAATATAGAAAATATTGCAACTTAAAGCAAAAAAAAACATTTCATTATAGACAATGAGTAGATTGAATCATTATAGAAAATATGCTCTACTATGTCACACTACTGAACAACAGGAAATAGCATTAGAAAGCTGAACTAAACTAACTAGAACAACTAATGAACTGCCCAAACTCATTTCCGATATCTTACTGCTTATACCAATGTAGAAACACCACTAGCAAACCAAAAAAGAACAATGGGATGGTTCTGCTCCCTACAGTGTTACATAAGAAAACGTCCAAAGATCCAAACAATGACATACGGCATCAGAATAGTACACCCAAGAGTGAGTACTTAATAGTGAATACTGCATCTTTCCTCGGCTTCAAAGTTCAAAGTACAATAGAAGTGGTAGTGGCGGATTTCACATTAACTTAAACAATTTCAAACCAGAAATATTACTGCCTTGAGATATGGAACAGAGGGAAATCCCATATAACTAATGGTTTTTGCAGTTCCTAAACATAACCACCACCTTATTTCTAAAATGTATGATTGAACAAATTACACTTGCAGCCCTATGCTCTAGCATTTGTCTATTTGAAGCTCAGAACTGCAAAGGTTCCACACCAGTATATACATCACAATTTAATGCGTCGGCACAAATACTGCTACCTTGAAGGATTTAAGAGGGGCATATACAAGTAAAGATAGATGCTCCCAGATACAATCAAAGCATGTTGGAATAATTGTTAAGACTCGAGAAGGAATTTCCAACTTTGTGTCGTCATCAAAGTTTTACATGATTCCCTCTTTGGAAGGAGCAACTCAATGTAAACAAGGGCTAACACGCTTTTTAAAAATAAATAATTGATCTTAACAGCTGTGTAAATTGTACAATGATGCAGCGATAGCAGGCACACCAATAAATGGGAATATGAATAAACAGGAAAAGTTAATGAAACATCAATTCAGACATTTATGATGCAAATGGAAGAGGGCTAATCTGCACAAATTTATCCATCCTAGCGAGACATATATCAGTATTCAGAAAAGGAGGGCGAGGGGGGCTTTACCCACCAACCATCAATCACTTTAGTACTGCTCTGCTGATCATTGGATCAACAAGCTCAGATAAAACAATTGGCATCCAACATCACGACCATGAACATTGAAGGTGAATTCAAGAATACAAATTAGTTAATCCCTACCAGTAGTAGTGACAAGCTTGAAAAGAAAATTATCATAATTTCACCACAAAACTTGTGTCAACAAAGAAGCCTAATTATAAAGTATCTCAGGTTGTAATAACTACAAAGTAACACAAAAGTAGAAGGAATTTTTTCGAAAGCACAAAAACAAACTAGTATAAGTAATTATCTTATCCAAAATAGTGAAAAAGAAATCATCCACACATGAATATCTCTCCCAGCTAAATGTTCTTGGACGGCCTATTCCTTTTTGTCTGTTATTTGACAATCTATCAAGGTAAACTACATGAGAGCAGCAAGTTTAACCTAAAACTCAAACATCGAATGCGTGTTCAAAGCAGCTGAGCTACATGCAGCAACCACATGAAAATAATCTCCACCAGGCACATATAACTGACCAAGAAACATAGAACATGCCTAAATAGAGCACAAGCAAAAGCATAATGAAACATACAAAGTTATGAACCACCAACAACAAAAAATTTCCACTAAATTAATCCTCAAAGTAATGGCATCTGTATTAGTCTATCATGCACCCTCAGTCACACTCTTATCTTTAAGGAGTCATCCTTCATGCCTTCATACTAATGAATCATCGACTTGCTGTGTTGTTTCTTCGCATCCCTGCACCCTACCAAGCTACACAGCAGTACTACACTACATCACAGCACCAGCAAGCAATCCCGCAACTACAAAAGGGCTAGTTAAGCAATCTGACCTTGTCCTCGGCGAGCAGGGGAAGCTGGAGCAGGATCTCGAGGGGCTCGGCGTCGGCGGCCATCACCACGAACTCCGCTATCCCCCGGTTGAGGGTCTTCGTCGCTGCACGCAAAGCAGCACGACACACACACAAACAAAAATCACACCTTTAACAGCAGGAACGTAGCGACCCCGAAAAAGAAAGGAACAGAGCAAGATCGAGATTGGACAAAAACAAGAACAGAGGAGCAAGCGTCGATCTGTATGGCACGGAACCTTCGTTGGTGCCCTTCTTGAGCTGCCTGTAGTTGGCGGCCTGGTTGATGAGCTCGTGGATCGACTGCGCCAGCTGTGCGTCCGCCAGCGGGTACGCCTTCGGGTTGACCGCCTCCTGGCTCTGCGCCACCCTCGTTCGTTCCCCATCACGTCAAGCAAAACAAAGGAGATAAATTAGAATCGAACAAAGTGGAGAACAATTCGTCGAGGACAAAGGAGAGGCGCGGTGGAGGAGAAGTACCATTTCCTGAGGGGCTGAGGGGTCTCGCTTCTCGCCGGCGGTGTGTAGGGTTTTGTTTGGTCGGCGAAGGAGGGGGTGACGAGGGGTTAGGGTTTATGGGAGGAGGCGTCTTGTTAGGGGGCTCTTCAGAATATGTTATCGTGCGGTAGATAGATTTTAGATTTTACTCTCTATATATCTATGATATATGGATTCTGGATCTAAATGTCATAAAAGATATCTAGAAGTTGGTGTGATAATTGAAATGGATTTTTGAAAGCCGGTTAAAGATTAAACAAAGGACAGCAACTTTTAGTACACATTCGTACAACGATGATCTCAATCTTGGTAACTCTCCACATTTAACCCTACCTATGAATCTACACCATTCAACCAAATGTAGTACTACATGTGTAGTACATAAAAGTTTAGAGTTTGCATATACAGACAGTAGTTCTCATTTTATAATGAACTGACGAAATATAAGTGCGTTTTTTCGAAGTTAAATATAGGTAGTTCTTAATTTAGCCTTATCAAGAATAAAAATGTCTAGCTTAAACAAGCCTTTTGTATCTAGGATTCAAGATTGAGATGATCTAGCTATGCGTATAGCAGTTGGAGAAACCGGAATAGGCCTAGTTTTTCAGACCCCCATTGATTTGCCAAAAAATGGCCAGAAAACCAAGCGGTTCCCAGAATTTAGCCGGGAACCGAAAATGGGTCAAAATCGACTAGAATCGGCGAAATTCAGTCTGAACCGAAATAAATATGAGTTAAATTGGCATTAAAATCGGGTGAGATTACATAATCTTGGTCTGAACCTTTCATGTAACAAGCTCCATTTTTGCTTTTGATCTTTGTACAATATCTCAACAACAGCACATTTTTTTACTGTTTTGAAAAAAGCAGCAGCACAATTTGCTCAAACGTTAGGCTAACTGATCGCCTCTGTTCTTACTATAACCCGTATACTTTATCTACAGCCAAGGCACATAACAAATATTGTCCTTACTGGATTAGCAAGGACACAGCTTTGAAGCCTCCCATTTTGACTTTTGAGGTTACAACAGAAACCTTGCACCGCTAATTCTACTACATGTCGACAGATGGGATCGAATTGTTCTTGTCCATGGTGAAAAATGGCAAGTTCGAAATGAGTCTAAGCTACTTTCCATCATACAGCTCCAACCATTTCGACTGTCAGTGAACATGTCATGAGCCTGGTATCTCGAGGAAGGCGTCTCCAAGTCCAATGGTCCAAGCGAATCAGGCTGCAAGGAAGAAAAGATAATAAGCATACACCGTTACATCGTATCAAAACCACAAGGATAAAAGTTCGTCTAATACCCAGTATATGTCAGCTAGGGACTGATCCTTCAGCACCGCGTTGGTGTCCGTGTGGCATACAGAATTAGCAGACCATGCTTCTACATCATCTTTCATGTTATCGGCACATGTGGGAGGATCTTTAGCAGGATCTGCTCCAGCCAAGTCCTGTGATGCAAAACAAACTATGTCAACCACATGATTGGGACCTAGGAAAGAGTAAATCATGACGCACAAACCTGAAGAAAACCATGAAAACCTTTGGAATTATTAGTGTGAATTGCATCAATGCTCTCAAGTGGACTACTAGCAGAAGTGCTTGTCACCTCTTGCTTCCGAAGTGCTGCCAAGCTAAAACGGAATGCATCACATGTTTCTTCCGCTCCCCAGATCGTTGGATGAGATACACTTACATGCCTGGCTGCTGCTTGACAGCGACAAACGTTGAAGGCAACAGCAGCATCAAACGAGCCAAATGAATTTTCATTATATAGGGCATCTTTGTCACGAGAAGGACCTGGACAATCCGAAGCAACTCTGGATGTTTCTGCCAATAAATATCCGACACTGATATTGGTAAGGCTATCTGTCCATTCCACTTCAGGTATTGCAGCGCAACTCTGTACTTGTTTCTGTCTGTCACACTGCGTGGAGATTGTGTTAATGGATTGCTCTGGTAGCTCGACATCTCTGCCCATCCTAGACACCATATCACACACTAGCGTTGTCTGATCTTTTGGATTATCAGACTGCTGCTCAGGCATACAGTCGTTGATCAATGTATTATCCTTACAACTCTTGATGCCTTCTGGGATCATGCAGTTCTCAAAGTGAGTAGAATTTATTTCACCTACTCCTGCCTCGAGCTCAGCAAGGGGGAGCCAACCATACCTTACCAGCAAAAAGAAAATGTTATCGTCTACTGATCCTGTAGTAGATTAATTATTTACATAATTATATTACATGAAAGGAAATTTGTACCTTAATCTGAATATGGAGGGCCTGTTGACAGAAAGAAGTACATCTGCAATTGTGGCGGTGTCTTTCATTGTCCACCTCTGATATGAAGCTAAATCCTCCACATGAGCACTGTATGGAAAAAGCATGAGCTATCCAGATACAAATGGTTGGGCTGCCCCATTCGCGGTGCAGATGTTCTAGTACTGATAGTATTATCTTCCGAGAGCTTAATGTGAGCTCCAAATATGGGTTATGCTTGTTATTAATAGCGCTGGTATTTATTATGAAGCCAATGGACCGATATATATATAAGTACAGGTGTGGCATATATACAAATAACCCCTTATACAACAGGGACAATACATAGACAATAATACATATCTAAGACCTCCCTCAAACTTATGGTGGATCAACCACATTAAGTTTGGAGAGATAGAAACTGTGCCGAACTCTGGTCTGCGTCTTTATGAAAAAGTCTGCCAACTGAAATTCTCAAGGCACATACTAAAGAGCAACAATCTGATCCTGCACCTGTGTCCGCATATAGAGGGGGCCGTATATAGAAAGCATCAACACCAATATGCTTTGTAACCTCATGCTTCACCGGATTTGTAGCAATGTTAATAGCCCCTGTACTGTCAGACGAAAGAGGAGTGGGTGCTGAAAGAGAAACACCAAAATCCTCAAGTAGTAATTGTAGCCAAGTAACCTCTGCAGTCAACAAAGCCATAGTTCGCAACTCTGCTTCAGCACTTGAATGAGAAACTGCTGTCTGCTTCTTAGTCTTCTAAGCAATGAGAGAACCACCAAGAAAAACACAATAGGCAGAGAGACCGGCGATTAGAGTGATCACTAGCCCAGGTGGGATCAGTATATGCTTGGAGCTGTAAAGAGTTGGACAAGGGAAAAACAGACGATGAGTGATGGTTCCACGAAGATATCATAGAACACGAAGAAGATGACTATAGTGGAGCTGAGTGGGAGCAGAAACAAACTGACTCGAGATATGCACAGGGTACAAAATGTCAGGACGAGTGATACCCAGATAAATAAGACTCCTAACAAGGTACGATAGCGAGTAGGATCAGTAAAAGGCCCACCATCAATGGGCCGAAGATGAACATTAAGCTCCATGTAAGTCTCAGCAGTGTGCTGATCCGTAAGGGAAGCACAATCAAGAAGATCCTAGATATACTTTTATGGGGACAAATAGAAACCCTTAGGCATAGAAATAACCTCAATCCTAAGAAAGTAGCGAAGAGGACCCAGATCAAACATGAGAAACTGCTCATGAAGACGCTCCTTGACAAAAGTGATATACTGAGAATCATCTCCAGTAATGATCATATCATCAACATATAAAAGGAGAAGCGTCCAACCACGAGGCGAAGTGTGAATAAAAAAAGCAGGATCATGAGCACTCGTAGAGAAACCAGCTGTAGTGACAACAAAAGAGAAACGATCAAACCAAGCACAAGGAGCTTGCTTGAGGCCGTAAAGAGATCGGTTAAGGCGAAAAACCACACTCTCAAGAACAGAATACCCCGGTGGTGGCTGCATATAAACATCCTCACACCGCTCACCATTGAGAAAGACATTCTTGACAACAAGCTGAGAGATGGACCATACCCGAACAGACGCCACAGCAAGAAGAGTGTGTATGGTGGTCATGTGAGCCACAGGAGCGAATGACTCATCATAATCACGACTATGCTCCTGTTAAAAACCATGTGCCACGAGACGAGCCTTGTAGCCGACGCCGCTGGCCACCGCCACCAGATGCAAGACCACCCGGCTGCGCGACCTATCACGCCCGCCACGCCAGGCGCGCGCACCGCCCCACATGGGCTCCAGACCGCAAGCTCCCGCCAGACCTTGTGCCCGCCAGCAAGCACTATACTGTATCGCCACCAAGCCGCATCACAGACACACCATATACCATCATACGGTCATGCCAAGACGGAGCACATCCTTCGCATTACTCGAACGCGGCCCAAGACGGAGCACTGTCGCCAAGACGACGCCACCCGCTGAAAGCACCCGATCAGCGCCCGGACACAACGTCGTCGCTACAAGACGCCCACTCACGCCCTCAAGACGCACCAAAGAATGATGCACGATGAGCCGCCATCGCCATTAAGAATGGCGCTAGGGAAAACCTAGCGCCTGTAAGAAGAAAGCCTTGGTCAGTGGAGGCCCGCCCAGAGAAAACCGGGAAAAGAAAAGAAAAAGAAAAAATCCTAAAAATTTGCAAATAAACCCTCGAAGTTCTAAAAATTACAAGGAAATATCTCGGAAAAGAAATTCTTGTAGAATAACCCCTCAGAAATTAAAAAATTGCCCAAACAATTCTTAGAATTGAAATTTAGCGGTTTAGCCCCTGAAAATTGCAGAATTCACCCAAAATTCATATTCCAGCAGAAAGGGGCCTCAGGAATTCAATTTTTGAATTGTTTTGAGCATTTGAAGCATGTTTAACTCTTTTATTATTATTTTTATGCAATTTATATATTGTATTTGCTATTTTGATTATCTCTGATTGTTTATATTGCTTTTAATCACTAAAAATAGTAGTAAATCATGAAAAATGCATAGAAAAATACAGGAACATTATGAGAATTTTGCAACCATTTTAAGCAAATTACTAGCAGTAATCTTATCAACTATTTGCATGCATATGGAGATGACTGGCATCACAAACCAGAAGTTCGAAAAGCTAGCACAGCATGGCCAGAATTTGTAGAGAATTAGTACCAGTATTCAAACTCTGTGGTAAGGTAATCATGGATGAGCAGAAGATTGAGAAGACTATCTCTACCTTTCACCCGAATGCAGTGCAATCCGCACGCAACTATCGCCAAGACAGCTACAAGGAGTACACCAAATTGATTGACATCATACAAGTTGTGGAAGTTCAAGATGATGTTCTAAGGAAGAACTAAATCTCATACCCGCCTAGTAGCAATGTTGGCCATAAAGCCAATGCTAGCAGCTACAAGGTGAGGAAGCCTCTCACAAAAGATAGGGGCAAGAAGGGTAAGGTCGTGGGTTGCACGTTATTGATGCTTTCCAGTCTAAGAAGAATGGCAAAGTACAGTATGAGGCACACTTGGCCATTGCAGGCACGGAGGATCCACAACCATTAGTTGCACTCATGGATGTGGACAGCACAGTAGCAGCCCCCATCACCCCTCCTTTGGGCATCGCAGCGGCCACAACCGTAGTTGCCCAAGAGGAGAAGATCGCCATGGAGTAGGTTAAGGCAGAAGTTTCTAAGTACTTCGCTGCTTCGATCTAGTGCACGCATTGCACTTAGATCTTTTTATAGCCACTTGCAGTTTGTAGTTGTGATGAAACATTGAATTATTTTATTCTTTGAATAATGGTTGTAAGCTCTAGGAGAGCAAAGCAGTAAATTCTTACGATGAGTCCAGCAAGCCTTAATTTTTTCCGTATTTATAACAGCAAGTTATGTTCTGATTTTGAAGTATTTTATTTTTGTGTGGATTGTTTCCTACCTCATATTAATAAATACTTTATATCAGAACTAGTGTGGCGCCCTGTAGAGAAAGTGTGCTTAGCGGATAGCGACACAACAAATACCATCTTGAGAGAGACGAAATTTTTTAGTTGATCCAGCAAGAATGCTGGTAGTCTTACAACAATCGCAGGTAGCGATACTTGTATATTAGGCTCAGGAAAGACCACAATTATACTCTCGATGGGCACAACTTTGGTCATTAAAGAAGCCTAGTTGTACCCAGAATCGACTAGAACTCTCAAGGATATTTGTGCTAATGGTTTCCACATAGAGACTAAAGAAGATTATGGTAAGGAATACATGCTCATTACAAAGCGTAAAGAAAGTGGAAAAGGGTATTAAATTGACTACCTTCATATAAAACTGGACTATACTACACTAATATTAAGGCACCCGCTGCCTATACTGCCCTGAAAATCGTATTTACAAGCTCTGAACTTTTCTATCTCTGGCATTATAAATTAGGCCACCAGATCTTAGAATGATGAGAAATATAATTAACAATTCATAGGGACATAATATCGATGTAAAGAATTTCTCGAATCAGGAAGATTTTGTGTGCCCCGCATGTGCCATCGAGAAATTAATTACTAGACCTTCTGCTTTGAAAGTGAAGGATGAAGTCCCTACATTCCTGGAGCGTATCCAGAGATACATCTGTGGCCCTATACAGCCTCTATCAGGGTCATTTAGGTATTTTATGGTGCACATCGATACTTCCTCGAAATAGCCACACGTATATTTATTGTCTACGAGAAACCACGCTTATGCAAAGCTAATCTCATAGATAATTAAAATTAAGAATATTTTCCCTGATCATAATGTGAAGTCCATCAGAATGGACAACACTGGAGAATTTACTTCGAAGGCATTTGATGATTATTGCATGGCAATGAACGTTGAGCATTCCGTAACGCTTGTCTACACCCAAAATGGACTAGTAGAATTGTAATTTACCAACTGCATGTTGGGGACACGTAGTCCTACATGTAACAACTCTTATCAATTTTAGACCGTTGGCATATAACATCCATTTACCTATGCAACTAGCGCAAGGGTCAGCATCGAAAATTTCTCATCTTCGCAGATTTGGTTGCAACATTTATGTACCTATACCACCGTCGCAACGAACTGCAATGGACCATCTCCGAAAGTCTAGGATATACGTTGGTTATGAGACAGCATGCATAATCAAGTATTTGGACCTCTATGACTAGAGATTTGCATACCGCCTGCTTCGCTGATAGTGTATTTGATGAGGATAATTTCTCGTCATTAGGGGTAGGAAATCAACCCCTTGATGAAAAATGTCAGGAAATAACGTGGCAAGCCATGGGAATCCATGCACATGACCCACGCACTAGTGAAACAAATATTGAAATCCAGAAGATAATTGAAGTCCAGAAGATAATTGATTTGCAAGCATTAGCGAATCAACTGCCTGACCACTTTAGTGATTTGAAGAGCGTGACCAAGTCGCATGTGCCTACATGCAATGCACCAGAGAGGGTTGAAATACCGAAGACAGAAAAGGCTATCCCTAATCCCATCCAGAGGCCTCAGAAAAGGACAAGAACTCTGCCCCCCCACCCCGAATCCGAAGTAACCGGGGACACCTGGTGAAAAGGGATAAGAATGACTTGACACAGCCGATCACCGAAGTTCCCTAGAACCAAAAGGGAAGCCAATTGAGACCTGACACTAGTATGGAACCTTCAGGAAGAGGCATACTGGATTTGAACATTCCCACAGAGGGAGATATCAGCATGGATGTGTGCGCACACATCAGAGCTGAAAAACTAAAGGGACTTACCCCTGTAATTTGAAGCAGCGGTGAGTAAGTAGAAGTATTAGAAGAATCGCCCTATGAAGAAATAACTATAAACTATGTGACCACGGGAGAATCTATGAATAGGACAACAACCAATGTCGATATTTATTTTGC
The DNA here is from genome assembly GCA_036346405.1 of Phyllostachys edulis. Lineage (NCBI taxonomy): Eukaryota > Viridiplantae > Streptophyta > Magnoliopsida > Poales > Poaceae > Phyllostachys > Phyllostachys edulis. The sequence goes on from CM070563.1 coordinate 50,944,930, forward strand.
AAAGAAAATTGCCACAATTATCGATCTTGATCCAGAGCCTGCATCACTCACAGAATGTAAAAAAAGATCAAATTGGGAATATTGAAGAAGGCAATAGAAACTGAATTATTATCTCTGAGTAAAAGAGAGGTGTTTGGGCCTGTAAGTCGCACGCCTCCCCATATGCACCCCGTAAGGCATAAATGGGTATTTGTTCGAAAGAGAAATAAAAATAATGAAGTTGTAAGCAAAGCTCGTTGCACAAGGTTTCACTCAATATCCAGGAGTTGATTATGAAGAAACCTATTCCCCGGTCATAGGCGGAACTACCTTTAGATATTTAATCTAAATGGCAGTAAACTTGAATTTAGAAATAAAATTGATGGATGTGGTAACTACATACCTTTATGAAAATTTGGATTCAGACATTTAAATGAAGATACCTAAATGTATCCCTGTCTCGAACCAAGACAGAGCAAATAGAAATCTATATAGTATGGAACTCAGAAATTCACTGTATAAACTTAAACAATCAGACAGGATGTGGTATAATCGCTTGAAACGACTTTCTATGCAAGAAAGGCTACACGAACAATGAGAATAAGACTTTCTATGCAAGAAAGGCTACACGAACAATGAGAATAATCCTTGTGTATTTATACGACGATCCTAGAATGGATTTTGTATAACCTCAGTGTATGAAGATGATCTAAATATCATCAGAACTATGGAAGAAATTAAGGAAGCAAGCTCTTACCTAGAGTTGGAGTTCGAAATAAAATATTTGGGTAAAACCAAATATCGCCTAAGCTTGCAGCTTGAGCATGCCCCTGAAGGGATATTAGTGCAACAGTCAGCCTACACTCAAAAGGTGTTAGAAAGGTTCAGCTTTGAAAAGGCATATCCTTCAAAAGTGCCAATGGTCTGGAGATATTTGCAACAAGACAAGGATTCGTATAGACCTAAAGAAGAGGGAGAGGAAGTCCTGGGACCAGAATTCCCTCACTTAAGTGCAATAAGAGCACTCATGTATTTAGCAAACTGTACTAGACTAGACATAGCATTTGCCGTGAACCTATTAGCAACGTATAGTGTAGAACTTACCAAAAGGCATTGGCATGGAGTAAAGGACATCTTCTAATACCTCCAAGGAAGCAAAGACCTTGGTATGTTCTACAGAAAGAACCAAGACCTATCTATGAATGGCATACAGATGCCGGGTACCTGTCGGACCTGCATACAGCCAAGTCACAAACAAGCTATATATTCCTATGTGGTGGAACTGCAATTTTATGGAAATTGTCTATGCAAAGTCTTGTATCGACTTCTATGAACCACTCGAAAATCATAGCACTGTACGAGGCCTCACGAGAATGTGCTTGGCTTCGGCGGGTGATTCACCACATCTAGCAGTCGTGTGGATTGAATATCACGCAAACCCCCACTATTATCTATGAAGATAATGCAGTTTGTGTTGTACAAGTGCAGATGGGTTATGTGAAGAGCCATCTCACAAAGCATATCAACTCCAAGTTCTTCTATGCTCTTGAATTGCAAAAGATGGATGAAATTAAAGTACTGCATACCAAGTCATGTGAAAATCTTGCAGATTTATTCACTAAGTCACTTCCAGCATCTAGCTTTGAAAGATGCATACGTGGAATTGGAATGATGAGACTTAGAGAAGTACAGAATTCAGGGGGAGAATCTTCACGAACTCATTATTGAAACTTGATCATGAAGAACGAGTATCCAAAGAGTAAATCCTGGATATTAAATGAAATTGGGTGGATTGTACTCTTTTTTCCCTTGACGAGTTTTTCTGAAGTTTCTCGGCTAAGTTTTTTAAATGAGGCAATTCGTGCAATGCAGCAGAACGAGTATCATGTACTCTTTCTCTAAATTTTTCCTACTGGGTTTTTATGGAGTTTTTGACGAGGTATGAACATGTGAGGATAGGTACCCAAGGGGGAGTGTTGGAAAACCATGAGTTTGGCCTAGCAGCCAACCCATGGGTGGGCGCCCCATCTAAAACCCTAGCAGGGTCTGTAGTCTATAAATAGCAGGGTCTGTAGAAATAAAGGGAAGAAAGAAGTTCCCCCTATATCTATGTGTTCATTCTACTATTCATTCTTGCATTGTTTTGTGTGATTCTACGCTTGTCGACGAGGTGATCGATTGGACTAGACTCGCCAGCGACAGTTCCTCAACAAGTAGTTTCCATTGCAATGTATGTGTTGGGAGAGGCTTATTGGTGTTGTGGTGCTTTTTTCCCTTTCAACTCCTTAATTTGTGAGCTCTCTTACGGTGCACCCAATTTAATATAGGTTGTTCATTCTTTTTTATCCAATGGTGGTTCATATTAATTAGGATTTAGTTATACTACACTCGGTGATATGAGTAGTAGAAACCCAAGAGGGGTAGAATTGTAATTTCCAATGTGGGAATCACATGGCACCAGAGGAATATTTTGAACCCTAGTTGGAAAAGTCCATAATACCCTCACGAAAAAAATTATAAATACAAAGAAAAGTCTATTTGTAACATCCCAAAATCCTCATTTTGGGAATATCTATTATAAATACATTAGAAAAAACACTTTGATAATTTTGCATAAGAACATCTACTCATATTAGAATTTTGAACTTTTGTTTAAAAGCCATTGATGAAATACAAGCAAACATGCACTCAAAAAAATTATATAAAACAAAATAAAAAAAATAGGTGAGAGAATTATCTTGGGCATAATCTCCCAAGAAAAATTTACTAAACAACTTATATAAAACTTTGTTAAGAATAACCAATACAAAAAGATAAAAATAGAAAATTGTCTGAATTTTAGAGAAAATCACAAAAGATATAAACTTCTGAGAAATTTACCAAAGAAACTATCTTTGGTCAGGTGCCCTCACAAAAAAGTTTCATAAAATTATGAGGTCATTTGCTTGGTATAAAAATTCAGTAAACAAATCACCATTAAATATAAAACCCTAAACCTAATACCCTCTTTCACTCTCTCTGGCAAGTGGGCCCTGCGAGCAGGGACCTTCATCCACCTCCGCTCGGCCTTGCTAGTGCACACTCGCGAGCGCAACGCCGAGCGCCTGCGGTTTCGCATCACCGCCTTGGTTTTCGCCTACCAACAGCTCCTATCACCTCCCCGTCACCTCTGCAGCCATCCTCTGCCTCGGCCGTGACCCATTCCTGCCCGTACACCCAAGAGCATCGCCACGTTTGCCCACCGGTGCCCATGTTTTCCTACCGGTGCCCGCGCTCTCTTTCATGGTTCCTCCGCCCTTGGCCTATAAAAAGCCACCCTGAGCTCCTCTTCCTTTCCTCGCTGTCCCACTCACTCCCCTACCTTCTTCTCCACTCAGTTGAGCTCAAACACCCGTAGAGCTTGAGCTCTACTTCGGCCACCGCACCACCACCACCGTTCTACCACTCCAAAGGGTTCCTCTTCACTATATCTACGTCATCATGTGTTCTAGAACACCTTGAACCTTTCCCCTCACTTGATTTCATCATTGGTCCACAGGAACACGCCCGAGCTAACTTCTTCCTCGTCTTTGGTCATTTTCACCGCTGGAGTTTCACTACGCCTTGGACCAATTGGCCACGCCAGGAGCATCGCTAGGACTCCATCAACCTTCCCCAAGCCTTGCTATGCCTCTCCATCCTCTCAAACGCCTTCTCCACGAGAAGCTCCTCGCCGCCGCCTCAGTTCCACATCGCTGACCATCTGCAAGCTTCCCCGGAGCCCCTCTTCGCTTCTGGTATACCCCTAGTGCCTCGTAGATACTCATGCGCACATCTTTTAGTTGGAAGCATTAACGGTTCGGCATTTGGCTTGTAGCTGTAGCGCCACCGCCGCTCCTCACCGTTGCGCCACCGAGTCGGGCCACCCCAGCCCTCGCTGCCGGCACCAGCAGGTGTGCAAGGTCACGAGCTACCACGCCGATGACGAGCGTGGCCACGAGCGCCCTCGTACGGCTCTACTCTGTCCGAACGGGACCATCACTATAGCTAGGCAATTAATAGCTATATCACTATCGGTTAAGCTAATCATTGAGTTTAGTTGGTTTAAATGTTGCTATGCTTCGCTGACATGTAGGCCCCGACAAATTGTAAATGAACTTAATTTAAAAACTGAGTTCTGCATGTGTCAATGACAAGCAGGCCCCATGGCCTTTAAGTGCACAGTGCACCATCCCGTGGACCGCACACAGTGCTTGTGGACTTGCGGTCTACGCGCTGTTGCATGGACCGAGTCACTGACAAGTGGACCCTACTTGTCGGGCTAAAGAAAAATCGAAAAAAAAATACGTTTTAGTTTTGAGGAAATACGCTTTCCCTACTTAGAAAGCGTAAACCTCAATAAGTCCAAAGGATAATACACTTTTCTTACTGGAAAGCGTAAACCTCATTAGAACATGCGCAGGAATACACCTTCTTTGCTAGAAAGCGTATTTCTTTTTTTCTCTAGATTTTTCAAACCGAACCAACTTAAAACATTAATAACTTTCATATAAAAACTCAAAATCAGATGATTTTTATTTCTAAATTCATATAAAATCATGATCTACTAGAATATGTAAAAATATTTAATTTTTGTCACTGTTGAATTTATTGGTGTTATTTAATTCGTTTCCAGCTCTTTTTGAATTAGACGTTAATTGCTCGAGCGTTTATTTCGACGACCAACCAACCATATATTCAGAACAGGAAGAGCAAAGCAAGCATCTCCTTTGATTATATTGATCCTACTATTTTACTTACTATACTTTGTTTTGCAAAATCTATTATGCATGCGTATATATTTGTATGAAAAATACTATGTTTGGAAAGTCGGTAGTTGTAAATCCTATTCAATGCATATATCTCCTTGAAAATTTTATGTCTTACTATTATAGGCATTATATTATGGATTAGACAATATATAATGTCTTTTCGGAGTTTTGAGTGCGATTATCTAAGGATTTGGATCCACCAAAACCGATATATATGGTCGCATATCCATTAATTATTTGAGGAACAGTATCGAAAAGTTGTTGTGACATACTAGTCAGCATAAATATAACTAGGAGGATAGCGCGCCTTGGCGCGCCGTCGATTTCAGGTTGATTTGACCACACGTAGTCTTCGAACTACATATAATGAGCTCCATTGTTCTACAGAGTATGTTTCCGTTTGAATATGATTAGTCAGTTTTGAATATGATTAGTCCGTTTGTAACGTTGCTACCAGTACGGTTTATGTTAGCAGTCTCAAATTGAACATGAGGGATAACAGCAAAATATAAGATTGGTAAGACGGTTTATAGTGTTTACACGTAACTGTTGTACGGTTTTTCTCTAGTAGTAAACGTTTGAGCAACGCGTGATATATAGTTGAGCATAGAACATATGAACAAGGTGATATCTACATATTTTTTACATCGCTATGATTTGATGTTCGAAATATTTTCGAACACACACACCAGGTGTTTGTGATGTAAAGCTTGTGGTGGTAGCCTTATGAAGACCTGAGTGCACACAGGTACCAAAAGGGTGTTTTAGCAGGAACTATATTACAGTGTTGGATCAGAGCATGTAAGCGGTAGTGCCTAAACAAAAGCTATACAGAACTGCCCGATTATTGTTGGGAAAGCCATCCTCGGTGTGTTCTGCAAATTAGGACGAAAAAGTAAACGATGTGTACGACAATTGTCTAATAGAATAAGGATAGTACTGTACTCTATAAATGCATGGTAGCTTGTAATGTTTTTTTTTTACTTGTGCTAACTCTACTGGATGTACTGTGCATTGTTGTATTTTCTTTGTCAATGAGGTACAGAATTTTATTTGGTATGTACCACAACTGTTTTTGTTTGGAAGTATGCTTTTCTGCTCTGAATTACAATGGCAGATTTTTGATGTAAATCCTTATTTCTGCAGTGGCATATTGGAACAAATTCTATCAGTAACTCTGATGGGAAGCGTGGTGACACAAAAAAAAATTGGTTTCTGTCAATTTTTTTTGAAAGGAGAAACTAAATCATTCGTAAAACAAAAGTGATGGTATGGGAATATTTATGAACATAATTTTAGTATCTCTGTCAACATGATTGTATTTGTATAATTGGAGAAGTGAGCATGTAAGAACAATATATAAAATGAATTAAACTGACCTAAGGTTTGCTAATGGATTTTCCGTCGTTATCTTTGAATAGCTTCCTAGCTGTTTTTGACGTACTTGTAGAGCTGCTGCGCCTGTCATTATGTAAAAAAGGTCAACACATATATGGTACGTTGTTTATGGTTAATTCTGGCTTATAAGGGTGATCTGTATTTTTTTTTATTTGATGTGGACAAAAAGGTTTAAATCAGTTTGTACCTTTTAGAGCTGAGTTGCAGCAGAATATCATCAATTTCTGGAGGAGTTGTGTGCTGAAGTGACAGGCCTTTTTCAGTTGTTTGAGAGCGAGTAGGCTACATCATTATAAAAGAGAATGTATTTTATTAGAACGCAATGTAGTCCTAAATTGTTATTTAGCATGGTATTTACCATGGAGTGTTGCACTGCTGCTAGCTTGGAGATGGGTTTTTCTGGCTGTTGTAATAATGAGCTGTGCGAAGGTGCGATTGTTGAACCAGACGCTTGTTTAGTGATTTCCCGTTGCGGCTGTACCTGCAATGATTAACAATTTGTGGAAATGCGGTATGTAAGGAAACAATCACTGTGCTGTGCGTATGATAAGACGTATATCTACAGGTAGTGTAACAAAAAGACTAAGCTAGTGTAATGAGAAAATACATTAGGCAGTATCTAAGTGGGACAAGCAATAGTGCCAACCTCTTGTGTTATGTGCTGATCCTGATGTTTGGTAATGGTGGTGTCTTGTTCAGTTTGTTGTATGGCGTACCGTTGTTGAAATATTTGTGATGATGAGGTACCTGCTTCTGGAGCACCACTGGGATGTACTGGTCGTAGTAGGGGTGAAGTTTGTGGATGTATTCTAGTGACTTGGAATGAAATATTCTTCCGTTGAAATGACCCACGACCACGAGAAACAGTCGCCTCAAAGACGTATGTTCTTCCAAATAAAGCAGTAATTTCTTTTGGAATAGTATCAGACATGCTATGTTCAGATGAAATAAGCAGTATGGCTGGCTGTCCAATAAGCTCTTCGGCCATGTCGCCAAAAAAGATAAATTCTATGACGGGCGTGTTGTCAGATGAGTCATCAATTGCCTCTCTGTCGGATAAGTCATCAATTGCCTCAACTGCAAGTTTGTATCTAATAATCCAAAAACAGAACTATATAAGTATGCTGGTGCTTAAAAAAAGTTCTGATAGTCTAGGCTTGTGAAGTTTTTTAGTACCTTGGTTCCACAGCTACGCTGGGGCAATTCATGCATTTGTGGCTGTCCCCATGTGGTACAGATGCTTTTTTGCAAGATCTGCAAGCTAGATACCACCATTTATCATGTGGGGCCAAGCCTTTGATTGTTGCCTAACATATATATCTGCGATTCTATGAAAAAAAAGAGGTTTATGTGTTAGGGTGTGGACATGCAAAAATATAATGCTTAAGCCTAACTGGGTTAAGGGTAAGATATATATACCATTATATCATATGGGTTCTGCATCGACAGTTCTGATACCGTGGTTTCGATTGGGTCATTTTGTTGTTGAGTAGTTGGTCCTGTGCTTTCCCATTTAATTTCATATGGAGCCCCGGCCAAGCTAGAAAGTACTTTTCTATGAGAATCAGACAATATAAACAACAATGAAATAATTTCTTGCTGAGGCTTGAAGAATAGGAAACCTGTTTTGGAAAGCCACAATGTCTGGGCTTGGAACGTTGATGTACTGTTTACAGCCATAAGTCGCAGAGACGCTCAGCTTTCCTGTAAATGTAAAGTACGATAGGTTAGAGGATCAATAACATGTCATTTGCATTGAGTTCTTTCGCGGAGTAATTTAATGAAACATGTCTATTTAAAAGTATATACCTTTATGGAGCTTAAAGGTGCAGCCTGCAAAGATAGCAACGACAGGTTCTTTTTTGCTAATATTGTACAGCCGTTCAGCATCTAAGTCTTGTGATGTGTTCTCCCAGAGTGCTAAGGTTGCTTCGTCTCTACATTAAGAAGTCAAAAAGAAAACATGACAGCTAATACTTTTTTTTGGGAAATCTCAAGAATGACACGTGAATCACTGAATGTATACAAATCGAAACGTAGCTATTTTATTTCCTATATAGCGAATATAACTGTATGGAGTTAGCCCTTGGGGTTCTGTTATAAGCGGTGAAAAAAACTAAATCAATAGCATTGGAAAAAACATAGTATTATGTGTGTGCTTTCATAGAGAGGTAAGATAACATTATCTTTATATTAGTAGGTGCAATAAAAAAACAAACTGAACACTTTTTTTAAAACTTCGGCAATTAGTTGTAAGTTACCGAATATACTTAAAGGAAAAAATATATAATTTCCCTTTTCTTATTCTGTCTGTACACTGAACCCAGTTCTATGAAGGTTGATCTTTTTGTTCTAGATGGAAATGAAAAAAAGACGAACAACATTTTAAAACTGGTAGCATTGTGTCTAATGGGAAAAATGACCTTCCATCATTGAGGGTAATATGGCGCCTTGCTTTGAGCTGACCTCTTGAGTTAACCATGGCGACATTTCCTATGAAAGTAACAACGCCAATGATGTCTGAAAACATAATAATGATTAGGCCTATAATTAAAAAGCTTAAAACATCCTAAAGTAGGTCCACAGAATCCTTAAAAAATTGGATCAATTTACTGAGGGGCAGGAAACGGTACCCTTTTATTTGGTATATACCTGCAAGACATGTATTGTTGTCTATTCTTGATAGAATTTGTTGGAATGTTTGTAGGTTGTATGCGAATAACGGGAAATCCTGCGGGATAGGGAGAATTTCTCTAATCTTGGTCCATCTTGTGAATCGTGCTTGAAGATAATGATCGACGGCACGATATTGTTCCTTTGCCTTTATCACCTCAAAATATTCGATGCAATAAACATGGTCCTCAACGATGTTATCTTTGAACCTATTGACCAGTGTTTTCGGTATGTAGGCCTCCATTTTATTTCCCTAACAATTGTAAAAGTCAGGTGATGACAAAGGAAATAACATAGTAGGTTTTTCTTGGGGTGATGTTTTGTTGGAGAGTTTGTTTTATTCGCAGGAAGGGCAACAACGCAGTAAACTTATCAACAAAGGGGTAAGAGATATGTTTCAATTAATGCACAGCTATGTATAATGTTTTAACCAAAGGGCATTAGTGAGCAGTACCATGGTTGTAGTGAATAGAAATAAATAAGCATGTAGGTTGGTGTCCGAGGAGCATCCTAGACTCGGTGCTGACACGTGATGTCCGACATTTTGTTATAGATATTGCTAATCGTAGATTTCTGTACGTGGTATAAAGCACTGGATGACAATGATTGTCGAACAGTATAAAAATGTATGAAGAGAATATTTAAAACAAGAGAAAGGAAAATCAAAGTTTTAATCGAAATCAGGCCTCTTTTTTTGGGTTGGCATAATATATATGAAATGGTAAGCATTGCACAAAACGTTTAATCCCAACATGCTAAACCCAAAATACTAAATCGAAGGTAAATAGCAATAATAGGGTCTCTATTTTTAGATAGAATGGATGTCTATAAATATATTTGGTTGACTGTATGCGTACAAAAGGGGAATGTCTATAACAAGAAAGAAACAGAGGGAAATACCCGTTCATGGAGCATGATAAAGTCTTTTCTTGCTATGTTCGTATTATCTGTATGGTCTTGTGTCTCCCACAGTCTAGTTATTCTGACTTTGACGCGCCAATGTTGAACATCCTGTGAAACGGCGCATAGCATAGAGTATGCCATCTGTATATTCTTTGTTGTTTTGAAATGTTGATTAAGCAAGAGCAGAACAATTATACATACCACATATATTTTCAGGTATGTACTGAAAGATAGATAGTAAGAAAAAACGTATGGAGTAAAGTCCATTACCGGTCCTTAAACTTTTTATGCTGTGTCATCCCGGTCCATAGACTTTCAAAGTGTGTCATCCCGGTCCCTAAACACTGTTTGGGTCTCAAACATAGCCCTCTTGCTTAGGCATAGTAATGGCACACTTTGAAAGTCTATGGACCGGGATGACACAGCATAAAAAGTTTAAGGACTAATTTGAGACCTAAACAGTGTTTAGGGACGGGATGACACACTTTGAAAGTCTATGGACCGGAATGACACAGCATAAAAAGTTTAAAGACCGGTAATGGACTTTACTCAAACGTATGTATCATTGATCCGTCCCAAAAATCAATCTGTATATAGTAAATAATGTAACCTAGCTAGTTCGTGGTTAGATTAAGCAAGAGCTGAACAATTATACATACCACATATATTCTCAGATATGTACTGAAAGATAGATAGTAAGAAAAAACATATGTATCATTGATCCGTCCCAAAAATCAATCTGTACAAGCACAGCTCGTTCGTGGACCTTAAGGTCCAAGAGAAACACAGGAACCGATCGAACAAGAACGAAATTAGATGCGTCGCGACAAATAGGAATCCAACGAATCGAACGAACTGAAGAAAGCGAGTCCAGAACACGTAGTACGATCCGAAGCATCGATGGAATCATGCGCACCGTGTATCGAGAAGGAAGAAGCAAATGCAGAAACACGAAACAAGCGAGGTCTGAAGGGAAAGCTGTGGAAAGCTCCGTCTCGAACGAAGACCGAAGCGAGGCGAAGATAACGAAGGCCGAAAATGGCGGAGAAAGCGTCGATGCGAAGCAAAAGCAGCCGAGCAGGGAAATACACACGGAGCAGCACTGACGGCGCGGCACGCTCGCACGACGACCCACCAGCCAGCGCAAAGAAAACACAGCACAGAGACGTAGCGGCACGAACGAAATAGCGGCGATGCGCACCCACACGACCAGAAAAAGAGGCGAAACAGTAATCGGACGGCAATCGAGGCAGACCAGGCAGAGCATTCGGTCGACGCCGTGCATAACATTAATAAAACACCCCTGTAGATGGCGCACACCTCAGCCTAGAGCAGGGAAAGAATTAATACGTGTGGACTCTTCTTTGCTGAGCACAGGGTGTTTGTGGACTCCTGACATACGTGTCGAACGAATTAATGGACTCGTCACACCACAGCACAAAGCAATAACCGGAGGCCGAACGCAAGGCACAAAACACGGCGCACGCGTCGATATAGCAGTGGAAGAAATTGGCCGCAAAACGCGGAGAGGCCGGCGATTCATCGCGCTATAATAGTCGACTAGAAACCCGCGTGCGCCATTGACGCGCGGAGGTGGAAACGTGCGATTGTGATCAGAACAAGAAATTGCCGGAGATACACCGTATATAACATCAAAAACCGTAATAGATGAACAAGAAACTCGTAAAAGGACAGAGACCAGCTGCGTAGCAATAGACCAGTTGCGTAGCAAGGGATTCAAATATTTGCACCACCGGAGAACACAAAATAAATAAAAACATATAAAGAATTGCACGAAATGAAATACAAGATTAAGAGCATAATTTTTCATGTTCAGCTATGTATGGCTAAACTTCAAATTTATCTTCTGTTCCTAAAGACGCACGCGAAGACATGAAGTGCCAACTCTGTGTATTAAGCCTCTTGGGATATTTACAGTCAAGAGTGGATCACACATCTTATCTCAATGTAGTATATATGATCAGAGTCTTAACTCTTAATACCTCTACCTAGTGTTACCTTGAACTTTTGGGTGAAGCCTGAAGCTAATGAGATATTCCAGACAAATATGAGTGCCTAGATTTGATGGCCATATCACGTAATAGTGTGCGTCTGAGCAATTATCAACACCAGAATCATATATGCTTACAAAGTCCCCCTGGGATCCTGCTTGGATAGATCCCATGTTGCCCAGTATTGCTGGGCACAGCAACATATACTGCACCCCTTTTTCGTCAACATCACAAAGACCAACACTACAAAATAAAGAAATGTTATGTAATATTCACTATTATCAATTATGAAATTAGAACAGAACATTAAAACACTTAAGAGTGAAACAAAAACCTTGTAAAGGCACGGTTTTCGGGTGACAAATATCTACCAGCACCCATATCAGCGTTGAATGGCTTTCCATTGCTAACAAAACCATTAATTAAAACTCCAACCATGTCTTGCTTTCTGGATCCAAGCCATCCATAGCTTGCATTTGCATCACCATCCCATTGCTGTTAAAAAAACGAAGAACAGAGACCAACTAACATAAACGTTGCTCACTTATAGAATAAGTTTATACTTACTGACACATATATACTAATATGAAAGGCGCAATTTAAATTTTAAGTTATATATGGAAATATTTTGGATGGCAGATCCAGAGTATCCTAGCCATCCATTCACCAGACCGGAGGGCCGCAATTCAAGGTTGGTCCCTACAAACCCAAGTCCCAAGCATTCAAAGACTAATTGCTGCAATACCTCGGCCTTATGCATGTGTCCTGATTTTATGAATGACCTTCCTAATCTAATCGGGTAATGTGGGTTCCACATGTGCACAAATTAGTGAATATAAATAGTTTTGCAGAAAGGTTAAAACATAGGTTTTATCTAAATACCTTACCAACAAAACTATAAATGCCACATCACCAAGACTGATGATCACACTAAAAAGTATCAACAATTGGAATAATGTGAAAAAACATGTAGGCCATCACTTAAGTTTGGCAACATGCAAACTATTATAACCAACATGCTATCCTTCCCAATCCAGCAAATGAGATAATATTCTTCTTTCTTGTCACCCGAATGATATGTATAAAGAATGATATAGCAGTCTGCACTGTAAAAATTTCCAATGTCCTCTTTTGGTAGGGTAGTCTTAGCATTGCCATCAATGTACCACACCTGAAATACAAACAATTTATTTAGTAAGGACAATTCCATTAATCAATTGTACATATGTTGTAATCCAATATATAGTAAACAATAAGTTGCGAACCAAGGATTAATCAATTGTTCGAAAAGGTCTGTATCGAACTATGATTTGAATTCCTTTCTTATTAGTTTCCAAGTGAAGAATGTTCATTGAATCAGCATATAGGTTTCTGATGAGTAAGAAATTAAATCGAGATGTCTGTAAATGATGATCTATATAACATATCTACAGATGGCTGCTGCCTTCTCCATCTTGGCGGCTCTTTTTTGTATGCTCGGAGGGAGGAATGTCCTTGGACAATGCAGATGTTGTGCTGTAAAATAGGTGAGAAGCCTGAGGATAGAGTATGAGCACTTTTGTATATATAGTTTAGGAGGTGTGTAGTAATAGGTTTAAAAAAAATGAGCAGGAGCAAAGGTAAACAACAATTAATCGCTTTACCTGTTTTTTTTTTTTGGAACAGACAACTATGTGCCGTTTTAAGGCTTAACCAAAAATATGGTCATGGATATGTAATAGTATTATGTAGATACTAAGGAAGCATCTCTTAACAGGAAGATGTTATCACATAGCCATATACATATCGAGACGGCGCAAGAGCTCCGCTGATTTGTGCATACATGGAGCGAATTGTAAGCAGCATGTTTGATGGTGCTGTACCAATTCATATTGCGAGCTTTAAAAGCAAGGAACATCTATTGTTGCAGATTCTGATGAACGTGAGCAGGGAAAAAATCCAAAAAAATCGATAAATAAACTATAGTAAGTAGAACGCGAACTGTATGAGGATATCTGTAATAATAATGAAATGCACGTAGTACTAAACCTAAAGAATAGAAAATTTAGGTTTATAGATAATCACAGAATCACTGTGGAGGATGCGTAGAAAGCTCTACAGGTGGAGGATGTATATACTGATCATGACTCAATCAGGTTGAACTAATACATATGCTGATAGGATGTATATACATCTTCTACAGGTGGACGTATATACATTACATCAATCTCTATTCAGGACTCAACGAAGCATGCAGTACTCTGTTAACATAACTTAGTACATATGCAAATGTATACATAAAAGATCTACATACAGAAGAATTCAGGGGAGAAAAGGGAAGGAATAAATATGTATGCATTTTTATCTGGAATCACCTTCTCATCAAGTTCATGGATAAAGCTTTCTGAGGGACTGAGGACTCTTCCAAAAGGTAGAGGGAACTAAATGTTACCCCAACTATACATTGAAAACAGTGGTCGGTATGATCAGTATCAGTATAAAGAAAGGGATCGTGACTCAATCAGATTGAACTAATACATATGCTGATAGGATGTATATGCATCCTCTACAGGTGGAGGATGTATATACATTACATCAATCTCTATTCAGGACTCAACGAAGCATGCAGTACTCCGTTAACATAACTTAGTACATATGCAAATGTATACATAAAAGATATACATACAGAAGAATTCAGGGGAGAAAAGGGAAGGAATAAATACGTATGCATTTTTATCTGGAATTACCTTCTCATCAAGTTCATGGATAAAGCTTTCTGAGGGACTGAGGACTCTTCCAAAAGGTAGAGGGAACTCAATATTACCCCCACGACGTCCTTGGATTCTGTAAGTAAGACCGGAAGCCCGAATCATACTTCTTTAAGTTCTTGAAGACAGCGACGTCCTTGGATTCTGTAAGTAAGACCGGAAGCCTGAATCATACTTCTTTAAGTTCTTGAAGGCAGCTGTGTCATCCAGGTGTTCTCTCATGTCCAGAGGATACGATTCTCCATTTACCAAGGTGAATGGATTCATATCAAGAAATGAAAAATCCAAGGCTGCCTAAAGAATGTATTAGTATAACATGGTATCAATGGCAAAGAAACAATTTCAAATTATCTTCCTTTGAAAAGAAAGTGTGAGGCACCTTGGAAAACCGAAAATACTCTTTCAGTGAAACCACCTATTTTTGTGCAGACCTGAAATTCAGACAGAAATCATTATTGAACTAAACACACGACGGTTAATGCATAACTAAAGAATTATTTGAAATAACAAGTTGTAACCTATGAAGAACATAATAAATGGCATAAGACAAGGAAGCACAGATAGATTAGAGAACAGTTCTAATTATCAAGCTCGATCACATCCCCCGAACACCCACATTGCCTCAGCCCAAAATCGCAACTCCTAATTCCTAATTCTCACCACACCATATGCGTGTGTTGGAATTTCTCTATCGAGCATCAACCAACCCACAACCGCGCCACAGGGGGGAAAAGGAGTAAAAAAGGAACCACCTTTCAAAGCTTGGCATCGCTTGGCTCGCTTCGCTTCGGCGGCGGAGCTCCACCGGTGACCACCTCCGTGACACCTCGACGACCTCGGAGTTGTCCAGCGCCAAGCTTCCCCCGAAGGGACAACTCCGGCGGACAAAACCAAAAGCCCAAAACGAAACAACACATCGGAATTTATTCACCCAAACTGCATAAGGGGAGCGCGAAATGGCGCAGAGAGCGCGGCGGGTTGATCGGAGGCAGGCGTTGCACTCACCTGGAAGATTCGTCCACCATGGGAGGGGGGCGGACTTTTCGCGGGGCGTTGAGGCGGATCCAGAGGTTCTTGCCCCTCCAATGCGCGGCGACGATGATCCTGCCGTCCATGGCGTGCTCGAAGGCCACGTGCGTGACGCCGGACCCGGGCACGACGACCTTGGGGTCGTCCGCGACGGTGTAGCGCGTGATGCGTCTTCCCACGCAGTGCGCCTCCAGCGCCTGCCGCGCCGCCTCCACCTCAGGCATCTCCGCGATCCCCTCTCTTTTTCTCTGCCTCTGTTGGTGGTGGAAGGAAGGGCAGGGGAGGGGAAGGGGGAAGCGGGGAAGGGGAAGGGGAAGGGAGGGGAGGGGGAGAGGGCATGCAGAGCTCGTGGAAGGAAGCCGGAGGGGGAGCTCGTGGGGAAGAGGAAGGAGGCGGGGGTGGGGGTTGGGCGGCGAAGAATGGGGAGCGAAACCGAGCCATCGGTTGGAAGGATGGGCAGGGGAGGGGAAGCGGGGAAGCGGCAGGGGAGGGGAGGGGGAAGAGGGCGTGTAGACCTCGTGGAAGGAAGGAGGAGGAAGAGCTCGTGGGGACGACGAAGGAGGCGGGGGTGCGGGGGTGTGGGGGCGAGCGGCGAAGAAGGAGGAGGGAAGCCAAGGCATCAGCGAAGAATCGAGAGAGAGGACGACGTGCAGGCTTCGTGGCGAGCGGAGCGAAGGCGATGAGGCGAGACCTGGCTGGACGAGCACACGCGTCGCGAGCGGAGCCAGCGCGCCGAACAACGCCCAAATCCCATCGGACGGCCACGGACGAGCCGAGCTGAAATCCAATGGCCCAAAAAAAATGCGTGACGTGGCCAGTCTCTCCAGCCCCCCTGTCTGCGCCCTTTTATATAGGGAGATATACGATGTGAGTAGAGTCGAAAGAGAAAGAGAAAGAGAAAGAGAAAAGGTTAGAGCTACCCTGGTGATACCGTATACGTCAACGACGCAAGCAATTTCAGCTCCAAGATCTTTCGTCAACAGCATCACATTAATGAGCTAGTGACGTTTTTACTCCCTCCGACAAATTCGGGTCATCGTGAGAAATCTATAAATGGTCAAACTTTTATATCTTTGATCAATAATGGAGTATATTATCTAACATTTTGGTTGGTCACATAAGAAAGATATGAATAGATCAGTCATCAAAAAGTAGTTTTTTTTAGCCAAACTCAGTTTGTGGGAGGCGTGCATGTTCAAGTTCTTGTCAACTCAAATTTGGGTACCTGGTTTCTTTTTAACTAGAGAAAAAAAAAGAGAAACCTAAGGGCATGTACAATGGGCTTATGTCAGCCATCTATAACTATTGCCACCTAGGATTTTTGCTGACGTGGATGAAAGAGAATGAAGAGAGAGAAAGATGATGTCTACAATCCTGTAGTCGACTATAGCACAAGAAACAAGAAAAGCATTAAAAGATTATGTGTTCTAAAAAGATAACTAAAAAGACAGCAGCCGTCTAAACCATTGTATGAGCTGTCTTTAGTGCTGTCTATAAGTGACATGGATAGTTGTTATAGACAGCAGCTGTCTATATCATTGTACATGCCCTAAACACCCGTTTCTTTTCGGTGAAGTGATGCAATCGAGATTCATGTTAGACAAAGAGTCATGGGTCTTAATTAATTGGCAGTTAATGGTGAGTTTGATGGCCATCACCGTCATTGGACAAAAAATTCACCTGTCTCCCCCATTCCCCCATCAAGCATTTAATTACTGTTTTCTATTACACTTGTTCTCTAGGTTATGGATAATGGGTTTACATGTCTATAATTTCTATCATGTAGAATTTAAGCTGATATGGATGAAAGAGAATAAAGAGAGAGAAATGTACTGTCTACAATCCTATAGCCGATTGTAGCACCAGAAACAAGAAAAATATTAAAAGATTGTGTGTTGTCACAATCCTGTAGCTCACCATAACGTATTGTATGAGCTGTCTTTAGTGCTGTCTACAGATGACATGGGGAGTTGCTATAGACAGTAGCTGTCTGTACCAATGAACATGCCCTTATACTACTAAGGTCATATACAATGGGTTTACATCAGCTGTCTATAGTCTCTGTCACGTAAGATTTAAGCTGATGTGTATGAAAGAGAATAAATAGAGAGAAATGTGTTGTCTACAATCCTGTAGCCGACTGTAGCACCAAAACCAAGAAAAGCATTAAAAGATTGTGTGTTGTCTACAATCCTGTAGCCGACTGTATCATCATAACCCATTGTATGAGCTGTTTTTAGTGCTGTCTATAAGTGATATAGAGAGTTACTATAGACAACAGTTATCTATACCATTGTATATGTCCTAATAGGTACCAATACTATAGAATTTAAGACAAAACTAAGGAACCCATCAGCCACACCCACTCTCTCTCTCACACACACGCACCGAGAGGAGAAATTGATATGGAGACTGCTATATCATCGATTACTGTTGAGCTAATCAGCCGATTTCCATCTCCTTTCTGATCAAGAAGTACAAAAACCAGGCATGTTTAGAAGACAAGTTGCAAAGGCTGCAGCATCTTTTGCAGAGAGTTCAAACAGTTGTTCAAGACGCAGATGGGCGATACGTCACCAACTCAAGAAAGCTAATACAACTCGGGTATTGTGTGTTGGACACTGTCATGTACAAACCCCTCGTGGAAAGTGTTAGAATAGGTATTAGAATAGGAACTTTTTTTGTATTTTTTATCTGTTTTTTGTATTATTTTATCTGTATATGATATACACCCCTTATACATCTTATATATATTGTCTATTGGGCATCTGAATACATATACACAATATTCATAACATGGTATCAGAGCAAATGTTTGGGTTAGGATTAGGGTTTGCTGTTACCACCGCCGCCTCTTAGCCTCTAGCCGCTGCCATCGCTGCTGCCCCTGGGAGGTGCTATCTCCACTCCCGGGGGACAACCTTCTCCCTCTTCAGCTATGCATTCTCGACCAGGCAGCAACTAGCAACTTCGTCTTCAAGCCTCGCTTGGGATTCGGTCATCATCGTATGCTCCAGAGCCCGCGTAGCTTGAATCCGCACCACCTCTGCTCGGTGAAATCATCATCATCGGATCCCGCCTCCACAGGAGCGACGCTCTGCTCTGCCTAGCTGGCTCCATCGAGAAGATGGAGGAGATTAGATCGTTTCTAGTATAGTCTAGGTCTCACCTCAGTCTAGCTGGCTCAACGGTGCTTGCGTATATCCAATATTATCCAAGTCTTTGGGTAATATCGGACGTACACGGGTTACCCTAGTCGCTTGACTGTGGAAAGATGTGCCTTACCCCTTTTGCTTCCGCTACTTTTGTGATGTAATCATTTGGTCTGCGCGGCCCTTATTGTAAAACTTGGCCCGATGTAGTCTATGTAAACTCTGATATTGTTTAATAAATGTTTGGTATGGTTTTATGTCTTATATGAAATGATTCATTGATGTATCTGTGAGCACTATCTACTGATCCAGGGAATAGTGCAGAGCTTTCACAGAGGATTCTGGATTATAAAATCTGGGTTGGACATGCTGTCCCATTTTGTCGGTGTCTTCGTCTCCTTGAGGAACACCTCCAAATCGTCTCAGTTATGCCTCAATTCTGCCTCAGTTTTCAAGCCTTCTCGCTTTGGAAAGAAAATGCCAAGGAAAATAGGAAATTCTCAAAGTACAACTTCCTAAATTTATCCTTGCACCTCATGCTTTAGGAAGGACTTGGACGGTGTTTGGATGGGTGTGTAGAATTTCTCAAATCCTAAGGATTTGGATTCAAATTCCCACTATCCAAGCTGGCCTTATCGGTTTTAATTGGCTTCAAAGGTTTACGAATACGAAACGGCTGTTCCTCTATGATACTCCGTTTATTTAGATGTCGTGTTTTAGAGTGCGTGTAGTCAATATTTTATATCTTTGATCACTAATATATATAAAAGTATTTGGATTTGTAATATGAAAATGATACTAGTAGATTTGTCATAAAAATACATCCATGTCATTATAATTTTAGTAATTTTTATTAACATATAGTTAGTAAAAAATAATGGACAAAGTTGTGTATTCAAAATCGTGTTGATGTCCAAAACGACAAATAAAATTGACAGAGGCAGTATAACATCCCCATCAAATTTTCAAAACTTATTTACTGCATGCGGGGTAATTTTTTTTAGCCTAACTTAGTTTGTGGGAGGTGTGCATGTTCAAGTTCTCTTCGACTTAAATTTGGGTTCTTGCTTTCTTCTTAATTAGAGAAAAAAAGAGACCTAAGCACCCGTTTATTTTTTGTGAAGTGATGCAATCGAGATTCATGTAAGACAAAGAGTCGCGTTAGACTCAAATTAATTGGCAGTCAATGGTGAGTTTGAGAATTTTTTTAAAAAATAAATTTTTTTTAAAGATAATTACAAAAATAAATAGTCGCCTAAAAAAATTACAAAAATATGTTTCTGTGATAGGAACCCTCTTCTCACCTGTCGCTGGTGCAACCACCTATCGCCAGTTGAACTGGCGACAGGAACTGAACAGTCTTACTGTCGCCAATTGAACTGGCGATAGGTACAACTGGCGATAGCTTCTTGTCGTCAGTTCAACTGGCGACAGTATGCCATTTATAAAAACCCAGAAAAATCTCTCCAAACCTCATTTTAATTCCAGAAAAAAAAACAGAAGAGAGGAGAAGAGGAAGAGCAGAAAGGTAGCGAAGCTCTGCTGGTTCGTCGCGGAGGAGAGATTGACAGAGCAGTAGATCCAGTAGGCCGGCCATCTTGCAGGTATTTTTTTTTTGCAACCTTGTACATTATGTCAAATTATGTAGAATTAGGTACATCATTTGAGCTGTAGCGAGTAGAATGACCAGTAGAATTAAGTACATAGAATTAAGTAGAATAGCGACATAGAATTAAGTAGAATAGCGACTAGAATCTAGTAGAATAACGACATAAAATTAAGTAGATTAGATAATTGTAGTCAAATTATGTACTACATTATTTGAGATGTGTATAATGTAGTTCGTCGTACATTATTTGAGATGTGTACATGTCTTCTTGCAGCCCGAGTGTATGGCGCCTAACGCAAGGGACGTCGTTGTTAGGAGGCACTTCGATGCCTACCTGCTATGGTTGTTCAGGTGGGTCACGTTCTTGGGGTCCCACGGCGATAGCGTTGACAAGTACTACGTCCGGTATGCACGTGAGGTGCCCGACTTGTCGGTGGAAGAGATCCCCTCCTACGCTTGGGGTCCAGCCGTACTGTGCGCGACGTACCGCGCACTGTACGACGCGTGCCACCGTGTCCAAGATAGCTCCATCCTCTTCGGATGCCCACTACTTCTGCAGCTGTGGTCCTTCGAGCGCTTCCAGATCAGACGGCCACAGATGGACTTGGGAGCGTACACGATCAGCTTGTACGCTTAGGGCGACGATGTGGACCGGTCTACCATGGGCACGGTGTGGTGCCGCCGACGGGTTAGTTTCATGATCATTTATTATTTTTCGTATTGTAATGACAATTTCGTGTGCTAAGTTTGCGGTGTTCTATTGCACAGGTCACCTTCACGTCGATCACTTCGCAAGGGTCCTACCCGGAGTACGTCACGATGTTCGATCAGCTGACCGATGACCGCGTCATCTGGACACCGTACACCCAGGAGAGGGTGAATGTGCAGGCACCCGACGGACTGTCGATCCTGTGCACGCGAGACTACGTGTACTGGTACACGATGAGGGCCTTGGTACATGATGTCTTCGTGGAGGAGTACTAGGAGCAGTGGGTCCTGTGCCAGTTCGGTCTACGACAGGAAGTCCCACTACAACACAAAAGCCCTGTAGAGATGCCTATTTTATGGGTTAAAGATGTTTTCAATCATCTCTATAACGTCGTAGAGTCGTTTTTTGTAAAGCGTCTCTAGAGCGTCTCCCCACGTACCGTGTCAAAGATCATAGAGACGTATTGTTATGCGCGTCTACACTGATATGAGTCATTTAGATTGTGTCTCTACAAGCTTGGAGACGCTTTCGTATATTCATTTTCATATCGTCTCTACTCTCCCTAGTGACGCTTTATTGCGTGCCAAGAAACATAGATACACATTCATAGATGTATTTAGATGTAGCTATGTTCTAGCAATACTTTCACGCATTGCTATTTGCAAATATGAATCCTTTTCCTCTTGTTCTTTTATGAATGTCCTTCTAGTCGTTTTTTATGCAAGCATACCCATTTCATTCAAGTGGGTAGAATTAACATGGAAGTATATAAGAAACAAGCCAATCACAATTCAATGATATCCAGTAAATAAATTGCAATACTTCATTCACTAAAATTCAGAAGTACAATCTGATTTACAGAGCTTGATTAATGAGAACCGAACAAAAACATGAAACTGGTAATTTGCACCACATACTAGCTTATGCATGCTTTTTGCACATTTTATACAACAGATGTAACAATACCCATCCAAACTCTTTTATTCTTTAACCCATCTATAGTAACAATACTCTGTTTCACTTCTCTGAACACTCAAGTCGAAGAAAGTGCATGAAGCCAACAACTGTATCAGTCATCTGAAACATCTTGCCAATTTTTATCTTTATAGCTATATACAAAAGCTCCTTATTGTGGTGGCCTCTAATATCTCCTGTTTTTTCCCAACCATGTTTACTGTCCCCTGCTGCAGCACTCATGCCGTTAATATAAAAAAGAGAGATAAAAAAAGAGGAAAAGAAAGCAGCACTCATGCCATTAATATCAAAAAGAGAGATAAAAAAAAGAGAAAAAGAAAGCACTAACTTACACGAGAAGACAACTATCTTCTATATTTATCTTCTTATGAATAAACCCACTATATGTTCATTGAGTTAACAGCTTAAAAAAATATACTAAAGAGAAGAGAAGAAGTAGCAAGGTACCTGGCCAAGAGTTTGTGTGCTGAACATTGTGCATCCTTCTGTTGCTAAGAAAGATTTGCAACCTCCACAAAATACAAAAAAAAACATACAGAGCTTTCAGCAATTCAAAAGTACCTGAAGTTCCAAGAAAATAATTCATATGAAACTAAATTCAGATGTAGCTACATATCTCTGCATGCTAATAAATGTGAGATGTGGAGACTATGATTCATATACATGTGAGGTAATAATAATCTGAATTCAGAAAGTTTCTTCACCTTGAGTTCTTGAATAACATTTCAGATTATGGTACCAATATCAATGTAAAAAATATGGAGCTAAATGAAATAGTGCATCAACTCAAAACTAGATTAAATTAGATAACAGGTCTATTAGTGTTTCATTGTAAGCTTCAATTAATGAATGCCAAAATGCAAAAGTGTATATACCTGCTGGAGTGGTATCATCACCTTAAAAGGAATGCCAAAATTTGTTAACCCTTCTGTAAACTCATTGCTTTACATTTCTCCTAATTGCAGTGCACAAATTCTGAAGATCCGTCTCTCATTTATATGAGTTATGAAACTACATAAGCACGCACATGTTGTCACATTGAACTAACAGAAATTTCAGAATCGGTGAGTGTAGGAGAAATTAAGAATTATGGAATCAAGATAAACATTACAGAATCAGTAAAATCAAGGAATGCGAAATGTTAGTTGCCTTCTGGACCAGGGAAGGTTGTGTCAAAGAAGCAAAGGGGCATCGCGCAATTGCCCCTATTTCTGCAGCGGCGGAGGCGGTAGGCTATGCCCCTGATCTGTTCCTGAAGGTGCATACCATTGACATGCAAGGGCACAAGAACAAGTTACACCCTCACACAATCAGCTAAGGCAAGTTAAATATTTTGATCCAACCAATTCATCTATTTTTCACATGTATAGTAAACAGCTTGAACCTGATCTCTAGGATAATTTGGTA
The DNA here is from genome assembly GCA_036346405.1 of Phyllostachys edulis. NCBI lineage: Eukaryota > Viridiplantae > Streptophyta > Magnoliopsida > Poales > Poaceae > Phyllostachys > Phyllostachys edulis. The sequence continues at coordinate 50,968,313 of CM070563.1, forward strand.
CCATAGAGATTGGTAGATGGATTGCATAAGCACAAGCATAATTTTGGTCTGCACATCTAAATCATAGGATCACAAGCCATAATATAAGCAAGTCAGAGCCATATCGATCGATCAGTAAATCATAGAAGAATAATTGATCAGTGACAACAGCTAATCACTTTTACCCCAACAAAAATCAACTAAACCAAAATGAGCAAGGGACATACACGAACAGGCAGTCGAAATTGATCGTTGGAAGGCGCGCCTCTCTTCGGTCGGCTGCGGGGAATATGTAGAAGAGCACGCAGGCGAGCAGCACAGTGGTGAGCTCCTAGCTGAGGAGCACAACACACGCGTCCCTGCCCCAGGAGGCAGAGCCCGAACGGCACTTGGTGGGCGGCCCTAGCGTAGTGGTCCTCGAGCAGCGCGGGGAGGCACAGGAGGAGGCGGGCGAGGGAGGGGACGACGTCGGCGAACCAGTCCCGTGCGTGGGCCTGTGATAGGAGGTCATCAAAGAAGAGGGCAGCGCGGGGAAGGGAGGTGGCGGCGGCGGCGAGGGAGGAGGAATGTGGCGACGGTTAGGGGATTTGGGAGATGCAGGAGCCAGGAGGGGAAGGGAGACTGAGACTGGGCGTCGGGGCGAGGGGGCAATAGCGAGGCAAGCAGGCAGAGATGCAATAAAAACGTCTCGAGAAATGTCTTTACGTGCTATCTAATTCTAGGTGCAAAGACGTAATAAAAAATGTCTAAATAAAAACATCCCTAGTAGACTATTTTGTTGTAGTGTCCCAGCCCCTTGGGGGACGCTGGTGCCGGTGCACGTCCACGCGTAAGTTCAGTCTTTATTTCTTTCACACAACGTGCATTACGTGCTGACCAAATAATTGTGTTGCCGTCCATAGGTACACTAGGAAGGGAGTACGTGGCATAATGTCCTGGTTGGACAGGATGAAGCCTTGGGTTGAGGCTTGGAGTGGCGTGCACGAGGACCCCATCCACTGTGGGAATGATCCCTACGACCTAGAGACGTACGGGGAGTACATGGATTGGTATGCTAGTCGGACAAGGCTTCGCTGCGTCCGGGTCATGGTCGACCCACCGCGACACGAGGCTACGACGTCCGACACATACCCCACCCAGCCGGACTCCGCTTTTCACCGCTTTGTACGTATTGAACGGTCCTTAATTCATATTTAATTTGCAATATTTTTTATGTTTCCAACTTGTTCATTACTTGTGCAGATGGATCTACACCGGGAGATTCTCGAGTTAGCAACCTCCGCGCACCACATGACACAGGGGGACACCAGAGGGCTCCTGCAGCGGATTATGGGCGCCGCGAGATGAGGCATCCAGATTGCGACTTGTCGCACGCCGAGGGACTCGGTGGACCGACCAGTGCGAGGACGAGGGGTCAGCCGAGGTGATTCATGGCCATGGGCTCCTTCCCGGGACATGGCGGGTGTGTCATCATGGCACCGTGGTGGGAGCACCGTGGGGCAGGAGTACACGGAGTCATCGGGGCATGGCTTCGTGCCACCAAGTATGACTACCCTGCTTGCTTGCGTAACGTAATGCTTCTTTATTCCGAACCCCAATAGTTACTAACGGCAATCTTCTCTTTCAGGTCCTGAGCTCCACTCGTACACGGGGCAGGGGTACGCAGAGTCGTCGGGACACGTCTTCGGGCTAGCAGGTATGACCACCTTGCTTGCTTGCGTAACTTTCTTTTTCGTACTTTCGCCATGATTACGTTTGTAACGTAATACTTCACAGGAACACCTTGGGAGGACGATTCATTGTCGCACGACGAGGCACACCTATCGGCACCCCTCGAGGACTTCTTCACAGACCCGTGTGACACCTCGTTCTCCTTGGAGGCTTCTCAGTTGCACGGTGCGCCGGGACCAACCCAACCAACGTAGGACCCCCCTCCCTCGCGACACCACCTCAGGCTACTCGTGCCAGTCGGGTAATCAGGCAGCCTGATCCTCTAACATACTCAAACCATCGCCGAGCGAGGCCAGGGACGATACGCGGGGTGCACCCCAAGAGGGGCTGCTATTAGATATTTGTTCCTCCAAATATCAGTCATGCCATGTAAATATTAATTTCTGTACAACTATTATTATGCTAGTATCGTGTTTTGATATCTCTTTTTTGCTTGCTTGAAAATCGCGACCACGTGTACGATTCTGCATCAGGACACTCCACACCACCCTCTTTCTACGACTTAAGCCATCCTTACTTTGCGCAATGACGTGACCCGACGAGTCAGCTTTGAGCAGTGACAAGACCCCCATAGCAGCAACGTGACAACACTATACCTCCTCAGCTTTTCAGACCGAAAAGACATGACTCTGCAAAGAAAGACGTGACAACACTCTGCCTCGCCAGCTTTTCAGATTGAAAAGACAGCACTCTACAAAGCAAGACATGACTTCTCTCTGCAAAGTTTGATGTGACAACACTATGTCTCGCCAGTTTTTCAGATCGACATGAGAACACTCTACGTCCTCAGCTTTTTAGAACCAAAAGATAGGACTATGTAGAAAATTTACCACACCATGCCAACCCTGTGGCTTATAAAAGGGGGTGGAAGAGATCTGGGAGAGAACCCAACACAACCAAACCCAACACTACACCAGAGCTCCCTTCACCACGCTGGGATGGATGACAGGCAGAGGCAATGGGACCGGATCCGCGAACTAGCAAGGGTTGCTGGGGCCCAGGAAGAGCGAGCAAGGGCTACTGCGGCCCGGGTCAAACAAGAGACGTGTGCCTATCTGACATCTCTTCATAATGAAGCCCCCCGTAGCAGCAACCCCATCCCGAACATTAACCGAGCGTTCGCTGCAACACCCGCCAAAGGGGGAGACGCCACCCCTCTGTTGGTGCAGGGACCCATGCAAGTTCTTCAAGTCCAAGCACCAGATTAGCCTGGGCATACGTTACTGAGGTTGCGCGAACTACTCCAGTGACTATCCCGACCGATGTTGGGACACGAGCAGCTATTGACAGCCGGTAAGGACCAGTTACAGTGTGTTCTCGTACTATCTCTCTTTCAAAGTACACACTAACAACCTCTCCCGTCTACCTGTAGTCCCCGGATCCGCTATGTGGCTACCGCAAGTGGATCGACCAAGAGATCCACCCACATGACCAATGGTCTCTTGACTTCGACGAGTGGCATGACAAAAGAGACCGCGAGATTCGAGATTAGTGACGCCGCAACGACGAGCAAAACGAGCGTATACGTCGGGAGACGCAAGCTCATCTCGAGGCGTGCCAGCGTAGGGAGCACGAGAGAAAGAGGGAAATGGTGGCCAAGGCCAAAGAGGCCGGCGTAGAGTTCAACGCCGAGCTAGCAAGGAAGGAAAAATGTCCCTGGTCCACGCAGTAGGTCGGATCATTCTGTACTAGTCCCCCGTCAAAGGTCGAATCTATTTCCATTCCAAAAAGGCGCATATGTATCGTAAGAGTACTTCAGTTTGTTGCATCGTGTATGATGCTGTGTCTTACGTATGTAACCAAACCCTATGCGCCGTGTTATTTCTAGTTTCATTATAAAGTCTATTTTAATTCGCAACATCAAATATCCTCATCTTTTCGCATTCGATTCTTCTGCAACATCAAATATCCTCATCTTTTCGCATTCGATTCTTCTGTGTTATTTTCAGCATCGTAATATCACTTACCTTCCTACTTACGAATTATTGATACCTTAATCGTCCTCGCAAAATTCTACAGAAATTCACCGCACTAGAACAACATACGATGATCACAAAATGTTATTGCGAGACTAATAGATTTTGTACCGTTCAAAATTTATGAAAATCTCAAGTACAGAAACCAAATTAGGGTTTAAAGAGTCTATCGTCAGTTGAACTAGCGACAGGAAGCTATCGCCAGTTCAACTGGCGACAGTAAGACTGTTCAGTTTCTGTCGCCAGTTGCCACACATTTTTGTAATTTTTTGAGACGACTATTAATTTTTGTAATTATCTTTTAAAAAAATATTATTTTTAAAAAAATTCGTGAGTTTGATGGCCATCACCGTCACTGGACAAAATTTTCACCTGTCTCCCCCATTTCCCCATCAAGCATTTAATTACCGTTTTGTATTACACTTGTTCTTTATACTACTAATAGGTACCAATACTACAGAATTTGAGACAAAACTTAGGAATCCAACTTGTGCACAGCTCTTAGAGATCGGAACCATCAGCCACGCCCAAAAATTGAGATGGAGACTGCTATATCAGCGATTACTTCTGAGCTAATCAGCCGATTCATCTCATTTCTGATCAAGAAGTACAAAAACCAGGCATGTTTAGAAGACAAGTTGCAAAGGCTGCAGCATCTCTTGCTGAGAGTTCATACAGTTGTTGAAGAGGCAGATGGGCGATACGTCACCAACTCAAGAATGCTAATACAACTCGGGATATTTGTCCAAGGCATGTACCGAGGGTATTATGTGCTGGACACTGTCAAGTACAGACCCCTTGTGGAAAGCATCCAAGAGGAGGTTGGTAGCTCATCATCCATTTCTTTTTCCAATCCAATGAAACGTATTCGTACGATTGCTGGTACCGATAAGAACATAGTTGACAATTATGAGCTACATAGTGTATTGGAGAATTTAGAAACAATTGCTGCTAATATGTCCGAGTTTATTATACTTTTGGGGGGATGCGAACGCATGTTCCGGAGACCATACGACACATATCTTTACATTGACAATTGCATGTTTGGCCGTTATGTTGAAAAGCAGCAGATGATCAATATGTTACTGCAAAACTCAAGTCATCTTAGTGCTGCGACGGTGCTTCCAATCATCGGTGGTTGTAGAGTTGGAAAGAAAACTCTAGTCGCGCATGTATGTAACGATGACAAAGTCCGCTCCCACTTCTCCTCGATTTTGAATATCGAGGGAGATAGCATTTGTAGATTGGATCACAAAAAGTTTAATCACGAGCGGGTTTTAGTTGTTGAATTTTGTTCTGATGTGGATGATGAGGATTGGTTAAAGTTTTATTCTTCTGTGAAGCTCATGGGTGAAGGGAGCAAGGTGATAATCATAAGTAGGCTTGAGAAGGTTCTAAGGTTTGGAACTGTAGAACCAATTCGTCTAAATAGGATGTCACATGAGGAATATAGCTACCTCTTCAAGATGCTTGCATTTGGAAGTGCAAACCCTGAAGACTATCCACAGTTGACTTTAATAGCAAATGAGTTAGCAAGAGTGTTGGGTGGTTCATTCATTACAGCGAATGCGGTTGCCGACAAGATGAGGAAGAAGTTCAATGCACAGTTCTGGCTCCACATATTGCAACGTTTCAAACGGATGGTAGAAAATAATGTGACAAAGTTTGGCAAACATCCAAAAGATATTCTCGACCAAGAGCAAGCAATAGACATCACCAAATTTGCTTCGACCACCAACACTGTTTCACTCCGTCTCATGCCTCCGCATATCGAAAAGGATGTTCCTCGGAGAAAACTGCCTAGACTGATGCTTGGAGACCTGATAGCAGGTTGCGCCATGGTACCAAAGGAGGATTTCGAGTTAGTGTCGTGGGAAGCACGGATACCCCCATATACCAAGCTTGTTCATTTGGTTGCAACTTGTGCTGAAGAGAAGCGCAAAGATAGCACCATACTAGGGAAACGCCAAGGATTTCAGAACTAATAGCACGCTCTGATATTTGTAATCCTAATTTATCTACCTAGCTAGTGTTCTGTCATTGTACCCCTAAAATAAGAATCTTTTTTAGGCAATTCTGTGTGTAACATATACTTTGTTTAATTGGAAAATACCATATGTTTTGTTTGAGTTAGAATTCATTTCTACGAGTTTTTCTGTATATGTAAAGGGATGGCATGTTTATTTTGTAAACAAAACTTTTTTTCTAATAACAAATAGTAGTTTTTCATGGTTATCAGAAATTTATAGAGTAGAGATCACTTACAACGAAGCGTCATGTGCCACCCCATATCACTAATTAACTAATGGTACTGACAATACTATATGGCTTGCATATCCATTATGCTTGACGATCACTATATGAAATTTGTTGTGTCTTAGTATTTGTCAGCCTAAATAGGATAAGAACTGAATAAAAAAAAAGTAGCATTGCCGCTTGCTCCATGTCCTGCTGTATTAATTTGTCTGCATAAATACGTTGAGAGTAAAGAAACGATAAGATCTTAGCTACCAGTGATCCTTCAGACAACAACAACGGGATTAATTCCAACCTACGGGTGCTCCATTGACAACAATGCATTGCTACTGATGTAATGCATAGTCAAATTTCAATGTCTAGAAAAGGAAGTTAAACTTCGATATATATGGATGACATAGTCAAATTCCAGTGAGCATTGCTACTGATGTAATGCATAGTCAAATTTCAATGTCTAGAAAAGGAAGTTAAACTTCGATATATGTAGATGACATAGTCAAATTCCAGTGAGCATTGCTACTGATGCTATGCTCCAGTAATACTTGCATCTTGCTCAAGATCAAAGTAGAGCATTCTGGCAAAACTAATTTTACCCTGAGATGGACATGTTGGCAAAATTATTGCACTATATATTGTGTACATACACAAGAATTAATGCTAGTATGGAAAAATCTGGCCATGCAAATGTAGTCCACACAGTTGATCTGAACTTTACAATTTCCCACTTTCAACTTGCATAATATATCACGGCTCTCTGATCTTAACTACCTTGTTGATTGCACTGACTAAATTGAAAGATTAAAACATAAAACCAATGCAAAGTGTATCCTACAAGAGCAAGAAAATGGTGCTAGGGGAGGAGATAGAGACTCACTGGGGGAGACGGCGTCGGACGAGGATGGGCCGGTGTCAAGGTCATCGGGAGGAGGCGGCGGGCCAGGGGAGGCGGTGTCGTCGTCCGGGGGGGAGGCGGTGGCGTCTTCCTCGCCGGAGCAACGGCGTTGGGGGAGGGGAGGGGAGGCGGCGGCGTGGGGGAAACAGAATGGAAACAGAATCAGGGGGAGAGGAGGATGGAACGGAAGAAAAAAAAGGAAGGATTTGTATTTATATACAATGTCATTTTGTGAGTAATTTCAGCGAACTTCAGTGGCAAACAGTTATTCCATTCCGCAAAACCCAAAAAAGACACCTCTCCCATAGCTTATGACTTTTAGGCTTAAAATGACTTAAACTTTTTATAAGCTGGATAAAAAAGTCACCTTTTGTTTAGTTTTAGACTTTTTTTGCTTTTAAGCCAAAGAAAAAACCTAAATAAACAGGGGCCTTACACCGGTGTTTAGGTCGTAATCTTTCGTCGTGGGAAGCGTGTGGTCAACATTATGTAAGTTTTATCAATATTGTCCTTTTAAAAATTCAGATAGGTCACATGACTGATAAACATAATTCAGACAATAGTCAAAGTTACATCTCTAAGACCATATAAAAGATGAAAAAACTCAAGATTGTTGAACAAATCTTCTTGTTTTCTCCGGCCTAAAGCACTCCCTTTCCAATCGTACGAAGAAACTCCATGAAATAAATGCAAATAATTCGACCAAGGCAGCAGCTGCTGCTATCGCCTATAGAAATCATACTAATGAGTGACTTGTTTCACTCACTGTGGTCAGAAATTCTTGTGATTGTAAGAAACTTCAAGACCAACATGTATATCTTCAGTAGCGGAGCCAGCGGTCATGTGAAGCCTGGGCAAGCCCCCTGCACGGAGACCTCCAGCCCAGCTTCATGCGGTACCGCCGCCAGTGCTGCCGCTTGGGGCGGAGCCACGAAGCCCGGGCACTTGTCCGGGTAACAGGGACGCTGGCTCCGCCCTGTATATCTTTGTCATCGTAATATTTAGGTTGATCATACGAAAATAGCAGATTTGTCAAAAAAAAAAATGCTTTCATAATCTGACTATTCTATAGCATTTACAAATATATTAAGATAGATAATAATAGTCACAGTTATATCTCAGTGACTGTCAGATGTCAAAAATGCCGACAATGCTTTTTTTTTTTCGAGGAATCAATGTCGAGTAGTTCATTCATTTCAAGATAGCATGGACTCATGGTCGCCCTCTAAGTATGCTGGTGTGCATGGAAGCATCAAGCAAGGCGCCAGGGAGGCTGCAAAAACTCCCGAGAGTAGAGCCTGTCTGCTTTAGAGCCTGAAGCTTTCGTAGCCTGGCCTGGAACCGCACCTGGAGACTGCCGGCTTTTGTTTGCTTGCGTGCCAGGCAGCTCATCAGGCCCAAGGCGTAAGAATCCAACGCCTGGGAGTCAGGGGGAGGCTGTCTGGAGGCTGCTCCATCTGCACCGTTGATAGCTCGATCCAACAGTCTATTTTTTATTTACTAATTCCAGGCATGGGCTTCCTACCAAACAACTCATCTTCAGATTTGCCTGGCCAAACAAAAATCATCTACTTTTCAGGCTACCTCTAGACACCACTTTTTTCTAGGTATGAAATTCAAGGCACCAACCAAACAAACCCTAATTGACTAGGCAAAGGGCCGATACATTAATGCTGACAGTACAGCCCAAGATTCTTGTGGAGGGCAGTCACCCGGGGTACCACGTATTAATTGTTGTTACTAATTTGTCTTCGTAAATTAGTTGGGAGTAAACCACTGATTCTCCAGACAACAATGATAGTAATCCGAAACAACTAGGGACGGTGTCAGAAAATTTTTATTCAGTGGACTATAAAATGATAACTAAATATCGAGAGATGCCAAGTATAAATATTTTATTATTCTATATTAAAAAACTAAAATCTATATAAAGAACTTCAACAACTGTAGGGGACCAAGGCTACAACTAGTCCCCTGCCTCCGTCCCAAACAACAAGCGGTGCCAGTACTGTTAGTGTGTTATTGCTGAAGTAGTGTCCTTGGTGCACCAAAACTTGTCACCATACACGAGAAGCGTGCGAACAATATTGTATATATATCTTTGATCTATTGTCTTTGTAAAGTTTTAGATTGGTCACATGAAACTAATAAAGATAGATTCGTCGTAGTAACCTTGTACTTCTAGAAATTTACAAATATGCTGTGCTAATAATAAGAGTCAAAGCACCTAGGCAGACCATAAAAGTTACAAAACTCAAGAATTCTTACTAGAGAGAGTAGTTTCAATCATTCCTAGTTATAGCATGGTTTGCTTGCTTTAAGGATGCCAAGGCGAGTGCAGCCTCTTTCTCTATCTACACATACACACACACAAACTAGAGGAGAACTGAAGAAATGGAAGCAGCTATATCTGCAGTTACGGGTGAACTAGTCAGCCGGCTCATCTCATTTCTCATCAAGAAGTACACTAACCATGCATCTCTCGACGAGAATCTAGAGAGGCCGCAGCTGCTCCTACTAAGAGCCCAAACAGTAGTTGAGGCGGCAGAGGGGCGATGCATCACAAACTCTGGCACAGCTCAAGACCCTTGTTGCCACCATGTACAGAGGATTCTACTACTGCTAAAGAGGAGGTGAGCAGCTCATACACCTTGTCTTTCGCTACTGCTCCTGTGAAACGCTTTCGTACAGCCATTTCTTCCACAAAGGGTACTGTAGGCATTCGCCATGAGCTTCAATCTGCATTGGGAAATCTAGTGAGTGCTGTTGCCAACATGAAAGAGTTTCTGGTAGCCCCTATGACATGCATATTTACATCGACAACTTCATGTTTGGCCGTCAAGTTGAAAAGCAGCAAACTATCAACATGCTCCTGCAAAATATTAACCCTGTTGTTGGTCCACCCGTTCTTCCCATCGTCGGTGGTTGCAGAGTCGGTAAGAAAACTTTGGTCATGCATATATGCAACGCAATAGGGTACGGTCCAGCTTCTCTTCAATATTGCACTTAAAGGGGGACAATTTCCAAATTGACTCTGACAAATTCATCGATGAGAAGACTTTGGTTGTTATTGACTATTGAGTTCATTTCTGATGTTACCGATGAGGAGTGGGTAAAATTCTTTTCATCGTTGACATCATGTATAGGCGGAGGAAGCAAGGTCACAATCGTTAGTAGGATCGAGGAGTTGCAAGGTTTGGAACAGTAAACCCAATTCGTGTAAAACGCTTGTCACACGAGGAGTCGAGGAGTATGGGTCCATTTGGTTCAGCGTCCTAGGTAGCTATACCAACATTTTGGTAATGTTAAAATCTAGGCAATGCAAAAATCTGAGCAAAAAAAAAATAGTGTTTGGATCGTAGCCATACCAATTCACGGACAATGCCGAAATTGGTGTATTTGGATTACAGCAATGCCAAAATTTGCTAAAATTGTGAGCATGACACGTGGGTCCGGCATGACATCTATTTGTTTTCCCCTCAAAATATGTCAACATGGGTCTTGTTTTGTTGATAAAATGACACGGAACACAACGGTTCAAACAGATCACAAATCGGATACTCGGTTTAGAAAATATCATCGTTTGAGACTTGCTAATCAAACCATTCAAGCATTAAATGCAACCAACAGCTGGCTAACACCTCATCAAAGCAAATAGCAACCTGAAGACTTGGGCATTGCCAAAAACACGGGCGCACAATTCGGCCGCCGAATTTCGCTGGCTAGCGAGTGCAAATACACATATGTTACCAATTTTTTTTTAAGTGCCAAAATTTGGTAGCAAACCAAATCCTAGCCAAATTTTATAGGCATTACCAAAATTTGATTTAGTTTATTTGGGATCCAATCCAAACAGCCCCTATAGCTACATGTTCAAAGTACTGGCATTTGGGAGCTCAAATCCAGACGACCACCCAAGGTTAGCATCCATGGTGAATAGTTTGCTACAATGTTGAGTGGGTCATCATTCGTCTCTGCAAATATGACTGCAAATGCACTGAGACCAAACCTAGATGTTGATTTCTGGCGACACCTATTAAACAAGTTTAGGAGATCCGTGGAGCATAAGTTCTCAGTACATGGTGAGCATCCGAAACATATTCTTGACAAAGATGGATCAGTAAACATGCCAAAATTTACTTCCTCTTCATCTATCGTGTTTCGCGTAATGCCGTCTTGTATTGAAGGAGACGGTTTTTGCAGACGGAAAGAAAAGTCCAAGGTGACGCCCTTAGATCTAATGATAGGTTTAATTGTTGTACCTAGGGGCGAGTTTGAGGTTGTGCCACGGGAATCACCGATACCACCGTACACTAAATATTTTGCAAGCTGTTTCAATAGAAAGCCTCAGCATGAAGTCTCACTGAGGGAAACGCCGAGGGATAGATATGTAGTAGACTAGTAGTCCTTGTAATATACGGTTGCAGTGAATTTTAACCTATTTGCCTACTCTGTGATATATGCATGTCTGTAGTGAATTTTGAGCTCTATGTCCTTCTTGGTGTTGTCAGTCTTGTATGCTACTAGAGATGCCGCGGCGCGCGGGACAGCGAATATGCTATTACAAGGAACATATCAGATGACACCCCCATTTTCATTTCATTATCAAACTGAAACAAGTAGAAACTTCGGGAGGATGTGACTACACCTCAAATCCCTACTCCCCTATTCGTTGCCACATTTTCCCTAGTCCGCCTCCTCCCCTGTTTTGCTTCCGCATCCAGCCACCTGCTCCGCTTCCACTGGCCCTGCCGTGTCCGCGGCAGCCTTGCAGCGGCTTTGTCGGGGTAGTTGAGCGACGCGGCGTCCCCGTACAGGCGGCGGGCGACCTGGTCGTAGGCGCTCGCGGCCTCCTGGGCGGTGTCGAAGTGGCCGAGGTAGAGCCGCTTGCGGTCCGGCGGCTGCCGGATCTCCGCAGCCCACTTGCCCGAACTCCTCCGCCGCACGCCACGCTACTTCTGCGTCGCCGATGCCGAGGGCTTCATGGGCGGGGCCCGCGGGGCCAGACCTGGCTGCGCCTGCCGCTGCATGCTCTCCTTCAGAGCAAGAATGAAGCCAAGATCACCCTGCTGCTGCTGGTTTAGAGGATTTAACCGATATGGACCACAGATCTTGGTGTGCTGCAGCGCTTGAGGCTATGTATAACAATATCTCTTTTAGGGTTGTCTCTAAAGGCTCTAACTCATCTACAGAAATCTTAGAGACTAATGAGACCTTAGAGACAATATCTCTAATAATTTGTCTATAAAATTATTCATTTTCAATACAACTTCTTTTCTTATATACTTACCATTTGTGATGGTTTGCGTGTCCAGTATTCTCTTTCCTCCAACTAGATTTTTGAGTAACATATCAGCTAAGAGACAACTGAGATAACCACTATTGAAAATGAGCTCCACGGAGTTGGGTATACAATGTGTGAGGAATTCCTCAATTCGGGCATTTAAAGGACATAGCATTTCCAGCGTTAAGAGAACTCAGATTACATTATTAGAAGAGCTTGGAGAGATGGGTAGCAACGGAAGGAAGAGGGCGAAGAGCTAATATTTCCTCTGCTTGAGAAGTTCGATATTCAGAACTGTCCAAAGCTGACAACTTATGCCAAGCACCAAAAAGCTAAAGGTTGTAGAGCTAAAAGAAGACAAGGCACAGCTATTGTTAGACCCAAAATTTGAAATTCGGAATTTTCTGTGTTTACAGTACTAGTCTCGTACCTACAGTTACATCATTAAATATTATTCACATGTCACGAATATGTAAAGGTATTGCATAATAATAAATAAAGCATAAATATACCTTACGGTTTTTCACTTGCAGAATAGCCGCATATGCCAAATACCTTTCAAAAAACAGCAACAGAATCAGAATAAAAGTATACCACGTGGAACCCTTACGATATACCTAGTTACCCACATGCAATCGACTAGGACCCGCGACCTAGTTCTTGGCCATCTTGATCTACAATCTTGACGAATGCTCATAGGTGCTTACATAGCCTTCGTTTTTTATGCTTACTGAATAATAATATATTGAGCGAGCATGAGTACACAACCGTCCTCGCGAGCCAATACATATAATACAGTTATATAATATGCAAGGCTAATCAAATAAATGGTTGTGGTTTTTTGTTTGCATAAAGCCACTTATTGAAATAGATTATGTAGTAGCAAATTCTGAGACCTAGCATTTTAAACTAACACAGGTTTTAACAAACTTGAGTTTTGTTGTAAAATACTAGTGGAGGCTCCAACCTCCTATATCACTTAGTGGCTCCATCCACCCAATGCTCATGTTCTTTCTCGGGTCACATCCCGTACTTAACATTGGTTCTCAACCAGGGCATCTCAAATATCTAGGCTCCAACCCATCTCAAATCTCTGGGCTCCAACCCATCTTTTCATTCCCACCCACAAATTGTTTTATAAAAATAAAAGCTACTTCAAGCAAGTTCTCGGCATTGCCTATGACCGTAGGCACGACTATCTAGATGTTTTCTCACTCTGCAGAGTTCGTACACTTCACCCACAAGAGACAATCAACTTATAATGTACTCACATGCTACACTCAAAATAAATCTCAGAAACCTTCAAAGTTGCCGAGGAGGATTACAACTTCTACGTGTGTGGCTACAACGAAGGACACCAGAATAATAGGTCGCGAACCCCTCGTCAATTGCCTGTGAGCATATGGATGGGTCATCACTTGGAGTTATCTTCTTCCGCTGGAGTTTATTCAAGTTGTTTAGCCTAAAAGGACGGTAATTGTAAACTTTGACCATAAGATCATTACTCTTTTGTTCAATATTGTACAATAGTTTGACGTTTGCAAGTTATGTGTTGATATTCAATAATGTAACTGTGTGCACTAGCTACTGATCCAGGGACTAGTGCAAATATACACAGAGGGTTCTAAATTCGAAAATGTGGGTCCCGACACTGTGCCACAAATGGTCAAGGAGTAGGCCACACAAAGTTATCTGTCACTAGATAAAGAAAATATTGAACTGTTCATGGATGACATATATCTCAACTAGAGTTCGACCAAATATCATGCGACAAAAAGAGAATATGTAAGCAGGTTGTTCAGTCCAACCAGATACAAACTGATCGTATGGGAATATGAGCTGGTCATGAGCTGGTCGTACATGATCACAAACGGGTCGGCAAACTGGACGTAAGGTGTTACGAACTGGTCGTGACTAGATGTGAACTGGTCGTATGGAGAAACGAGCTGGTCGTAAGTGATAAGGGCATGGTTGCAGATCATATTACATAAGGTTCATCTGATATAATATTTATGTGCATTCGGGAGTCGTTATATCCTATTAGGAACCACTACTGACTTGTGGTCATAAAGGAGTTTCCGAATTACGGTCAGTTACGCATGAACCTACAGGTCACATACTTAATAGGTTAGAACAAACTAGTTTAGATGGGATCCGTTATGGGTTCTTTATAAGGGGATGCATGGGGGCCGTTGGCAGATAAGAATTACACTACTGAAACCCTCGCCACCACCTCCTCGAAGGCCCTACCGTGCACACTGGTGCTAGCACACCCGGTTTACGGCATTTCTACCCTTGGACGTGTGGATACTGTAGAGGTGCTGCCGCAATTGTTGATACGTTGATCGAGGACGATCCGCGATCTACGCAAGGAACATGATAGGTTGCTGGAGGAGATGACCAGTGCTGAGGATGTTGGACGATCGATTATGACCACTACATCAACGCACTCAACGTTGGATTAGGTTGCTCCAACTGTTCTTCTGTGGCACTGCGCGTCTAGTGGTAACGATCTGTGATCTCTTCCTTGCATGGCTTACTGGTTTACGTGGTAGATTTTTTGGATTGCGTGCTAGTGTATCCTACCCGTATCCCTTCACACACTTGTTTATATTTGTTTCAGAAACTGGTTTAAGGAAATGATGTTGGACTCATTGGGATACATCGTATATGGTACACTAATGGACTTGTGTTACCATACTAGCGTCGGTACCTTGGAGGGTACCCTTTCAAAGTATCGTGGATATCATTACTTGTTATGTACTTACTTTGGTTTAATTTCATGCTTTTACATCAATTGATTGGAAATTACTGTTACCCATATTTAAACTAAAAAATTGCTTTATGCAACCAGACATATATCCTTCCTTTGAAAGGTCGTGCATATAGTTAATAGCATTTTCAAAAATCTTGTGGAGTACGAAAGTATTCACCTTGCTTGTTGAAAATTTAATAGTTGAAGAGGAAGATCCGGCAAGGGTTAGTTCTATGCTGCCGGATTTGGACACGACCAAGAGGCTGAATACTAGGGCACAAACCCTAGTCGATTGCATGTTGGGCTATGGCAAACCACGTGGGAACTATCTTTTGTCTTTCACCACAGACTTTGTTTGAAGGACTCGTTTGTAAGACTACTTAATAATATATAAGTACTCTTTTATTTAAATTCATGTATGGATGTGATGCAATGATGCTGGTTGTGTGCACTAGCTATTGATTATGGGACTAGTGCAGTGATACACGGTAGGATTTCGAGTCATTTTATCTTTAAATGATCCCACACATAATTTTGTATAGGTCTGTAAATCCAATAGTTGAGTTGTCTTCAACATAAGCCCCCGAGTAATTGTAGGAATTGTTAATCGTATCCTAGATTCCAATCCAATTACAGTTTCCATGAATTACCACCAAATCTCTCAAAAACTGAAATCGTGAAATCCTCATCGAATCAAGTCTCATATGGCTTTGTAGAATCCTTTATTTAACCCACCGAACATACTTTATGATTTAATATTCCCAATTTTCCTCAAAGATACTCCAATAACTTCTTCGTGGACTTCCTAATCCATCAAACTTATCTTCATCGCACTTTAAGTATATAGTCATCTAATCTCCAATAATTAATCATATCTCCACAAAATATCCTAAAATAGTTCAAATCCATTGTGAGTTTATCTACCACATTGAATTCGTACTTCCTAGTAAAAATCCAATCATTCTCATCCTTTGACTACCCCTGTTAATTTAATTGACCACTAAAATCAATCGTTGGTAACTCCATTACAAGGTCTTAAATTCTATACCCCATAGTAATAATTCAACGCCCCTCATTTTCAATTGTATCGCTTAGGTTAATCCACCAATATTAATCATCCTAATTTTCCAATAATCTAATTCCTCCGACCAAGACCTTGAGAAATCCACTTATTCCATGTAATAAAATCCCATTCCATTACTTGCAATGAAATATCTCTCGATAACATAATTTGCATCTGGTTCATCATCGTGTACATCATTTGTGTTTGAGCTACCATGAATGCTTCAAAATATCTCTCTACAAATCAATTGGAGGTGCTTTCGGTGGTGCTGCTCCTGCTGGTGTCTGCTCGTTCTCTTTTGACCCGGGGGTTCCGGATCCACTGGCAGCAGCGTGATGAGTCTGAACCATCTGGCGAAAGCTCCACGGGTTAGATAAGTTAGCAAGCACAAGATAAGTTAAGAACTAATCGAGGGGGATAGATTAAACCCAATAAACACAGCTTCAAGAAATCAACTGAAATACTTATATTAATAAGGGTCTTATCATGACTGCAACAAATGCCTAAGGGCCTTTGCAGCTCATACTCGCACACAAGAAAACAAATGCAAACCAAACACACAAACTACTACCTAAAGGGCGACACTCTGAAGCTTAAACTGACGCGCTCAAACACACTGAGGCTCAACTGACTTAACCTAAACCTGAGCGAACTTAGTCGATGAGATAACCTCCACAGCCACGATGATGCTCCCACCTGCTGTAGACCTGGAACTACATGGGCATCCTTGCAAACTGGTCTTGGTGGCTCGGGACTGGTGTAGCAAGAACAGGCATCCCTGGTGTAGGCACAACAGGCTCCTCCGGTGTTTCGGGCTCTGCTAGCTCCTCGACCTCCTTTGGGTCTTCCTCTGGATCTTCCTCTTTAGGGTCTTCCTCGTAATGGTCTTCTTTGTGCTCATGCTGACCATAGAGAGCTTCTTCTAATGTGGCGATCTTTTCTTCTGCCATCTGCAGAGTCTCGTAGACGCACTCCAACTCTGTGGCGGCCAACTCTAGGAATTCCTCCTAAGCAGCAGCAAACTAGGCAAGATACACCACGGTGGCGTTGCACTCTCCATCTGTAGACGGGTATCGTACATGAAGGTTCACTGTGGAGGCACAGGGATGGTAGAGGAAGACTGTACCCTAAAGCTCGCGTGCGTAGATGTTGCAGATCCTCAAGATAGCAAGGCGTGAGGACTCCCGGATTCCTTCTGAAAAGACCATCCTCCAAACAGAGATATTTAGATGACGGCTGGCTTTAGTGTCCCTCTGGGCATGGATGGTTAAACGACAAAGCACTCCACGGCTTCGACCGTTCACCACCCAGTCGGTGCCCTTGTACATCAGTCGGTCGAATCCTCCGAGTACTTGCAAAAGCTTCCATAGTTCTGCAGCAAGTCCTCCCTTGCGCACACCATAGTTCTGAAAACGAGGCATCTGTCAAGATAGACAAGAGGGTAAGAGCCAAATTAAAATAGCGGGGAGGAAAATGTCAACAATAGTTGAGTCAAGAGAGACATAAGAGAAGTTAAGCAGTTCAATTAATCTTGTAAGTTAATATTGCTTTAAAAATAGTTTGGACACCCTAAGGCGGTCGATCTAACTAAGGTCAAGACCTACAGTCACTATGGCTCTGATACCACCTCTGTCGAGATCCAAAAATGCAATTCTGGACCATCTATGTATAATGTACTAGTCCAGGATCAACATAAATGAATATCGATCCACACAAGACAAAATATAACTGTTATGACCTTATGATCGAGTTTACACTTATTAAGCCTCGTAGGGCTGGCAATAATTAAATAAGCAACAATGGAACAAAATAAACTTCAGCGAGAACCCATCGATTCACCGCAGGCAACCGACTGGGATCAAGACCTAGGCGATCAACACCTTCGTAGAACTCCTCCTCAAAAGCGTGCGAAGACTCCTCCACTTCTGTTGATTGATTATAGCAAGCATGAGTACACAACCGTACTCGCATGTCATACCATAGAATGCAATGTATACATGATGGCTTATTCCAATGGAATAGCTTCTGTGGTTCTTTTGCAGGAATGTAACATTTGCAATTGAATATGAATAATGGATTAAAACACAATAAACAATATCAATTTAATAGTTGTTTTCACAAAGGATACAAAGTCTAATAAAATTATTCACACAGCTATATGACTTAGATCATGCAGCTCCCTTCCCAAATGTTTTATGAAAATCTAACCCTTGTGTGAAATCCCTGAGCATGTCCATGACCACGGACGCGGCTATTCGAATAGATTATTTAACACTCTGCAGAGGTTGTACACTTTACCCACCCGATACAATCAGTGTAGCTAGCACCAATCATAACAAAACTTTGCCAAAACTTCATCTCAAACATTGACACTCCTGATATGTTTTACTGACGACACTAACACCCACAAAGAAAATTAGTTCATCGCACACCTTTGGACTGGGAAGTGGCGAACCATCCCGCGATATGAATCGCCATGAAAACATAAACACACCCACCCTGGCACAGAGCCTAACCTTCGACCTGAGTAATCAATGTCAAGACTCCATAACTTACTAGGTTAGGCCCGTTCCATACTAGGCATGTGGTCGTACAATTATGCCTCAGTTCAATGGCGCACAAAGTTAAGTCCTTAATTGACCAAGGCAAGACTTCCAATTTCTAACTAAGTAATCACAATTCATATATCCCAAGCACTGAGCTCCACCATATCATAGAGTTTCCACCACTTGTCTTAGTCTAAATCCTTTCCCACTCTATTGGTTAAGTGCAACACATGCCACCAACAAGTAATAGCACACAGTGCACACAGTTTTATCACAAAGTTCCATAGTCACTTAGTCAAATTCATATTTGCAACTCGCATGAAATGATGACTCGTTGCATGGCTAAGCAATCTACTCGTATCTAACCAATCCACGTTGGTGCAACGATAATACCAACTAATAATTAACCAAGCTAGGGTGACAAAAGATCATGATAATACAATAGGCAAGGCGGATATAAGCAAATGGTGTATAACTAATCCCAAAGCATTTAAATAAATACTTCAAGTAAAATGCATTACTTTGAATCAAAGTAATTTTAGAAAACTGGGTTCAACATGATCAAAGATACAACTTGCCTTAGAATAGATCCTGGTACTAGTCTTGGTCTTGTTGAACTCCTTCTTCTTCAAAATTCCTCGAAGAATCAACGTCTACTCGCAAACGAAAATAAATAAATAAATAATAGAGAGAAAACAAACTCTAAAAATTAAATAAAAACCTCAGTAAAATAAAGCTCGAATTTATATGAATTTATAAATTTGAATGGGCTAAATCGGAGTTTGGATGAAGAAGATATGGCTTTTAGAAGTTCTAAATCTAAAGAAAAACCTAAATTGAAATTTCTAGAATTTCTTGATATATTTTTCTACTGGAAAATCAGATTATGACGGAAGCATGACGTCAGCCCTGGTTTTTCAGCCAAAAAGAAAAAATAAAAAGAAAATAGAAAATCTCCTGACATGTCGGACCCACACGTTATTGAGATGGCTCAAAGTGGACTGGATCCATCGAGCTTTCGATCTAGGGGGGTTGGGTCTGCCACGTGTACGTGCACGTGGCCACTGATGCAGCGCCACGCAGGACGACACGCCCGCACATGCACTGATGTGGCGAGCCACGTGGACGGACATGTCAGCTTCATCGGCGATAAGACTCGGGAACCAAAGGCTTCGGCGAATAGCGGTGATTGGTACCGGCGTGTAGAGGAGGTTATTGCGAACCTATGGTTGCACTCCCGGGTGGTCGAGGACAATGGTGATGGCCGGCGGTGAGCTTTAAGCGGAGAAGCTCTTCGGGTTTTGTCGGAATTGAGCCCCGGTGGCGCTTCGGCGGTGTGGATGAGTGCTGGAGGTAGCTCTCATGATGGCGAAGACGACGGTGCAGTCAATGTTGACGATGCGTAGGCGGCGAAATTCGCAAAACAAGAATCTTCGGCCGAAACCCTAAACTTCGAATTGCGGCGGTGCTAGGGCTCTAGAGATGAGGGAACTTGGGGTTTCGGGATGAGGGGACGAGGGCGAACCTTGGGGGCCTTTTATAGGGTACAGGCAAGGCTAAGGAGGTGTATTGGCGGCGAAGTTCTTTTCGGAACCGAAAGAGATAAAAAGATTTGAACGGGATTCGAATACGATTCGGCCGAGATAATTACCAAATTCAGTTGCGGAGAGATAGAAGGTGTTAGAAATCGTATTGCCGTGAGATTTTTCTGTTGGAAACTCTGTTGTTGGATGGAGCTCACAAAAGGGCAGTAATGGCGAACGAGAAGGACTCGAGCGTGACGAAGACAAAGGTGAAGTTGGGGACGACTGACGTGTGGGCCCCACACATCAGCGAAAGCAAGCGGGTGTGCATGATCGGACTGGAGCGAAAGGCCATGCAGGC
Source organism: Phyllostachys edulis (assembly GCA_036346405.1). Lineage (NCBI taxonomy): Eukaryota > Viridiplantae > Streptophyta > Magnoliopsida > Poales > Poaceae > Phyllostachys > Phyllostachys edulis. The sequence goes on from CM070563.1 coordinate 50,988,679, forward strand.
CCACCGGTCAAGGAGAAAGGAGGCATGCGCGTGTTCAGACTAGAGCGAAAGGGAAAGCAAAGCGGGCTAGCCGAATGGAAGAGAAAATGGGCCGAACAAAAGGAGATTCAGTCCATTGGAGTTTATGAGATTTATAACAGGTTTTCCTTTTTAGAAAATACCAGAAAAATGCAAATAGCAATTAAAAAATAGAAAATACACTCGGAAAAATTCTAGAAAAATCTAGAAATTATATCCAAGCACATAGAACCCAAATAAAATAGTTTTGATAATTGTTAATGTTGATATTAATCATATTAAATTGTTTTGATACTGAAAGTCCATGTTAAGCTTTATTAAAAAACAAATAAAATCTCCTGGGTGAATTTTCCAAATACTAAACTATCCAAAAGACTTTTAAAGCTCAGGAAATTGGGATGTTACACCATGCCACTTATCAGGGCATCCAGGCACTAGTTTATCCTTTCACACGCTTGAATTATGTAGCAGCAAGCACTTGTCTCTGAAACTGGAGACACAACCCATAGATCTTACAAATTCAAAATATGATCATAGCATGAACTGTTTACAAACAAGCATAGCATACGCAGTAGGCATCTAAATGTAATTGGAAGGAAAAAAAACACTACCTGTTTGACTAATTCCTAGTTTTTTTCCTGGAGCTTCTTCCATACCAATTGGACCCAGATGATTATAAATTAATATACAGAAGTTACGATCGTCATAGCAATATATATGCATAAACAGGGGATTTGCACCCAATTTTGTTATAGGAATGTTATAAGTGCACCTAAACTTCCCTAGTGCTTCTGTTTTCATTCGGGAAGTTCCCCAGTGTTAGTCGTTACACTCGGTGCAACCAACTATGAGCCGGAGTAGTAAATTTGAGAGGCATAGTTGTGTGTAACAGCAGCCGGTGTAGTATACACCGTGATGCAATTAAGCTTCCATACCTGAACTTGCTAACCCTACAGGAGAGTTTATGACAGTTTGGAATCATGCAGGGGAGGCTATGTGCACCTGGTCTAAAGGAATGTTTGTTCGCTGGCCACCAAGATAGCCACAAATTATATATCTTACTCCAAGTGGATTCCATTTTCTAATTGCAAATGGGCAGCACCTTTCTATGAGTGCACATGCTTTCACATTGTAAAGTGACCAGCCCGACCAGTCACAATAAAAAAAAATTTCATCTTCCACACAATTAATATATTTTCTATGAGTGCACATGCTTACACATTGTAAAGTGACCAGCCCGACCAGTGAACCGAAGTTCTGGCCGGTTCACTCAGTGGTCCGGTTTAAATAACTATGTTTACACTAGAAAAATTCATCTTTGACGCAATTAAGATGGCTATAAGATCATACTCCCTCCGTTTAGCTCTATTTGTCCACAGTCCACCACGCACATAGATCAAGAAAACACTAAATCTAACAAATACATAGTTATTTAAGTGGCATATCACAATCACTCAACCTCTTCCAAAGCATTTAAGTAGAGATAGAGAGAGGAAAAATTATAATAACTACATTCTAGATTTTCACAATGGATAAATATATTAAAACAGATACTCCACTATAAGTGGTCCCTATCCGCTGGAGTAATAAATTTGAGATGCCACTTGAACTATTCTACCGCTAATGAGAATGTAATGGTGACCCGTTTAGTATACACCTTGCTACAATGCATATGGCCACTTGAACTACTCTACCACTTGAGCGTGTATACTTGCTCCCCATGAATTTCCTCTAGAGCGCTCTCCCACGTCATTTCTTGTCGGATCCAGATTTGCATCCAAACTCTTTATGTATATTGAGCTAGTACCATGATCAATAGCTAGCTCATATAGTACAATATCGATGAATATTACATCCATACATGCGAATAAAAAGATAATAAATAAGTGTAAATAGACCATATGGTCGAAGTCTTACATCATAGGTCGGGAAGGCCAGATATAGATGAAGCCTTATAGCGGAAAGGATAAATAACCGTGGTCACCCTCAGGATATGCCCATAGGCAATTGACTGGGGTAAACGACCTAATATTGGTGCCATCTTCAACTCCCGATAGGTAGAGCTAATTGTTCACCAATTGGTATCTTCGGGCACTAAATCCATATATATGAGCAAACATGATTACAAAGGTACTCAACAAGTCCTTACATCAAATGCAATTATATAGATGCTTGGCTTGCTAAGGGAGGGGTCGTATGGTTATTTTAGCACAAATCATGTTTTCTCAAATAATGTAATTATTTTCCAAACCTATGACCTACCCATTTCAACTTAAAAGTTAAAACCAAAGTGTTGTTTATAAGCAAGTTTAATGATGTAGGAAGGTTCCATCATCCTGTTACTATTCATGAGGTTCCATTCACCTATCTCCATATCATCGCTACAGCCATTTTTACATTAACATGTACTCATTCCACATTTTATTAAAACTAACCAAGATTGATCAACTCATAATATCAGTCATAACACACTTCCTTAGGAGTGTGACGAAGATGATCATAACAAGACTTTTCCAATACCAAGTCCCGACCCTTAACCCACTCTGGTGGGGAACCTCTCAACACTAGGATACTGATCGTTACGGGGTACCCCCAAAATGCTCCATTATGGGACACATTTTCAATGAGGGACCCTCTGCTGTGAGGGAGTATGTCGCCTACTATTTGCATGGTTCATGTAGCAAGATTCCATCCTCCTATTACTACTCATGAGGTTCCTTTCACCTATCTCCAGATCATCGCTACAACCATTTTTATGTTAACATGTCCTCATTTCACATTTTATTAAAACTAACCAAGTGTGGCTTTCTTCACAACGCCCATAACCAGGGGCATGGCTATTCGAATATATTATACACTCTGCAGAAGTTGTACAATTTTAACCACAAGATATGATCACCTCATATTGTCGGCCATAACACGCTTCCTAACGTGTGCGACGAAGATGATCATAATAAGGTTTTTCCAATACCTAGTCCCGACACTTAACCCACTCCGGTGGGGAACCCCTCCACATTGAGACAGTGACCGTTATGGCATACCCCAAGAATGCTCTGTTACGGTCCGGACACATTTTCAATGAGGGACCCTCCGTTGTGAGGTAGTTTGCCACCCTTCTTGACGATATAAATCATATTAGAAATTCTCGACGATAGAAATTGTATAGAAATCCACCTACTACTATGTGCGGGGTTTGTGCCAGAAACTAAGAAAAGTAATTGTTCAGTTCTATCTCATACTAGACTTGTGGTTGCACGATTATTAGTTTAGAAATGTGGCACATGATTCGGTCCTTAATCAACTCAGGCGAAACAATCCACAAACCCAACTCTCGTGCGTGCCCCTGCACCGATCTCATACCGTCCACTCGCCCAAGTCTCCATCATTTTATAAACATTTTCCTAGTTCCAGTGTTAACCCATTTTACCACACTACAATTCAAATTGTATCCCAAGTATTGTTATGGCAATGTTTGTTTCATATTCCATTTAACCGCTAAGCAGTGTCTAAGCACATCTAATAATCATTATTGATTAACCAAGGGCAATTTATTAATGTAATAATTAGCCTAGGGTGACAAGATAAATGGATTATAAACAATCAAGGAAGAAAAAAGTATATAACAACATATGGCATAGCTAGGTATCAACATTTAACATAGTATTTCATAATAATAATAAGAATAATAAGAATAAGCATGGAAGTAATAGTTTAAAGCAAAGTAATTTGCGTTTTGAAAAATAGGTTCAATATGATCAATTTTAAGGACTTGACTTACTCAACATTGGATATCACTTGGTCTTGATCTTGTCCTAAAGCAGTAGTGATGACCGCAGCGACGTTGGAATCTATTTAAGCGTAAAACAGCGACTTCAAATAAATACACATGATGCAAATAAATTCAAACAAAATAAAAATAAATTCCAAAAGGTATTATCTCTGTACTATTGGAAAGGTTTTGAATTTAGACGAATTTAGAAATAAAAATCAAATCATTTGGATTTCAAACGAGGAGAACGGGCTCTCAAGGTTTGACCTAAGATTTAAATTTAGAAAATCTCAAAATCCTCACAGGCGGGGCCAGTCAGATTTTCATTTTCTTTTTTTATTTATTTTTCTTAAGAAATTCCTCTACAGCTGAAAGGTGGGGTCCAGCTAGGTTTTAAATTTATTTTCTAATTATTTTTATTAACAAAAAACATCTCTAGATGACAGGTGGGTCCATCCGGTTTTTAATTTATTTTCTAATTATTTTTATTTGGAAAAATCCGAGAGAGTGGTAGGACTGTAGTCCCACCCGATGGTTCACAGGGCTAGGGGGCCCACACGTCAGCGGCTTCGGTGTATGGATTAGGTCTATACCGAGTGCATCAAGTGGTGGAGCCCGCATATCATACTAACATACTTTTATCTAGCCATTAATTAGATTTTCTAATTGCGTATGGCCCACATGTCATACTAACATTATCACTAATCAACTAGAGTTAATTTTAACTGTAATCTCCCAGGTGGGGTCCACATGTCAGCATCCATCATCTTTGTCCTCCCATCCAAGCAGAGGGGCGGGGAGGGAGCCATGGCAAAGTGGCTTGGCAAGTTCGCCGGTGGTGATAGGATGGTGGTGGGGCTTGGGCAACCGATAAAATGGAATGGGGAGAGGACGACGAAGCTGTGAGTGGTGGTGGTGGCCAGAATAGTGGATGAAGGTGGCCGCAAGGCGGCGTTGAGTGGCGAGGTTGCTTCGGCCATGCGAGGGACTCGGTGCAGGAGAGACTAGGGGTGGTTGCTGACCATAATGCGAGCTAGAGGGAGTATGTGTGACGCTACGGGGATGGGCACGGGGACCTAGGCTCACCGGAGTTGAGTCGGCGGCGAAGAAATGTGGCGGTGCTAGCACTAGAACGGTGGTCATGATGTGAACCAAGGTGGGCTGCAACATTAAGTGGCACAACGCAATAACAACTCTTTGTTACTGCAAAAACAATATAAAATAAAATTAAAGAGCTACAATACCGGAAAGCACATTAAGATAAATAGCAATGAACTAGAACTGTCTTAGCTGTGAAACAAATAGCTAAAAATTACGAGTGTTTAATTTAGCCTGTCACACACATGAATTATGTAGCAGCAAGCACTTGTCTCTGAAACTAGAGACACAACCCATAGATACTACAGATTCAAAATATGATCAGAGCGTGAACTGTTTACAAACAAGCTACCTGTTTGACTAATTGCCAGTTTTTTTCTTGGAGCTTCTCCCATACAAATTGGACCCAAAATATCATAAATTAATATACAGAAGTTACGAACATCATAGCAATATATAAGCATAAACAGGTTGTTTGCGCACAATTCGGTTGTAGGAATGTTATAAGTGCACCTAAACTTCCGTAGTGTACCTTCAAGACAATCGGTGCAAGCAACTATGTGGCACTCGGGAGCTACCCCGTTCCTAGTAGTCGCGATCATATCACTTGTTTCCCATGCCTTGAGCGATACCTACTCCTTGATACAATCAAGATCCCTATCAGCTGGAGTAGTAAATTTGAGAGGCACAGTTGCGTGTAACCGCAGCCAGTTTAGTGTACACCTTGATACAATTAAGCTTCCATACCTGAAATTGCTAACCCAGTCTACCACTCGAGAGATTATACAGTTCAGTGTTTCAAGGAAAGGTATTTTGGCGAAATTATGACAGTTTGGAATCATGCAGGGGAGGTGTGCATATGGTCTAAAAGAATGTTTGTTCGCTGGCCCCCAAGATAGCCACAAATTCTATATCTTACTCCAAGTGCATTCCATTTTCTAATTGCGAATGGGCAGCACCTTTCTATGAGTGCACATGCTATCACATTGTAAAGTGACCAGTCCGACCAGTCACAATAAAAAAATTCATCTTCCACACAATTAAGATGGCTATAAGATTATATAAATAATCGATACCACAGCTGGCCAAGAAACCGGGCCATCAAGGAGCATGTTCTACCACCAATGAGAATGTATTGGTGACCCGTTTAGTATACACCTTGCTACAATGCATATGTTTTTAACATAGGTAGGAGTATGTTTTAATTTTAAAAATGTACCAACAATAAGTTACTACGTACATAGTGCGCAGCAACTAATTATCTCATGTTATTATAACTGTTTAAGATTGTCTGGAAAGAGTTAGGCTGATAACTAAACTCAAATACTAGGATGCATGCAACGTTACAAGGTGATGGACGGCATGGAGGACTAGCACAAGATCCTGGAGCGCAAGCTGCCTGACATCTTGAATGTCATCGAGGATGCAGAGAAGGGAGCTTACCGACGTGGAATAAGTGCTTGGCTCGACGCTCTCAAGACAGGAATTTTTTTTTCAAATAATATTATTTTAAAAGATTTTCTTTTTTACAAAACTAGGCGTTTGTCGCCATTTGGAATGGCGACATTTGAAATAGCGAAATTATCCTGTCGTCATTCCAAATGGCAACAGTAGCATAGGGAATAGCGACAGTAGCCTATAATAGTGCAGAGAGGTCCCTGTCACTATAGAACGTACTTTTCAAGATCCCCCTGTTTCAGTGCAATTGGGTCAAACTTCCCTAGGATGTGAAGGTTGACAAGTACGACGTCACTACTGTGGGCCTTGAATGTGTCGGATACGAGGACGAATTAAGAAATTGTAATTCAGAAACTCGGCATGTAATTAAGAAATTATTCTATTGTAATTGATTCGGTAATTAAGAAATTATTCTATCTATGATTGTATTTGATTTCTTGTTTTCAGAGGGTATGGCTATCATTTCCTAGGGCTAGCCGAAAAACAAAATATTTTTTAGCTATAAAAGGAACTATCACAGACGGTTTAGTGGAACAAACCATCTTTGATATGCATCACAGATGGTTCTAAAGTACAACAGTCTGTGACATGGTTGCATATCACATACGGTTCTATTATGGAACCATCTATGATACTTATCACAGACTGTTTTTAAAACTGAACCATATGTGATATGAGACGACATCACAGACGATTATATTATAGAACCGTCTATGATATCCCTTTATTAGTAGGACCCTACTAGGGTTTTGGCCCTTACTCCTCACTCACCCATCTCCCTCCCTAGCGCCCTTAACTCCTCACTTGCCCGCCCCTTCCCCTTCTCCCCAACGCCGACACCGCCCCTTCCCCGACCCCGACGCTGATGCCGCCCTTCTTCCCGTATCCGCTGGTCCCTGTTGCTCCCAGATGTCTCCCTTCTTCCCGTATCCGCCGGTCCCTACTGCTCCCAGACGTCACCCTACTACTCCTCGACGCCACTCGTCCCTGCTGCTTCTGTGTGTCCATCTCCCTAACGTCGCTGGTCCCTGCTCTCCCTGGCACCGCCCTTCTACTCCCCGACGCTGCCCTGCTACTCCCCCGTCCTCCATGCTTGTAGGTATTTCCTTGTACCTCATGGTTTACTGCTCGGTTATTGCTAGTAATCGGTGCTTGGTTTTCTGAGACAACATCTTTGGATGTGCCTTGCCTGGTTCTACTCGGTGGCTTCGATTGCCATCTGCTTTGTGAGTTGTTTCTGTTTATAGGAGTGATTTACTTTGCATATATGTGCTGTGCTAGTCTAAATCTGACTTTGCATTAATTATAGTACTGGGAGATATTGCATTGTATTGTTGTGTGTTCAGTTTACTGCTCAGTGATGATTTTTGTCATATTGTGAAATTAAATTGATAATAAATCAGACTTGAGTTGCTAGGATTGCTTACTGTTGTCAGATTATATCTGATAGCTTGGCTCTGTTGATTTCTGTTTTCGGCTGTGATTGATCTGATCATGTTATTCTGATCCTGCTGTTCCTCTGTTAGTCAATTGGCTTTCTCCTATTAGAAGAGAGGCTCACGTTGCTGAAATTAGTGATCTGTTTATTCTATCAAGTGATTAATCCTCAATCTACTGATTGGTTTATGTTTTAATCAAGTGATTCTTGTGCACTGTTAATTGTATAACCTTCTGTTGACTGAAAATAACTTTGCTATTTGAGATAATTCTTGACATAATCTGTAGAACATTAAATTCTGAGCTCATAGTCTGATCCATAATTAGTGAAGAATCTTGACAAAAGTACTGAGAAAGGCCAAGATTGTATCTTATGCAACTCTATATCTGAGAGCACACTTAAAACATTCTAAATATGAGCAATATGCTGATTTTGTATGTTTTCATGTCCTATCTTTCAAGCATATTCTCCTATTTAATATGTTACCAAGGAGAAATTCTCCATGAAAATACAATCTAAAATTTTAGTCATTGGAATACTGCAAATTTAGTTCTTTGGGTGTGTATGAAGAGATGGCGTCCGCACAGTCTTTGTCGCCATCGTCGAATGCGTCTAGGTCTCCGACAGACTATGCGTCACTATCTCTGAATGCATCTGGCGCTCTGAAGAAAGGGGCCACTAAGTGAGATGGCTGAGGAATATCGAAAATACCTGAGGGTCGAATGACCATCACGGTGGTCACAGAAATTGGGGTCCCTTTGCATCCCAAGAAAGCGGCGGCAGCATTCCAGACCACCTACGGGATACTTGGAAGGGAACGAGTCCCCATCACCACACCAAGCTGGAAGTCTCTAACGGACGAAGAGAGAAACTAGCTGTGGACTGAAATTTCACGCTCGTTCGAGATCCCAGCAGAATTCCAGGGAGCCATGCGACAGTAGGCGTTGCTCACGATAGGAAAAGCGTGGAAGACCTTCAAGAGCAAGCTTGTTACAGAGTATGTGAACAAGGATTAGACGCCCTTCATGAAGTATCGATTCGTGATGCGGGATACATGGGACGCCTTTGTGCGGATGAAGACAACAGCCGAATTTCAGCAACAAAGTGTAGCGCACAAGGCCCTCTAGAAAAAAAAACACTCACCCCCATAGACTCGGCACCGTTGGGTATGTGGGGAAAATCCCACAATGGATGTGGGAGGACGAGGTGGCAGCCCGGTGGGAGGCCTCCCCACCATTTGCCGGAATCACAGACGTGCACGTCCGAAACTGGTTAGGAGCGAGGTCATCAAGCACGTCTTCAGATGTGATCTCTTTTATAAACCCAGCAGACGAGGGAGTGTCCCAACATCTGGTAAGATATGTCAAACTACCTAGTTGTTAATAAGTCTATAACTTCGTAGGGTCTAAAATAACATGATGGCCTCTTGCAGCAAACATTGACTACTGAGTCTTCCCAAGGTCTCCTTCGAAGCAGTTAGGGAGAGGAATATGCTATGTGCAGCCCTGGGAAACGAAAAGCACCTGGGTCGTACACGAGGCCTTGGGGTTTACGTACCTTGGAGGCAGGGATTCCCACACGACTCCAAGGCGTATAAGAGTCGGAAGAGATCCAAGGCCGAGCATAAGGAACGGTTGAAAGAGGAGATTCATGCATAGATTAGTGCGGAGATTAGTGCGAAGCTTACAGCAAAATTTCAAGGATAGATAACATCATTATAGGAATAAATGAATCAACTCATCAACCAGTCGCAATCCACCCCCATGATTTTGGGAGCCAGTCCCCCTCAACGTCTAAGTAGATGCACATCCACACCACATCCTGAACATGGTGATGTCTATTTACCTATCGATGACATCTAGGTAATGTACATCTCTGTATTGCTCCAAAGATAGACCCTGTAGGATGCCTTAGCTAATTGTGTATTATTTTGTAGGAGCCCACGCCCTACAAGCTCCAAGTGTGGCTGGTTGGGTCCATTTCTATTGAGGTTGGGCGGGGGATGGCATTTCCATGCCAGAAAGGGACAATGCTGCAAGGTGCCCAGCTGGCGCAAGGTTACGCCAAGGTCCAGGTGGACATTGTACATGACAGTTTTGTGGCCGTCCTACTGGAGAAGCCCCCGAACGAAGACATCATAACACTAGGGGATGCCGTGCACACTTTTGTGCAGTGGCCCAAGAGGGACATTGCCCTGGACCCTACAGTTCCGCGATTGGAACACGACCATGCCTCTCCAATAGATCCCTCGATGACTCCACCTCAACCCCCGCTTCAGAAGGCCTCCGTATCGTCTCCCGTGGAGACGGCGGCGAAGAAACAAGAAAAGTGTGCCAAGTCGTCTTCTAGGAAGACAAATAGCACACAAGGCGCTAAGCCCAAATCGAAGAAAATTAAGACGCCTTAAAAGCCCGGGTCGTTCTCCCTCGAAATGTCGTTGGTTCCCGACACAATATTACCCTGCCTTGGATTCGGCTGCGTGACTTTGCATGCCTGGTACGTGTGGTAGACCAACGAGGTGAGGACAAACCAGCCTAGTGGATTCACTATTAGCTACACGGAGAACCATTTCCTCCACAAGCCGGGCTACATCGTTGTGGGCTTCAAAGACTTATTTGATCAATTCAACCTCGACACCCTCGATGCCTCACTTCTACGATGCTGGACACTGTAAGCGTGTACAATCAAGTTATACATTCACGCAATACCGGTAGATTTCATAACTCATTGCTTACATATAGACACCTGATGCAAGAAGCCCATCGATCACGAGAACCGGTGGGTTTCCTCGACCCACAATTGATCTCTGATCAATGCATCAACCTTGACGCATCCTGCGTTGAGAAATACATAATGAAGGGGTTGCTTGCTCACTATGACACGGACTACATACTGGTGCCCTACAACCAAGGGTAAGTGCTTCACTACTTTCTATACAAATTTCATTTGTACATTATACGCAACATGAACTTAGGTTTAATGACTATAGCGACATACATGAGTAGGTGGCACTGGATCCTTCTAGTCATTGTACCAAAGTGGAACAAGGTAATATACCTTGATTCCCTACACATCAAGAGCCACGACTTCACCCTTGTGCAAAAAGTACTCGACATGTATGCTCATTTCCTCCATACGTAACAGTCTTCCTTCATTTGAAATGGTCGAGGATAACTTTTTGGAATCACGTAGGCCGTTCCGCGCCTATGTTGCCGAGGGAGGGACACACAAGAAACCGAGCGCCACACTGCAACACAGGATGCAATTTTTAGTACCCACTACAACACAATAATCCTATATCACACTTCGTAACCTAGCCTCTCGAACTGATTATACCTATATATGTAATTCTATTTTTGTAGTGTCACCAGCAACTACAAGGCAATGTACATGCATTCTACGTTTGCCGTTATATGCAGGAAATCATGAGTGCTAAGATGAAGGATCCAGAGGTTTGTCAATCTCTCAATAATTATTTCCTAATTATCAATTTAAATATATATGCTTACTACTTTACTCCTCCTAGCGACAGGGCATGACAATCGAATCAAGTACATTCCATCTGGACGAACTCTCAGACATTTGAGGATGGCTCACCACCTTCATCTAGACGGAGATCATTAACCCGAATGGAGAGTTTCACTCCGGCGACATTGATTCACTTTGAGTTGTAATTCAATTGTGACTCTAGTGACAATACATAAACATTCTTTTGTAATTGATATTGAGTTTTAAATCACTTTCAGTTGTTTTATATCAAATCAATCATGATTTGTCTATTTTCTACTTGCTTGTTTCCAGAGAGCATGGCTAGCATTTCCTTAGGCTAGCCAAAAAACAAAAAAAATATTTAGGTATAGAACGAACTATCACAGACGGTATTGTGGTATAAACGGTTTGTGAATGCATACTGTAAACAAACGGCTACCACCAACAACCGTCTGTGATATATATCCAATCACAGACGGCTACCACCAACAATCGTCTGTGATCTTTATGATATCACAGACGGTTGTTGGTGGTAGCCATCTGTGATATCCGACATATCACAGACAGTTGTTGATCGTAGCCGTTTGTGATTAGATACATATCACATACAATTTGTAAAAACAACCATCTATGATATCCAACGTTTCACAGACAGTTGTTGGTGGTAGCCATCTCTGATAGTATGAATTCACAGACGGATTATACCACAAAACCATCTATGTTGTGATATATCACAGACGGCTCAAAAACCGTCTATGATAACCGCCTGTTATCACAGACACATAAATTCAGACGGTTCAAAAACCGTCTGTAATGACGGTTTAGAAATATCTGTGATGACCCTTTCTATAGTAGTGTGCTCTATAGTGGTCTCTCACACATGTATCGTTGCTGAGTCATTGCAGTCCCACAAGAACATGTCATCAGGCTTCATCGCAAACATCATGTATGGTGAGATCATGGATAATCTAGATTTGGAGTCACGATCCATCATTCGGGCGATTGAGGCAAGGTTCTAGTACACAATCAACTATGCCAAGGAGTGGATGGCAAAATAGAAGGCATTGGAATCAAGGTTCAGTACTTTCGAGGACTTCTACCACAATCTCCCTAGCCAAGTCCGAATCATACAAGACAGGAATCTTGACACTCATGTTGACATTTAAGATTCCGCGCATCCAAAATGGGGCAATAAGAGGGTACTGAAGCAAGCATTCTTTGCCTTTGGTCCATGCATCACTTCATTCCAGCATTGCTGTCCAATTTTGTGCATGGATGGCACATTCCTAACTGAAAAGTGCAAGGACTAGATACTAACTGCAATAGCGATAGACGGTAACAATCAAGTTCTTTCCGTGGCATTCACATTTGTTGAAAGCGAGAACACGAACAACTAGTTGTGGTTGCTGAGGAACTTGAGGATTTCTATTGTACAAGGCCGTCCTAACGTATGCGTCATACATGATCGGCATGCGGGGCTACTAAGTGCAATAACTCAGCTACCACAAGGAGAGAACAAATCACTTTCAAAGGTGGATCTGCAGTGCAGGTGGTGCATGAGGCAATTAGGTGTAAACTTCTACAAGCAGTTTCGCAACAATGACTTGATGAACCTGTTCAAGCGGTTGTGCAACCAGAACCAGCAGTGAAAGTTTAACACACTCTGGAAGATTCTGGATGAGGGGACACAGACGAAGAGAAGGGAGGCGGCGAAAAAGGCCGCTACAAGCGCTGACTAGGCCCCCGAATCATTTCCACAACTACCCATAGATGGTCCTAGTGTGGTGAGGAAGACGGGGGTGTAGGTGAAATGCTTCTTGGACTGGATTGAGCACGAGCCTAAGGAGAAGTGGTCGCTGCTACATGATAGGGGTGGTGCTCGATACGGTGTCATGACAACCAATCTAGCTAAGTTGTACAATTAAGTCATGTACGGCGCCAGGTGCCTCCTTTTGGTTGGTATTGTGGAGACAATTCTCCATGGTACCACAAGTTACTTTGTTAACAAAAGCAACAACACGTCACTTGTCATGGCAAATGACAGAATACTGTACTCCACCATGATCACCAAGTACATAGAGGAGAAGGGCAAGAAGAGTAAGATGCACTGGGCATTCAAGATGGGCACAAGGGAGCTTCGATTCGAGTTACTGTGCAGGGATAAAAGACTTCATGGGACAAACCACGAGAGGATCACACGCGAGTGCACGCTACGCTGCTCTAGTTGCGTATGCACTTGCAACAAGTCTCTTCTTCTGCATAGGCCCTGCTCACATGTCATGGCCACATGTTAGATGGTGGCGCAGCATCGCGGCCAATCCCTCTCTGATTATTTCAACAAGGAGGCGATGATGCAAACCTAAAGTGTAGAGTTGTATGGTTACGGCGTGGTTGGCCATTTCACTGGCCATCCGACCTGGAAGCAACTTATCTGGGCCGCAGACATTGATACGCTGAAGGGAAAGGTTGGCCGACGACAGGTACGACGTATTAGGAATGGCATGGGCGAAGCAGAAGCCAGGCATCGTATAAATAAGTGCTCCATTGCAGGGAGTGTGGGCACACCTTCAAGAAATGCCCTACGAGAAATCCACAGGATGAAGGATACATCGGCAGTCCGAACGGCTCTGCGAGGACCTCATCCGACCACCCCACTCGAGGCGATCGACAGGGCAGACGTTGATGTCGTGACCACGGGAAAGGTTCATCTTGTTGAAATATGTGGTGCTCAATGCTTTGTAATATCATTTTGATTTGTCGAAAAACTAGGTGATGACGTTGCATTGAATGTTTTATAATATCAGTGTTATTTGTCGAAAAACTAGGTGATGACGTTGCATTGAATGTTTTATAATATCAGTGTTATTTGTCGACAAAATATGTGAGGACGTTGGGCTGAATGTTCTGTAATATTACTGTGATTTGTCGACAAAAAAGTGTGATGACGTTGTGCTGAATGTTTTGTAATGTCATTGTGATTTGTACACAAAATATGTGAGAACGTTGCGCTGAATGTTCTGTAATATCATTGTGATTTGTCGATAAAAAATATGATGACATTGTACTGATTGTTTTATAATATCATTGTAATTTGTCCACAAAATATGTGGTCGGAAATAGACGGTAAAAAAACAGGCAGAGGTCCCTGTCACCAGTTGAAATAGCGACAGGGTCCTATCCCTAGTTGGAGTGGCAATAGGGCCCTATCGCCATTTCAACTGGCGATAGGGACCTCTCTGCACTATTCTAGGCTACTGTCGCTATTTGGAATGGCGACAGGACAATTTCACCATTTCAAATGGAGATAGTTGTAACATCCCAAAATTCGCTTTCTCTAAAATTTAATTTCAAATTAATTAATTAAAATTGTCTGGATTTTATTTGGATTTTATGTGTAACTCTGGAAGTAATTCTCAAAATTCCAATTTCCTACTCAAATTCCAAAACTCCATTTCCAATCTAATTTCCAAATTCAAATTCCAAATTCTGAAAAATTCAAATTCAAATCTCCAAAAAAATATTCGTTCTAATTTCTTGGTCCAATCTATCTTTTGCACTTCTCTTTTTCTTAAAAAAAAATAAAAAAAATAATTCCCATTCGGTCACCCATCTGAGATTTGCTCTACGGCCAACCTCACTTAACATCAAAGCCTTACATTGCATGCGCTGCCAATATGTCTTTTGGTTTCAATTGATTGTATTCCCTCTTCCATTTTTATATTCCTTATTTTCTTGTCTCTCCTGCTCATCTTCTTTCTCACGACATCTTCATTCTTCTCAGCTCTTTCTTCAAACGAGAAGCAAGCTCATGGCCGACGCCTGCACCTAGCTTGGCTGCCACCCTCGCCACCACTGGCCGCTAGCGCCGCCCTCACCGTCGGACATCTCCACCACCACGCCGCCTCTCCTCCCATCCCCCTTCCCTCACTGCTGAGCGTGAAGCTCCAGCAGCCATTAATGGCTGCCACCTCCTCTTCCCTCATTTCTTCTCATTCAAAACATTAAACTCAATTCCGTTTGAAGGGAAACGTCTGCATTAACCTCTCCCACGATGGCATGCCTTCATTGCATAGCCCATCAGTGCACCACTGCCATTTCATCCGTTTCCAAACTGAACCGACATTGCCGTCACATGTGCTTCATTGCCTTCCCGATGATTCAGCTAATGGTTGAAGCTATAAATTGGCATGTTGTCTCTTCATCGACTCCTTTGCACC
This sequence comes from Phyllostachys edulis, assembly GCA_036346405.1. Lineage (NCBI taxonomy): Eukaryota > Viridiplantae > Streptophyta > Magnoliopsida > Poales > Poaceae > Phyllostachys > Phyllostachys edulis. The sequence goes on from CM070563.1 coordinate 51,004,166, forward strand.
CCCTCAAAGTTTTAGAATCACCGGAGCACAGCCGACATCTCATTTCTGTTCTTCCCAGATCGACAATTGCTTCACCCATTTCACAAATTCTTCATTTCGGTGAACCATTCTTCGATTCATTGCAACCGCACCGTCAGCAATACTTCCTCTAGCTGTGCCAAACATCAATTTATCCTATGTTTTGCCATAGAACTCCCCACCAGTGACACCTCTAGTTTCTTTCATGTCTTTCACCATTGCCGACTGCTACTGTAGTGCTTGGCCGGCCACCACCCAGCTGAGCGCCACCTCGCCGGTCACCGCTGATCTCGCCACCCACACCACGGGCCAGCCCTCTGCCACCTTGTGCTGTCGACACCGTGAGCTTCTTCTTGTTCAGCTGCATGCTGTTTTGCTTTCTGTTCATCATGTAGAAGAAGCTGAACAGTGCCATGCTAACTAGTCGTTCCTACTTGGTGCTTTGTACATAGAAATATTTCTTGAGAAAATATTTTCCAGAAATTCGTTTGTTCTCATACGAACTCCAAATCCATCGATTCTTTCTCCTAAATTCATCTAAATTCATTCTCTAATTTCCAGTATTTATTTTATAATTTTTAGTTTTTATTTATTTTCTATTTTTTATTTGGTCCGTTGCGCGTGTGTAGAGTCTGACGTCACCGACGCGAGTTTGGATCAACAGGAAGCGCTTACCTCCAACATCACCGAAGGCGAGTCTCCTTTGACCACTTTGAATCTATGATTTGTAAATTATGTTTTCAGTTTTAAAAGTTATGCATTGCTATTTAAATGATAAGTTAAACTGTAGGTTGTTAGTTAAAAACCTAAAGTTTGCTATTATCATCCTTGATATTTGATATCCTGCACCTTTGTAACCCTAGTGTAGGAAAGTCTGCAATATTGAATATAATTTTGCAAAATAGTTTGATACGGTAGAATTGCTTAGACGTGATGTATATTTATGTTCAACCTTTGGGGGAGAAAAACCTTTAATATTGGTATGCTTTAAAGTTTGGAAAAATATTTGACATTAGGTAATGTCAATATTTGGAAATAAAATAAAAATGGTGAAAAATATTTTAGACTAGGGTGAGTAGCATGAGTTTGGTTTGTCTCACCCTAGTTGATTAAGGACCGACTCTTGTGTTTATTCAAACCAAGCAATATACAACCACATGTCCCAAATGGGAAGGACCTGGCTGAATAATTTACTTTGTTCTAGCTTTACGCCCGCAAGCTGTAGATGGTAGGTGTTACCTGGGTTGTGCAGACGATGGTAATTGACATCCATGTCTGTCGGGGCTTGCGCCGGGTGTTGGTAATAGACATCTAAGTCCAGGCAGGTTATTCCCTACAACGGTGAGCTCTAAGTCGATGGTAGTAAATGATGTCCATGACTTGGGGTAAAGCTCATCGGGCGGGCTAATATTAGGATAAAGTATTGTAAAAGCCTTGTGATAATCGTTTAGTCGCACACCTTTGGAAGTGTGTTAAACGAACATTATAAACTGATTATCTCGTGTGGGTCAAGCTGTACAACCTCTGCCGAGTGTTAAAAACTATTCGAATAACCGTGCCCATGGCAAGGGCGGGCAAAGTGCGTATACACATGGTAGATTTCAATTTTGGTTTTAAAAGAAATATTTTGGGAATCTGGGAGTAGTTGGAACTCTTGGATTGTGGTTTTGGCAGTTAGAGCCAATTGAGCAGCTAGAGCTCAATTCTTAAAAACTTGACGGTTAGAGTCTCTTTTCTAATGTATGGTAGTTGGAACCTGCATTAGAGTTTGATTTAAATTACATTAACTATTTTAATCATCTTTTGTCAAACGAGCTTTATAAAAGATGTTTAAACTTAAAATACTGCTTTGTGCAAATGAACCCTATATGCCCAATTGTCAAAGCTATGCATATGCATCATTTCCCAAGACTCGCGGAGTACTTTATGTACTCACATGCTACACTCAACAAATCTCAGAAGTCTACAAAGATGCCGAGAACGACTACGACTACTTCGCCTGTGGCTTCGACGAAGGCTTCCCGGAGTACTAGGCTGTGTTTCCCCAGTTGAATTCCAGTGGGCGATTCGATGGGTCAACCACGGAGTTTATTTTTATTTCCGCTGCTGTGAGACTTAAGGTCTTTGGACCTCTTTTGTAATAAGTGGCCATAAGGCCAGTACTCAGTTATTTATTAATGTTATTTTGTGATTCGAACTGGTTATCAACAATGTTTCCACTATGTGCACTACCTACTAATTTGGGACTGGTGCAAAAATACACGGAGGGTTTGAATTTAGAAATCCGGTCCCGACAATAGTAGACTAGTTTTGTATTTTTTTTTACTAGTTATTTTTGTAAATTTCTTTTAAAATAATATTATTTCAAAAAAATCCCTCAAGGCAGTGGCCTATGAGGCAAATGATGTCTTACCGACCTGTTGTATGAGCCAAAAGACACTAAAATTTTGTGTCTCTTTGCTATTAAACACTTAGACTATTAAAACAATATATGCGGCTGATTAGGAGAGAAAAACTTTATAAAATGACCTCAATGCATAGTGCGGTGCACGGGAACCAAAGGCACGACGAGCGATGGCACAACTCTGGCGATGGACGTCGATGGTGAACAGCGGTGGGTTCTGGGACGCGAAGCAGCAGAAAATGACATGGAGGCGATGGCAAAGACAACAAGCGGTGCGCGGAGACCAATGGTCGTCGAAGGCAGCGACACGACGAGGGAAGGCTGCGGTGGATCCCGGGCTTGCAGCGACAATAGGGAACTGATGCGGCTCAACTGGCTTGGAGCAACGAGAAATGACGCGGAGGCGATGATGAGCGATGCGCGGAGACCGATGGTCGTCGAAGGCGGCGGCGCGACGAGGAAAGGTGGCGGCAGAGCTCAGGCTTGTGGCGACGACAGGGAACGGCTGCAGCTCGGCTGGCTTGGAGCAACAAGTCAGGGAGACGAGACGACGACGAAGCTATCTGGCCACACGCGGGGGCTAGGGGAGGTCGGTGGCGCTATGTCTACGGTGGTGGAGGGGCTACGATGGCAAGACAATGGCACCAAGGAGGTGGTTGGGTAGATCAGGATGTGGCGAAGATGAAGGTGGCAGCGGCGAGGACCAATACTCACCGTTGATGGTAGAAGTTGACGATGACAAAGGTTGCGGTGGGAAACGACTTCAAGCTCCGAATCCGACGACACACAGTGAGTTTGGTTCCTAAGCTTAGGGCTTCAAGGGCGGAGGCGGCATAGGGTAGCGAGGATGAAAGCTAGGGTGACTTTTGTCATGCGAGGCAACAGAAGGCCAGGGAGGAGGTGGCAACAGCGGGGAAGACATGATGGTGAACAGCGATGCGTTCTGGGACACAAAGCAGTAGAAAATGACACGGAGGCGATGGCAAAGACGACAAGCAGTGCACGGAGACCGATGGTCATCGGAGGCAGCGACACGGCGAGGGAAGGTGGTGATGACGGGGAATGGCTACGACTTAGCTGGCTTGGAGCAGTAGGTCGGGGAGACGAGATGACAACGAAGCTATCTGGCCGCACGCGGAGCCCGGGGGAGGTCGGTGGCGCTACAACTACGGTGGCGAGAAGACGGCACCGAGGAGGTGGTGGGGTAGATCAGGACGTGACGAAGAGAAAGGTGGCAGCGGTGAGGACCAACACTCACCGTCGGTGGTAGAAGATGACGGCGATGAAGGTTGTGGCGGGCAACAGCTTCAAGCTCCGAATCCAGCGACACACGACGACTTCGGTTCATAAGGTTAGGGCTTCAAGGGTAGAGTTGGCACGAGCTAGGGCGGCTCTTATAGCGCGAGGCGATGGAAGGCCGGGGAGGAGGCGTCCGCGGCGGGGAAGAAGGGAAGAGAAGAAAGAAGGAAGGGCAAAACAAAATTTTCACTACCTTTCTCCCTCCTCTTCAGCTCGAAAAATGATATTTTTATGGTCTAAGTGTCTAACAGCAAAGAGCCATAACTTTTTAGTGTCTTTTGGCTAAGACATGATTTTTGGTGTCCAATAGCTATGGATACAAAAGTTGAGTGTCATGTAGCTAATTTTGTCATTTTAATTAGAAGGGAAAAAAACACCTAATTGCAGTTTTTTTTCCTGGAGCTTCTTCCATACCTATTGGACCCAAAAGATCGTAAATTAATATATATATATATATATATATATATATATATATATATATATATATATATATATATATATATATATATATATATATATATATATATATATATATATATATATATATATATATATATATAAGTTACCAACATCATAGCAATATTTAAGCACAAACAGGGATTTGCGCACAATTTGGTTATAGGATTGTTATAAGTGCACCTAAACTTCCCTAGTGTTCTCTTTTCACTCGGGAAGTTCCCGAGTCTTAGTCGTTACACTCGGTGCAAGCAACTATGTGACACCTGGGAGGTACGCCGTTCCTAGTAGTTGGAGGTACGCCGTTCCTAGTAGTTGCATAGAAGCTTCCATATCTGAAATTGCTAACCCTGTTTGGAATCATGCAGGGCATATGGTCTAAAATTCCATTTTCTAATTGCAAATGGGCAGCACCTTTCTATGAGCGCACATGCATTGTAAAGTGACCGATCGTGGGTGACATCACATCACGGATCAACCACTTGACTTCTGGCTCTAAGAACAGTCAACATGCTCCCCATCAATTTCCTCTGAAGCGCTCTCCCACATCATTTCTCTTCTGCACTCTGCACTGCAGTTGTGTTTGTTTGTGTTCTTGTGAGTTGTCAGTGCAACGATGGCTGAGTTGGTGACCAGCGTGGTCGTCGGACCACTTCTCTCCATGGTGAAGCAGAAGGCGTCCGACTACCTTCTGGAGCAGTACAAGGTGATGGACGGCATGGAGTACCAGCTTGGGATTCTGGAGCGCACGCTGCCGGCCATCCTGGGCGTCATCGAAGACGCGGAGGAGAAGGGACCATACCAACCTAGAGTTGGTCCTTGGCTCGACGCACTGAAGAAGGTGGCCTACGAGGCGGATGACGTATTCGACGAGTTCAAGTACGAGGCGCTCCGGCGTGAAGCCAAGAAGAAGGGGCGCTCCAGCAAGCTTGGCATGGATGTTGTAAGCCTCTTCCCTGCTCATAACTCCATTGTGTTCCGTTACAGGATGGGGAAGAAGCTGCTTAGGATTGTGCAGACCGTTGAGGTCCTTGTTGTAGAGATGAATACATTTGGGTTCATACACCGGCAGCAGGCACCACCATCCAATGATTGGCGGAAGACAGATCCCATCATGCTTGAGTCTGAGGAGGATATTGTCAAAAGATCCAGACATGAAGAGAAGGAGAAGATTGTGAAGATATTGCTTGATCAAGCTTGCGATAGTGATCTGAGAGTCCTTCCCATTGTTGGGATGGGTGGGCTGGGCAAGACCACCTTTGCGCAGCTCATTTACAATGACCCTGAAATCGAGAAGCATTTCGAGCTCCAGAGGTGGTGTTGTGTGTCAGATGATTTTGATGTTGTAAATATTGCAAATGGCATCTGCAAGACCACAGAGAAAGATCGCGAAAAAGCATTGCAGGACCTCCAGAAAGAAGTAAGTGGAAAGAGGTATCTGATTGTTTTGGATGATGTATGGAATCGTGATGCTGATAAGTGGGGAAAACTGAAGACCTGCCTTAAGCAAGGTGGCAAGGGTAGTGCAATACTGACAACAACTCGTGATGCAGAAGTAGCTCGAGTTATGTCCATGGGTATAGTTGAAGTCCATAATCTTGAGAAGCTGGGTGATAAGCATATAAAGAAAATGATTCAGAGTAGAGCATTCAGTTTGCCAAACTCTGATGAGCTAGATGGCATTGTTGATAATATTGTGGACAGATGTGCTGGCAATCCTTTGGCTGCCAAAGCCTTTGGTTCTATGTTGAGTAACAAGGTTAGCATGCAAGAATGGAATGATATATTAGCCAGAGCTAACATTTGCAATGACAAGACTGGAATTCTGCCTATACTCAAGCTCAGCTATGACGACCTTCCGCCTCACATGAAGCAGTGCTTCGCATTCTGTGCCGTATTTCCCAAAGATTATGAGATTGATGTGGAGACTTTGATCCGATTATGGATGGCACATGACTTCATACCACTGCAGGAAGAAGTCCATCTTGAAACCTTAGGCGAACAAATTTTCAAGGACCTGGCTTGGAGATCATTCTTTCAAGATGTGAAGCAAACCCCATTGGTGTATGAAGAAAGGCAACGTCGTTATAGAACCATATGCAAGATACACGATCTTATGCATGACATTGCTCTGTCTGTTATGGGAAAAGAATGTCTCACTATAACTGATAGGCCTAATCACAAGACGCTATGGTTAAATTCTACTCGCCACTTGTTCTCATCATACCATGAAATCGGAACTCATTTGGATGATTTTCTGAAGAAACAATCTCCAAGTCTTCGGACGTTGTTGTATCCATACAATTTCAAGTCGTTCGGACGTTATACTGATGGCTCGGCACCACATTTGTCAAAGTACAATTCTCTGCGGGCACTACAGCTCTTTCAATCGAGAGAACTTACAGTCAGACCAAAGCACTTACAACACCTAAGGTATCTAAGTCTCTCATGCAACAGGATGATCGAAGAACTTCCAGAAGAAATAAGCTTACTGTATCATCTACAGACCTTAGACCTTTCTGGTTGCAAGAGTCTTGGTCGACTTCCAAAGGATATGAAGTATATGACAAGCCTCCGACACGTCTATACTAATGGATGCAAATCATTGAAGTGCATGCCCCCGGACCTTGGGCATCTCACTTCCCTACAGACTCTAACATATTTTGTGGTGGGTGCTAGCTCAGGTTGCAGTACTGTGAGAGAACTGCAGAACTTAAACCTTGGAGGTGAATTAGAGTTATGTTGTCTAGAAAATGTAACTGAAGCGCATGCAAAAGCAGCCAGTCTTATAAATAAAGAGAAACTCACACATTTGTCTCTTGAATGGAGTGATCAAGGCAGAGCGGAACCAGTATCAGATTGTCATAAGAAGGTCCTAGATGCTCTTAGACCTCATGATGGACTGCTGATGCTAAGGATAGTTTCCTACAAAAGCACCAGTTTACCGGTATGGACGACAGATCTTGGTGTGCTGCAGCACTTGAGTGAGCTCCACCTAGTTGGGTGTACAACTTGTGAGGAGTTTCCTCACTTCTGGCATTTGAAGGCCCTTCAAGTTCTTTATTTGATTAGATTGGATAAAATGCAAAGCCTATGCAGTGACACGGCATGCACAGCATTTCCAGCATTAAAAAAACTCCGGTTACGTGATTTGGAGAGGTTGGAGAAATGGGTGGCAACGGAAGGAACAACCCAAGAAGAACTAACATTTCCTCTGCTTGAGAAGTTCGATATTGAGAACTGTCCAAAGCTGGCAACTCTACCTGAAGCACCGAAACTCAAGGTTGTACAGCTAAAAGAAGAAACTGCACAGCTATCCCTATCAATAGTTAGATCCAGATACATGTCTTTGCTGTCTAGGTTAGAACTGTCTGTCCGTGACAGGGAAGCAACACCAACACTGCGGCTCGATGAGAATCATGAAGCATCTCTTACAGCAATGGAGTTACAAGGCTGCAGTTTTTTCTTTCCTCAAGTCCATCGCAGCCAACAATTGGGATTTGGAAATGGTTTCGACAGCTTGTATTTTTGCGAATCTCACATTGCGATGCTCTCATTTACTGGCCAGAGGAAGAGTTCCGATGCTTGGTATCCTTGAAGATTCTGGACATTGGTGGATGCAGTAAGCTAGTAGGGCCCACACAGACACAGGTGAAAGGAGACCCTACTCGAGCAAGGGATCAGCTCCTGCCGCATCTAACCTTACTACAAATAATGGGTTGTGAAAGATTGACAGAGCTCTTCATTCTTCCCCCATCTCTCACAGATATTTATATTCGTGAATGCCCTAATCTTGTGTTCAAATGGGGGAAGGAGGATACGGAGTCAGAGAGTGTGCAGGTGGAACACCTTGATACATTTGCATCATCGGAACACTGCAATGACCTCTCATCCACAAGTATGCCAGAGCAATTGCCGTCACCAAGAAATAATTCTCTATCATGCCTAGAAAATCTATTCATACATGATTGTGATAAATTGGTAACACTTTCGTATCTACCACCGTCCCTCAAGCGGTTATCCATTTCTCGGTGTTATAAGCTTCACTCCGTGTCAGGGCAGCTGGACGCACTCGAGGATTTAAGTATTGGGTGGTGCAATACGTTGGAGTCACTGGAGTGTATGGGTGACCTGCCATCATTACAAACCCTCAGTATTGCTTGGTGTGATAAGCTTCGCTCCGTGTCAGGGCATCTGGACGCACTCAAGCAGTTAACAATTGAGAGCTGCAATACGTTGGAGTCACTTGAGTGTTTGGGTGACCTGCCATCATTACAAACCCTCTATCTTGACAAGTGCAAACGGCTGGCATCCGTGCCAGCTGGTCTTGGGAGTTCCGCAGGTTTTCGGAAGATTACGATACAATATTGTCCACATTTATGAAACCACTTTATGAAAGCCTGGAACAACACATCTCGATGGCCTTGAAGTACACAAGGATCTATCACGTGCTCGTTCAAGCTATCCTAAGGAAGGTACCATTTGATTTCCTTTCCTTCTTTTTGTTTTTCCCCTCGCTCATTATGCAACAAATATACACCTTGCGACCTATACATTGAAATTTTCAAGTATAGGTCATTTTCAAGTTTGTCAACAAACTTTTCTTATGTTTTGAGATGAAGGTGCGTTATTTTCCTCCCCAGCTTCTTAGTTAAGAAGCAGAGGGAGGAACAGGAAGGCAGCCATTAAAATCATAATTTAAAATTTTGGATTGCACGTAAATCTTGATTTGCACTACGATATGCACCTTTTTCAATGATTCACTTATTTCCGCACAACACTTATGCTTTCATCTATACAATGCTTGTGATGACATATGTAACTGCATCTATTTTTAAGTACTCTTCCATAATTTGGTGACTGCCAACACCAAGGAAATATATTTCTCTTGTGTACACAATTCATTATGACGGGGGTATCCAGTTTCGTTAGTTTATATGGTTGTTCAGTCTAGTTTTTAATAAATATATACTTACTCAGTTCTGGTTACTTTACATAGATAAATTCTGACATCATTTTCTATCTTTAGGGCCTAAACCAAGGGACCCAAAATCTTGGAAACATGTTAAACCATGACACGTGGCAAAGCTAATGTTGAAGCACCCATCCTACGAATACCCCGATAACACGGGAATTCCAATTCGCCCTCTTTTCTTCTCCAAATACACGTACATAGTACTAGGGTTTTGGCGCACGCAGAGCAGAGATATGTGTGTTTGAGATGATGACTAATGATGCATCAAGATGTGATCAGCTCCTGCCACATCTAATTGACATAGCTCTTTATTCTTGATTAAGGGGAGAGAGACAGAGGGCAGGCTGGTGAGAGAGCAGAGCTGGTGTAGACGTGTAGTTGCATCTATGCTGGTTGTGATGTTGCTCTTTCAAAAGGAAAAATCCCAATTCAAACTGACACCCAAATTTTTTTTTGAATTTGAATTAGCTTGAATTAAATTCTAATTCTAGTGGAATAGGATTTGGAATCCAATTGAATGAATTAAATTCCATTCCATGGAGTCAAACGGTGTGTTAGTGTAATTGTTCATGGCCTATAAGGAAATCAGTCACATCGGAACACGTGTCGGGCAGGCCGTACTAAAGGCAGGATGCAAGGTGCTCAATTGCATAGGGCCCTCAAAAGTTAGGGATCCCTAATTTTGATTTAATCTTCAATTACTACTCAGTTAATATCTAAAAAAAATACTAGTACTACTATAGTCAATCTTGTGCCGGATAAAGAGTTAATTAATCCTTTTAATTACCGCCTTCTTACTGTGAGAATCAAGCCTCTTTATTGATCTCTTCATTCCCCCTTTGTTTTCCCACTGCCATCCCTATCTCTTATTTGCTAGTGAAAATTGACCCCTCCTCTACTAATTCTCCTCCTAACTAACTCATGATTTCCCTAAAATAATCCCACTGGTGGCGATGAATTAATCTACTCAATTCTCATCTATATATTGTGGTGTTTTCTATGAATTCAAACAATTAATTTATGTTCTTGTCTCATTCTCCTGATCTTCATCTATTGGGCTCTTGTGCTGCACTGCTTGGTCGCCAAAGCGGGCCTTTGGTGCTACATCGCAGACTACAGGAGCCATATGCACCGCATCAATTAGTTTGTTTAGTCTCTCATCTCGTAGCCACTCGTCACTACCGTACTAGGAGTCTAGAACTTCAGTTTTCTTACTAAAATTTTAAGACCTACTATTATTGTTCTTTCTTGTATTTGTGCATCTTGGTATTGTTCTAGCTTTCATCCATCCCTTCTAAAATGAGGTGGACTCAAATGAATCTTATTATGAAAAGCATAAGACAAAAAATGGGGAACCGAAGAGATAAATGTTAGGGCCAAATTCCAAAATGATTTTTTTTCTATTTAATGGACTTTTCCAAAGCGTGGTGCCTAATTTTCAATTTAGCACATGGCCTCCAAATTACCTGAACATGGGAACACTGTAGCGGTTAGCAAATCTGAACTGGAGATTCCAGCATCAATTGAAAAATGATCAATAGATTGGTGGAAGGTCCCTCCCCCTTTTACGGGACATGCAATGACATTCTTGACTTCATCCATACTTTCCAATTCTCTTCAATAATTTGGTGACTGCTGATACCTTGGAACATTTTCTATTGTGTACACAATTCACTGTGGTAGGAAAACCCAATTTCATTAATTTATATGGTTACCCAGTCTATTTTTTATAAGAATCTACTTGCTCGGTTTCGACTTCTGAGTGTAAAACAGATAGTTTCAACTTAAATGCAGCTCATTTATATTGAGAATTCTGACATCATTTTTCCATCTTTAGGGCCTAAACTAAGGGATCCAAAATCTTGGAAATATGTTATTCCTGGATGTCGGCATTACTGAAGCCCCAAGTGGAGATCTAGATACCATGAAGGTATGTGGAATTAATTATACATCTTGAATCTAATTAGTTTGGTAGTTAAGCTAAAAACATCAGTTATCGTTTGTGCTTCTTTCTATTGCTGATTGTGTGCAGCTTCCTCGCAGGGTTGCTCCTAGACATACGAATGATGGAGAGGTGACTGGAAGTAGAATAACCTTCTACTTATCCTACTAAAGACAATCTCCAGCATGAGGTTTTTGCCTTTTTGGATTCCAAGATCTGATAAATTGAAGCAACTCGAAAACCTTAGGCCTTCACAACACAGACCCCAATTGGCGAAGGTCAAGCTGAAATTTATTTTGTGCATTACAAGTGTGCTCCAGGACAAATCTTGTTTGAACAGTACCCTATAGACTTCTGTTTTCATTTTTCTTGTGTGGCACTGGCATGATGCTGTGGTCGTTTCTGAGCACACAGGATGTATTAAATGATTTTGGTGTCCTTTATCTCCAAGGGGAGAGTACAGTACTCCAAATGGCAAATATTATTGGCTGGATTTGGAAATCTTATGATGGGTTTCCCTAATGCAAATTCTAGTTTGGTGTTATTGCCCCTGTAACTTCATCCTCCTAAACTCAAATCTGATTTTCGTACCTGTCACTGTCAGTGAGCGACCTTACAGAGCATGCTGATGCTATATACCATGCCAAAGCTTGCATGGTGAATTTGGACAAAGTTTAGTCCAGTCGAATCTTCGATTATTTTGGAGGCTCTGGTACCGTATAAAGTTAATTCTTTATATGCTACTGAAATTTTTCAAAATTCTTCATTGTGTCAATGACATGTAACACCCCGGCCCAATATGCGGCCAGAATGCCACTAAACTACACTAACTATCAATTTTAACAACAATTAACACTAAATTACAACAAGCATATCAATGATAAAAATCGTTCATGGGTCACAATAACGCAAACATAACGATATGACAATCATAGATAATTAATTCTTAGGAAGCATGGCAAGATAATAAGCAAAGATCAACGCAAAACCAATTCAATCAAACCTATTAAATGAATAATCAACTCCAACCAATCAACTAGGGCTAAGCAATAATATTCAATCCTAATTATAATTCATCACTCTAATAAAATGTCTTATGGCCACTGTTTCATATAATTGAATGTATGACGTGAATCCAAGTGTGCTAGCCCTTTCCATGTGCAACGTTGTCAACGGTCACCTAAAAACAACAATTCCGATGGCGGCGCATCGGCCGGAGAACGGAGACGGTGATGGAGCAACTGCGGTGGCGTGACTCCGACGTTGATCGAGGTGACAGGAGCCGGCAAGGTATGAGAAGGAGTAGGGAGAGGACGAAGGGTCTCACCGGCGCGATAAAAACAGCAAGGAGCTTGGGAACGACTTCAATGGTGGTGGTGGCGGTTCGGATTGAAGGTGGGATGGCACTCTGGCGGCGGCTCAACAATGGCGAGCACGGATTCGGGACGAGCGCGATGAGAGGGAGCCAAAGGGATGGGACGCACCGGATTAGCGATAGTGATGATCTCCATGCTTCACTAATGGCGACGGCGGCTCGGCTTCAACTCCGGCGAGCTCCCACAACATAATGTCTCAAATTTCGAGCTTTCAAAAATCTTTTGTGTAATTTAGGTCCCAAAAAATTTCCCCAATTTTCCTTGGTTTAATAAGCTTAAATGAGAACTTCTAAAGTTAAAAATATTTAATTTGATTAATGTAAACTTCAATGAAATAAAAAAATAGTGTTATTTGGCTTCCCTGGGTTCCAAGGAATTTCCCTAAATTTTCATGGATTTTTCAGAGTTTGTTTGCTATTTATATTGAGGCCATTTGAATTTTTAGTTTTTCTTTAATTCAAAAATCAAATCCTTTTTTTTCCTTTAACCTTCGTGGGCCGAATTGGCTCAGCCCACTCACTTAATCCCCTCTCTCTCTCCCGCATTTCCCCCAACCCAACCTAGTGTACCCGTCCCGCCTACCCACACCCTTCCTCGCCTCGCCCCCGACCCACGCCACTTCCCTTCTCCACCCGCCTTCAACCCACCTTCGCCCGCAACCTACTTCCGCCGCCAGCTCAATTCTGCAGATCAGCCAACCAGTTCCTGCTTGCTAGCCACCTCTGCACCCCGGGCCACCTGCCACGCCACATTGCCTCTGCACCTTAGGCCACCTACCAGCGTCATGCCACCGTTGAGCGTGTCCGGAGCGGCCTCTACCTCCGCGCAGTCACCCGGTGTCCATGTTGAGCCCGCCTCCCGAGTCTATAAGAAGCACTACCCCTATGCTCATACGCCTTGCCTCGGTCCTCTCTCTTCTGTGTCCTAGCTGCCGCCACTGGAATGCCCCTGTGCACCACCACCCAGAGCTCGTCTTCCCCATGTCCGGTGCCGCCCGTCCTCTTCCATTCTCCGCCGTTGAAGCCTCTTAAGCTGTCGAAACCGCATCACCAGCGTTGCCTCATCGTTCTCCGTCAAGTGTGCCCAACCGTTAGACCTCCATGCGTTGCTTCGCCGTCACCATCCTCGTCTTCTTCGCGTCCGGCCATGCCTGCGCACCCGAAAACGCCTCTGCTGTGTTCCCCATCACTTCGGTGAGTTTTTCGCCAATCCTTTTGCGTCACCACATATTCCACCTCCTGATCTACACTTACTAGACGATAGTCCCCCTTTGCAATGTCGGAATTCCACAGGAATCGGAAAAAACTCTCGCATTCCAAAACGGGGCCTTACTAATTAGTCACAAAATTACTGGGGAACAAGCAACTGAAAAGGCGGTGTTTTGTCGTGTGCCTGATGAAACAGCTGATCTGCCTTTCAAGGCATATAAGAGAGTATTTTTAGCTGGATGTTTCACTACAAATCATAGTATGTTGCATAAGTGTTAGAAAAATAGGGACAAAGGAGACACGAATTTTTACGTGGAAAACCCTTGCGGGAAAAAACCACGGGCGCCAACCGGCGATGATCACTATATGAGGAGCGATTACAAAACGCAGGGGATTACAATGAGGCGTCCCTCTCTCGTGCGGCTTACAAGAGGTATATAAAGGGGTAAAAGGACTTAGAGTCCAAGTAGGAAACTAATCCTCTAATATGGAAACTAATCCGGATCCTTCCATATTAGAAATTCGGATCAGAATACAACAATCTCCACCTTGAGACGAATTTCCTCTTGTAGCAAAATAAAGAATCATCAATCATGAAAATGATTCCTCAATAAGATAAAAATCACCGTGCGCCAACTAGTCTCTAGGACTAAACTGTAATGCCAACTAAGCTTGAGCAAAGCTCAAACTTAGTAACAGGAACTGGCTTTGTCATCATATCAGCAGGATTATCATGAGTACTTATCTTGCACACCTTGACATCACCTTGAGCAATAACACCTCGAATAAAGTGATATCTCACATCAATGTGCTTTGTTCTCTCATGAAACATCTGATCCTTTGTAAGGCATATAGCACTTTGACTATCACAAAATATAGTAGTGCAAGAATTATCTCCACAAAGCTCGGTGTACAAACCTCTCAACCAAATAGCTTCTTTACAAGCTTGAAATAGCCATATATTACGCTTGAGAGTTGATAAGGCAACGATGGCTTGCAAACTTGCCTTCCAACTAACGGCACAACCACCAATGGTGAAAACATAACCTTGTTAGAGACCTCCTTTTGTCCAAATCACCAAATAATCGAGTCAACATAACCAACAAGTTCATCTCTAGAATTCCCAAAGCGCAAACAAGCATTAGAAGTGCCACGCAAATATCGAAAATCCATTGAATCGCTTTCCAATGCTCTTTTCGAGGATTAGCCATGTATCTCTGACAACACTCAATGCATGAGATAAATCGGGGCGAGAACAAACCATGGCATACATAAGAGAACCAAGCTGCCTTTGGAATATGGAACTCTAGACATGTACTCAATATCATAATTTGACTTAGGACATAAAATCAAGATAATCTGAAATCTGAAGCTAATGGAGTACTCACTAGTTTTGCATCATGCATATTAAAACGACGAAGAACCTTCTCAATATAACCTTTTTGACTAACGTATAACTTGCCAGATTGCCTCTCTCTAATAATATCCATGCCAAGAATTTTCTTTGCTGCACCTAAGTCCTTCATCTCAAATTCATTACTCAATTGTGCTTTCAGTTTTGCTAGTTCGACTTATCTTTTGCAAAATCAACATATCATCAACATAGAGAAGTAAATAAATGGCTGAACCATTAACAGTCTTTAAATAAACACAGCTATCATAATCAGACCGCTTAAAGTCATGAGAGAGCATAAAGGAGTCAAATCTCTTGTACCATTGCCTAGGAGATTGCTTCAAACCATAAAGAGATTTCTTTAATCTACAAACAAGGTGTTCTTTTCCAGGAGTAACAAAACCCTCAGGTTGGTCCATATAAATGTCTTCTTCCAACTCTCCATGTAAGAATGCAGTTTTAACATCTAATTACTCAAGTTCATAATCACGCATAGCAACAATACTGAGTAAAGTGCGAATAGAACTATGCTTCACAACTGGAGAAAAGACATCATTAAAATCAATACCTGGAATCTGGCTATAACCTTTAGCAACCAATCTTGCTTTATACCTTGCTGGTTCAGTAGAAGAAATACCTTCCTTTCTTTTGAAAATCCACTTGCAATGAACAGGCTTCTTCTCCTTTGGCAATTTCACTAATTCCCAAGTGCCATTCTTTTCAAGTGACTCCATTTCATCATGCATGGCAGTTATCCACTTATTACAATCAGTGGAGTTAATAGCCTCAGAGTATGATGAAGGTTACGATTACCTTCAATTTCTTACGCCATACTCAAAGCATAAGCAACAATATTAGCTTCTTCAATCAACCTCTTGGGTGGATTAATCTCCGTCCTAGGCCTATCAACTGCAATAGACCGTTGTGGTGGCTGCTCAACAATAGGAGTATCATCAACAATAGGTGCATCATGAACAACAATATTTTCCTTATCTGATGTGTCATTTGAATCAACAAAATGGTCTACCTGAACACTTGAATTCTGCTCACTCTCAACAGGAACATTAGTGGACAGTTTATCATGAAGCATAACAGATTCATTAAAGATAACGTTTCTGCTAATCACAACCTTCATTGTTTCAGGATTCCACAACTTATATCCTTTAACACCAGATTTATAACCAAGAAAGATGCACTTAATAGCTCTAGGCTCTAATTTTCCATTATCAACATGAGCATAAGCGATCTGACCAAAAACTCTCAATTCGAATAATTTCTTTGGGAACCGCACCATACCTCAATTGGAGTCTTCTTTTCAATTGCAAGAGAGGGTGACCGATTAATAAGGTAGCAAGCGAGGAAGCGGCTTGATTCAAAAACGTCTATGCAAACTGCATTTGACAACATGCAACGGGCTCTAGAAATGATGGTCTGTTCATACGCTCGGCTACACCATTTTGTTGAGGAGTACCAGAGCGGTGTAGTGCCTAACAATGCCTTGACCTTGCAATATGATTCAAATTCATCGAGCGAATTCCATCCCATTATCGGTCTGAAGTTTCTTTACCTTCTTTTCGGTTTGCCTTTCAACCATAGTCTTCCACTCTTTAAATGCTGAAAATGCTTCTGATTTATGCTTCAAGAAATAAGGCCACACTCTTCTAGAGTAATCATCAATAATGGTTAACATATAACGAGCACCTCCTAGAGATGTCTTCCGAGATGGCCCCCATAAATCAGAATGCACATAATCCAAAATACCTTCAGTGGTATGAACTGAGGTATTGAACCTCACCCTCTTGTGTTTGCCAAACACACAATGCTCACAAAATTTTAGCTTATCGATGCTATGTCCATCAAGGAGTCCTCTCTTGCTCAATTCTGCCAAACCAATTTCACTCATATGCCCAAGGCGCATATGCCAAAGATTAGTAGCATCGGAATCAGGTAATGAACTTGAAATTACAGCAACATTACCTAATATTGTAGTACCTCGCAGATGGTACAGATAGGCAGATTTAATCTCAGCTTTCATCACAACAAGAGAGCCTTTTGATACCTTCAAAACTCCACCTTCACCAGAATACTTGTACCCTTTACCATCAAGAGTACTCAAAGAGATGAGGTTTCTTTTCAAATCTGGAATGTGCCTCACATCATCAAAGTTCGACAATGCCATCAAACATCTTGATCTGAATTGAACCAATTCTCGCAACCTTACAAGATGAGTTATCACCCATCAAGACAGTACCACCTTCAACGAGGTTCATAGGTGGCAAACCAAATCCCTATTAGGACACATATGAAAGGTACAGGCGTAATCAAGAATCCATTCATCATTGATCTTAGCACATCCGGCCAAAAGCAACAAGAACTCCTCCATCGTAATTATCATCGCCGGCAAGGGAGGCATTACCTTCATCATCGGCTTACCTTTTGGCTTATAATTGCGGTTCTCTTTTCTTTATTTTGCGCTTCGGCATTCAGAGATGTCGTGCCCACTTTTCTTGCAATATTTGCACGACTTGTACTTGCCTCTCGATTTCGACCGGTTCCTGTAGCCGTTCGAACTTTTGCCTTGAGATCCATTGTTTGAGTTCTTCTCCTTTTGCCTGCCACGAATAAACAAGCCTTCTCCTTTTGGACTTGAATTTTCAGAAGGTACCATATATTTCATCTTCTCCTTAGCATGCAAAGCTTCATAAACTTCATGGAGAGTGAGAGTATCTCTACTATATAATATGGTATCTCTGAAATTTGAAAAAGAACTAGGCAGTGAACACAAAAGAATAAGACCCAAATCCTCATCATCATATTTTACCTCCATCGACTCAAGGTCGGAAACGATCTCCTTAAACAACGAAAGATGATCAAGCACGGATCCTCCTTCTTGCAATTTGTGAGAGTACAACTTCTGCTTGAGATGCATCTTCTTTGGTGAGATCCTTTGTCATGCAAAGTTGTTCGACTTGACCATAATGCAACAAATTGTCTTCTCCTTCAAAACCTCCTGCAAAATATTATTTGATAGATGAAGGTGAATCTGAGATAAAGCCTTACGGTCTTTACGCTTCTCATCTGCAGTCCATGCGATAGGTTGTTTTTCAAACCCTTCCAACGCATCATCCAAATCCATCTGTGCCAACACAGCCCTCATCTTGACTTGCCACAGCGAGAACCTTGTGTCACGATCCAGGAGTGGAAGATCATACTTCAAAGTCGCCATGAGGAATAAATTCTGAAAATTGCTGGTACTGATCTGTATAAACCTAACAAAAATCACGACCTCTTGGTACACGAACTGTGTACACAAACCAAAGATCTTTCAAACTCCTGGTGCACTGATTGGGTGGCCACAGCAAAAATCTCAAAAACCTACCAACCGGCACAGTACCTCACGTGAATCTTAGAGGTTCAATTAAACAAAAAATAATAATAAATAATTGCCTTGGAACCTGTGCCGCTTGATTTGTTTATTGCTTTGGTGGTCTCCTGTTTGCTTCCTTCGATGGCTTCGGATGCTACACACGAATCAATCTGGCGCCCCTTCCTCTGTGGTCAGCAGTTCGCTCGCTGGTCTCGGCTGGATCGCTGGATGACGCGAGCCGGTGACGATCTCCACGTGATGCTGCTGTTCGGACCGAGGACTTCGCACGACAAGGCGCAGCTTTGATCGAGGCGATCGTGGCTTCACGAGCGGACGACTGAGACGATGCGAGACGGAGCGATGATGCACGGGGAGTCGAAGATGGCTGCGCGTGGCGGCGCCGCCTGGAGCGTCGCGCGAAGGGAGCGCTGGTCGGATCTGATTTTTTTTCTTTGTATCTCTGTAAACTCTAAAATCTCTTGTGCTCTGATACCACTTGCTAGAAAAATAGAAACAAAGGAGACACGAATTTTTACGTGGAAAACCTTTGCGGAAAAAAACCACGGGCGCCAACCGGCGATGATCACTATATGAGGAGCGATTACAAAACGCAGGGAATTACAATGAGGCGTCCCTCTCTCGTGCGGCTTACAAGAGGTATATAAAGGGGTAAAAGGACTTAGAGTTCAAGTAGGAAACTAATCCTCTAATATAGAAACTAATCCGGATCCTTCCATATTAGAAATTCGGATCAAAATACAACAATAAGAAAACTAAAGGTAATAAAAACTCGCAATGTGAACAAACAAATCAACACCAGGAATTTCATCGGTCCAGAGAGGAACACACAGAAACATGACGATCATCGGTGATTCCATCGGTACCGAGAAGACGGCGAGTGGATCGTGCCGGCGCCCCTGTGCCCCCGCTTCTTGTGGCCACTTGACGCCGGTGTCTGTCCTTGACCAGCGGCACCCTTGACACTGGGAACTTCTCTTCTCATCATCCAACAGGGGACAGTCTCCACCAGCAGCTCTGGCGAGTCGGAACGATTGTCCAATCCAAAGAGAATGAACGAATCATAAGCCGGCGGATCCGCCACCGTAGGATGGAATTGTTCATCGGTAGTAGTGGACTAGAAAGAAGTGCCTCCATTTTGCTCATGTATGAAGAGTGTATAATTCTTGTCCAAGACGTGGGCTGCCGCCTGGCCATCATGTACATCTCCTTCCAGCTCATTTCCAGAGCTTCGTTGGGCGAGTCGTCGTCGCCGCCGCCAGGGAGCATCAACATTTCACGCAGCGCCTCGTACCTAGGTTTCCAGAGCTCGCCGTCCTGGTTGGTAACGAGGCACCGGAGCTTGGCGCACGTGCGTTCCACCCTCACGAGGTCCTCTCCGTCGGCGAGCCTCGCTAGGATCGCCGCCTTGGTGTCGCCGGGAAGAGACATGAAGGTGGGCTCCAGCATCCCGCTGTTCTCGCAGCACAGATCGACGAGGACGTGCAGCCCTTCAATGAGCACGGCCACCCGGGCGTCGCTCCACAGCGCGCGCGCCGTGTCGTCAAGGCCGCCCGACAGGGGCGGCGCGGCGGCAAGCGCGTCCAGGGCTCCAGGCACACCCAGTATGTGCCCTGCCCTGGGTCGGCGAACCTGATGCACACGTAGAAGATGATGTGCCGCCCGCACACGTACATCCTCAGCGCGGCGACCTCCGCCGTGTCCTGCTGGTGCTGCACCAGCTGTGGCGTGGCGTACTAGAGGGAGAGCGTCGACGCTGTCCTGCCCACCTGCTTCAGTAGCCGGCCGGACTCTGCGGCCGCAGCGGCGCTATGGGGGATGAAGCCCGCGTCAAGGAACACGGCGTGGACGACGATTATAAGGCGACCGAGGAGGAGCTCGGCGTCCCACCGGCTGGCATCGATGACCCTATGGTGGGGTTCTGGGAAATATGGAGAGGTACAAATGGACCGGAGCTTATGGGGAATTTCATGGTTATTTCACTTTTTATGGCACAAAATTAAGATTAATTAATCGTCTTTGGAGAAGAAGAAGAAGAAGGAGAATTAGGTTTGCTGTGATTTTAAAAAAAGAAAATAATAAATTTAAAAGTAAATTATGGTCTAATTTGCAGTGTCTGTTCATGTACAGGAGTAAGTCTCTTTCTGAGCCCTATGTGTCACTAGCTATAAGTCGCCGCTAGAAACATACGATCAAACTTTTGAATCTTTAACCATCCATCTATTTATATAAGTTTTTAGATAATGGAAGAGAAAATCTCTCCCGGCTTCTGCATCAAGGATGCACACAACCAATTTTATTAAAGAGTTAAAGCACCAAAATAATCAAAGTTGTTAAAAGTGACTTGAAGCCTTACAAGCAAATAATGACTGAAAATTAACCTCAATCATTACAAATCATGTGTCTAAACTGCCACTTATGAATACTTAAAATTTGCTTCGCCACTACCTCCACTGTAAACTTCGGCGATATGGACTCCTTTTGGGCCAGTTTCTGCAAATATGCCCAAGCCCTCAGCCAGTGCCCACTCAAAAAGATAACCTGCAGTGGATTAGTTACAATCTTTTTGTCAAAAATAACCTCATTCCGATATAACCAGATAGACCAACATAAGGTATTAGCTCCCACTAGGAGTTGTGACTTTACAATTTTTGGAATACCGGCTAGCCAATTTCCAAATATGTTTGCTATACTCATAGGGGGAGATAAATCAAATGCACATTGAACAGCCCACCATGCAAGACGTGCAAAGGGACATTCAATAAAAAGATGTTGAATTGTTTCCTTGTTAATACAAAAACAACACTTTTTGATTCCCCTCCAATTTCTTTTGAGCAGATTATCTTTAGTTAAAACTACCCCTCTTTTGAGATACCATGGGAATATTTTCACTTTTAATGGAATTTTAATTAGCCAAAAAAAGTTGCTAATGGGGGCTTGAGAACTTCCAATTAGTGCCGCATAGAAGGATTGTACTGAAAAAGTCCAGACTTATTCAAATTCCACTTGAAAACATCTTTTTGAGATGTCAGATGTAAATTAGCAAATCTCAAAATTAACTCATTCCACGCATGAAGCTTAGGCCCAATAATAGGTATTCGAAAAGAAATATTTAAAGGTGTCGTCCTCAGAATATTCGCCATTTTGAATGCCCAGACCGCCTTGCTCTTTAGGTGAACACACTAAAGTCCACTTACAAGCCTATACTTACGTTTATGAGTGTCGCTCTGCCAGAAAAAAATGAGAGCGATAAAAATCTAATCTTTTGAGAACCTCTCTAGGAACCTCAAAAAAGGATAACATAAATATAGGCAAACTGCTAAGTACCGAATTAATAAGCATTAATTGTCCACCAACAGACAATTTTTTTCCTTTCCAACAGCTAAGTTTCTTTTCAACTCTATCCTCAACCCCTTGCCAATCACAATTCCTTAGTCTTCTGAAGTGAATCGGAATACCTAAGTACCTGAAAGGAAAAACATGTAATGTCCCGTTTTCGGACGGAAATAGTAATTACTACCTCGATTTTCGTTTTTCGTTCGTATTTGAAATTAGCAATTATTTTTGAAAATCTTCTAGCTTCTCTAAGCTTGGGTTTATGTTTCAAATATCTTTGAAAACCTGAAACTCAAATTCAAGTTTGAATTTCTCTCTTTTGAATTCTGGGCCTTTTTCTCAGGTGGGCCTTCCTCTCTTTGGGCTCAGCCCGTTTCCTTTTCTTGGGCCCAGCCACTTTTCTCTCTTGGGCCGACCCCTTTCTTTCTTGGCCCAGCCTGCCTCCTCTCCAGCCCAACAGCCCACCCGGCCCCTCCTTTTCTCTCGGCCACTTCCTGGCTCGAATCCTCGCCGCTCTGTTGTCTTCTTGTTGCCTTCTTCCTTAGGCGCTGCGCATGCCACCGCCTGCCGCGCACGGTACCACATCGTGCTCCCCTACCACCCGCATGCCTACACCCTTCCTGTCACCGCGCACAAGTGCCCTGCTCCCGCCTGCTCCCCTTCCCCGTCGCATCCACGCAGAGCACGCCCGCCGCTCCCGCCTCATCCCATCGCCATGGCTCCCTCGGGACAGCGCGCTTCCTCCACCGCTCCAACGGCTCTCGCCCTCTCCCTTGGCTACAAATAGCCCTGGCCGCCTCCCCTTGCTTCCCTTCCTAGTGCCCTTGCCCCTTCTCCTTCTTCGCCGAGCGACGCTAGAGCTAAAGCCGCGCACCTGAAGCTCCTTTGGCAGCGCTTTGCGCCGTCGCACCGCATGTTGTGAGTGAGCCGCCTGCCCGACCCGTCACCGGCTGCCCTGCGACGCGAGGATGTCGTTCCCCTCCTCCCTTCGTCTTCCTCACCACCGAAACGAGCCGCCACCGAGCTCCCTTTTCCTCCGCCCTGGCCACCGCCGCCAGACCACCACAAGCTGCCTTAGGCTACCCCAGCTCCACCTCCGGCTTCGCCATGCCTTCGCACCACCCATGTGCACGTCGCCCGCCTCTCCACGCCACCCTGTCGCTGGGACCACTGTGCGCCTCTACAACCCGTGGCGCCGCTGCCGCTCCCCTCCACTGTGCCGTCGCTCCACTACGCCACCCGACCCGTCGCCGCCTCTAGTGGGACCCCCATCCTCGCGGGGCCTCATTTTGACTACTTTCCTGCCTCCCCACCGCCTCACTCGCCGGCGCCGCCACCGCAAAGTGCCGCCCGCTCGCCCTCTGTCCCCCTCTCTCTTGGCCGAGTGAAGCAGAGGAAGGGGAATGGATTATTTTGCTTGTGGCCCACCTGCCAATGGCTTAACTGCCCCCCATCTCTCTTCCAGTTGAGGCCCACCATGTCATGCTCATAATGGCAATTTGGTGAAATACAAGAACAATGGTTTCAGAATAGTGCATTTTCTGAATTTCCATCTTTTCTTGGAAAAATCAAACTTCAGAAGTCTCATTCTCCCTCGTCGTAACTACGATTCAAGTGAAATTTATTTCTAAAATTTTGTAAATTCAAGATCTTGCTAATGGCATAGGTCTTGTTTAATTTAGAGTTCATTTGTTTATTCTTGTGTATTTATTTGTTTTGTTTGCTTGTTGTTCCTTTTTCCGGTACATTCGTCCGAATAGGAATCGAAGACGCAGAGGATCTCCACTTCGATCAAGCACAAGATTTGCAAGACCCTCTTACCTACAACCAAGGTGAGTCAATACTTTGATCATATTGATCCTACATTTTATATAAATTATATTCACTTAAATTACCAAAATTGCATGCTTTAATTCGTTAATCAAATATATGTTAAAGCTTAAGGTAGTTAAATACCCATTTGTTGATTAATTAATTAATATGCCATCCCTTGATAATTGAATTCTTTATTCCATGTCACCCTAGTAACTATATGGTAAATACTAGTTATAGGTTGTATAGCGACATACTAGTCTTGCTTAAATGCAGGGTATCAAATACCCCAATCATCATCTTTTAAACATGAAAGTGGTTTTGGGCAATCATTGTGGGTAAATGACTGAGATGGTTGAATTGATGTATTTTACTCCCCAAAAACCCTAATAACTTGCTATTACCGTTTGGGCGGATGGTAAGATGGATGATGTGATGATGTGATGATGTGTGCCAATGTAGCTCAAGGTGGATGGAATGTGGAAAGAACTGCCTAGATAACCCTAAGGACTTAATCCTGTGATGACCTCCCGTGCAAAACAAGTACAACCACAAGTCTGCAAACTGCAACTTGGCTTAGTAAATTTATTGGGCCCTGAAAGTATATCACTAGTGAAGCAGTAAAAATGCGCAAGTGTGTGGTACATCCAGCTTGAATCAAACACCGAAACAAGGTGAAGTTGCCAGCTACGCTAGACGCTGTGGGTGTCGTATCCCAGCTACGCTAGACGTTGTGGTGAACATCCCACGCAACGTATGGGCGTAACCCCATATGGGTGAGTTGATAGAAGGGACGAAATATTTCAAAAGGCTACTATGACAGTCACTCAACTACACGACTAAGGAATCGTGTGGGGTAACGAGTATGACGATCTCTTGTGGATACAGTGTACAACCTCTGCATAGTTTGAACTGTACAAACAACAGCGCCTACGGTCAAAGGCGGACATGTGAACTTTACTTGAGTTAGTTCTATTTCAAAAACCTTTGTGGGTGGTATGAAAAATGTGGTGGGCTCACCTAGCCATGAGATTGGATTTTCCCTGAGTTTCAAACTCAGTGTAGTGATAAATGGAGGTAGCTCCAATCAAAAGAAGCATAGGTAGAGTTTTCGATGGAGGGAACCTCTGCTGTTATCAAATATTGCACAATTACTCTCTTTAATAAAATGCAATTTGTTAAAATGCTAAGTGATAGGAATTTGTAAATATAATTGAAAACATTGCTTTAGCAAATAAAAGAACCCGAACCATCACTACTACAGGAAGCCTCATCACAGACGGTTCGGAACCGTCATCACAGACGGTTTCGAACCGTCTATATTTGTTGGTCTGTGATAACAGCAAAACTCAGGTGTGATACGCACTATCACAGATGATTTTTTGTTGAAACCGTCTGTGAAGGCTATTATCACAGACGGTTTTCATCAAAAACCGTTTGTGATCCGAGAATATCACCGACGGTTTAATTTACAAACCATCTGTGATGACATTTTCACAGACGGTTCTTGTTCAGAACCGTCTGTGATGAGTTTTCACAGACGGTTCTTGTTTACAACCGTCTGTGATAGCATTTTCTGTTGCAAAAAAAAAAAACCGAAAACGCTGCTAAAACTTCGGAGGCTGTATTGAGGCCCTAAACAACTTTTTTTGGGGGTTTTCACTTTGTCTGGAGTCTCTTGAGCCTCACAAATGAATCTAATCTAAACTTATGGATTTTTGGATTGAACTTTTCGTTAGCTTTCCAACGAGCCAAAGAACGTCGCAATCCGAGTTCGTATGCAAAAGTTATGACGGTTTTACCGAACAGTGTGCGATCTACCATCTATATTTTTGCCCAAACCAAATAACTCAACATGAACTACACATGCACAGAGAGCCTCCAACAATAAACCACAGCATCACCCACATCACAGTAGCATCAACTCAATCCATTTACAGAGTACTAACACTAGCTCTCAGTAATCCACATCACAAAGCAAAGGGGGGGAGTAGAGAGAGTGAGGTCGTGGGAGGTCGGGGCGACGAAGTGGAGGAGGCCGAGGGCGACGAGGTCGTGGGAGGCCAGTGATGACGAGGCCAGGGCGAGGTGGAGGAGGCCGAGGGTGACGGTTCGGAGGAGGCCGGTGACGATGAGGCCGGGGCGAGTTGGAGGAGGCTGCGAGCGACAAGCTCGGCGGAGGCCGGGGCGCAAGGTGTTAGGAGGAGAAATGACAGAGGAGGAGATGGAGGTATGAGGTGTGAGGAGGAGAGACAGCAGAGGAGGGGATGGAGGTTATATAAAGCAAGTTTCGGCAGCCCGCCCATTATGTTCAAATTTTCGTTTCCCGCCCAACAATCGAGAGCAGTTCTTGTTAAGAACAAATGCAGGATCATTCCTGAGCAGTTCTAATTACAAACCATCTGTGATAGCGGTGATTATCACAAGCGGTTTTTAATAGAACCGTGCGTGAATGATCACGAGCAGTTCTATTAAAAACCGTCGTGATAGAAGATCACGACGGTTCATAATAAGAACCGTGCGTGATAGGCTATGCTGGTCGATAGACCCAACACGAGCGGTTCCATAGGAACCATCTGTGATGGGGCGTCTACTATAGCCTGTTTTGTAGTAGTGACGTGGTGAGAGTCAAGCAAGGGGCTTGGCTTGTTACTCTTGGTGTTTGCCGACACCTAGACGGCATGGAGGCGTCGTGGACCGGTGATCTTGTCAAGAAGCTTGTGAGAAGGCCCAGCGTGTTGTGAAGGTTGGAGCTCACCTACCCGGAGCGGGAAAGAGCTACCATTAGTGGAATTGAGGTGTTTGGCTTAATTCATGGAGCCAGTCCAATTGGTTTGGGCTTACCTCAACGTGGATTAGGGGAGACCGGCAAGTCTTCGATCACCACGGTAAAAACATCGTTGTGTCATTGTGGTTTGATTTCTTGTGCTTTACTATATTGCAATTTACATTCCATATATTAAATTGCTTACTTGTATGTGTATGATTGCTATCTATTTATAGTCTCATATTGTTGGTGCACTTAGTAAAGACTAGTTGATTTAGGCTTTAATTGTGCTAAACCGAATTGATTTATAATTCTGCTTAAAACTCGGTTTTAGCCAAAGAAGTTTTTAAAAACCGCCTATTCACCTCCCTCTAGTCAGCCTCCTCGATCTTACAGAGGGGCGGCGGTGGCAGCTCGTCTCGGCGGCGGGGAGGGAGCAAGGAGGAGGGGGATAGAATCCTCATGTCGTGGGGCACCCGATGACGCGGTCGGCCGGGGCGGCGCGGCGGCATGGCCAAAAGAGCTCATGTGTGGCGGTTCTTTAGCTGTAGCTTACCAGTGAAGCAAGGGCGACGTGAGGAAAGCAAGGGGGCACAGGAGGTGCTCTTATAGGCAAAGAAGGAGCCGAGGGAGTCGTTGAGGTAGGTTGTGGCCGCGCGGTCCCAAGGAGGCAACCAGCATGGGCATGTGCAGAGGGCAGGTGAGCTGAGGCGTGGGCGTGCGCAGCGACAGAGACGGGAGCGGGGTGCTCTGATGAAGGTTGCACGGGCGCGGCATGGGTGCTCTGTGCGCGCACGACAGGCGATGGGAGCGCTGGAGTCATCGGGAGTTGGTGGGCTGCAGCGGGCGCAGACGTGCGTGTGCATGACGCCAGCGCTGCGTAGCGGCCGACCGAAGCGGCGACCGTGCGTGGACCGGCAAGGCAGAGCGCAGGGGAGGACGCAGGCGGAGCAGGTGGCGCAGAGGGAGGTGTGTGCATGGCAGGGGCGGTGACGACCAGGATGTCACGGTTGCGCACGGCCAAAGGTGACAGGGCGGCGCGAGCGGCCGGTGATGATCCACGGCGGCGATTTCACGAGCCAAGGAGGGCGCAGCACGGCCTAAGCGCGTGTCTTGGGCGGCGAGGACGGTGTGGCATCACGGCCACGACGGCTTGAGGCGACAAGGCAACGGGAGGGCTCGGAGGTCTTCGGGTTACAGGGAGCAAGTGGAGCACGCGGGAGCTAGAACAGGCGGAGGCAAGATGGGCCGGTGAGGCAGCGATGGCGGCGGCCTCGTCGTTAGCATCTTGCGGGGAGAGGGAGGCGCTGCAGCGGCTGCCTTGACCGGGGGGGAGAGATGGTGACCTAAGGCGTGGGGCTGGCCAAGAAGAAATGGCCGAAGGCCAGGGGAGGTGGCGGGCCAGGGCAGGCCAAAAGGAATGGGCCGGGCAAGGTGGCTGGGCCGAGAGGGCCAAGGAGAATAGGGGCCGGGCCCAAGGAAGGACACAGGCTGAGCCCAAGAAAGAAGGGGAAGCAAAATGAGAAGGGGCCCAATTTGCAAAAGAGGAAATTCAAATTGAATTTTGAATTCCGAAGTTGCGAAAAGGTTTGAAACACAAACCTGAGCTAAAAGGAGAAAGGAGATTTTCGAAAATAGTTTGCTAACTTGAAAATACGGCGAAGAACGATAACCGAAAAGCAATTACTATTTACGTCCGAAAACAGGACGTTACACGTGCATAATACATGACCAGTGCCACCAGTTTAGCATTGTTAGTTTTGTAAGTTTGTACAAAACGTAGTGACCATCTCATAACGAAGGCGTGGACATAAATAAGAGGTTTGTTTCCGCTGGTTGTAAAAGAGAGTCCTGCTAGCTGATCATTTTTAGGTGATCGGGGTACACTCGCAAAAATATATGTTTTGAGGATAGACAATTAATATATGTAGTCGAAGAATACATATACATGGTTCTAGATTAACACGCAAAGTTGGGATATTAGAAGCTAACTGAATAGACATAGCAGATTAGCAGTTCATGTCGACCGTCCTGCCGCCGCCGTCCATGATAGCTGCATCCAGCTCGCCGCCGCAAAGTGCCACGCGCACGCCAAGGCTAACGCCGACGACACGCTCGGGATCACGGAGCAGAATTGTTTTTTATCTTGACAATGAACAATAACTACTTGCACTCTCCTATTATATAAGTCCCATTTAACTACTGCAGTACGTCTTATCTCTATTCACAGTGAGGGTGAAGACAAATCACTACTACAGAGTGGGTCATCACAAACGGCTCCAAACCATCATCACAGACGGTTTTTTAGTCGTCTGTGATAAGTCACAACACAGATGGTTTTTTGTTGAAATCGTCTGTGAAGGCATACTATCACAGACGGTTTCTGGATATCACAGACGGTTCTATTTATAAATCGTTTGTGATTGGAGACATATCACAGACGGTTAGACGGTTGTTGGTAGAAACCGTCTGTGACAGTAGACCTTCACAGACAGTTTATTCAATAAAACCGTCTATGATGGTTCGTTATATCTAACTAAAATTTTTCTGATTTTTGGCTAGCCTCCGGAATTGCTAGCCATGCCCTCTGAAAATAAGCAAACAGAAAACAGATGAATCAATTGTTGACAACTCAAAGAGATCATTTACAACTCAAAATCAATTACAAAAGAATATGTTCAAATATTGTCACTAAAGTTACAATTGAATTACAACTACTCAAAGCGAATTATAATTGAATCAATTGTTTGAAGGTCGTTCAGCGGTGTCAACGGAGTGAAACTCTCCACTGGCGTTAATGATCTCCGTCTTGATGAAGCTACAGAGTATCCCTCGAACCTCCGAGATTTCGGTCATAACCAATGCATCTAAATCGACTATTAGGCCCCATCGCTAGCAGGAGTAAAGTAGTAAGCATATATATTTAAATTTATAATTAGGAAATAATTATTGCGAGATTGACAAACCTCTGGATCATTCGTCTTAGCACTCATGATTTGCTGCATATGACGGCAAATGTAGAATGCATATAGGTGATCTTGTTTTTACTAGTGGCACTGCAAAAATAGAATTACATATATAAGTATAGTCAGTTCAAGACACATTATTACGAAGTGTGATATATGATTATTGTGTCGTAGTGTGTATCAGAAATCGCGTCCTGTGTTGTAGTTTGGTGCTCGATTCCTTGTGTGTCCCTCCCTCAGCACCATAGGCGCTGAACGACCTACGTGATTCCAAAAAGTTATCCCCAGCCATTTCAAACGAAGGAAGACTACAATAGAGTTATGTATGAAGGAAATGAGCATATCTGTCGAGTATTCCTTGCATAAGGGTGAAGTTGTGGTTTTTGTTAACTAGGGAATCAAGGTATATTATCTTATTCCTCTTTGGTACAATGACTAAAAGGATCCAGTGGAACCTACTCATGTATGTCGATATAGTCATTAAATCTAAGTTCATGCCGCGTATAAAGTACAAATAAAATTTGTATAGCAAGTAGTGAAGCACTTACTTCTGGTTGTAGGGCACCAGTATGCAGTCCTTGTCGTCCTGAGCAAGCAGTCCTATCATTATGTATTTCATGACGTAGGATGCTTCTTCGGTGATGCATTGCTTAGAGACCAAGCGTGGGTCGAGGAAACCCACCGGTTCTAGCCATCGTTGGGCATTTTTCATCATGTATCTATACATAAGCAATGAGTTGTGACATTTATCGCTATCACGTGAATGTAGAACTTGATTGTACACACTTACAGTGTCCAGTATCGTAGAAGCGAGGCATCAAGGGAATTGAGGTTGAATAGATCGAATAAGTGGTTGAAGCCCACGACGAAGTGGCCCGACTCGTGGAAGAAATGCTTCTTTGTGTATCTGACGATGATTCCAGTATCGTACTCCTTCTCTTTGGTCTTCTGCATGTACCAGACATGCAAAGACTAGCAACCGAACTCTTCGAAGCTCCGATTGAAGTTTCTCCACTGGGCAGAATCAGTAGGGTTTCTTAGCTTTTCATCTTTCTTACGCTCCTCCGAGTGCCAACACAACAATCTTACCTCCTTTCGGTTCGTAAATAAACACTTCAAACGTGAGATTACAGGCAGATACCAGAACACCTTAGTAGGAGGTCCTTGCTTCACCTTAGCAGGATTCTTACGTTTGTATCAGGATGCTTTGCACACGGGACATACATACATGTTTGTGTACTCTTTACGGTAGAGGATACAATCGTTCGGACATACATATATTCTTTCTACTTCCATTCCCAATGGACAAAGAACCTTCTTAGCTTGGTAGGTGGTGCTGGGCAACATGTTTCCCTCCGGAAGGATGTTCTCTAGGAGACCTAACAACGCCGTGAAACTCTTGTCGGACCAACCATTGCTTGCCTTCAATTTCAGCAGTTCAAGCACGGATGACAACCTTGTATATTTCGGCTTGTAGCCAGAGAACAAAGATTTTCCCGAGTCCTCTATTAAGCCCTCGAATTTAACAAACTCTTTCTCACTATAGTTCCCTTCTGCATCGCATAGCATCTGATCCAGATTGTCATCGTCCAACCTATCCTCGTCAAAAGCACAGTCCACATCCGGCATATCGTTGACTTCCTCGGCGATATTGTTATTATTAACTTCCTGTATAATCTGCTCTTCACCGTGATTGGTCCAATATGTATACCCCTTTTCAAAACCCCTTCGAATCAAGTGCGCTTCGATCTGCGATGGGTTGTTAAACATCTTGATTACATAATCAATGCATAGACAGATATAAATTTTATCCTTCTTCAACATATCACCTTTCGGTGGCTCTTCTAAGCGAACCGCCATTAATGTACTCTTCACACACACGGTTCTTACCGTATATCCAGTTTCGATCTATCTACGCTACGCACGTAACAAATTAGTATTAAATTAGATTAATAAACCGCAAGTACTCTTCCTATTAACTAAACATACTAAAATTGATTAGCGATTAACTTAGGGAAAATATAAAAGGTTATAGATCGTTACCTTCGGAGCTCACGACGAAAATCTCAAATATTCCGCGAGATCCTCTCTTTAGCTTCCTCCTTCCCTTCTCATCTCTTTAGCTTCCTCCTTTCCTTCTCCTCCCTGCCTCCTTCCTTCCCTTCCTTCTCCTCTTTAAGGTGGCGCAATAGGTAGGATGCAGTAGGGGTGGAGGCGCTAGGGGCAGAGGTGTCTGTCGGGACGTTGGGTATATAATAACTTCATATCACAGACGGTTCTTACACCATCTGTGACGTTTGCACTATCACAGACGGTTATTTTTTAGAACTGCCTGTGATAATTCATAGATAGTTTTTAACAATAACCGTCTGTGATATATGCGATTATCGCAGACGGTTCTATTTACAAACCGTCTGTGATAATTACGTATCACAGACGGTTCTAGCCATCGCTACATATCACATATGGTTCTTATTAACAACCGTCTGTGATAATTACAAAAGAACCGTCTGTGATGAGGCGTCCAGTATAGCCTGTTTTGTAGTAGTGAGTTCAGATCATAGATGCTATGCCCTAAGCTTCTATGGTGCTCCATCTTGTTGTCGTGTATGCATGATACTACTAGACTTTGCCATGCATTACATGGAGAGTTGGAGACCCCAACAACGACTTTAGGTCGTGGTTCAAAATTTCGGCCGATTATCACCGATTTATCGAACCCCTCCGATAAATTTTAAAATTGGTTTTGATTTGCATGAATTTTGTCAAATATAGAAGAAATTTGTGCCAAAATTTATTTTCAAAAATTCCAACCGATATTTTCAGCAATTTTCAGCCAATTTTTTAAATTCAAAATTTGATTTGAAAATTTTGGCCAAACCGGCCCTACTAGACCTGGTAAAATCTTGATACCGGTTTTCAAAACCCTGCTTTAGGCGTGTAATGTTCATGCACGGAAGTTGGCAGATCAGCTAAGAAAAAACACGGGTGACCATTGCATAATAAAAGCGTGTTAACAATCAGAAAAGGTGTCAGCGGAGTTCACATTCGAAGGGGTCTATAAATTGAGATAGTTCCGATGCATCAATTCAGATAGTATCATCAATATGTAGTCATGTACTCATGTCTCTGAAGCCTGGATTAACATAGGGGTTGGGATATTAGAGGATAACTGATTGATGCATTGTGTCTCTCCGTGGTTCCCCTTTGTTGCCATCGGCAAGGAGTACCCTGGCAGCGTCCACCGCGAGGATACGTGGAAGCGCGACGACCAGCTCACCACGGACAAGGGTTGCCTCCTAAAGCTGTTCACCGACGGGCAGCCGCTGCCGGAGACTAGGGAGGGTTTCGTGCTGCGCGCAGGGTTTTCTCTACCAGTTGAAAAAAAAATTAGAGGCTAGCGATAGGCCTGGTTACCGCCGGTAATCGATTTTTTCGAAAAATTTCGGCCAATTTCGGATTTAAATTTGAAAAAAAAAAATCAAATTTGAACAAAATTCAAGCAGATTCGATTTTTTTTAGACAAAATTCATCCGAACCGAAAATTTCGGATCCTGTTTGTAGTACTACCAGCCCCCACTGGTAAACCCGGTTACCGCCGGTAACTAGCGAAATTTGGCTGAAATTTTTTCACTGGCTCCACGTGAGGGCCAACCTTAGCCATCCGGCGTTCAACGGCAAGTACATGGTGGAGCAGTGCGGCCGGGCGAGCCTGCGAGGCGGCTTGAAGCGCGTGGGCAGAATCTCGCATGCCGCATCTTTACGGTGATGAGGAGGTGCATCTTCTACCCTGACGGCGGCGCCTGCCACAAAGGCCTTATAGATGGGCTGCATTGAGCATATACATGGCAACAGCTAGCGTTATCAATTGTAAGGTTAGCTAGATTGGTTAGCTAGATTTGTCTTATGATGATTGTACTATACAATTACATATTTTATAAATAAACAAATAAAGTTCAGGTTGTACTTAAGATTTGTGTTTGCTATTTCATATTTGCTATGCATCACTAGAGTAAAATGTTTTGAAGAAATCAGATGGACTTTCTAACATTTGGATATGCTAATCCAATTCATATCGATTATCTAGTTGTTGTTTATAACACTACTTACTAGACTTTGTCATGCTCAATTTACTTGTAGAACTCAAAAGTTAAAAAGACTATAGGCATGTAATGTTCATGCATTATTGCAATTTACTTGTAGACCCTCATTTTCAACCTTGTTGCATAATGAAAGCATGAAAAACTGAAAAGGTTGTCTTAATTTGGAAGCCTCGAAGAACATATTGGGTCTATAGATTGAGATAGTATTTATAGTACCTATGCATGCACAAGTTCGATCATGTTAGTTAGGTTCATGTAGTCATGTCGGCGTTGAGATATTAGAGGATAACTGAACAAACACAACGCCGGCAAACCTCGACGTTGACATGGACCTGATCCACAATCTGCTCACTTGGTTCCCCTTCGTCACTGTAACATCCCGTTTTCAAAATGATGAATAGTAACTACCGTTGTCTTTTGGTTTTCAAACTGTAATTCAAACTATCGTCTATTCTCAAAATTCTCTGGCTTCTACCTAAATTCAAATTTGCGTTTCGGACCACCTTGCAATTCCCGAATTCAAATTTGAAATTTGAATTCATCTTTTCAAATTTGAGCCATTTCTCAAATTTGGCCTTCCCTCTTTTCTTGGGCTCAGCCTAATTTCTCCTTGGGCCTAGCCCATTTTTCCCCCGACCCAACTGGCCTTTTTCTCCGACACACCTCCTGGACCAGCTCCTTCTTGGCCCAGCCCCCACCCTCCTGCTTTCTTCCTCCCCCGGCCAGGTCAGCGCCTACCGCCTGCGCCCTGCCATGCCCACGCGCTCTGGCTCCGCCTGCGCCTCGCATGCCGCCCCCTCTAGCCCTCTGCCACCACCAGCTCCTGCCCACTTGCTCCCCTGCCGTGTCACCTCCGCCACCTGCCCAGCACGCCAAAGTCGTCGCCACTCCCGCTCGTCTCGCCCAGGCCGCGTCATGGCCACGCTCCACCTGCACTGGCCGCATCCATCTCCGCGCCCCATGCTGCGCTGTGAGGCTAACACCCATGCCGTCCCCGTCAGCACGCTGTGATTCGCGCACTCCCGCACCCGCGCCTAGTCACCTACCCTTTGCACCTCGCACGCACGCCCTGGCCGTGCCTACCACCCCGTTGCGTCCCGTCGCCGCTCGGCTCGCCGATCCCTTCGCCTCCGCGTCTGTACCGTGGCCACCATGGCGCCTCCTCAACGGCTCCATCCTGGTCCTCTTTGCCCGCCTATAAGAGGCCCCCTCCTCCCATTGCCTCCCGTTCCCACCGGTGCCTTGCCCCTTTCTCCCACCGCGCACAAGAGCCGAACTCCCATTCCCGCTCGCCGCACCACCTCGCCGTCGAAGCGCCGCTCCGGTGAGCCTCACCCCTGGGAGACCCCATCACCGCGCGCTCCAAGGCCCAAGGAATCCATCCCCCACCTCCCCTCTCCATCCCTGCCGCCGTGGATATCCGCTGCCGCCACCCCTTCTTCTCCTTCCTCGGCCGCCGCCACCCCGCCATCTCGGGCCGCCTCAAGCTTCACCACCCGGCTCCGCGTCTTCTTCGTAACCGCATGCTAACTCCGCCGCTACGCCGCCGCATGTTCAGCGCCGCTACATAGCCATGCACCGCCGCCGCCTTCAAACGCGCGCTAGTGCGCCGCCGAGCCTTCACCGGCGCTATCGCCTCCTCCATTGGGGCCCCTGTCCCCCACCGGGTCCCGTTTCGCCCCTCGCTGGCCTCCCCACGCCACCGCTCGTCGGCGCCGCCATCGCTCCCCAACCGCCCGAGCGCCCTCCCCTGCCTCTGTCTCTCCCTCTCTCTTATGATAGGTGGGCCCGGCCGTTTTAATGGCAGCCAAAGACTCATGGACCCGAGCTGAGCAGATGGACTTGGTCCACACACTGTGGCCGTGAGCCAAGGCGCTGCGCAGCGGACCCCACTTGTCAAAGAAACATTTCCTCTCTCCTCTTTTTTTCTTGATTTATTTCAAAAGCTCAACTTTGGAAGTCCCGTTTTCCCTCGTCGTAACTCCAAAAATTATGAAATTTGTTTCTAAAAATTTGTAAATTCAAGATCTTGCTAATGGCACTAGTATTGTTTTATTTGGAGTTTATTTATTACATATTTAGTATTTATTTGCTCTCTTTGCTTGTTTGTGCCTTTTTCCGGTACGTTCGTCCGAATAGGATTCGAAGACGCGGGAGATCTCCAACTTGATCAAGCACAAGACTATCAAAACTCTCTTACCTATAACCAAGGCGAGTCGATACTTTGATCATTTTGAGCCTACATTTTATGTAAATTATATTCATTTAAATTACCAAAATTGCATGCTTTAATTCTTTAATCAAATATATGTTAAATCTTAAGGTAGTTAAATACCCATTTGATGATTAATTAATTATTATGCCATCCCTTAATAATTGAATCCATTATTCCATGTCACCCTAGTAACTATGTGGTAATTACTAGTTATATGTTGTACTTAAGCGACATGCTAGTCTTGCTTAAGCATCGGGACATTAAATATCCTAATAATCATCTTTTAAACATGAAAGTAGTTTTGGGCAGTCATTGTGGGTATATGACTGAGATAGTTGAGTTGATGTATTTTTGCTCCTCAAAAACCCTAATAACTTGTTGTTACTATCTGGACGGATGGTATGATGAATGGTATGATGGTAGGTGCTAATGTAGCCTAAGGAATATTGGTATGTGGTATGAACCGTCCGGATGAATTAAGGACTTAATCTTGTCATGACCTCCCTTGTAAAATATGTGCAACCACAAGTCTGCAAAGTGCAACTTAGCTTAGTAAATTTGTTGAACCTTATAAGTCATCTCACTGGAGAGGTGATGGAATTGTGCGAGTGTGGATACGATCCAACTTGAATAGGACACCAAGGAAGGGTGAAGTTACCTGCTACGACTAGTCATGGGGGCGACATCCCGCACAGCTTGTGGGACCCACCGCAAGCGTGGACCATATGGGTGAGATGATGGAAGGGGCGAGATATTTCGAAAGGTTACTGTGACAGTCTCTCGACCACATGGCTAAGGAATCGTGTGGGGCTACGAGTTGACTATCTCTTGTGGGTACAATGTACAACCTCTGCAAAGTCTAAACTGTTTAAACAGCCACGCCTACGGTCAAAGGCGGACATGGAAACTTAACTAGAGCTAGTTCTATTTCAAAAACCTTTGTGGTGGGATGAAAAATGTGGCGGGCTCACCTAGCCCTAAGGTTAGATTTTTCCTAAGCCGTCGAGCTCAGTGGTGTTAATAAATGGAGGTAGCTCCAATCAAAAGAAGCATAAGGTAGAAGTTCTAACGGAGGGAACCTCTGATGTTATTTAATATTGCACAATTACTCTTTTTAATAAAATGCAATTTGGTTAAAATGCTAAGTGGTAGGAATTTGTAATTATGATAATTAAAAACATTGCTTTAGCAAATAAAAGAACTTGAGCCTTCCTTGTTAATCCTTGCATGTATTATTATTGCATCTTGTGTGTTGGCTCGCAAGCACGGAAGTTGTGCTCATTCTCGCTCTTTCCCCCAAAACCCTTAGAAGCAGAAAATCCTGGAGATTACGAATACTACGAGGATCTAGTAGTGGGAGGTCTAGGCGATGATGAGGAGTAGTTTAGTTGTTTTAGTCTAGATCTCGTCTCAGTCCAGCTGACTCCGTCGGTGCTTGCGTGCATCCTATATTATCTGAGTTTTCGGGTAATATCGGACGCACATGGGTTTCCCAAGTCACTTGCCTGTAGAGAGATGTGCTCTACCCCTTTCACTTCTGCTACTTTTGTAATGTAATCAGTTTGGCCTGTTCGGCCTTTATTGTAAAACTTGACCCGATACGGTCTATGTAAACTCTGATGTGTTAAATTAATGAATGATATGGTTTTACGCTATGTATGAAATGATTCAGTAATGTATCTGTGAGTACTATCTACTGATTTAGGGAATAGCACAATGTCTTTCACAGAGAATTCAAAAATGCAAAATCCAGATCCAACAGTCACACCGTGAGGCTACCTGGAAGAGCGACGGCGAGCTCGCCGTGGACAAGCGCTGCCTCCTGAAGACGTATCTTTACAGTGATGAGCCTCCACGCCGGCCGCATCTACAGTGATGAGGAGCAGTGTTCCGAATTTCTTAGGAAGCAAAAGTCTAACACCAAACAATCAAGAAAGCTGAAAGTAAAAGAGCATGGAAAGTACACAGAGACTCTAAATTAATATTATTTATTTTTAGTGGATTATTTTCCATGCTATCCACGTTAGCCTGCAAAGAGTAACCTTAATATTTCCTTGTCCAAATCCAAGAATTATGTGATTAAATGACGATTCTATTACAGTGTGGTGAATTCGGAGTGCTTTGTTTCAAAAAGTGGCTGCATATTTTGAGCACCTCAATATTGTTTAATCGATCCCTTTTGTCTAGTAGTTTTGCTCATCATGTCTTACCTTATGTGTTTTCATATCTGAAATTCTGAAAAAAGATTGCCTGTGTTTGAGGTATGGTGTTACTTTGACATTAATATTCTATAGTTTAGCTGCTGCGTTTTGCTTTACTATTTCTTTCATTCCTAACTTTAATCGATATTTCTGTAATCTTTCTATTCTATTTTACATGTATCCAATTGGCATGCTTCTTTGAAACTCATGAACAGAAGCAGGACCTCAACAAAAGCAGTACAAATCTTGAATCGAAAAGAATATTACAATGCTCCTAAAACATTTAAAACTGCGTATTTTTTACAAGATATTTACCCATCATCCTTACATTGATATCTAATTACAATGCACACTACTACAAAACAGGTTATACTGGATGCCTCATCACATATGGTTTCTGGAAACCGTCAGTATTGTAATTATCACAGATGGTTTGACAAGCGTGACCGTCTATGTTACTAGCCCTGGCTAGAACCGTATGTAATATTGCAATTATCACATACGGTTCTTGTTAAGAACTGCATGGATCAATTGCTATAGTGTGTGAGCAATGTTAGATACAGTTCTTGAACAGTGATCTGAAGCAGTAACAGTGCTTTTCTACGGTAGATTGCTCAAGTTCTCTGACATTCTCCTCCGCCATACTGGCCGTCCAGCCCAGAGGCGTCTCTGCTCTTCCTCCCGGCCGTGTGCTCGAGGACGAAGTCCTCCTCTCTGTCCCTCTTCTCTCCCTGTGGCATATGGGTCCCACGCACAAGCTTTTCATTTTAAAAGCAAAGCAAAAATTCGGAGGTAATGACGCATTGAATACATATTTTCTATTTTCTACTTTGTACATAAAGAAAGCGCATTGCAAATCTTCTTCAATCTCTTTAGAATGAACAAGGTCACGGCTCACGGGTACCAAGGTCTTTTGGTCACCAAAAAGTGTGGAGCGGACTGTCGGGAAGCGACAAAAGCGAGATGTAGGATAATTTTTTTGATGGCAAAAGCGAAATGAGCAAATTTTTAATGGCAAAAACGACACAAAATATTCTCATAAGTTTGGTGTGCGCAGAAGAAGAGGTACTATGTGTCACCATGCCACCTGACAAAATATGATCTTTTTTTATTTTTTAATCTATTTTTTCAAAATATTTTATAGACAACCTTTGTCTGACTTTATTTTCAATTCTGACCCTTTTAATTATGCTATAACCCGTGGTGTGACACTGTCACGCTATCGATCACGGTGTGATCAATCCTGCCACGATAACCGAACCAAAGGTCTGTGGGCTGAAGCAGCATGGGATGAGTCTGAGTGCATGTGATGGACTGGAACGTGCACTTGGACTTTTTGTTTGTGAAGCCCAAAGCCAAGGATGGCTTGAGCCTGAACAAGATGAGCTAGGAAAACAAGCCAGCAAGTTCCATCTACGTTGGTTCCATCTTAAGCCGAATTCCTACTTAAATCGGCCATTTATATTTCTTATTGTTATGTTAGTCCGAGTCAGTTTCCTGCATGGTTTTTGTTTGAGTCAGAGTTGCATCGAAGGATTTTTATAGGAAAAATGCTGCATTCTCGTTCCTATAGGATTTCGACCCGTAGCACCCTTTGCAACGCAGGAATCGCCCCACCAAAATCCTCTGGAATGGAATCCTTCACCTCCCTCCCCCGTTTGTTCGTATTCAAAGAAAGCACTCACTGAATTACTTACTGAATCTCGTCTTTCTCGTGGGTCAATCAGAGGTTCGGCTTGCTTCTCCCCCACCCTCGCCTATGAAAATGGATAACCCTTGCTGCCATAGCAGCAGCATTTTAAGGGCTTCTGCTGTTATCTCATTGGATTGCCCCTTCTCCATTAATATGCAACAAGGACGCTGGGCTTGCTCCAAGAAACCCGAGACGTGATCGCCGTCGAGATGACACTGCCCCATACACTGGTGCCTGAATCGTAGAGGCAGGCGAACGTACGCACGCGTGAAGTCATCGCGCTTGCGCAACAGTGCGAGCTTGAAGGGGCTCAGGTGGCAATCTCCGTGCACGTGGCCGTCGCCGCCGGCGGCGCACAGCACCGCCGCGTGTTGGACGATGTTCCCCATGCTGACGTCTGTTAAACAATAGGATCGGTATATATTTGGTATATAATCTCTGTAATCTTAACTTCCCCTGTAATCCCTGATTCTGTGCTTCTGCTGAGATTGTATCTCAGCAGCGGCTGTAATCCCGGATCGGTAACAGTACCGTTCGACAATATATCGCATGTGTGCTGTGGCTGTTTGCCCTGCGCGTTCTCTTTGCCAATTCATCTCTTCCGCTTGACATGGTCTCAGAGCCAATCTGATCCGCAATGAACTCGGGAGCCTCTTCGTCTATCTCCATGGCTTCCACAAACTCGAGTTCATCCAGCGCTACGGCAGGACTTCTTCCCACACCATGTTTTAGTCACTTCATCAACATCAAACTCACCGGTGACAACTTCTTGCTATGGAGGGCACAGTTTATGCCCTATTTAAGGAGTCAACAACCCCTAGCGAAAATTGCTTACCTCTTCGACCTTAATGGTGGTGTTTACATGCTCTGTAATTGCCTTTGGTGTATAGTTAATTCGGTGACCTTAATTTCCTTTCGGAAATATTGGTAGCATGTTAATTTATAGGCGCAGTACATTTGATGCTATTCCTACGTACGAGACTCTGTCCAGTAAGATAATAACAAAATATTTTTTGTAATGTAACAAAATCCCGTATCCAACCATACACGAAACGATGAATTAATAAAGACTCACGAACTGCACTAAATAACCCGTAGTCCCGTAGTACTCCCACCATTTCACAAAAACAAGTTATTTTGGAATACGTGCAAACAAACTTTGGAAACTTTGGCAAATTTTGTTGAGTTTTACAAATAATTACAATAATAATTAGTGGTCAAAGTTGTATTTTAAGAACATTCTCTATGTTCAAAACGACTTTTTTTGTGAACTGCAGGGAGTAACAAGGTACGGTACATGACAACTAGGTGAGGTGAAAGGACACTGAAAGAGCTGAGCTGAATAATTAAGCTTCTGGATCAATCCGTATGCCGAGAGTGAACTGTCCAATCTGTCTCTCGTTGCTGGAGGAACGCACACGCAGATGCAATCGGAAGGGCCAGGTATCGTCTTCGACATCAGGCAGTGCTTGTGCAGACAAGTGCTTAATTGGCACCGGTGACATTGTTTCGGGAGATTTAACAGGGAGACGGCAGCTGAACCCTCTGTCGACATGAATTGCTCGACCAAACAATCGTGGATCCGCGATTATTACAATCTTTTCCGACCGGTTGCTTATGTGCCTGTATAGAGTAAGGATGGGTTTTGAAAAACTGAGTATTTGGAGGAAATATCTCTACTACTTAAAAATTAGAGTCGGTGGCCATCCATCCGCTCCACCCTCTTACTCATGTCTCTCTCAACTGACATGTGGGCCACGTTATCAACAAATTATCTCCTTGCATCGTACGCTCCCTGCTTCTCCTCTCCCAGCATCACCTGCGCCGCCGCCTGTGCTTCCTCCTCCTTTGCGCCCTCGCCTCCACCCCCGCTCTTCTGCTCTGCTCCGTGTGGGCCTCTGCCCTCTCCCCCATCGCTGCTTCCATCGGTCGGATTTGGACGGCCCTCACTTCCTCCTCTCTGCCCTTTGCTCTTACATCTGCTTTCTGCTCATGCGCCTTGACAAATTGAGATATATTATATCTACTTTAATTGATAAACTATTATATTCATGAGATGTTTCATAGCAACACACAGATACTTAATCGTGTGTGTGTGTGTATATATATATATATATATATATATATATATATATATATATATATATATATATATATATATATATATATATATATATATCACGAATACCTCGTAGCTACTACGGCTTTTCCATCGGTGAATTCAAAGTTGCTACCAGTTGAGCTCGAGCACCAAAACATTTATGCAAGGTGTGTGTTCTAAACATAATCTTGGTAGAGTCGTGAGGTAGAAACGTGCTATTTATCGAGTAATATGAGTGTCTGTGTGGAGTTGTGGGTGTACAACTCCATCTGTTATGAATAGCACTTGTATTCATTATAAGGCCAATGGGCCAATATATATACACAAAGTACAGGATGTGAATATGCAAATAACCCCTCATAACAATGAAGAATAACACACTATACATATATCTCTAACACCCCCCATCAAACTCATGGTGGATCAACAACACTGAGTTTGGAGAGGTAGAAGCCATGCTGTGCTCGAGTTTGGGATGATTACCCTCAACCTGGGAAAACCCCTGAGCTACCAATCTAGCCTTGTTTCGGATGATTACCCCATCCTCACTCTGCTTGTTCTTGAACACCCACTTGGTTCCAATGATATTGTGGCCTCGTGGGGGCTCAACAAGCGACCAGACCTTGTTTCTCTCAAAGTTCTCTAATTCCTCATGCATGGCATTGACCCAAGACTCATCAGAAAGGGCGTGACAAACATCCTTGGGCTCAAAAGAGGCAACAAAGGCAGAATGGAGACAGAATTGAGAAAAGCCAGACTTAGAGCGTGTGACACGCTCAAAAAGGTCTCCAATAATCTGCTCTGAAGGATGCCTTTTCTGGATATGTCGGGGAGGTCCTGGATGAGAAGAAGAAGTGGCCTCTACCTCGTGTGCAGACGAGGCAGGGACAGAGCCACTAGCTCCGGAGGAAACGGAAGGCAAGGGCAAATCACCTTGAGGTGCCGTGGAAGAAGGCATCTCAAGGGGAGGAAGAGGAGCTGGATCAGGTAAACAACCATCGTCTCCCTCATCCTCATCATCCACAAAGATGGTCTCGGACTGCTCTAAAGAACCTGAGATATCTGGCCTAGTCCCCGGACTGGCCTCGTCAAAGGTCACCTCGCAGGTTTCTACCATTTTGCTAGACTCGCAGTTCCAAACCCTATAAGCCCGCGAAGAAGTCGAGTAGCCTAGAAAGATACCGTCACAGGAACGTGACTCGAACTTGTCTAGGTTCCCAGACTTCAAGATAAAGCACTTGCAACCAAACACACGAAAATGAGAGACGCTGGCTTTAGCAGTATCTCGACTCATAAGAAGTGCGTGTAGGAGTGCAGAAGAAAACTCGATTCAAACATGGCACGCGGTCGCAATGGCCTCATTTCAAAACTTCCTCGGTGTAGAGTACTCATCAAGCATCGTCCCGCCATC
Organism: Phyllostachys edulis; assembly: GCA_036346405.1. Taxonomy (NCBI): domain Eukaryota; kingdom Viridiplantae; phylum Streptophyta; class Magnoliopsida; order Poales; family Poaceae; genus Phyllostachys; species Phyllostachys edulis. Next base: position 51,047,227 of record CM070563.1, read on the forward strand.
TCGACCAAGGTACGGTTCTTCCTCTCCACAACGCTATTTTTTGAGGGACGTATGGAGAAGAGAACGGTGCTCTACACTGCCTCACCGCAGAAACTCTCAAAGTAGGAATTCTTGAACTCCGTGCCATTGTCATCAAGGATCGCTCGTAAGGCACCGGGAGCTCAGCAGACTGACCTACTAAAAGACCTCGAAATGTGTAAATGTCTCGTCCTTGAGGCTAAGAAAACACCCAAGAGTACCTCGAGAAGTCATCGACCACAACAAGAACATACCACTTCCCTCCTGCCGATCAAGACTCAGCCGGTCCAAGCGTGTCCACGTGGGCAATTGTCCTTGCATCGGTCATAGTAATCTTGTGTGGGAGGATGAGAAGCGGCAACCATCTTGTCGTGCGGCATGGAGTGCAAACAAGATCTTTGACCATCTTGAGTTTCGCAGACCACGAATGAGATCATGGTCGCTAACTCGGGTCAAATGGTCAAATCAATATGACCAAGTCTCCTATGCCGAAAGAGAGATCGCGGGACTTAGAAGCAACTAAACACCGAGAGGATCGCCGAAAACTCAGAGAACTCAAAGACGAAAGATCCTCCCATAACGAGAAATCCATAAACCGGACTACAGAAGAATCAAGAATTTTGCAAGCGTTTTCTTGAAGCTCACCTCGAAACCGCCATCGGTAAGTGAGAAACGGAAAGCAAATTGTACTTTGCAGCTTACTAACCAAGGCAACATCCTTAAGAATAAAAGAAGCATTATCGCACAATACCTTTGGCGATGACGCGCCCAGACGAAGCGTCTCGAAGGTGATCGTCTCATCACCGGAGCGCGGGCTAGGAGGAGAACCCACGGAGTCTCCGGTCATATGAGCGAGAACAACCGAGTCTACAAGCCAAACCTTCTCCTTCCCTACCCGCGAACTGAGTCAAACAGAGTAACGTCTCGATCTTGGGATAAATCAACAATGATTTTGGCACCCAATCTTGAATAACACGTCGAGCGAGATGAAGTAGTCAAGCCCGACCGACTCTATCTACCCTCGCTCTCTGTCACTCAAAGCGAAGGTCTAAGAGTAGACCGAAGTCATTCTTTGGGTCCGATCGCTCTGAAGGAGCGAGTCGAGCACTGCAACATCTTGAACACGCCATGGTAGCTATCTCGATGGGGAAAACGAGATCTACCCTCGGGGCGGCGGAAGTCACGATCGAAAGCAAGATGAGGACGAAAACCGAAAACTTCGGAAAAACCAAGTCCTCGATCTTTGCACAAACCCATCGAAGAAACAAGCCTAGACCTCGTGTTGGTCTTAGGTGCACTCAAGGTCCGGGCCGACCACAGAATGCGCCTAAGAGACTCAACATGGTCTCTACGCGATCTTGGCGCTACTGAAGCATCGATCGATCGTGTGTCCATCCTTCCGACGAAGGTGCGGTGATACTTCACCTTCGAGAGGTAGAAGCGACATGTGAAATTACCTTCTTGTCGAAATCCCGGACATAGCCCGCCGACTTGAAATGGACTTTCTCGGTCCAGGCTCGATCTCGATCACACCTAGTGCTATGGGTGCGAGCACGGCGGTGGATGCTTCCTCATGTCCTCAAAGAAGTCATATCCTAGACCACGATTAAATCTGCGAGATCTTAGATTGGTCTAGAATAAGATTGAGCTTCTTCTTGCCTCCTACAAATCTCTCGAGAGTGTTCATAAGGTCTTGACACTCCCGAAGAGAGAGGTGCAAGAAGAGCGGGGGAAGAAGAGATGCAGAAGGTAAGGGAGCAAAAAAGAACCAAAGCGAGAGGGAAGAATGGCTTGTGCACGCACAGCCGACTCTGAAGGGACAGTCCTACTGCTAGCCAGTTGGTTCACGTTGCTAAGCGTCTCATCCTTACCCTGGGGCTTCTCCCCCTTCTCCACAATCATATTGCAAGCACAATGTGGCTTCTCTAGAAGATCCTTAGTTAGCTTCACACATTTCTCATCCAAAGCAATCAAGTCAGATTTTAGTTTGTTACACTTAATGCATGGTGAGCTAACAGGGTCCTTAGAAGCAAACTGAGCCAACTTCCTTTCATGATCAATCATATCTTGAAATCTTTGGAGACGACCTCAAGTTCAAGAAGATTAACTTAGGACAGTTCAAGCATGAAACAATCGGCTCAAGTAAAGAAGCTTGTAGTTCACAATTTTATGATCTGCCTGCTTTAAGTTCATCTTCAAGTTATTGCAATTTTCACAAGACTCGAGCGAGATCAAGGAGCATGGCATAAGATCCTCTAGCAAAGAATGTCCTTACCCTCACATGAGGTGGGAGAAGTAGTCTCATCAAGAATAAGTAGGGTAACAACCATCCTACTCAACTCTAACTCGACAAGCGGACTAACATTCTCCACCTTAACACTATCAAGTTTGGAGGACACACTATCATGTGAGGTCCTTAACTTCTCCATATCAACCAAACAAAGCGAGCATGTATCACAATCATCACTAGAAGGCGGATGTAAGAGCAATAATCTCTAGTGACAAGATATCTATTTCCTTCTCTAACTCAAAGACACCTAGCCTTAGCTTTAGCATGAAAACCTCCTAGCTTAAGAAAAGCATGATTGAGCTGTTCAGAGGTGGGATCTACCTCGTCCGAGTCGGAGTACACCATTGTCAGTCGAAGTTCGCCCTCGAGGGCCATGAAGCACATGGGAGAAGTCGTCGCCGCCATCCTTGGGCTCTTGGTCACCCGTCCGTCATCGTCGCTCCATCCTTCCACCTCGCCGAGGTCGAGGTCGTCAGCGGTGAGGACGCGGTGGAAGAGCTTCTTGGCTTTGCCAAAGTTGCGGAACTTCTTCTTCTTTGCGTCTGAGCTGGAGGCTTCTTGTTGCGTTCTTGTCGGTGTAGTCGTTCTTGCCCGAACCGCCGTAGTCGTTCTTGCCCTTCTCGGCTTGGGGCGGTTTGCTCGGATGTGGTTGGGGCCACCACACTCGAAGCAAATCACGGGTCCTCCTCTCTTCTGTCCCTCCTCCTTTGTAAGCGTGGGAGAATCTTGAGCAAGGAGGGCAAGTCGCTCATCCGAAAAGTCGCTCTAACCGATCATCGCTTATGTCACAGAGCGACAAGGAGAAATTGCAAGAGGACTCGGAAGAGAGACCGGTTTAATCGGGATTGGTGACCAAGGCCATCGATCGTGACTTCGACCTCACGAGACAACGTCAATCTCGTGAGTCTTGAGGCGTGAGTACTGGCGCATCAAGAGTCAAGGTCGAGAGGTCTGTCGTGTCTTTGATGGTGGTCACTTTCATCTCCCACACGCGCAGATCGAGTCTTAGTAAGTATCGACGAGCGTTGTCCGAGTCGGGTATGTGAGACCGACCGCTCGGAGGTTGCTCAAGATCTTGTGAAACGTCTGAAGCACTCATCTAGGGACTCACCAGCAAGCATCTCAAATTTGTTGTATTCTCGTTTGAACCGGTCTGTCGAACCGTCTTGATCTGGGTGGTGCCCTCATGGTATCGTCGAGGTCACCCGGATATCGTAAGCGGATGACAGTGAGATATCGGTCAAACTCACTCGACTCAAACCACGGATGATGATGTTCCTTGCCTTTGCATTCGCCTCAACATCAGCCATGTTCCTAGCATTGATGTTCTCATCGGCAGAACAATGAATCGCACCTTGACCTTCCGCCAGATGGCATACCCACAGGCACGGATGTATGTCTCCATTCGGCTCTTCGGAAGGGTGTCGATGCCATCGAAGACAGGCGGCTTGGTCGAGTACTTGTCCGTCGCCATGGCTCTTGAGACCGGTTAAGATCTATTGAAAAGAGCTAACCGGCTCTGATACCAATTGTAGGACCGGAAAGGCGACTAGAGGGGGTGAATAGGCGCTTTCTCTATTTTTCATCTCGATCGAACTCAACACTACTTTCACTCCAATAGCTATAAAAGCTATGAAGATCGTATCTGAGCACAACAGATGACTGTGTTGAATCCGATCAAACCGAAGCAAAGAACTACAAACATCTCAAGACCGCGCGTAAATATCTCAAGACCGCATGCACACCCACAAAGCGAATTGATCGAAACAAGATGGCAGCCCAAGCTAATAAAAACACTAAGCGACAAAGCGCGGATCTTGTTTTCTCGACTACGAGCAGATCAAGCTCAATATAATGATTCGGTTCACGAGAGCAAATCTCTATCGACCCATCAAAGATGGTCATCACGACAATCAATTAAACCGAACCAACACTTGCATCATTGATGGCATAGCCGAGGCAAAGCAATAAAATAAACTAGCATTTGCAAGGATTGAGATCTACAAAATAAAAGGACAAGCAAACACCGCAGCCACCAAGATCGATGCGAGAGACAAGAAACGGCAATCAATACAACAAGCATCAAAGAAAGTGCCGCCGAGGCTCGCTTTTGCCGAATGAGCGGATTACCGATTCTCGCGCCGCAAAAAAAACAAGCAGAATTAACTCAGTCACAACAGAGCTAATCAGATCATAAAGGGTACAGCCAAGTAAAAGGAAATTCTAAATAATAAATGATTCGCATGGATCACGTATGGCATCCATTTCAAGGCAATAAAATATTCTAAACATCACATCGAGCTGTAACCAAGCAATTAACATAGAGTGAAGCTAGTGCATCATTGAGCAGCCAAGTCATAAATAAATCTAAACTTCATGCTACAAGAGCTACACAATTTTTTTTTAGGGGCAGCAAGGCACCGATACAGATGCAGTTTTTGTGGGCAGCCAAATAAAATAATCTTGTCACAGCAATCAAGACACACAAGAGCCAAGCCGACCAGGAACAACTCAGTGTAACATCAAATCAATTCAACACATACACAGTAGGAAACAGCTCCAAGTGAATAACAAACAAAACTCAAAGCAAGGCTTCGGTTCATAACCCGATGGACAAAGACAGCGATCGCCCAGAGGTTCTGACTCTCAGAAGAACATGGTCGCCGTCCAACTCAATTTTTCCCAGGGGGACAGGGCGCCGCCACGGCTGCCGTTTCTGCAGGAGGGCTCTCCAGGCGCTCCACCTCCAGCCAAATAAAATAAACAAAGCAAAGAAAGACTGCAAGCCGACCAAAATCAAATCTGATTGACAAGGATTCAGACGCAAGAGGAACACAGAGGAGTCCCCATACGCTGGACATTAAAACAAGGAAGTGATTACAAGAGTATCCACTCAATCCTCACCTTTCCCCATCTCAAGAACACAACCCATACATACTTGAGGAAAGCTACGAAGGGGACAAGCAGGGAGCACACCTCTGCCTCCACCAACAACCCTCAACAACTAAAGCCTAAAGCCAAAACAAACTCTAAAGCCTCTTTTGACTAAAGGAAACCCTAGAAACTCTTGAAGTGTTCAGCTTGGGCAGCAGCCCCTCCATCCTATTTATAGCCCACGGCTAACGGGTCTCCACCCCGTTACGCCCGCTAAATCCAACGGAGCCCGCTCCCGCTTGTGCAGCCTTGCGAAATTCCCGTTTCGCCCCTCCTGCACCTTCCGGGAAGCTTCCGCGCTTCTCGTCTCGCACGCCTCGCAACCACCTCGAGTCCACGTCGTCTTTGACACATCCCGACCGTTCTGACCTCAGCGCCACCTGCACCTAGTCCGGTCCACCGTGTCTCGCCACGACTCCACCCGATGTCCTGCAGTCACACAGACAAGAAACACATCAAATAGCACCGCTCGATACATGAAAGCGTAAATACCAACAACTTACCATGACAAAATCCAAACTTGTCGAAACACTAGAATATGCATCCTAATCCCATACGACCAAGTTTGACCAAGTCCGACAGAGCCCGATTGCGCCATACAACGACTCGACTCCGAACCACTCAACCCAAACTCGACTATCCTAAACTTTGTCAATTACTCATCACTCACAACGGGACGACCTCCACATGGTCTCTCAGATAAAATGATCTCTCTGTTTTCAATCTGTTTGCTTTTGTTGATGGACATGTACCTAATAACCTAAACTTCCGATTGGGACAGAGTGTATGGTTTCATTTCCTATAAAAGATGGAGCTTGGGTGCCTGCCCTCTGGTTCTAGGAAAAAAATGTATGGTAGCGTACTCTATTATATTTAGATTTGGACTGCGATGATCTCATCACAAAATTTCGTATTCTCTACATAAACGTGGGATTTGTAATCACTAGTTTGTATTGTCTTGCTTCAAGAAATACAATGCATGTTTTATTTTCTTAAGGACAATGTCTTTTCTTTCCTGTATGATTAACTGCGATAATTGTGGCATCGAATGATTTGCTTGCCTTGATCAGTTTAGCATTGTTACTTTTTGGAAAACAATATGTGAACATTTAGCAAACCATAAAATTCCATTTCTACCAACACAATGAATTTACATTTTTCTTAAAAGACAGGGGAAATTGCGAATAATCCCCTACAAAACAGCCAGTGCATGGTTGTTTGGCATGCCCCGGCTGCCCCCTTCCCGCTGACTCGGCTGTTTTTTTGTTGACGTGAACTTCATGGCGAGCCACCTAGGCTCTCGACTAGGCGCAACGTGGTTAATTGGACCCATACCATATCCCCTCCAACCGATTCAGCCCTCGTCTGCTGCATTCCTATGTCTTGATTCGACTCGTCTCAAGTAGGAAAACAAACATTTACACTTCGTGTGCCCACCCATCAGGATCTGAGCTATCCAACATAACCCCACGGGCCACGTTGGAACGCCTCGAACCAGCACCACGGAGCCCACATCAAAAAAAAAAAACAGCCGAGTCAGCGGGAAAGATGGCGTGAGGGGGCATGTCAAACAACCATGCACCTGTAGGGGTCATTTGCCACAAAAGTACTTGTATGGGGTAAATCAAACTTGGGCTGACTTCTGGAGGGTTATTTGCAATTTTCCCTGAAAGATATCATGTCAGTTGCTCAAGATTAGTTGTTCGGTCACAGGTGCACCTATTTAACGATCAATGTAGTGTTGTTGCATCCAATGATACAGCTAAACTTCTTGCTGTTGGGTATGATATTAGTACTATCAAACATTGTCATGCTTTTGGAGACCTTAAATTAAAAGGAATTTAGGAATGTAACATTCATTGCAATTGGCTATCTGGAAAAGTCTAGTAAGCTGGTCGTTATCTACCATGCTTTTTATTTCTAGGACAAGGCATGCATCCTTAATTCATGGCAATTGGCAGTTGGCACAACCAATCTAACATGAATATACATGATACATGAAAAACACGTTAGTGCCTTCATCAGTTTAGCATGGTTTATCTGCACAAAATGAAGTGACCATCTCATGATGAAGAAGGTGTGGATGAAAATAAGTTGTTACTGCTGGTTTATAAAAGGCCAAAAGGGTGCTGCTCCTGCAATCTGATTTTCAGAGGACTACAAAGACGATCAAGCACGCCCACTAAAATGTTTGATCTTCACCGTTGTTCCAGACTAACACATAAGTTGTTAAGATATTAGAAGATAACTGAATAAACGCAGCTATGGATGTCAATATGATAGGCTTCTTTCTAGCTACTCAAATTGGTTGTACGGCTACGCCTTGACCATTGCCAACTTCAACAAGCTCCATCTCTCCAAGCTCCAAATCGAATTCATCGACGCGCAGGCAGCGCAGTCGAGTTGGTTTGGCAAGTGACCTTTTCCAAGTGTGAAATCCACCCTTACCTCCACGGCCTCGAGTCAACCTCAACTGATTATGTTCTTGCTTCTTGCTGCTACCAAGAACTGGTTGCTTTGTGCGACTTGTACACGTCAGCTTCCTTAATGTGCAGGATTGCTGGTGTAATCATTCATTATCAGGTTAATCATTTGATAAATGCTAACAATGTACATTCAACACACAGCTTTACTGACACCTGAAACAGTCTACTTCGATATTTTCCGTGCCCAGAATTGAGATTAAGCCCAAAGGGTAAACCGCTTATAAGTATCGAAATCAAGAAGCAGGATCAGATGGCATTTCTCGGCCAAAAGAATCCTGAGGGGTCTTTAGCATCCTGAAAGCATCACGCAATCAAGAATGGAAAAATGCAGAAACTGTGAAGAACATAACTAGTCGTGAATGTCACAAATCCCACTCGGTAATCAAGAGTGTAAGACAGTACAGGTTCAGTTTACAATGGAAGCCAAATGAACATGGCCATCAGTGCTGGCAGAAGACCGAGCAACTAGCTCCAGCCTGAACAATTTACACCGTCAGACACCGGCAAATGATCCATTACAGGTTCATCAAGGTCAGATAGGACGGGCGCGTAGACCAAGGGTGCAAACGGAGGGGATAGTTCCCGACCGTCCGTTCGTCCGTCCGAATGAATTCGGATAGTACTCGGAATGTGAAACAAGATATCTAGAATTTTTCTCGAATTTCAGAGTCAGAGCCGGATAGCTTGTCTCGGATATGGGATTGGATTCGGGAGAAAGGTATTCGTCGAATTCGAAACTATCCAAAAATTTTATCGGATAGTATCTAGTAAACTCTGTCCCGGATATATGGTAAACTCTAGGCTGGTCAGCCCATGAGTACATGACTAGCCTATCACTTACCTAGACTGGGCCGGAGAGAGAAATCGGTCCACGAGGCTTTTTCAGTATTAAATTAGTTTTTTATATTTAGATAATATAGGAAATCCAAATAAGCCTAAAAAAAAAAGCAAATGAACTCGAATAAATTCTAGAAAATTTAGAAACATACTTTTGAACATAAGGAACTTAAATAAAATAATTTTGAATTTAATGGAGGTCTGATTTATTCATATTAAATCATTTTTATTTTTGAAAATTCTATTTAAGCTTTGTTAAATTCTAGAAAATCGTGAAAATTTTATAAAACCTTATTTTAAATAAAAGATTTTGAAAAACTAAAAAATTAGTCTGCTGCATACTTGTTATATGTTGTATCTGTCCTGTTATATATGTTGGTGATATGCCTTAGAAGCAATCATAGAGATAACTGTATCACGTCTATGTTTATGAGTTATAGGATAAATATTATTATGTTCCTCGAATGAATCATTAGTTATAAAGATTAACAAGTATGTGACTTGTTGGTGAAGCTCTTTAGCTTATATGATGTCGTTCTAAATGTATCTCTGGTCGAATGTCACTGGTCAGAATACTAGTGACTTATCGACCAGCACATGTATTGATTGATGATGATGTTTCATCAGTCATGGATATAGGGATATCGAATCAATAATATGAACACATGTTAGAGAACATGGTGTTGGATTGATCCACCTTGGGACACTATTGAGATTATTATGATTTTATGTGTCATCAGTTGGTCTCAAGCAATGATGATGTATAATCCTTAGATCTGAGATCAGCATGGTTTTCTACATGTGTAATAGTACACTTAGGGATTGCCAAACACTACTCCGCAACTGGGTAGTTATAAAGGTAGCTTTGGGGTATGCTATGAAACATGCGTAGGAATGTGACTGGTCGGATATGAGATTTGCTCCTCTTAACATAACAGGAGAGATACCTCTGGGCCCCCTCAATGTAGTCAGATAAATAAAGTGCATGGCCATGCCACTAGTGGTCAAAGAGTCTACCACATGAAGTTATCTGACACTTGATTGATATCGGAATGTTCAACCAGATATTGTGAGGCAAAGAGAGAATGCACAATAGGTCATTCGGTTCAACCAGATACAGACTAGTCGTATGGAGATACGAGCTGGTCGTAGACTGGTCGTAAATTGGTCGTAAGGAGTTACGAATTCACTACTACAGGAAGCCACATCACAGACGGTTCGGAACCGTCATCACGAGCAGTTTCGAACCGTCTATGTTTGTTGATGCGTGATAACAGCCATTATCACAGACGGTAAAAACCGCTGCGTGATACGCAATATCACGAGCGGTTTTACTAAAAACCGTGCAGTGAAGGCTAGTATCACGAGCGGTTTGGACTAAAAAGCGATGCGTGATATGGGAATATCACAGACGGTTCTAAAGAAAAACCGTCTGTGATTTGTGAATATCATAGACGGCTTTTGTTGAGAACCGTCTGTGATATTCGCGGATCACAGACGGTTTGTTTTTATAACGGTCTGTGATATTTTGTATCACAAACAGTTTTTAGAAGAAACCGTCTGTGATACTTGCCTTCACAGACGGTTTTAACAAAAAACCGTCTGTGATAGCTCATACCCCTGACCACAATTTTGCTGTTTTTCTGGCTAGCCTCAGGAATTGCTAGCCATGCCCTCTGAAAACAAGCATGCACAAAAACAGATTCAAGCATGCACAAAAACAGATTCATTAGAGATAATCAATTGTTGACAACTCAAAGTGATCATTACTCAAAATAAATTACAAAATATCGCATTTGTTCAAGTATTGTCGCTATAGTTACAACTGGATTACAATTGTTTACGTTGAGAGGTGTCGATGGGGTGATGCTCTCGGTTGGCGACGGAGTGAAACTCTCCATTGTCGTTAATGATTTACGTGTTGATAAAGGTGCGAGCTTCCTCGAATATCCTTGATCTCTTCATAGCAGTGAATCACATTGTAAATCCAAGACCTGTCGCTACCAAGAGTAAAGTGGTAAGCTATATATATTTAAATTTATAATTAGGAAATAATTATTTCGAGATTGACAAACCTCAGGATCCTTCTTCCTAGCTCTAAGGATTAGCTGCATATGATAGCAGACGTAGATTGCACATAACTCATCATCTTTTTGCTGGCGGCACTGCAAAAATAGAATTACATATATAGGTATTGTCAGTTCGAGATGCGTTATTACGAAGTATGATATAGGATTATCGTGTTGTAGCGCGTACCGGAAAATTCATCTTGTGTGTTAGTTGGGCGCTCTTTCCATTGTATATTCTTTTGTTGGCAACATAATTGATGAACGACCTACATGATTCGAAAAAGTTATCCTCGGCCATTTCAAACGAATGAAGACTACAATAGAGTTATGTAAGGAGGAAATGAGCATACCTCTCGAGTATTCCTCTTAGAATGCTGAAGTCGTGCTTGTTGCGGTTTAGGGAATCAAGGTATATCACATGGTTCCTCTTGGGTATAATAACTAAAAGGATCGATGGTACCTACTCATGTATGTCGCTATAGTCATTAAACCTAAGTTCGTGTTTGCAGATAAAGTACAAATGAAATTTGTATAGCAAGTAGTGACACTTACCCCGGGTTGTAGGGCACCACTATGTACTTCTTGTTAAATCGGCGAAGCAATGACCTCGTTATGTATTTCTCGGCGAAGGGCGAGTCTTCTTGGATGGTTTGCAACGATACCACATGTGGGTCGAGAAACCCACCGGTTCTTTCCATTCCGGACATTTTTCAGCATGTATCTATACATAAGCAATGAGTTGTGATATTTATCGGTATTACATGAATGTAGAACTTGATTATGCGCGCTTACGATGTCCAACATCGTAGAAAGCGAGGCGTCAAGGCCAACGAGGTTGAATAGTTCATATAAGTCGTTGAAGCCCACGACGAAGTACCTCGTCCGTTGAAGAAATGCTTGTCCTCGTGTCGGCGGTGATTCGATGTCGCACCCTTCTTTTGGGTCTTGTCCAAGTACCGTGCATGCAAAGCGACAAGCATATCCAAATGCGTTATCTCGCGTCGAGCACTGCGGTTTTCGATGATGTAGTTCCTGTATCGTGGACTTCCGGACTTGGGAGGTGCCTTAACGTTCGTTGATTTCGATTTGGCCTTAGCGATTGGCGGCGTTTTTTGTGAGACGACTCGGGGAACCGACACGTCGGCACGCTATTGTTGTTCCTTCGGCGTCTTCTCCACGGGAATCGAAGAGGTGGCTTTACGAGGTGAAACATGAGGTGGAGTCATCGAGGTCCCGTTGGAGAGGAATGGTTGTGTCGGATCGCAGACCTTCTTTGGGTCGAGGCGATGTTGTTCTTGGGCCATTGGATAAAAGAGTGGGCGGCATCCCTAGTGTTATGATCTCTTCGTTGGGCGAATCTTCAGCGGGATGGCTCGAAATTAACATGTACCATATCCACGGACCTTGGCGTAACCTGCGCCACCGGCACCGCTGCCGTCTTTGCTTCTTCCTCGTATGGATACACCATCCCTGCTGCAACCTCAATACAAAGGACCCATCCATCCTCACTTGGAGCTTGCACGGCGTTGACTCCTATAAAACGATATGCAATTAGCTAAGGCGTCCTATAGGTCTATCTTTGGTGCATTCCATAGATGTACGTTACCTTGATGTCATCTATCGGTGTCGGATGTCGCTTATCGGTGTCGGACGTCGTCATATTCAGAATTATCTTGCGACGCGACGCTACTCCGACGTCGAGGAGGACCGCCTCCCAATTAATCTGGGCGACTTATGACCACCGCTCAGAGTATCTCCATTTGACCTGCAATTCGCTATCTTTTCTTCAAATTTGTTAGTAATCATCTGTACCAACCGTAAATCGTGCTCGCCTTGGATCTCTTCCTACTCCTATACGTGCAGTAAGTCGTCTGCGAATCCATGACTCTAAGGTACGTTAACCCCAAGGCCTCGCGTGCGACCCGGGTGCTCCTTGTTTCCCAAGGCCGTAGATAGTATATCCTTCTCCCTGTCTGCATGGAAGGAGCCTTGGGAAGCTTGGGCAGTCAAGTCACGCTGCAAGAGGTCATCATGTTATTATAGACACTATGAAGTTATGGACTTATTAACTAGGTAGTTCGACATATTTACCACACGTTGGGACACTTCCTGGTCTGCCGGGTTTGTGAAAGAGATGCTGCCCGAAGACGAGACTTTTGCCCTCGCTTTTAACCAAATTTTAGGGAACGCGGTATGTGACATCGAAGCGGGTTCTGCTCCTCCGCGCCCATTCCTCGATTTACTGCGTACCAGCGGTGCCGAGTCTGTCTTGGGTGAGTGTTTCGTGTCCGAGAGCTTTGTGCGCCGCACTTTGCTCCTTAAATTCGCCGTCGTTTTCATAGCCACAAAGGTGTCCCATGCTTCCCGTCAAGAATCTATATCGCTTGAAGGCGTCGACCCGTGTTCACGTATTCGTGACAAGAATGCTCTTGAAGGTCCTCCATGATTTATCCATCGTGAGCATCGCCGTCCATCGCACGCGTGCCGCGCTCGCTACGGAATAGTGAACTTCTCTGAAAGTTACATCCCCACAGCGCGCCTTCGCTTCTTTCGTCAGTCCTTCCACTTTGGTGTGGTGATGGGGACCCGTTCCTTCCAAGTATCCCGCAGATGGTCCTAATCTCGCCACGATCTCTTGGAACTCAGAGGGACCCCCAAAGTCACTGACCTCCGTGATGACCAGTCGGCCCAAAGGCATTTTCGATTGTCCTCTGCCATCTCGCTTCCGTGTCATTATTGTCGACGGTGACGGCGGCCTCGTCGGCGCCTCTTCCATCTGCGGCGTCGGTGTTGGCGGCCTTGTTGGCGCCTCTTCCATCTGCGGCGTCGGTGACGGCGGCGAAGACGGTACCTCTGCCATCTTGCTTACTTGCTATCTATATAAGTTACATATGCAATAAAATTTATTGCAAGTGTCCCAAATTAACATATACATTTAAACTTAATAATATGCTCAACATGTGCAATATTAGCAAATAATCATAATTAATTCTAGCATAAATATGAAACAATTAATCTCAGGAAGAAGTACAGAGGTTGACTATAGAGATCAAGATGGCAAATGAAAAGTTGAATGAGCTCATACAGACTACTAACATTCCTAACACTCCTTAATCCACCAGCTTCTATTCTAACACTCCTAACACTCCTTAATCCACTAGCTTCTCTTGTGATCTTTGTATAGATAGAAACTAGTGATACAAATCTTTGCCCGAGCCTACTTCATTGAGCTCGACACACTGGAGTGTACCATTTGCTTCGTGCCATGGAGGATTGGCACGAAGCAAAGATACACTCAAGTGTGTCAGGATCGACAAAGAAAATGCTAAGCAAAGGTTTAATGCTTCATGTACAGAAGACTAGCCTTTAATGAAGACATAGAACTAGATTCAAGTAAAATGATCGATTTAAGGAAATGCTAAGCAAAGGTTTAATCCCAACATAGAAACAAAATAGAATCAAGTAAAACTTTCTTTTTGGATTGTTGTAAAAAATGCAGTTTTAGCAAAATTTCAGAATTAATCCCAACAAAATTAATTAGCATTAAAGCATAATTCCTAAAGAATTTAACACTCCTTAATCCACCAGCTTCTCTAAGGAAATGCAAAGGAATCACAGACGGTTCTTAATAAGAGCCGTGCGGATTAAACTCTCACCAATAAAAGGTCTAGAGATTAACAATTGCACGTAGACACTATTCCAACATATTGATTGATGATATTATGTGCTCTCAGAAGGAGAGTAGCTAAAGAACAAGTCTTTGCCATCTCAATCCTATTGTCTATACTCTTCATTAAATGAATATGATAATATAAATTCAAACTATGAGCTCTAAACAATACTTTGCTTAACTGTCAAATGATCTCAACAGTTAACGAAAACAGATTAAACTTCCAGTCAAACAGAGGTTGACTATAGAGATCAAGATGGCAAATGAAAAGTTGAATGTGTTCATACAGACTACTAGAAGAATCACAAACTAGTCAATAGAACTGATCAATTTGCAATAGAACTATGAGCTCAACCGAAAGTAACCAATTAACAGTACATCATATTGACAGTAGCAAGTAATACAATAGAGCTCAAGTATGAACTAACTATCACATTCAATCTCAGTATAAGATAGAGTTCATCACAGAGCATGTCAACAAAGCCCACTGATCAATTTGTAACTGCCACAGAGGAGCAATACTCACAGAGAGGATGCCGCACAAGAACTCACGGTGCAAGGAGGAGGCCGGTGCAGGGGAGGAGACCGACGCGGGGAGGAGGGAGGTGCAGGGGAGGAGGCCGAGACAGGGAGGAGGACGGCGCGGGGAGAAGGCCGATGCAGAGGGAGGAGGCCGACACAGGGAGGAGGACATCACGGGGAGAAGTCCGGTGCAGAGGGAGGAGGCCGACACGGGGAGGAGGACGGTGGCGTCGAGGTCGGAGGCGGCGACATCGGGGCTTACGGCCGGGGAGGTGAACGGGGGCGCCGAGGTCGGGGGCGGCGGCATCGAGGTCAAAGGCGCCAAGGTCGGGGGCGCCGAGGTCGGCGGCGGCGCCGAGGTCGTAGTCGGCGGTGAACGGGCGAGCCCTAAACCCTAGAGGAGGCGAACGAGCGTGCGAGAGCCTAAGGGGCGCAGGAGAGGAAGTGACAAGTGAGAGCAAAACCCTAGCGTTTCCAGCCTTATAAAAAGTATATCACAGACGGTTTCTGATGAGAACCGTCTGTGATAATAATATCACAGATGGTTCTATAATTGAACCGTCTGTGATATTTCCATATCACAGACGGTTAGATTATAGAACCGTCTGTGATATTATTATCACAGATGGTTCTCATTAGAAACCGTCTGTGATATTCTTATCACAGACGGTAGTATTATAAAACCGTCTGACAAAACCTGATGACAATGTGTGATATCCTAACAAAACATAGTGAACCTGGTGACAAGTATGATGACAATCATGACAAGTCCATATGAATTCGAACCTGGTGACAAGTATATGATGACAAGTTCATAACACATTTGACTTCAAAATTTCATATCTAATTCAACTCAACTCCAAATCAAGTGAAACCAATTTTGATACTCCACATTACAATGTACGTCCACATTGACATCAATATCAAATATGACAAGTCCATAACACATCAACACATGACAATTTCACGTTGACATCAAAATATATGAGAGATTATAAGTCCATAACACATGATGTTATGGAATAAATTAATTACATTGGAGTAAATTCTTAATTAAAATATAGGCCTTCCTGATGATCAACGCGCATATAGCTAGCTTCCTCACTGGGTTCTTCCTCGAGCCTAATGCCGTTTCTGAAAGGAGACAACTCATCAAATTGATTGTATTCTTCCTCGTCCACTACATTCTCAACTCCGACAATCCTCCTTTTTCCATGAAGAACTACCTGGCGCTTCTTATTTGCCGGGTCAATTACATAGAAGACTTGAACAACTTGGTTAGCCAGTACGAATGGTTTGTCTTTGTATCCGACACGTTCGAGATCCACGGTAGTGACACCGTACTTGTCTGTTGGAAATATGCCCTAGAGGCAATCATAGAGATGATTATATTTCATGATGTTCACTATATTTGATAATATGTTATCTTGTTCCTTGAATGAATCATCAGTCATGAAGATTAACGAGTATGTGACTTGTTGGTGAAGCTCTTTTTAACTTATGATGATGTCGTTCTAAAAGTATCCCTGGTCGAAAGTCACTTGTCGGAACACTAAGTGACTCTCGACCAGCACATGTATTGATTGATGACCATGTTTCACCGGTCATGGATATAGGGATATCAAATCAATAATGTGGACACATGTTAGAGAACATGGTGTTGGATAAGACCCACCTTGAGACACTATTGAGATTGTTATGATTCTATGTGTCGTTAGTTGGTCTCAAGCAATGATGATGTATAATCCTTAGACACGAGATCGGCATGGTTTCCTACATGTGTAATAGCACTCTTAGGGGTTGCCAAACGCTACTAAATCGGGTAGTTATAAAGGTAGCTTTCGGGTATGCTATGACATGCGAGAGGATGTGACCGATCGGATATGGGATTTGCCCTCCTAACATAACAAAGAGATATCTCTCGGGCCTCTCGAAGTGGTCGGATAAAGAAAGTGCATGGCCATGCCCATCGGTGGTCAAGAGTTCGACCACATAAGGTTATCGATACTCGATCGAGAAAGTATTGAATAGTCCATGGATGACACAACATCTCACCCGAGTTCAACCGGATATCGTGAGGCAAAGGAGAATACATGAGTAGGTCGTTGAGTTCGACCCGACCACCGATCGGTCGTATGGAGATACAAGCAAGTCGTAGACTGGTCAAACGTAATCACAGAGTGGTCGAAACCAAGTCGTAAGGAGTTACGAGTTGGTCGTGATCAAATCTGAACTGGTGCATATAGAGATAGGACACAGTCGTAAGTGATGAGGACACAGTCGTAGATCATATTGCATTAAGGTTCGTCCGATATAATTTGTGTGTATTCGGGAATCGTTATGTCCTGCTAGGAACCGCTACGACTCGTGGCCGGAAAGGGTTTCCATGTCGCAACCGAACTACACATGAACCTAACGGGTCACACACTTAACGGGTTGGAACAAACCAGTACGAATACGATTCGTAAACGTGTTTGGATAGGATCCATCACGGGGCACTATATAAGGAGATGCACGAGGCTGTTGGGAGGAGTGAGTTGACGCAAGTTGCCCCACCGAAACCCTAGCCGCCATCTTCTTGAGAGCCTCCCCGTGCGATTTGGTGCTAGCACACCGGCGTACGGTTGTTCCTTCCCTGGACGTGTGGATACCATAGAGGTGTTTCTACGTTGTTGCGCTTAAGGACGATCCGCGATCTTCGCAAGGAACTGTAGAGGTGCTGGAGGAGACGATCAACTCACGAGGACGCTGGACGATCGATCACGACCACTGCATCAACGTGCTGGACGCTGGACGATCGACTATGACCAGTACATCGACGTGCTCTTCGTCGGACCAGGCTGCTCCGACGCTTCTTCCGCTGCTCTGCGCGTCTAGTGGTAACGATCTGTGATCATCTTCTTGCTTGGCTTCCTGGTTTACGTGGTAGAAATTTTGATTTGTCGCTATCGTAGCCTACCCGTATCCTAACATTGTCGACCTTCACGTGTGGGAGATGGACCCAACAGCACCGAAATAGGGGGATCTTGAAAAGCACGTAGTCGAGCTCCCATATCTCCTCTATTTGCCCATAGTAGGAGCTCCTCATCCCATCGGTACTGAATGCATCTATGCGGACACCGTTGTTCTGGACTGTGCTCTTCCTATCTTGAGCTGCCGTATAAAATGTGTACCTATTTATGTCGTATCCTTGCCATGCGACAATTGTAAATTGTGGCCCTCGTGCCAACCATAGCAGCGTATCATCACTTGATGACCTCCCAGTGATTCGCACCTTTAACCATTCGTTGAACCGACGGTTGTGCTCTCTCGTGATCCAAACCTCCGACCGGTCTGGATTCTCTTGGCGCACCATGTCTTTGTGCTCGTCGATGTACGGGGACACTTGGGTCATGTGTTGCAAGACCGTGAAATGGGCTTGAGCGTACGTATCCGGATTGGGAGTGATTGATTTCCTTCCGATGGTCCCGATACCATCCAGTCTCCCCTCATGGCAAGATAGATGCACACCTATCGGTTCCACCTGAGCCATGTAGTCGACGCAAAACTCAATGACCTCTTCGGTTGCATAACCTTCGATGATCTTGCCCTCCTACGAGATCGATTCCGTCACGTAGGACTTGAGAATTCCCATGTACCTCTCGAGCGGGTACATATGGCGCAAGAATACAGGCCACATATCTTTATCTCTTTCACAAGGTGAACAATGAGATGGACCATGATATCGAAAAATGACGGAGGAAATACATCTCAAGATGACATAGAGTCGTCACCACCTCGACTGCAGAGCATCTAGTCCTTGGGGATCAATGATCTTCCGAGCAATTGAGTTGAAAAAATAACACACCTCAAGATTGCCACTCGGACCTTGTTCGGCAAGATACTTCTAATTACAACAGAAGCATTTGTGTCATCAAGACATGACAATCATGAGACTTCATACCAATTAATTTCAAATCTTGCATAGAAACAAGGTTCTTAATGTTAGCGGAGTAACGGATGGGACTTTCACTCCATGCAAGCTCTCGCCGCAGTTCATTTCTCTCGGCCTTGGGCAGAGTGTAGCAAGTCGGGGAAGGTACGTTAAATCTGTATCGGTCTCTTCGGTGCTAACTCGGTCCTTATGTTCATATCAACCAAGTCACGCCGCATGCGTTAACACCATCCTTTGTTTTGCCACTAATGTTCAAAGAAGAGACCAATCAAGCTATCACATACATTCTTCTCTCGTGCATGACGTCGATGCGATGGCGAACTTCTAAGTGCTCCCAATAAGGCAAGTCCCAAAAATTGACCGCTTCTTCCAGATGTTCTTCTCACGGGTTCTTAATTTACGTCCTTCCCAAGCACAACATCGATATCCTTAACCATATCATAGACCTCTTTCCTCTAAAAGCCCTTGGAGCTGAATCGTTCTCCTTATTTCCGTCGAATTGTTTTTTCATCTTGCGGTATGGGTGACTCCCGGGAAGAAACATACGGTGACGCATATACACAATTTTACGCGAGTTGTTCAGCCATACACTCTCCGTAGCATCTAAGCGGTCTTGACGGGCTTTGGCTCCTTTTGTCTTGAAGCTTGACAGTTACCAAGGGCAGGAAAATCATTGATGGTGCGAGAACAACATGGCGCGTAAAGTGAAGTTCTCTCGTTTATGCGCATCCCATACTGCACCCTTCGTTCCACAAAGTGTCACAAGATCTTCCAAAGAATGGTGCTAGGTACACATTATCATTCCCAGTTGCTTCGCCCTTGGATAAGTAGTGACATCAAAATGTACTTCCGCTTCATACACAGCCAAGGAGGAAGGTTGTACATACATAGATTCACGGGCCAGGTGCTATGTCGGCTGCTCATGTTACCGAAAGGATTCATTCCATCTGTACTCAACCCTAACCTTATGTTCCTCGGTTCCTTTTGAATTCTTGAAGCTCGATCGAAGTTTCTCCACCGCGTAATCGGTAGGGTGTCTTAGCTTTCCATCTCTCTTACGCTCCTCTGAGTGCCAACGCAGCAATCCTGCCTCCTTTGGGTTCGCAAATAAACGCTTCAAACGTGGGATCACAGGCAGATACCACAACATCTTAGCAGGAGGTCCTTGCTTCACCTTAGCAGATGATTCGACGCTTGTATCGGGATGCTTTGCACACGGGACATACATGCATGTCTGCATACTCTTTACGGTAGAGGATACAATCGTTCGGACATGCATGTATTCTTTCTACTTCCATTCCCAATGGACAAATAACCTTCTTTGCTTGATAAGTGGTGCTAGGCAACACGTTTCCCTCCGGAAGGATGTCCGCTAGGAGACCTAACAACGCCGTGAAACTCTTATCGGACCAACCATTACTTGCCTTCAATTTCAGCAGTTCAAGCACGGTTGACAACCTTGTATATTCCGGCTTGCAACCAGGGAACAAAGGTCTCACCAAATCCTCCCTTAAGCCCTCGAATTTACAAAACTCTCTCTCACTGTAGTTCTCTTCTGCATCGCGTAGCATCTGATCCAGATTGTCATCGTGCCACCTATCCTCATCAAAAGCACAGTCCACATCCGGGAAATCGTTGACTTCCTCGGCGATGTCGTCATTATTAACCGGTATAATCTGCTCTTCACCGTGGTCGGTCCAACATGTATACCCTTTTTTGAAACCCCTTCGAATCAAGTGCGCTTCGATCTGCGCCGCGTTGTTAAACATCTTTAGATTACCGCAATCAATGCATGGACAATACATAAAATTTATCCCCTTCTTCAACATATCCTGCTCAGCAGCTCTTCTAAAAGCAACCATGCCATTAATGTACTCTTGGCTCACATGGTTCACACCGTACATCCAGTTTCGATCCATCTACACTACGCATGTAAAAAATTAGTGTCAAATTGATTAGCGATTAATTTATAGCAAACATAAAGGGTTATAGATCGTTACCCTTGGAGCTCACGAAGAAAATACGATTCCTCTCTCCTTTCCTTCTCCTCTCTAAGGTGGCGCAATGGGGGAGGAGGCGGTGGGTGTTGGAGGCGCTAGGGGCAGGGGTCCAACCTTCTCCTCTCTAAGCTGGCGACGGATAATTATTGATTATCTGCATGATTGTTGATTAGATGCGAGACAAAAGACAAGAGGAAGATCCTATAATAACTAGCATTGGTCCGCGCGATTGCGCGGGTATCCGTTTTGATATAATTGAAACAATAAACCACTGTGATGACGTTTCTTCATGGATAAATGGAGGAAATATAAAATAGATCATTGCACATGTGACTTATCTTGGTGTGTCATAAATTCTTCTTTTTAATCTGTTCTAGAAAACAACTCATGAAATTAGTTACGATTAAGACTTTCACCTCTTTATGCGTACTTACTCGTTTTGTCTCATCGTTGCACAAAGGAATTACACAGATTAAAGGCTACGTGTTTTGCTTTTCATTTTCTCGAATTTATATCATAGTTTTGGTTCAATAACATCCAATGGTGCTATAGTTTAGGTTTAATTAGGGTCCATCAAATTGAGAGCTAGATGTTTAAATTTGCCTTTTTCTAAGAATTTATTGCTTTTGTGAGAAGTATTAATTGAAACTTAAACCCTATGCTTTCGATTAAGGAATACAACAAAGAAAACAAATAAACATTAGGGTCCATGTTCAGAGTAGCAAAATAAGGGAAAATCATTAATCAATAGAGTGGATAAAGGATAATAAGTTTTACTCCATCTGTTTAATTAGGGGAGGAGCCGTAGGTTGGAGGAGAGCTAGGGCAGGGAAGTGTGGCACCTGGGGAGGAGCAGCAGATCTAAGTGGAGCCAGCGGCAGGGGGTTTTGCTCTCCAAAGCGGTAGGAGTGGCAGAGGCAGCGGCAGTCTGTGCAGAAGATGAACCTGGCAGGCGGCGAGAGGATGTGTCGGGCTCAATTTATATGGAGTAGAGATATACTGAGCGGTTCTTAATCGTAACCGCTGTGATAACTCAATATCACTGAGCGGTTCTCATTCAAGACTGTCATGTATTATCCTGAGCATTCTTATTAAGAACCGTGCGTGATAATCCGCCAATCACGAGCGGTTTGTTAATAGTACCGCTGCGTGATAGTACACGATACGATTGTAAAATAAAACCGTCCGTGATTAGCGGTATTATCACGAGCGGTTTGTGAATAGAACCGTCTGTGATAATTCACAGACGGTTCTATTAACAAACCGTCTGTGATATATGACTATCACTGCAGCGGTTCTAAAAATACCGCTCGTGATAGGTTGCCCGCACCACCGGCGGTTCGGACAGACCCAACACAGACGGTTCCAAAGGAACCGTCTGTGATGGGGCATCTACTATAGCCTGTTTTGTAGTAGTGATTGGTCATGACTAAATATGAACTGATCGTATGGAGATACGAACTGGTCGTAAGTGATAAGGATCTAGTCGTAGATCATATGGCATTAAAGTTTGTCCGATATAATTTATGTGTATTCGGGAATCGTTATGTCCTGCTAGGAACCGCTAACAACTGGTGGTCCGAAAAGAGTTTACGAGTCACAACCGATTACACATGAACCTATAGGGTCACACACTTAACGGGTTGGAACATACGAGTTCGGATAGGATCCATCATGGACTCTATATAACGGGATGCATGAGGCTGTTGGGATAAGGCAAGGACAGAGTCGACGTGAGTTGCTCTACCAAAACCCTAGTCGTCATCTTCTCATAGAGCTATATTATGCGAGTTGGTGCTAGCACACCGGTGTACGGTGTTCCATCCCTGGATGTGTGGATACCATAGAGGCGCTGCTGCGATTGCTGCTGTGCTGAACGAGGACGATCCACGATCTTCACAAGGAACGCGATTGGTTGCTGGAGCAGACGATCGACATCGAGGACGTGGGACGATCGACTACAACCACTTTATCGACACGCTCTACGTTGGATCAGGCTGCTCCAACTCTTCTTCCACTACGCTGCGCGTCTAGAGATAACGATTTATGATCTCTTACTTGCATGGCTTTCTAGTTTACGTGGTAGAATTTTTGAATTGCTAGCTAGTCTGTATCCCTTCAATATAGTTGGCTAGTTACATTTTAGACATCTTTTGTAGTGCTATCACTATGACTTGCTAGTTACTACTTCTTTAACTAGCCGTTGCGATAGTGTGATGTAGTTATATTTGCTTGTTGAATTGCAAATGTAGTTGCATTTTAGACATGTAGTATATGGTTGATTGATCTTTATGTGTCCGACATATATGGTTTCTGTTTTCGCGCAATATCCGATTAAATATTCGTGACCGAGACAATCTGTATTCGGTTTGACATGTATTCGCTCCGTATTCGTGACCGAAACTATCCGCATTCATATTCGTATCCGGTGTTGTCCGTGTCCAACTCCTATTTCGAGAAAAAAATGTGGAATAGGATATGGAATGAACGATATCCATCTGTATCTACTCCGATTGCATCCCTAGACTGTCGACAAAAAATCTCTCAAAACAACCTTGAGTGTGAACTGACTACTACTGATCAGCTGAAAGAGTCGACACTAATGGATTAATTGAATAGTCACAATTTCTCTGAAAATAACACCACTGAATTCCAGCAAACTGGATAATTTCTACAGGTCCAGTTGACAGTTGACAAGTGGAAGATTGGTCACATCCACATGGAACGCATACACAAAAAGAATGAAACTGCACCAGTTGCTATTTCTTCATCTTGGTGGCCAGAAAGCGACCCCGGATACCTGTGAAGCAAACAATCTCATCAGTCAATCCGATTTTCACTACTCATCACTGCAAAGATCAAAGCTACCAATTTTCTGTTAGTTCAAACGGTAAAATTCAATCTCACAGTTACGGAACTCATGCTAGAACCTTCACGGACGAATCATTTTTAGCATTATCAGATAAAACCAACATGGAAAGAGAGAGAACATGAAAACGGAAATGGAAGAACCATTTGTACGTTTGTAATGGTATACTTTCAACTTCTATTGTTGTCCTGCTCTTAAGTTATTGACAGATGACAACTTAGGAGCAATCAAATGTTCAGTGATCAATGCTTCCATCAGAAGCAAATACCGAGCCACTGAGATTATACAGCCGCATGTAGTGCACGTGTCTAATATGGGCATATGAGGGGCACAGGGAGACACATCTGGTTCCTACTTCCTAAGCCACTTTGGCAATTGCAAGAATGACTAATAAATCATACTCAAATGATAAATGTGTCATGCATATGGGAACGGGTAACTCGGATATGACAGGCAATGCTCAGCTACAGATAGGGTTCAGAAACCGGCGGTAACTGGCCAGGTTCCGGTTTTTACCCAAATACAGTTTTGTGAACCCTGGCTACAGATATAAGGTAGACTGACAGACAAAGATATGCCCAAGGCATATTCTAGCAACTGCCTGGCACTAGAAAAGATTGTGTTGTCCATAAAACTACAGTAATTGCAAGCACTATAAGGAGTAAGATAACATTGATTATGGAAATGCTCTTCTAGTTTTGTGCCCGTTGTTAGGTATCAAAATGGAACGGAAAAGGAATAATACACTTGGAAAATGGAACATTTGCTTAATCTCCAGACGAACAGAAATGTGAAATGACAAAACTACAAGCTTGTAGAAGGAAAAGCATATTATTTTAACCAAATGTTCCAAGTACATAGTTAATATTACTTATGAGTTATGAAAAGCAGTGGATGATTTGCAAATCAGAGAACAGACTAAATATTCACAAAGCTTAGTAAATGAAAATTATTTCATTATTGTATTACTTAGGCAAAGCAATGCTCTAATCTATTAGCATGCACAAACAGGGAGAGGCAAATCCAGAAGTGATGTGGTGGGACCTCAGTTGATGCACAAGAGTCGTTGGTGCTAGACCCAAGAGGGAAAGAATGGAGAGCTTCTGAACAACGGATAAGGAAATAGGGCCAGGAGACGGGGAACCCTTTTTTTTTATTAATTAACCTATTTTTAAATTTACTTTTATTATTAATCTCTCGCAAACTTTATTTTAAATTCTGACCCTTTTGGCCACACCACCACTCGTAACGTGGCAAAACAATATTATCACGTCAGCACCATGCCGTGACTAAATCCTGTCACTCCACCAGAAATGGCGTGACAGTGTTGTTTGGTTACACCACCACCAGTGGTGTGACAAGAAGTTCTATTTAGCTAGACTTATCCTATAGTGTAGCAGTGTTGTATTGCCACACTACAGGTAATGACGTGACCAATAGGATCAGATTTAAAAATAAAGTTGACGGGAAGTTAGTAATAAAAATAAATTAAAAATAGGTTAATTAACAAAAAAAAAGTTCAGAGATGGGAGCCAGAAGGCAGCCTGGCAGGAGGCGACCATCGCTGAGGAACATATATATGGTCTTCTCTCTGGGAATTGTTTGTAGCTGAGGAAGAATACAAAAGGGGCAAGAAATAAATTGAATTAAAACAAAAAAAACTTTTACATCCAATAAATACATAATATGCAGCTTGTTTACAACTGAAAGAAATATTGATCCAAATCAACTAAATAAATAGGTGATGAGCTTCTTAAATATAAGGAGAATATCTATGTGTGTGTGTGTGTGTATATATATATATATATATAGGAAGCCTTTTTCCTACTCCCGGGTGTAGTTACTCCCTATTCCGTATCTCACAACATAGGAAGTATTTTATGCAACCGAGAGTATGTATGTGTAGTATCTTAGTATATAAGACTACCTAGGTGGTATTCACACCTTTTAGAAATTGGTATGTACAATTTTTAGACATACTCCTTTTATGTGCGAATATGAAGGTATTTACAAAATATGCTAAAAACTATAGACTCTCTTACAATTTTTTCGTGTGGTTCACATTGGAGTATCTTATAATTAGTATATGAGTATACCTAAAGTGATAAAGGAGTATGTCAAGTTCTTTTAGGTGGTATATCAAAAGTGGGAGTAACTACACCCGGGAGTAGAAAGTATTTTTCCATATATATATATATATATATAATGGTGTGACGTCCCGTTTTCGGACGGTTAATAGTGCTTACCGTTTCGGTTTTCGTTCTTCACCGTATTTCAAATTACCAAGCTATTTGCGAAAACTTTTTTTTTCTTTCCGGTTTGTGTTTCAAATGTAATATCCTTAACATTTGAAATTCAAATTTGCGGTTTGGAGTTTCCCCTCTCTTTTGTTTTCCCGGGTCATTTCAAGTTGGGCCCCTTCTTCTTTCAGGCTCAGCCCATTTCCCTCTGGGCCAAGCCCCTCTTGCTTTCGGCCCACCCAGCCCATTTTCCTTGGCCCACCCTGGCCCAGCCGACCTCCCTTGGGCCCCCATCTCCTTTTTCCCCTTTGGCCCGGTCCAGCCACATGCCCCGGCCGCTTCTTCTCCCTTTGGCCTTTCTCCTGGCCAAGCCGCCCGACGCCCATGTCGCCTACCTCCTGGCATCTCCCTCCTGGCGCCTTCCTTGCCGAGTGCCACCTCCCCCTGTGCGCGCCGCATCTGGCCCCTGTGCCTCCAAGCCGCCTTGCACGCCACCTCTACCCTCTACCCTCTGCGCCGCTGCCAACCTCCTGGCCCTACGCCCCCTCCTTCCTCTAGCTGGGCCGCACCTGTGAGCTCCCAACTGCACGCTGCGCCACCCCTGGCCCTCTTTCTCCTTGTGTGCACTCCACCTCCCGCTCCCTGGCACCGCCGTTTGTGCCACCGGCCCCTCTACGCCCTCTGTGCCGCCTCGCTCGCGCACACCATCGTCGCCTCGTCCCATCCACGCGCTGCGCCTCGTGCACGCATGTGCTGCTGCGACATTCTTGTCACTCATGGCCTTCCACAAGACCCCTCCTTGATCCAAGACGCCTCAATGGCTCCAAGCTCCCTCCCGTTGGCCTCCCTTCCCCTATGGTCTATAAAGCACCCTAGTGCCCTCCCCTTGTCTCCCCCTCCCCACCTCACCTTCTTTCTTGAAGCAGAGCACCGCCGCGCCCCCAATGTCGGCCGCGCTGCCTCGCCGCCACACCACCGCCCCGATCGGTTTCTCCCCTGGGCGACCCGTGTCACCACGTGCCCCTGGAGGCCCTCTTGCCATCCCCCATCTTCCCTCGCCTTCCCCGCCGCCGAGCCAAGCCGCCACCGGGCTCCCTTCTCCTCCCGCCCCGGTCGCTGCCGCTAGACTGCCTAAGCCGCTCCTGAGCCGCCCCGACAGTCCGTTTGGCTTCCCCAACTCCCGGCGCCGCCAGTCGCTGCCCCTTTCCTCTCAAGGCCACCACATCGCTGCTGCCACGCCCCTCCTGCACCCACTGCGTTGCCTTTTTTTCGAGCCACAGGCTGTTCCTCTTTAGTAGCTGCAGCCCCATGTGATAGGGCCGCCACCCCCCCCTTGAGGCTCCATTTTGCCAGCTCCCCCTCCTCAAGACTCCCAACCGTCGGCCGCCACTACCTGAACTCCAGACTCTCCTTCCCATTTTGCTGCGAGCCAAATGAAATGGGGACAAGTTTGGTTTGGCCCCACCTGTCATGTGCTAAGCCACCCCCCTCTCCCTTCCAAGTGGGGCCGGGCACAGTAAACCCCCCCCCATGGACCGTGCGCATGCACCGGTGATCCTGGCCCGTGCGACTGTGCGGTGGACCAAGTTACTATGCAGTCAGGCCCACATGGCAGAGACAACCACTTCTCCCTCTCTCCTTTCTTACCGGTTTAATTTCCTTTTCAATCTTTGAAAGCTCCGTTCTCTCTCATCGTAGCTCCAAATATTATGAAATAAATTCCTAAATTTTTTTGTTAATTCAAGATCTTGCTAATGGCATAGGTCTTGTTTAATTTGAAGTTCATTTGTGTATTCTTGTGTATTTATTTGCTCTCTTTGCTTGTTTGTGCCCTTTTTTCGGTGCGATCGTCCGATTAGGATTCGAAGGCGCGGAGGATCTCCACTTCGATCAGGCACAAGAATATCAAGATCCTCTTACCTATATCCAAGGCGAGTCAATGCTTTGATCATATTGATCCTACACTTTATGCAAATTATATTCATTTAAATTAACCAAAATTGCATGCTTTAATTATTTAATCAAATGTATGTTAAAGTTTAAGGTAGTTAAACACCCATTTGTTGATTAATTAATTAATATGCCATCCATTGATGTTGAATCCATTATTCCTTGTCACCTTAGTAAATATATGGTAATACTAGCTATAGGTTGTACTTAAGCGACATGCTAGTCTTGCTTAAGTACCGGGGTATTAAAATACCCCAAACAATCATTATTCAAACATGAAATGATTTGGGTAGTCATTGGTGGTCCATTGACTAAAAGGATTGGATTAATTTGGTTTTACTCCTCAGAACCCCAATAATTGCTATTACTATCTGGGCGGATGGTGAGGCGGTGGGTGCTAACAAAGCACGTGGTATGTGGAATGAACCGCCCAGATAACCCTAAGGACTTAATCTTGTCACGAACTCCATGTTAAACAAGTACAACCACAAGTCTGCAAAGTGCAACTTGGCTTAGTAAAATTATTAAACTCTGAATGTGTCTCACACGGTGGAGAAAGGGAAACGCGCAAGCTTGGGTACATCCAGCTTGAATGGGTGAAGTTGCCAGTAGTTGTGGGTAGTCCAAAACTACACCCAACGCTGTGAGTACAACGATCCCGCGCAACGTATGGGCGCAACCCCATATAGGTGAGATGACGGAAAGGGCAAGGTAGTTTGAAAGGTTACTGTGATGGTCGCTCAACTACATGACTACGGAATCATGTGGGGTAACGAGTATGACTATCTCTTGTGGGTACAGTGTACAACTTCTGCAGAGTCTAAACTGTTTAAACAGCCGTGCCTACGGTCAAAGGCGGACATGGGAATCTTAACTTGAGTTAGTTCTATTTTAAACTTTGTGGGTGGTATGGAAAATGGTGGAAGGGCTCACCTAGCCCTGTGTTGGATTTTACCTGAGTCATCAAGCTCGGCGATGGTGGTAATTGGAGGCAGCTCCAATCAAAAAAATGCATAAGGTAGAGTTTCCGCTGGAGGGAACCTCTACTAAAATAAATATTGCACAATTACTCTCTTTAATAAAATGCAATTTGTTAAAATCCTAAGTGATAGGAATTTGTAATTATGATAATTCAAAACATTGCTTTAGCAAATAAAAGAACCTGAGCCATCTTTGTTAAGCCTTGCATGTATATTATTGCATTGTGTGTTGGCTCGCGAGCACGGAAGTTGTGCTCATTCTCGCTCTTTCCCCCAAAACCCTCAGAAGCAGGAATCCCTAAAGACTACGCTTTCTACAAGGATCCAGAAGCTGGAGGCCCAGGAAATTGATGAAGCGTAGTTTAGTCTTTAGTTGTTCTAGTCTCACCCCAGTCTAGTTGACTCTGTTGGTGCTTGCGTGCATCCTATATTTTCTGAGTCTTTGGGTAATATCGGACGCACACGGGTTTCCTCAGTCGCTTGCCTGTGGAGAGATGTGCTCTATCCCTTTTGCTTCCGTTGTCGCTTCCTCTTTTGTAATGTAATCCTTGGCCTATTCGGCCCTTTTGTAAAACCGACCCGACGCGGTCTATGTAAAGCTCTGATGTGTTAATTAATGAATGTTATGGTTTTATCTACGCCATGTATAATTTGATTCAGTGATGTATCTGTGAGTGCTATCTACTGATCCAGGGAATAACACAGTGTTTTCACAGATGATTTGGATTCTCGAAATCTGGGTCCGACAAATGGTATGGTATTCCTGAGGTATGTACTCCCACTTCTCATATACCACTTAAATCGTATGATGGTATCTCTTTTATCAATTTGAGCATGCTCTAATCATGATTATAAGATACACCAAAGTGAGTTCCATGAAAAATTTCATTAAAGTCCACCTTTTATAGTAAAATCTGTGTATATACTTCTTTTATATATGAAAAAGGGTATATAGCTAAAATAAAGAGCTCCAATGAAAAATTTTCAATCAAGTTCAACTGACACAACACGTTAGCAGATCTAAAAGGACAATCATGTCATTGTCATGTATTGCTCAACGTGTGAGGTCCATCATCTCCACCAGCAATTACCCTGCCCACAAGCAAAAGAAATCCAACAAACCAACGAAAATTCTAAGGAAAATTCAAATAAAAAAGAGAGCGCGAAGGTGCAACAGTTAGATCAACCTACCATTATATGTTCATGTAACTTCGGTAGATTACTATCTTTGATAAGAGGCTAGGAATAGGTAAATAATGCCATATCTAAGCCAAGTACGATGAGAATTACTCAAAACAGTTATACTTTCATGTCACAACCCGAATTGAACGACAAGAAAGATCGCAAGAAATACGAATGCGAGGGCAGTGGACGAGGAACCGCATGTCTACGCTTCGGCGGTGCTGTGATGTCGGTGCGCCAGAAGCACAGGGTGCGGCAATTTTGGGTAAAACCCTTTTGATATATTTATTGCTTGATTCAATCTCAATTTCGGCAGGCTATTAAATAGCTGCCCCTAACAATCCATCTCTAAGCTTATCTCTTATTCAAATAACTAATCTATCTCTTATTCAAATAACTAATCCTATCTCTAATTCACCAAGATATCTAATTGATTTAATAACTAATGTGTAGATAGAGGCTATTCGGTTCCAACCGAGCTGTGCCGGCCGACGGCGACGCTGGTAATAGCGCCCCCCTGTACCTAGTAATGATCCGATCAGACAAAATGAGGTTATCTAGAACTATTTTGAAGTGAACTTGTTCCAAGTTAAGCCAAATGGACTAAATCAGAATATGCGCAAACTGAGAAATTTTGGTGATAAAAATGAGCATGACTACTTAGATTTAAATAAATCTGGTCTTATAGAAGATAAAACAAAGCATTATTTGTTTCCGATCTGGTTACGAATGAACTCGTCACTCACAGCAGGACTGTTCAACAAAAGTTTCAAGGGGTGTCCATAATAACAATATCAATAAAGACAAATACTATCTTGTAGAAAAAGTATTGTGCACAAAACTTATCTTGCTAAGCCTCCAAATGGGCAAATCGAGTACTCACATCACATTTTAGATGGTTCAAGTCTAGGTTTAGTATGTTTGTTGTCATTTTCCAACTGCTATGTAGCTCGTACTGAAAAGACCACTACAATAGATATGTGCACATTTACATAACTATAGCATATTTTAGACATACAGCAAAAGAAAGGCAACAATGAACTTTTGTTCCAGCTTTCGCCCGGTTAAAAAATTAAGAGAAAAATTAAATTTAAGTCCCTGAACTTATGAGGTTGTGCCACTTTGCTTCCTGAACTTGTATTTTACTTTCTCAACCCCCTGAACTTGCGAGGTTGTGTCACTTAGCTCCCTGAACTTGTGTTGAAGCGAAGTTCGTTGGATGCGATGCCATCGACTTCA
Organism: Phyllostachys edulis; assembly: GCA_036346405.1. Taxonomy (NCBI): domain Eukaryota; kingdom Viridiplantae; phylum Streptophyta; class Magnoliopsida; order Poales; family Poaceae; genus Phyllostachys; species Phyllostachys edulis. The sequence goes on from CM070563.1 coordinate 51,078,447, forward strand.
TCCCCTACGAGTCCGATGGACTCGTCGCCGCCCCGTTTCGGCCGTGTTTATTGTTGGAAATAATCTTTGTTTAGTATTAGTTTCTAAGTTTAGTTGAGTTGATTCCGTGTCCATGTCGGCTTCAGCCTATAGTTGAATCCGTATACGAGTACGTTATCTCAGTCTTTATAAGGGGCTGAATAGTCTGAAGAAGCAATGTAACGTGAAGAAGCAATGTGAGTTGAGTTGTGAAGAAATGTAAGAAGAAAAAAACAATAGAAAAGCTGCTTTGTGTAGCACCAAAAGCTTCGTGATTTTCTCCATTACATACTTGAGTTTCTCGTTTCTAGTCGTGTGAGTGTGTGCTTCATCTTTGATTGGTTTCGCTGAGCAAAGTCTGCTGGAGCTGTTCCAATAATTGGTATCAGAGCCATGGCAAAGGATGGGTGACCACGGAGCGGTGCAGCGGCACGGCCGATGGAGCGTTGGCGTGAGCGCAGCGCATCAGGCGCAACAGCGGCGGAGCGCACGGTGGGGCGCGGCAACTCGATGCGGTGAGACCGACGCACTGCATGGTGCATGTGGCTCCATGATAAGGAGGAGCCTGCACATCGGGGGAACGCAAGATGAGTTGCGCGTTGCCAAGGTGAAAGTGTTGTGTTGGAACTAGGCAGATGCAGTGCCATATGTGTGTGTGTGTCCGTGGAGTTGAGTTCGGGACGTTGAGAAGATGTGTTCGCCGTCCTGGGTCGAGTTCGGGATGTTGATGAGATGTGTTCGTCATCTTGAGTTGAGTACGAGTTGATCAAGTCACAGATGAGACCGACTGCCTCAATGAGTAAGAGCCCAAGACATTTGAGTTGTGCCACCGTCTCCAGCCGAGTGTGTGGGGGCCATGTTGAAGTCGAGTCCAACTGGCAGCACACGAAATATAAGTAAGTGTACAAAGATTAGGGGGAATGTTAAGTGTACAAAGATTAGGGGGGTGTTGGAAATAATCTTTGTTTAGTATTAGTTTCTAAGTTTAGATGAGCTAAGTATGTTTAGTTTTTTAGTTCGTGTCCAAGTTGGCTTTAGCCTGTAGTTGAATCCTTGTACGAGTACGTTATCTCAGCCTTTATAAGGGGCTGAATAGTCTGAAGAAGCAATGTGAGTAGAGTTGTGAAGCAATGTAAGAAGAAAAGGCAATAGAAAAGCTGCTTTGTGGATAGGGGTGTAAACGGTTGAATTCGAATCGGATATTAGCCAAACCATATTCGTTTCCATATAACTTTATTCGGATTCGAATTCGAATCGGATGTACACGGAATACGAATTCGAATCGGATGTGCACCGAATACGAATTCAAATAGGATTTTGGACTCAATTCGATCGAATCCGAATGCCTTTCATGTTTTACAACAAATTGAAAGGATTTTTCTGGAGCATTGCAATTGTATCATGAGAGCTAATAAAACGTATCACTAGATGACTATAACTATTAGAGGCAATGTTTCATGAGAGCAACATTATAGTACCACCACTAATCCAACCGTGTGGTGATTAATTGATGACATAACAAGAGGGCATAATATATGTTAGTTCCTACATGCAGCCATCCAGGTTCCAAAATAACAACACACACGCACAAGCGCCTCCACTGGTCTGTCTTTGCGCTATTGGGCTGCACCACACTGCACCGAGTGGCCCCGAAAGCAGAAGCAGCGCACATCGCTCTCGCTAGGCCACACCGGGCCATAAGAGGACGCAGTCCACTGGAGACATGGCATAGCCGCACCGGCAATTGGCCATTTTGGGAGTACCGGACGAGTGTTATTAAGTCGGAAATCATTCGGATATTCGAATTCGAATTCGAATTCGACAAGGTGTGCCATACCGTATTCGAATTCGATTAAGTATTCGGATGCTGAAATCCATACCGTATTCGAATTCGATTAAGTATTCAAATGCTGAAATTCGTACCATATAAGGATTTTATCGGATTCGGATGTCGGATATTTCGGATTATCCGTTACCAACTTGCACCCCTGTTTGTGGAGCACCAAAAGCTTCGTGATTTTCTCCGGTACATACATGAGTTTTTTGTTTCTAGTCGCGTGAGTGTGTGCTTCGTCTTTGATTGGTTTCGCTGAGAAAACTTGGCTACGCAATTTGAGGCTGAGGCAAATTCTCATGTGTTCTCTCTGTTTATTTGTAATGTGGAGCGGAGTCTCCTGGAGCTGCCGAAGCTTCACCATTGCAACTTGCCGCCACCCTCGCTCTTACCTCACCTGAGTCGGATGTGAGAGAGAAGCACATTCCCAGTACAGCTTTTCTGTTAGCAAACGGCCAAATGAACTCCATGCAGCCTGAGGGATAGGGCGAGGCCGTGGCGGCAGCCGAGGATTGCCCAGGGCTAGTCACGACAGGGAGAAGCGGGCCGTAGGGATGTGGTCGGGCGGTCACAGCTTGGGAGTGAAGGAGGCTTCGCCATAGTGGGTGGCAAAGAAGCCAAGGAGATGGGGTTTCCGATGGTGGGCGCGGAAGCGGCGGAGGAAGCCGGGGTCGGAGACGAGGTGGCGCAAGGGCTTGCAGACGAGGGAGGCGCGGGGAAGGGAGGACGGCAGCAGGGGGAGGCGCAGCAGGATCTCGGAGAGGAGGTCGTCGTCGTCCAGCGCCGGCGGCGGCCGATCATCTGGAATCACTGGGCTGTGTACAGCGGAGGGGAATGCCAAACTTTGTCGAGTTGGCGAGTGGCTGCGGTCGATCTGAACCGTGAAGTCCTGATCAGACGGCTCCTGGTATTTAAAGTTTTTTTTGCAGGATGCTTGCTGTTTTATTCTAGTACTATTGTTTAGAAAAAAGATACGACCCGGAGAATATCTATCTGTATTTTGTTCTGTTCTCAAATTCAAACTCTAAATTCTGACTTTTGGGTGTTTTGAAATAGTTACCACCAGATTTTTTTTTCCCTAAAACATTTCTTCTGATCCCTGGCTTACGCACCTCATATAGGTCCCTAGTAGTAGTCGTATATGCACGTCATTTCACAACATTTATCCATTTTCTTGAGAAGTAGAGATTCGGAAGAGTTTCAATTCAAGAGTTTCTTGAGAAGTAGGTCTTAGCAAAATTGGGCAATGAGGATATTCCTCGCATTCTTTTCATTAAAAAAAAAGAGGATATTGCTCGCATTCTCAACATCACACGTTCAGAATGCAAAACCATCATACTGGAATGAAGGAACTGTGAAGGCGTGTTGGAAGAACAACTAGCATCTGAAATTAGTGAGCTCCGTTGCTCCAGACAGAAAAATAACAATGTCTGGTAAAAGAAACAACCATCGAAGGTTGATCGAGGTCAGCTCACCTCATAGTGCGATGAACAGACTTGCACTAATCTGCTGAAAGAGTCAACACTGTTGCGCTAATCGAAGCAAGCCGCAATTACAGTTGACTAGACATCACTGGAAATAACAACACTGAATTCAAGCAGATTAGTTAATTTCTACAAGTCCACTCTACAGATGGAAGTGCAAGATTGCCGTATTCCACATGGAACACATCAGTACATCACAGATAACAGCGTACAAAAGCAATGGAACTCCACCAGAGTGCTATTTCAGAGCTGGTAGGCAACTACGGGTACCTGTGAAGCAAACAACATCATCAGCGAAACCAATTTTCACTACTCACCAGTCCAAAGGTAATAGCTATCAATTTTAAGCTAGTTCAAACAGTAAAAATCAGTTTGACAGTTATGAGATTTATGCCAGAACCTCCACAGTTAAATCATTTCAACAACATTAAATACAACCGGCGTAGACAGGGAAAAAATAAACAGAAATTCAAGAATCTTTCCTAGTTTTGTGCCATTTGCTGGGTATCATAATGGAACGAAAAAGGGATAATAGTCTTCAAACATGAAACATTTTCTTAACCTCAAACATGAGCAGCAATGTGAAATGACAAAACTACAAGTTTGTAAAAACAAAAGCAGATTATTTGACCCAAAGATGAGAAACTCGGTAGGGACTTATGGAACAGAAGACTCTGGTTATTCCATTGCTTAATCCCTCAAACTCCTCTTAAATAGAGCCCAGCCTAACAGATAGGCTAGAGTCCTGACAAATTGAACTAACCAAATGTCCACAGCACCAAATGTCCAAGCAGAGTTAATATTAGTTACTTAAGAAAAACAGTGGATGATTTACAAACCACACAACTGTCTAAATATCCACAAAGCACTGCAAAGGAAAAGTAATTCATTCTGCTATTACTTAGGCACAGCAGCACTCTAATCTATGAGCAGGAACAAACATACGCACAAATAGGGAAAGGGTGGGGCTGGGGACGCATATCCTTAAGTCATCAGTCATCTCAGGAGGAACAGGGAGCCCCTAATTGCAGAAGTAGGGGAGGACTGAGGAGGCAGTGGACGGATGATGTCGACGGTGGCAAACTGTCAGCAAGGCAGGAGTGGCAGATCCAGAAGAGATAAGGAAGTAGGGCCAGGAGATGGAAGCAGAAGGCAGCCTGCCAAGAGGCATGACAACAGGAGGCGGCAACAGCTCAGAAAAGGGTAGGAAAGAGAAATATCGACTTCTCCCTGGGAATTTGAGAATTTTTTTAAAATAATCTATTTTTTATTCTAAAATACAGAAATAATACCGCTTAATTTTTTTTTACAGAAATAATCGCGTGTCGCCGTACGGTTGGGCGATTTTCTCAAGTCGCCCAACCGCCGTGCGACAATCCCCAAGTCGCCCTCCCATTGGGCGACTAGAGCGTGGCTCGATGTAGTCGCCAAACGGATGTGCGACTAGAGATAAGTCGCGTAGTGGGTGGGCGATTTAGTTCAAGTCGCCCAACCAGTGGGCGATTCAAGCTGCTAAACCTGAAATTATGTAAATCCAATTGGAATATTTGTGTTAAAATAGATATTACATTTTGTAGGTATTGTATTTAGCAAATCGTATAATATGATGTTATTTTTTGTAAAGATAAAAGTGTGGTGACAACGTTGGTTGGTCTGTTTCTTATTTTCGTAGAATATGAAGGGTACGAAATATGTCAGACTCGCAATAACATTTTGTGATCGTCGTATATTGTTGTAGTGCGTTAAATTTCTGTAGAATTTTGTGAGGATGATTGAGATAGTAATGAATGGTACGTAGATAGGTAAGTGATATTACGATGCGTCCGGGAGTCTCTCCTGAATGAAGTCGTCTGAACATATATTTGTATATTGGCAGATAGTCGATGAAGTACTTTATAAAGCTTATATAGAACCTGAAGGATTCGATGGCGGTGCGAATGGTTCTTTCTGGGATTTTAGTAGAAGAGGCATACTTGCAATATAGGCTTGCTTTGCAGTCTTTGTCTTATCGGTGCGAAAAGTTTGGCAGGCGAGTGTTGTCACGTCTTTCTCTCTGAGTCTTGTCTTTTCGGTCTTAAAAGTCGGGAGGTGGTCGGGGTAGTCAAGTCGATCTGAAAAGCCTAACCCTATACCTAAACCCCGAATAGCAAAAAGTTGTCTCCTTTAGTCTTGTCCTTTGCAAAGCTGCCCGTGTGGTCTTATCACTCTGAAAAGTTGTCTCCTTTGTTCTTATCATTTGCGCAAAACGCCCCTGTTATCTTGTCACCGCAGAAAGTCGTCTCCTTTGGTCTTATCAACGCGCAAAGCTGCCCGTGTTGTCTTGTCACCGCAGAAAGTCGTCTCCTTTGGTCTTATCATCGCAAAGTCGCCCGTGTGGTCTTGTCACTTTGCAAATCTGTCTCCTTTGGTCTTAGCATCGCGCAAAGTTGCCCGTGTGGTCTTATCACTGCAGTAAAGTCGCCTCATCCGGTCTTGTCATCGCAAGCTAATACATTACCCGCTTTGTTAGTCTCCCCGGGAACTATAAAATGCACGCCCACGCTCCGGTTAGGACCAACGACCCTTCAAACCGTAGGAAGAAGAACCTTCTCCGTCTTCTGAGAATATACGATGGCGACGCCTTGGGGACCAAGATAACCGGTCGCCAAGGCGCACCTTCCCTAGAAAGGAGGAGGACTTGCCCTAACTACCGATTGATGCCGAACAAGCGTGCTCAACCGGTATGGCGAAATCACGGACACGGGACGACGCTTATCGTCAGCGGTCATAGACGGCCCTTTCGATGGTGGGCGGCGTTTCTTCCGATGCCCATACTACGGGGTAAGTAGTTTTATTCATATTCTCGCTAATACATCCTCGCATACTAACCGTCACTTGTAGCGATGGCGAAATGCAACTTCACCCATTGGATCGATCCTCCCCATGAGCGACATGTTGTGAGTTACCCGATGTATTGTGGGACCGAATCTTTTATTTGGAGCGCAAATTGACGATCTTAAGGAGCAAAATGATGACCTCCGCCAACAGATGCAACATGAGAGGGGCAATGAGGAGGTCGTGAACATAGGAAGTTCCTATGATCCCACATCTTCTTTGTGCCAACCCTAGTCGCATATGTGCGTGCCACTATAACGACGACCGACCACGTCCGAGGCGCCTAACCGGAGAACACTCTATGTGGGTAGCGAGAGCACCTTCTACAATTAGGCACGGTAGTGTCCCTTCTACAATTAGGGACGGTAGTGTCCCCTTCTCATGCGCATTATGTTCAATCTCCTAAAGCATGTAACGAAATGGTGGGCGTGTTATTGCGGTTGCCTTTTATTGAGTTGGCATGTTGTATTGATGTGTCGCGTGCTTTAAGTTATATGCATCGAACAAATATGCATTGTATGAGCGAGTTCTGAAAACCAAGCTATTCCATACCGGATATTGTCCGCTAGAATTACGATACAACATACTAGCGATTCGATAGTTGCTTACAAGAACCAAAGTACAATTACGACACAATTAGTTCGGCGATTGCTTACAAAACCAAAATCTTGATGAACTACAAGTTACAACATAGTAGCAGTTGTAATACAAGTTCCTAAGTGTCGTGAGCGCCTTGCAAGTTCTCACAAGGTGTGCCCTTCCTAGCGGCAATGGGCTGAACGTCTACGCCATTGCGGCTTCCCTTCGTCCATATCGTTCGAATGCGGCGACTCTGTAACGGCCCTTCCCCCCATCAATAGGTCTAGATCCGGAACCCAAGTCCTATTTGCAATATCTAATGTGGAGAAGTTACCGACAACCCTGAAGCCTCTTAGCTCGCCGCACCACACTTTGCATCCTTTCCTTCATGAAGTACTCGTCACGAGTTCAATGGGTCCATGCGGATGGTCCCACACGCCAAGAGACATGAGAGCATGGCTTGTGAAGGAGCTTTAGCTTGTTGCATGTGCAGCTAGGTTCATTCACATGGTCTCCAAGGCATACCTCATGGGTAACAAGAGACCGAGCCGTTCCGAATCCAGCTCTGTCTCGGAGGATCACGTCGAATCGATGCTCCGTATTGCCCATTACGAAGACCGTGTGCGACTGAGCCTTCTCGGTCTTGGCCTGCATGTATGTAGTAATCTTGGAGCAATATGGGGTCTGTGGGTTGGCTGCATGAAGTGCCGCATTTGCATGTCTTTCCCTGAAATATCCGATTGTACCATGCAGAACGCCTTCAACAATGGCGACAAGAGGCTGACAACGGAGGCCCCTAATAACCCAGTTGTACACCTCTGCAAGGTTAGTGGTCATTATGCCATACCTTGCGCCGTCCGTGTCGTGAAGTAAGGACCACTTTTCCAATGGCTCGGCCTCAATCCAATGAGAGAAACACCCGATGTCCCTCGAGGTCCTCCGCGTCAAATGGGGAGGGTCGAGCTCCCGCAGTGGTGTGAGGCGCTCCGGCTGTGCCTCCCCAGGAATGAGGGGACGCTTGTTTCTCTCGACGACATGCTTCTTGGTGTGCTCGTCCAACATCTGCCACAATGCATCAAATTTACGTTGCTGGTTCTGCATGGCAAGCCTCTTGAACAGTTTCATCAAAGGTTCTTTGCTGGCTGCTTTGAAGAAGTTGGCCCCGGATGGCGAATGCACCATCTGTTCCTCGTGTCCGCGAGGGCGGCTCATTGGGGTCTTCTGAAGTTGTCGGATGGCCTTCATCATCCGGAGTGGCGATCATGGATTATGCGAGACATTAGGGCGTGCCCCAACTACTCCCTCCTTCGGATGACGAAGGAACCACAACCACTATCGTAATTCTCACTTTCCACGAAAGCGATGGCTAAGGGCAGAATCTGATTGTTGCCATCAACACCAATTGCTGTCAGGATCATGCCCTTGTATTTCCCAGTTAGAAATGTCCCGTCCACTGAGATCACGGGCAACATGTGTCTGAATGCATTGAGGCATGGACCGAATGCTAAGAAGGTCCTCTGCAAGACCATAAAACCTAGCAGCGGTCTTTTGGCTGGCCGGTCCTTCACAGCAATGTATGTGTCCGGGTTCCTGTCTTGCAGCACCTGGAGCATACGAGGAAGGTTGTCGTAAGATGCCTCGAAAGAACCGAACCTCCTTTCCAAAGCCTTTTGCTTAGCACGCCATGCCTTCGCGTAGCTAATCTTGTACTTGAATTTCTGCTCGATAGCCACCATGATGTGCTTGGCCTCCAGGTCTGGCTTCTTCACTATCTCTCCGTACATGACATTGGCTATGAAGGTGGATGTCGATTGCGATGCTTGACAAAACACTCTTGAGCAAGCGAGTGCGGCTCCACCTTCGAGACAATCCAGTGAGTCTCGTACTTGGGTCTCCTTGCGTGCACACGCCAAGGACACCCAGCCTGCTCGCATACCACGGTGTACTGCTCCTGGCTGGATTTGAGTACACGAAACGGCCGTTGCATTGACAAGGCCCATAGCTTAATGGCATCCTGCAGTGATCCCTTGTCAGCAAACATTGCACGAAGCCGAACCTCCATCCCATTGTACTCCCACGGTGATTCGTGCGCGTCGTGCACAGCAAGACCCTCAATGTCCACCCTATTCCATTCCTGCGGGATGGGACCTTCGTCCTCCTCGGAAGAGTTATCACCATCCTCTTGTAAAGCTTCCTCCTCCGCTCGAGCTGTCAAGTCATCAATCTCCATCTGACGTACTATGCTGTGGACATGCTCCCCTGCATCTGCATGGGCACTTGGCCGGCCTTGCACGATATTCTGCCTCTGCTTCCTCTTCTGCCTCGGCCTCCTTTTGACCTCGGCCTCCTCTTCTGCCTCAGCAACATCGGCCACCGCGTGTTTGTCATGAACCACACGCCTTTGCAAGTCCCGAAGCTCTCCACCAACCCGACGGAGCCGTCGGAAGAACTCGCGAGTTCGCCGGACATGCTCGCACGAGTAGCACATGATCGTAGCCACGCGCCTCTGACCTTCCAGATATGCCTTCCATGCAACCGTGCGCATCACTCTGCTCAACTCCCACCGAATGTGCGTGGGAGACCTACTCCAAACCCCTTGTATCATGACACTCCACACCTCGGGGTCCAATGAGAAGGTTCTGGTGAGCGAGTCTAGGACATCTCCGATTCGGACATTCTCCAGATTCGGTGTACCAAATCGACTTCTTTGAAATCACTTAGGTCAACACCGTACGGACCTTCACGAACCGTACCAACACCGTAATGCACTTTCAATCTTGTGGCCTCCGACATGACTACAAATATTACAAATGTTGCAACCAGTGATTTCTCAACATACATTCCCCATACACTTGCTAAACAAACAAGTAGCCGAGAACAAGAACAAATAAGAGTATTACCTTCACGCGGAGACCTTGTCTTCGTATGAACAAGCTCCTCTCCTCCTCTCTTCTTGTCTCCCTCACTCGAGCTCCTCACTGTGTACCTCTCCCAGCCTCCTCTCCTCCTCAACCAGATCTGCTATGCTTGTCCGCCGAGAGAAATGGTGAAAGAAACAATGAGGGACACAGGGCGGCTTTCTATATGACCGTGTAGTCGCTCAACCGTTGGACGACTTGGCAGGAAGTGCTGGGCCAACGGTTGAGCGACACGTGGACTAGTCGTTCAACCGTTGGACGACTTGGCAATAAGTACTGGCCCAACGGTTGAGCGACACGCGGACTAGTCGATTAATAAGTAATAGAACAATGCTATAGGGAATGCATAGACAACCATGTCATAGTAGTTACGAAGGAGAATACGTCAACACATAATACAAGTTATAGAACAATGGTATAGACAACCATGTCATAGTACCTACGAAAGACAATACGTAAACATAGATGATGTAAACCCCCTACTAGCCACCCGCAGCACCTCCTCCGTCGTCGCCACGTCCCACACCCGGTCCGCGCCCAGCAATACGCCCCCGTTTGGGCTTTCGAAGCGCGGGGTGCCTAGGCCGGGGCCCAGACAGGAAAGGCGCTTCAGAGCCCTGGCCGTCCATGGTCCCGAAGTCGACTCCACAATGGCTGCGTGAACACCGGGGCCCGCTAAGTCGCTCAGCAGATCACGAGCTCGGCAGTGCGAGCTCACCGCCCCTGGCCTCCCGGTGCTTCCGCGAAGTAAAGATCCACGTCGTCGTGCACGTCCTCGTGCGGGGAGAAGGCACGTGCAGGCCGTAAAACAGTACCTGCATGGCAAGTAATGTTAATCTCTACAATATATCGACGATCGCCAACCTGAAGAGAGGAAACGCACCTGACTGGTATGCATAGTGCGGGCTGTCATACCCACCATACTGTCCGGACGGGTCGGCGATGAAAACATCTTGCCTCGACGCTCTACAGTGCGTGTCTCGAACGAGCGCCGTGGCGGTGGCTGTGGCGGTGGGGGTGTGTACCGACGTGCCCACCCGGACCCTCCAGCTGCCCGAGCGCGGCGCGAGGAGAGAGCAAAAGCGCGGCGTTGCGCGCGAGCGCGTGGACGTGCCCCTCCTGAGCCTGCTGACCTATGCACCGATGAGGCCACCTCCCGGACCGACGAGCCCACCTCCTGCACCGACGAGGCCACCTCCTGTACCGTCCTGCATGACGTCAGCGCCACGCATCGCCTCGCCGCACTGTAGGCCCGACGAACAAACTGCACTAGCTCGTCGCGCGTGACCTCCGCACCAATGCCGATCCTGTCCAGGATCGACCGTCCGTCGCTGGCAACCCTGACGTTGATGTCTGTCTGCAAGGAGTATGTCAAAGCGTCAAACCTATAATTCAGGTAATAGTACGAAGACATTTTCAAATACGATTTTACGTACCACGAGGTGCACATTCCGCGCTAAGTGCAGAGGGTAGGCGTCGGTCAGTGCTGGCACGCGAGCGGGGGGAGGGTCGACGACATGCACCAGCCTGGTGCGTGTCGTAGGCGTATCAATGAAGGTACTCGTCAGACGCATCTTTGGGTCGTCGGCCGCCCTCGCACGCAGTCCTCATGGGCGTTCGCCCACTGTGCCACCCACGGCTCCATCTTGCCCGGCCACTGCGTCCTAGTGCCACCCCTCCTACTATGCCTGCGAAACGTACCATTGCAATTGGAAGTCATCGTTACGGAAATGTCAAAAACATATGTTAACATGTGTTGCATGTAACTCACGCGTGGGTCGACTCAGGCACCCTCGTCCCAACGGGAACTGGAACAACCTGACGGAGGCGGCGGGCGATCACCACATGCCTGCGTAGTCCTCCACGAACACGTCGAAGACGAGCTTCCTCTGCGTTCGCCAAGATACCCGGTCGCGCCCGGCCACGGTGAAGACAGCCCGCGAGCAGACCTCCGTCTCCTGATCGGAGTATGGCTCCCAGCGCACGTCGTCAGCGGTGAGACGGTCCAGCTGCTCCACAAAGTGCTCGTAGGCACACGTGACTGCTGCGTGTGCATCTTGTGCTTGCGACCAAAACAATGGTTACAAAGGATTACCTGTAATACGACTGTAGAAAATATATCGGAAATATGTACCCATCTACGGCACCAAAGGGACCCTACGGTCGGCCGGTCCACCGCGTCCCCATGGTACATGTCCGCGCCGTACGGTCCGGAGTCTATCAGCATGGGCCGTCCGAGAGAGAAGCGCTTGAACGACCACAATTGCGGCGATGGGGGCGACTGTGAGGATAGATCGGGCTTAGATCCTCAAAGACGCATCGCACATGCCGCGATGCGTCGCGGCAAGTCTGGCCGATCTGGCGATCTCTAGCTCCTCGCCGTCGGCGATGGCCCTCGCGTACCCACGAGATTCGGGCGTCGACGAGATCACCGTGGCTGCCGTAAACAAGACCCACCAAGAGCCTGGCAGTACGCCTCCGGTGCGCGACACACGGTCGACGGTGAGCTCTGGGACCATCCGCTCGACCTCTGTGAAACGAATAATTAGTAAGCCCGTCATATGGCTAGGCCTCAATGAATCGCTAAACATGGAAAGTAGGTACTATACTTACCTGTAATCGCGAAGCCACCGCAGGGCGGGCCATGCCATTGTCGCTCGAGAAGTCGGCACGAGGCGGCCTCCGCCCCAAGAACACCTCAAACACCCCAACAGGCGCGCCCGATCCACACCAGCGTCCGGCGGGAATGCAGGCGCTCCCGCGATAGGCAAGCCGAGCAGCGTCGCGACATCCTGCAGAGTCGGAGCCATCTCCCCGAAAGGGAGGTGGAAGGTGTGCGTCTCGGGCCGCCAAAGGTCCACCAGGGCAGTCAGGAGCGACCGATCGAATGGGAATCGTCGTGACCGCTCCGGACCGGCCTGAACCTCCCCATCGTCGTCGACCAGACCGCCGTCCTCTTTGGTGGCCTCTACCATCCGTGCGAGTGGTAGAAGGCCGGAACGGCTCAGCCTACAAAGCACGAAGAAGTAAGTACATAGTGGACATACGATACAAAAAAGTGACAAATTTGCGGACAAACCTCTCTACCCAGCGTGGGTCTAGTCTCCAAGCCCGTCGGGTGTCCGCGTCTGAACCACCCCAACTCACCGCGTCGTCCCGCCAACCGGATCACACACGGCGGCTTCAGCGGTGTTTGCCGTCGACCAACCGGTCCAGCAGACTAAAATGCCAATCCGAACCACGAGGATCTTGAGCCATACCTGCAAATTAAGAAATTAAAAGCATTCATATTACTTACACATTTAAATTATACTCCAATGGCATTACACTTTGCCCCAACATAATGACATTATTTTTCCTATGAAAGGCTATATTACGTTAACGCCTATACCGATCGCTATGGATTGCGAAATATTTAATACATCATCGTTACTATGCATATTTATAATGGGTGAAGCTTTAGGGAAAAAACAAAATTTGACATGTTTGATAATCCAACGTGTTTGGAACCATGTATCGTGTATTTAACATTCTATAAACTAGCATTTGCGAATGCAGCGTTATCGACATGTTTATCATTATATAAACAAGCATTTACAAAAGTAACATATACATAATTAGCGCAAAGACGCACAATAGTACACTATGTCACTATACATAAAATTGCTAACATGCCATCTCTATATAATTGCTAACACTATGTCACTATACATAAAATTGCTAACACTATATGCCATCTCTAAATAATTGCTAACACTATGTCACTATACATAAAATTGCTAACATGCCATCTCTATATAATTGCTAACACTATGTCACTATACATAAAATTGCTAACATGCCATCTCTATATAATTGCTAACACTATGTCACTATACATAAAATTGCTAACATGCCATCTCTATATAATTGCTAACACTATGTCACTATACATAAAATTGCTAACACTATATGCCATCTCTAAATAATTGCTAACACTATGTCACTATACATAAAATTGCTAACACTATGTCACTATACATAAAATTGCTAACATGCCATCTCTATATAATTGCTAACACTATGTCACTATACATAAAATTGCTAACATGCCATCTCTATATAATTGCTAACACTATGTCATTATACATAAAATTGCTAACACTATATGCCATCTCTAAATAATTGCTAACACTATGTCACTATACATAAAATTGCTAACACTATATGCCATCTCTAATTAATTGCTAACACTATGTCACTATACATAAAATTGCTAACACTATTTGCTAACCTACCATGGTTTCAAATATAAACTTGTACAAATTAATACTATAAACTTACCTTCCTAGTCGTCGATGCGAAACAAATAACTCTTTTTTCCTCCTCTTCTTCTTCCCCTCCTATTTTCCCTTCTCTCTTTCTCCTCTTTTCCTCTCGTCTCGGTTGGCTCTGGCGATTCGCGCGTTGGAATGGCGACGGTTCGGCGAGCACAGATTTAGTCATTTGACGCCCCACGTCGCCCAACCGTATGGCGACTTTGGTGGAGTTAGCACCAAGTCGCCATACGGTTGGGCGACTTGGGTACAGCTGACACCAAGTCACCAATCCAACGCGCGACAATGCCTCGGAACTTTAAATCGCTATACTATTGGGCGACTTGAGTGATTGTCGCCCGGCGGTTGGGCGACTTAAGTAAATCGCCCAACCGTACAGCGATACGCGATTATTTCTGTAAAAAAAAATTAAGCGGTATTATTTCTGTACTTCGGAATAAAAAATAGATTATTTAAAAAAAAATCGGGAATTTGATAGTTAAGAATACAAAAGGGGCAAGCACTACATTAAGCTAAAATATAAATGTTTGGAATTACATCCCACAAAAAACATTCTACGCAGCTTGTTTACAACCGAGGAACATATTTATTTAAATCTTAAACATATGGAGCATATAAATTTATAATTACCATGTTGACTTGCAATATGATATACATACAGCAGAAGACAAAATTACATCACCTGTTCAACCAACACAAGTTAGCAGATCTAACACATCAATAATCTCATATGTTGTTCAACGTTTCACTTTCACGTCCATCATCTCTACCGCCAATGCCCCTGCCTACAAGCAAAATAAGTCAAAGAAACCAGTGAAAATTCTAGCAATTTATTCTCCCTCACGTGTAGAAGAAAAGCAATGACCAACATGAGCAGAAGACAGCACTTGGGGGAGAAAGCAGCGACAGGAGCAGGAAGAAATTCACTAGAAATCTGCTTGAATTAGATCTATTTTTTATTGCTGGATCATCATGTTTTTGTGGCTACAAAGTGCCTTCACGGCACCCCTAAAAACATAGGAAGAAAATCAGCATATGAGCACAGCTGCTGCTAGCAACTCACCTCGCCGCATCCTTCCTAGCGCACGCTCCCACGCCTCAGCAAGAGTAACAACACTCCAGATGTGTCCCTCAAAAACCTCACGTAACAGCACACCAGACGTGTCCCTCAAAATCTGTAGTGCCGCCAGCCCCTCACGGCTGCATGTCACAGCCAATTCCTCCCAGCCGCAAGCCCCTAATCCCTTCAGCCTAATGACTCACGGCAGAATGTTCAGCCGCCAAGCATATCACGTAATGCCCCCAAAATCTCACATGCTGCCAAAAATCTGTTTTAGCCGCAATTAACTCCTCCGGAATCACCTCACGCCAGAATCACTTTTTGCCGAAATTCCTCTTGCCAAAAATACCTCTTCTCAGCTTTCCAAATTTTGGACACCCAAAATTATAGTTTTTCAATTTCTCTTAGCTTTCCAAATTTACTCAGCTTTTCAAATTTGGACACCCCAAAATTATCACGTGTTGTAGCCTCCAAACCGCACCTCTGTAGCTCCAACACGCATCATCCATCTTTGATCTCCACGCGCCCCAACTCGAACTCTACCGTCTCCTCCAGCATTCTCGACCCTCTGGACCATAACTTCGCACCAAGCCGTCTCCCGATCTTTGCCGTAGACCACAGTCGCCTCCGAGTTACCCTGCAGATGCAAAGACCAAAGCAATATATTTTCTCGGCATAAGTTCTTCCCAACTTGACCGACATAAGTCCACACGCACGCCTCAAATAACATCAGTAAGCAAATTTGCCAATTATTCATCAACTAAATTATTCTAGATCTAGCCACATGTTCTAACAAAAAGCCACATTTCTTGGTTGTGGTGATACAGTCAGCTGCAGGATTGTAGACAACACACAATCTTTTAATGTTTTTATTGGTTCTAGTGCTACAGTCGGCTACAGGATTGTAGACAGCACATATCTCTCTTTTTATTCTCTTTCATCCACATCAGCTTAAATCCTACATGGCAGAGACTATAGACAGCTGATGTAATGTTAGAATTGGGCCCTTATTTGTAACGACCTATTCATTCCTAAATTCCAAAGCATGTATGGTTTAGTCCCATACTGCCTAGCCAAGTGGTGGGAGAGCAATTTATCAGGTGGAGTCCTTGCCACCCCTTGATACATGTGATACGTATCATGGGGTGACATGAGGAGGACTATAGCTAAAGTCACACACACGCACGTACGCACGCACGCGCGTTTATTCGCGTGGCAATCGCGTGACTTGTGACTTGTGACTTACGACCGTGAACGTGTCGTGAACCAAGTCCACCTTTCTTTTGCTGACTGTGTATTTCTCTCTCTAAAAACAAGTGTCTTATATGACCAGTGAGAGTTTTCGTTAGACCTCTCCTTGGACCTCTTCGGGAGATCTTTTGGACCTCCCTTGGATCACTCCAAGAGAGTGTGGACGGAACATTGTGGTCTTCTTGGACCTCTTCGAGAGATCTTTTGGACCTCCCTTGGAGATTTCTCTTGGACCACTTCAGGAGATCCTCTTGGACCTCCCTTGGAGATTGCTTCGGATCACTCCAAGAGAGTGTGGAGATCCTCTTGGACCTCCCTTGGAGATTGTTTCGGATCACTCCAAGAGAGTGTGGAGATCCTCTTGGACCTCCCTTGGAGAGTTCTTCAGACCACTCCAAGATCTCGGAGCTATAGACCAGTGTGGTCGAAATACAGTGGTCAAAATAAAGTGTCAAAACATAGTGGTCCAAATAATGTGGTTGAAGTTGTCGACCAGTGGTCAAAGCTTTAGACCAGTGTGTAATCAGGATCAATGAACACTGCTTAAATGACCATTAATTGGTTTTGAATTAGCAGTTACCGTGGTCATAGCTTTAGACCGTTTTGGCCCTGCTCCAAAACCAGGCCCTGCGGCGCTTATCAATTTGCCTCCGAGTCCATGCCGGAAGGTTGGCTAATAACATGTGATAGATGGGCATGGAAGTGAGAACCGCCTTTAGCGTTGTGAGCTTCCGGATCTGGAAAGCATCTTCTTTTTATAGCCCACTAATCTTGCATCAATCTTGTCTATAAGGGGTTGTAACTGTACCTTCCTAAGCTTGCACAGTGAAAGTGAAAGGCCAAGATATGTGCATGGAAAGCTCCTTCTGCTGGCCGAGAAATCATGTAGAATGGCGTCCAAATCTAGGTCTTGACATTGAATGAGTATGACTGCGGTTTTGCTTAGATTTATCTTTAAACCCGTGACCTCTCCAAAAATGGTCATGATCTCCTTGCAGTTATCTATGTCTTCTTTGGTAGGCCGCAAGAAAATCATCGCGTCATCCGCGTAGAGCGACGGTCTAGCCTTGACCGTCCTCCCATTTAAAGGAGACAACCACCCATCTGATGTGGCTGTGCTCAACAGGCAATACAGAACATCGATTGCCAAGATGAATAAATACAGTGATAAAGAGTCCCCTTGCCGTACTCCGCACTGATGCCAAATCCTTGGTCCCCACATCCTGTTTAGAATAACTCCAGAATTGGACGTAGCAAGCAAGATCGATACCCATTCTCTCCATCTAGATCCAAGACCACACCATTGAATAGAGTCAAGCGGGTATGGCCAGGATACTAAGTGAAAAGACTTAGATATGTCTAATTTAATCATTAGAGTCGGTGTCCTTGTGTAGTGAAAATTACGTGCCAGATTCTGCACATACAGAAAGTTGTCTTGAATATAGCGTGTCTTTATGAAAGCACTTTGATTCTTGGAGATTAGTTTATTCATGTGCCTAGAGAGCCTTAAGGAGAGAACTTTTGAGATTAATTTGGCCATGCTATGGATCAAGTTGATTGGTCTGAATTCTACTACGTCGATGGGTTGCTCCTTCTTAGGCAGCAGGACTATGTTTGTTGTATTCACTTTTGCAAAATGCATCCTGTTTAGATTGTAGAATTTGCTCAACACCGCCATAATGTCTGGTTTGATAATGTCCCATGTTTCCTTGAAGAAACACCCTGTGAATCCATCTGGCCCCAGAGCCCTGTCCTACGACATTTTGTTAATTGCTGTTAAGATTTCTTGTTCTGTGAATGGCTGCTCCAGTTGACTGAGCCCATGTGACTATCGTTGATTGGGCCTGATGTGCTCTCAGTTGGAGGCATTGGTCGTCGGCCGCGCTGCGCCGACAATACGGGAGTAGTGTTGGAATAAAGCCTACTCTTTCTCTGCATGAAGGACATATGTGCCAGCCGGACCTGACAGTACACGAATGAAGTTTTTCCTTTTCCTCGAGGTCACTTTGGAGTGAAAGAATTTTGTATTTGCATCCCCTAACTTCAGCCACGTTATCCGAGATCGTTGTTGCCACACCATTCTTTGTGTAGCTGCTAGTCCCAAAATTCTTGTTTTGAGCCCTGCGCGTAGCTCTTTTTCTGATTGGGAGAGCTCTCTTATCTCCTGAGCACGGTCCAGCTGGAATAAAAGTAGAATTAATGAGCTGATTTAGTCCTCAGGTATGTACTTCAATTGCGTTTTGTGCAGCAAATGAAACTGTGAAAGTATGCGCATAGCAGGTTAATTAACATATATATACCCATGAAGTATGGAACAGTGTGTGTCTCTGGATAGATAGCAATTCATCAAGTGACGGAGTTTGTTGTGTCATTTTCTACATACTCAAATAGAACCAATTAATTTATGAATGCCTTTTTTTCAATCCTTTTTTGTTCAAAACAAAAAGCTTCTTTAGGTTGGAATAGGTCTCAGAAGGCAAGTTGATCAGCTTACCAAGCACTGAATAGAGCAAAGAATCTATATTTGTAAAATGTGACCACCACTTCCAGTGCTTTCTCTTTTCCATACATATTATGACATATTTTATTGTTTCATCTATTTGTAGTAAACTAATAGCTTATATTAGGTTCCACCATCTGTTGCCCACCAAAGCTAACAATTTCAACATTTGTTTGTTTATGCGGTTTTGGTTAAATACTTAGATGTATGTCTAGCTTAGCTGTAATTTGTTGCCCATACATGTATTTACCTCTTCACAACCACCTAAACATTTCCTACATGTCTATTTTGATGTCTTCTTGTCTTCTCTATAGTATTAGTTCCATTGATTTTACCTTGAGATGACCAGATACATAGGTATTTGTTTGCATATGATGTAGGAGGGGGTTTACCCCCGCGCAGCAGGAAATCATCCCGCCCCTTCCTCCTCCTGCGATTCGCGAGCGTGTCCATGCCCCCACTTCTTCCGCAACCACCCAAACCGTCGCCTTACTTCTTCTTCACATGCACGTACCAAAATTCATCGTCGTCCCACGCCTTCCCGTCTCGCCCCATGTCCCCTCGTGCTACGACTCGCTAGGTAGAGGAGAGGGGAGGCGGCGGCACAGTAAGACAGTGTCGGGGACAAGAGAAAGTGTTGGGATACGGGGTAGGCTACGATAGCTACAAACAAAAATTCTACCACGCGAACCAGGATGCCAAGCAAGTAGATGATCACAGATCGTTACCAACAGACGCGCAGAGTAGCGGAAGAAGGATTGGAGCAGTCTGGTCCAACGAAGAGCGCGTCGATGAAGCGGTCGTAGTCGATCGTCCAACGTCCAGCAAGTCGATGCAGTAGTCGTAGTCGATCGTCCAATGTCCTCACGAGCCGATCGTCTCCTCCAGCAACGTCTGCGGTTCCTTGTGAAGATCGCGGATCGTCCTCAAGCGTAACAATCATAGTAGCGCCTCTACGGTATCCACACGTCCAGGGAAGGAACAACCGAACGTCGGTGTGCCAGCACCAAGTCGCACGGTGGAGCTCTCAAGAAGATGGCGGCTAGGGTTTCGGTGGTGTTTCACGCCCCCTCTCCCAACAGCCTCATGCACCTCCTTATATAGTGCTTCGTGACGGATCCTATCCAAACACGTTTACGAATCGTATTCGTACTAGTTTGTTCCAACCCGTTAAGTGTGTGACCCTGTAGGTTCATGTGTAGTTCGGTTGAGACTCGGAAACCGTTTTCGATCACGAGTCGTAGCGGCTCCTAGCAGAACATATCGATTCCCGAATACACACAAATTATATCGGACGAACCTTAATGCAATATGATATACGACCAGGTCCTCATCACTTACGACCGTGTCCTATCTCTATACTGACGATTCAGATTTGATCACGACCAACTCGTAACTCCTTACGACTTGGTTTCGACCACTCTGTGATTACGTTCGACCGATCTCGACTTGCTTGTATCTCCATACGACCCGATCGGTAGTCTGGTCGAACTAAGCATTTCTCATGTATTCTCCCTTTGCCTCACGATATCTGGTTGAACTCCAGGTGAGATGTTGTGTCATCCATGGACTGTTCAATACTTTCTCGATCGAGTATCAGATAACCTTATGTGGTCGAACTCTTCGACCACCAGTGGCATGGCCATGCACTTTCTTTATCCGACCACTTCGAGGGGCCCAGAGATATCTCTCCTGTTATGTTAGGAGGGGCAAATCCCATATCCGATCAGTCACATCCCTCTGCATGTTTCATAGCATACCCGAAAGCTACCTTTATAACTACCCAGTTACGAGTAGCGTTTGGCAACCCCTAAGAGTGCTATTACACATGTAGGAAACCATGCTGATCTCAGGTCTAAGGATTATACATCATCATTGATTGAGACCAACTAATGACACATAGGATCATAACAATCTCAATAGTGTCTCAAGGTGGGTCTTATCCAATACCATGTTCTCTAACATGTGTCCACATTATTGATTCGATATCCCTATATCCATGACCCGTGAAACATGGTCATCAATCAATACATGTGCTGGTCGTAGAGTCACTAGTGTTCCAACCAGTGACTTTCGACCAGGGATACTTTTAGAACGACATCATCATAAGTTAAAAAGAGCTTCACCAACAAGTCACATACTCGTTAATCTTCATGACTGATGATTCATTCAAGGAACAAGATAACATATTATCAAATATAGTGAACATAATGAAATATAATCATCTCTATGATTGCCTCTAGGGCATATTTCCAACAGTAAGCACTACGATGTTAGGGAGGAGAGGAGGCAGCGGTACCTTGGAGGAGAAGCGGCGGTGTCGGGGAAGGTAGGGGAGGCAGCGACAGCGCACGAGGAAGAGGTCGAGTTGAAGACATCCTTCCCACGTCGCACCGCCGTCTCAAGTTCACCGCACCACATCCTGTTCATCCTAATCCTCTCTTATGCCGCATCGCCTTCTCCTCCTTTCTTACCACTGCCATGTTGCACGGCGCCACCATCCTCACATCGGTGCCTTCCATTGATGTCGTGGCCATCGACGGGGGATCCGACGACATATGAGGCGGGGTGGGAGGCGGAGGCGCGGGAAGGTAGCGTCGACGACAAGGGGAGGTAGCGGGGAGGGAAGACGACGGCGTGGTAAGGCAGTGTCGGGGAAGGGAGAAAGCACCGAGAGGGAAGGGAGGAGAGGAAGTGGCGGTACCTTAGAGGAGAAGTGGTGGCACTGGGGAAGGAAGGGGAGACAGAGACGACGCATGAATAAGAGGTAGAGACGAAGGTGTCATTCCCTTGTCGCACCGCCGTCTCGAGTTCACCACACTGCGTCTTCTTCATCCTAATCCCCCCTTGCGCCATCGTCGCCTCCTGCTCCACGTCGGCTGAGCAAGCATCGCCGCCTCCTCCTCGCTTACCACCGCGACGCCACCACCGCCCCTCCCCCAGCCTTCCACCTCCTTGTCGCGATGTGCCTAACGAGGGCTGCAGAGGCCAATGACCGTGAGAACTGAGTTGTGGCTTGGGTTTAGTGATGAGACAGCGGTTCCCGATCTTCCGATAGGATGATAACTTCTATTCGGAGGAGAACGACTTTGACGATGTAGGCTTCTAACCGGTCACGACCAAAACACCAAGCAATCGCTAAACCATGCTCCGAGTCGTTATCAACCGTGCCAAAAACGCGGTTGACCTGACCACGAAGGTCTGTTCCTGCATGCAATCGAAGAACATGCAAGAACAAGATAATAAGCAGTCTAAAATTGCAAATAAGATTGAAATATTTGATAAAGTTGGGATTTTGAAGCGGTATTATGGTTGGTCTAGTCGACACAAACCAATACACGAAGTTGCAATAAGGCTAACTTTTAACTAAACAAAATCCAAGAAAACTAGAGGGGGTGCGGCCTCCTTAAATAGGGGATGGGGAGCCACAAATCTAAAATAACTAACGGGGTGGGTCTAAATTGTGGGCTACTGTTTACATGAACAGTTACGCGCCCCAGGTGGGCCGCCGGCATATGGGCCAAGTTGAGTACAATTACAAAGCCCAGATTGGCCCAAACAGGTGATATAACTTCTTCTTTCGATGAGGCTAGAAGGATCAGTACAGAAGGAATTTGGAGGTGAGGCTAGATCCGTTGGAAAGATGACGAAATAAGCTTTCCATCAAGTACTCGTGGACCTCTAACGGACTCCGTATGTTAAAGTTATGCATGTTTTAAACTGGTGTTGTCAGGCTGATTCCGAACTGATCTGACTTGTTGTGGTAGTAGTGGTACTCTCCTTACCTTTGTTCCAGAGTAGAATGACATCACAAGACTTAGGTAGCAACCCATCCTCAATGGAACAATTATGAATTCCTAGAAACGAAGTTACCTGATAATTAAGTTGGCGAGCACGAGCTCTAGTAATTGGAACAGCAAGCATATCAAATATGGTTGTATCCATAGGGGTCATGTCCTCATCATCCTCGCTTTCTTGAAAACAAAGCCGTCCTCGGCTTTTGATAAGCTGAAAATAGGGTAACAAAGAAGCCAAGGTGTATGCATGGTATATGTATATGTCATCTGTTTTAACTGTTCTTCGTTGTTGCACAATTAATGTTATAAGACAACAGTGATCATAAAAGCTCATTGTATTATTAACCCAAGAATAATCATATATGTGAATGATCAAAACAAAATTTCTCACACAACAATTATTGCAACTAGTTTTGCAAATGTAAGTGAAGCGTTTATGCAATTCAAATCTTTGAAGTTGTAAACTTGCAGTGGTAGCACATATGGGCAAATCTACAACTATTGGAATCAAAGAAAATTCATCTATATAATCAGATTTCAATTGAGCAATAGCAAATTCATCTAGCAAGGGTGAAAAGATTTGTAAGTTCTTCCATAATTCAACATTTTTATTCAGACTGTCCATACTAGATGGTGCAATAAAAGGTGAACACATAGGCATTGGATGAGCACTAAATTTTATTTTCCTCTCATATTGAACAAGATTCAGCACACAAAAATTGTTGTCCAAAACAACAAGCCTCAATTCATCCATGTGATCTCAAGTTATGCATATTCGATAGACCAGAAATTGTTTGTCTATACCATAATCTCCAATTAATTTAAAATAGTAGGTGTAGGTGATAGAAAGAGAATTGAGAGATGAAAGTTCAGAAACTTTCTCCATAGCACGTTCCAAACTAACGGGCTCATTAAGCATGATATAGTACAAAGCATCAGTAGGGGATATTCTATCAAGAACTTCCTTATGTGTAATTAATTCGACATGTGTAAAATTATGAGATTTCAGATCAGCACATGGTTCGTTCAAGGCAACATAAGGAAAATCAAAAGATTGCACTACAGCAGGTATATACTCACAAGGTTGCTCTATGTCGTGCTGTAGCACCAAGTCAGTACCTTTGTCATTGTCTTGTAGGCTCGACTCAGATGATGTTGGTACTGGCGATGGTGAGTAGTCACAAGCTTTCCCTTCTTTTTCTTGCTCTAGCTCAATTGCCAATGAGCGAGCCGATGACGCCAGGTAGTGAGACAGAGTGTCGCTCACAGCAGTAGGGGCGGCAATCATGGTAGATGCAGCAGTAGAAAAAGCCATCGAAGATGATCTTGATGCAGAGGTGTGTATCATGCACTTGTTTGTTTCTTTGTACAGGTGAAGGTGTAGTGAAAGTCGATGAAAGTGCACGACTAGTCTTGGATTGTCGTCCCTGTACTTCCTTTTCAACATTGCAAGCAAGACGAAACAAGCGAGTGACAATTGGAGGTTTATAAACAAGTTTATCCTGAATGTGACCGTTTAATACTCCTAAAAATCTAGTCATTTTAGCATCTTCAGTTTCTTCTAAGCCACAACGAGACCAGGCAGTTTGCCATTCTTGATAGTACTCTTCTACAGTGTTACTACCTTGGCGTAATCATTGTAATTTATTCAGCAAATCACGAGAATAATATGAAGGCACAAATATAGCTCTCATAGCTCTCTTCATAGCATCCCAAGTTCTAGGTATGTTCTGATTAGTACGACAGTATTCACTCCACCAAATAGATGCAAAATCATAAAATGCACAGGTAACAGCCCTAACTTTTAGATGATCAGGAAATTCATGGCATGCAAATATTGTTGTACAGCTAATTCCCATGTGAGATAAGCATCAGGATCATAATTCCCAGCAAAAGAAGGCATAGTGAGTTTAATTTTACGAGACGTACTATCACAATCATATACCTCCCGTGGTGGAGAAACTTGTCTCAAGTGTGCATCTTCCTCGTTCACCTTCTTGCACTCCTGTTCAATGGCTCGAAGAAGATGTGGATCTATCTTGCAATCATCCCGTGAACCTATCATAGTTAGTAGAAAACAAGGAAACAAATCACAATTATATATCCCAATCAACTACTAGGTTCTGGAGGCTCAAGTCACACACGCTCAAGCTCTTACCAAGCTCTTGCAAGTTCTTACCAATACAAACAGGTGGTGCAACTGGTGGCTGGTTCGTGATAAACATGACTCAAGTGATGAGTAGAGCGATTGCAAGGGTCGGTACAACGTGATCTGCTCGGTTAGTAGAAAGTGGAGCTTGGATAGGCTTAATATTAGGTAGCAAGGGAAACAATCAGTAAATTTCAGAAATTGCACATAATTGAATTATAGTTCGTATCTAGCACCTAGCCTATGTTGCTGATCAACCAAGGATGGATGAAGGCTAAAACAAGTGTATAACAATGTATAGGAGTGGTAGACACAGGATAATTCAAAAGAATGCAATTTAGAGTGAATAGCACAAGTCTTGACCCAACACTGAAAACTGTGATTTTCTGTCCACTGGACAGTACTTCGGTATTTAGCCCATAACTTTTTGTTAGATGCCTCTTTTTCAATGATTCTTTTTTTTCTCTGTTTCCTGATGGATTTTTCCACAATTTTTCTTTTGGGGCCACGTTCTGAATACCAACTCAAAAAATCGCACAAAAATCACAAGTCAACACTGAAAACTGTGATTTTCTGTCCACTGGACAGTACGTCGGTATTTAGCTCGTAACTTTTTTGTCAGATGCCTCTTTTTCAATGATTCTTTTTTTTCTCTGTTTCCTGATGGCTTTTTCCACAATTTTTCTTTTGGTGCCACGTTATGAATACTGACTCAAAAAATCGCACAAAAATCACAAGAGCAGACAGTTTCAGATTCAAACAGAAAACTGGGTCAACTTTCACCGCATATAAAATTTGAATTCCTTGCTGGATCGAGGTGAAATTTTATAGGCAGATGGATAATGAAATTCTTGATCTAATGGCGGTGGTTTCACTCAAAAAGGATTAGGGAATCAAAAGATATGGCGATTTTCGTGGCAGTGGCAAAAAAGGGGATCTTCTGGCCGAAATTGAAAATTTGGGTTTAGGGTGTTCTAGATAGATTTAGATGTGGGGAATTTCATTTGGAGCTTATTTTTGGGTTTAGGATGTGATGAATGGGCTAGGGTTTCATATTTTTGTTTTTTTTATGTGGATTTTATAGGACCAAAGATATGATCAGCAACTAGACAAAGCTAAAACGGACACAAATTCAATTTAGCAAACCAAAACTAATAGATTGAAAGGCACAACGGGGTTTGGACAGCGGATAATTAACTCTTTTTGTACGGCAATTTTTCTGGACTATGGGAAATAAAAACCAATCTACTAACTAGGGATACAAGAATTCCTACCGGTCAACTGTAGCTCTGATACCACATGATGAGACAGCGGTTCCCGATCTTCCGATAGGATGATAACTTCGATTTGGAGGAGAACGACTTTGACGATGCAGGCTTCTAACCGGTCACGACCAGAACACCAAGCAATCGCTAAACCACACTCCGAGTCATTATCAACCGTGCCAACAACGCGGTTGACCTGACCACGAAGGTCTGTTCCTGCATGCAATCGAAGAATACGCAAGAACAAGATAATAAGCAATCTGAAATTGCAAATAAGATTGAAATATTTGATAAAGTTGAGATTTTGAAGCGGTATTATGGTTGGTCTAGTTGACACAAACCAATACATGAAGTTGCAACAAGGCTAACTTTTAACTAAACAAAATCCAAGAAAACTAGAGGGGGTGCGGCCTCCTTAAATAGGGGATGGGGAGCCACAATTCTAATAGAACTAACGGGGTGGGACTAAATCGCGGGTTACTGTGAACAGTAACACGCCCTCAGGTGGGCCGCCGGCATATGGGCCAAGTTGAGTACGATTAAAAAGCCCAGATTGGCCCAAACAGGTGATACAACATCTTATTTCGATGATTGCGATCAGTACAGAAGGAATTTGGAGGTGAGGCTTGATCCGTTTGAAATATGACGAAATAAGCTTTCCATCAAGTACTCGTGGACCTTCAACGGACTCCGTATGTGGAAGTTATGCATGTTTTAAACTGGTGCTGTCAGACTGATTCCGAACTGATCTGACTTGTTGTGGTAGTAGTGGTACTCCCCTTGCCTTTGTTCCTGAGTAGAATGACATCACAAGACTTAGGTAGCAACCCATCCTCAATGGAACAATTATGAACACCTAGAAATGAAGTTATCTGATAATTAAGTTGGCGAGCACGAGCTCTAGTAATTGGAACAGCAAGCATAGCAAATATGGTTGTATCCATAGGGATCATGTCCTCATCATTTAGGGTGGAAGAAGGTGGCCGTCGATGTGTAGCTCTCTTCCTTGCCAGCCGACAATGGCTGGAAATGAGCAGCGCGTCGGGGAGGGAAGTCGGCATCAATTTCAACTTCCACAGGTAAACAATCTATGCACTCAAAATTTTAATTTCTGGGTAGTAGTAGTAGTAATAGTAGGTGATGCAATAGGCGGAGTTAATGTTTTTGTTTATATATGTGAAAGAAAATTGATATTTATTATGTGGTTTAGGATTACATCTGCTGATATGTATCACTTGTTTTTAGGTTCCGTTGTAACACACCGGCATACTACCAGTACATACAAAGTTTTCACCAATTTCCTGTTTGATAGGAACATTTCTCTGAGCAGAATTAACAAGTACATATAATTTACCAATGCATATCGGCTCAAATAATGTCCACGTCATAGATATTTAGTTAGAAGAGTTTGATTAGATAATGTTCAGAAATAAAGTGGTTTAATTAAACAAAATAAAATAATAGAGGGGCGAGAATCAACCAAATCTAACTTAGGGGCTTGATTGCACGGAACATTGAGGGGATCAAATCAACATAGTTGGGCTTTGAGGACTTGATTGGACAAACGAACATAGTTTCGTGTCTTACATTGTGATTTGCCCAATATAAAAAAGAGAATACGCATGAAGATCTGTGTATCTTTATTTTATTTTTCTACTAAAAGTGCTCGTATAAATTTTCAAAAATTCTCAAAAATTTGTGAGCTATAGGTAAGTGCATGACCCTAATCAGAGTATAGCAGTAGAGAAATAGTTAGCTACCTTCAATTCGCACATGTTAGCCTTAAGGCTGAGATTTTGGTATGGTTAAAGTGGTATGAAGTTCTCCAAGTAGTAGCCCCACCGTAATTATCATTTAGCATCGCTTTAACGTATTCGGTTCGTCGCTTCTAAACAAGGGAGATTAATAGCAAGTGTGGGTACTGAGAAATATACTTTTCATCTGTACCGTGGGAAAGAGCCACTGATAGCTCACGTAGCCTCCAATCAAGGATACAGGCGTGAATCATGTTTTAAAACTCTACGCAAGTTGTTTCTCTTTACCCATAGTTACCCTAACTATGATGATCATTGGTTCTTTTACATTTCCTTTGATGCGATGCTAGTTAGAGTACAGAGCATTTTCCCCTATTTTGTATATTATATGTCCATCCGGCTAGGTATTTCCTATCGGTCGTGACAGGCTTCCATTACCCGTCACCAACGTGCGCTAAATATAGACGCACTCACTTGAGCCGATAATGCCAATCATCTGGCATTATCATGAGTATGCCATCATCAGTCAGTACTCATTCTCCTAGTACTATGTACCCATGTGGAGGGTATAACAACTTGATAGGGTAATGAGCTAAGCCCATCTTAGACGAGACCATGGTTGATACTATTATAGTACGACACATAACACAAGTGAGAGTGATTTAGTCTTTATATGTATAATCCTATGTAGAGGGAGTGATGCGGGGGAAATGCCTGATCTTCACGACGTAGGATCGTTGATAACTTTGGATCCGTACAACCTGACGAACCGATAGCGCCAACCACTGTCGAGACAGCAACCTGCGACAAAAAAATTCGCCCAACCACACGCTCGTAATCCCGTCTACCTGATCACTAAAGTAGACGCGTCGATGCTCCTGCAAAACACAAGGAATCACAAGAACAACGGACGGCACAACAGATTGAAACTCCCTATTCTAGTGGGGGCAAATATTGCTCAAACCCTAGAATCAAGAGTATATTAAAATCTGAAAATATCCGTCGTTCCTCCTTTTACATAGCGGCGCAACTCCTTTAATAACCTGACAAACCCTACGCCTAAAAGCAGTCCGAGCCGAACATCGGTTCAGTCAAAAGAAAACATCACGGACTCGAAGTCCTAGTTTATTATAGGGCCGGATTGTCTCGGTCAGCCTTTTGGCCAGACCTTTGCATCGGTCCAAAGGAGGATACTGGCTTCCCACGCAATAAATAAAAAAAAGGAAAGATGCAGCCTTGGCTTCCCAAACATTAAATGTGCTTGACTTGTTGTTTCTTGTATGAACCGAAAGAAGTTGTTGCCTGCTTCATGCTATTTAATTCCTTCCATGTTCTCCTTTACGTGCATGCATAGCACACATGCCTTCATGCATTCATGTCAAGTGTATGTGCATGGGACACATGCATCCCATACATGCATGCAACACATACGGCCTTTATTTCTTCTCCAGGTATGTATTGTCTTATTTTGGTGTTTCCATCCTCCTCACGTGTAAACCTGAGAACAATTAAAATACGAGCGTTAGGTAGTAACCAGTTCTCATGTAAATAAAAACCCAATTCGATTAGGAGCGAGTTCACCTGTTGATTAATCTTTTTAGCTCTTGCTCGTGTAATCGGTCCAATCAGCGGGATGTCCTCATCATCCTCCCCCTCTTGAAAAGGAGTCGTCCTCGACTCTGATTCTTCTGGTCCAAAGAATAGTGACAAATCAGCAACATTAAATGTTGAACTCACAGCATAATCATCACCTGGAAGCTCTATCTTATATGCATTGTCATTGATCTTCTCAAGTACTTTGAATGGACCATCTCCTCGAGGCATCAACTTGGACTTACGCTTGTCCGGAAAGCGTTCTTTGCGTAGATGCACCCAAACTAAGTCACCTGGTTCAAATAACATCTTCTTTCTTGATTTGTTTGCCTTCTCAGTATAGTAGCGCGTCTTCTTTTCAATTTCTTCTTTAGTCCTGACATGAATTTGCTTCACATATTCAGCACGCTTTGACGCCTCCATAATAGCATGTTCGTGTAGCGGCAGTGGTAGCAAATCAAGTGGCGTAATTGGTTTAAAACCATACACCACCTCAAACGGGCACAATTGAGTAGTAGAATGTACCGCCCTATTGTATGCAAACTCCACATGCGGCAAACAATCTTCCCACTCTTTTAGATTCTTCTTGATCATCGTTCGTAACAGCATTGAAAGTGTTCTATTCACCACCTCCGTTTGTCCATCCGTCTGTGGGTGACAAGTTGTTGAGAATAACAACTTTGTCCCAAGCTTGGCCCATAAGGTCTTCCAGAAGTAGCTCATGAACTTGACGTCACGATCTGAAACAATCGTCTTTGGCATGCCATGCAATCTTACAATTTCCCTGAAAAACAAGTCAGCTACATGCGACGCATCGTCGCTTTTGTGACAGGGAATAAAATGTGCCATTTTAGAGAACCTATCCACAACTACAAAAACTGAATCCCTTCCCCTCTTAGTCCTAGGCAGTCCTAAAACAAAGTCCATACTAATATCCTCCCAAGGTACACTAGGAACAGGAAGTGGGGTATATAAACCATGTGGATTAAGTTTAGATTTCGCTTTGTGGCATGTCACACATCGCTGTACAAACCTTTCGACATCACGCCTCATTTTAGGCCAATAAAAGTGATCGCTCAACATCATGAAGGTCTTTTCTCTTCCAAAGTGTCCCATCAATCCACCTGCATGAGATTCCTGTAATAAAAGCAAACGCACGGACGAATCTGGAACACATAATTTGTTAGCACGAAATAAGAACCCATCATGAACATGATACTTGTCCCATCCTCTCCCATCTTTGCATTTAGAATATGGTTTCGAAAATTCATGGTTGGAAGCATATAAATCTTTCAAACTCTCTAATCTGGGTACCTTTACTTCCAATTGAGTTAAAAGCACATGTTTTCTAGATAAAGCGTCAGCTACCACATTCTCTTTTCCTTTCTTGTACTTAACAACATATGGGAAAGTTTCAATGAATTCTACCCACTTAGCATGTCTACGATTCAGTTTAGCTTGGCTTTTCAAATATTTCAAAGCTTCATGATCAGAGTGGATAACAAATTCTCTAGGCCAAAGATAATGTTGCCAAGTTTCAAGCACACGTACCAAAGCATACAATTCTTTATCATACACAGGATAGTTCAATTGGGCACCCCCTAGTTTCTCACTAAAGTATGCTACGGGTTTCCCTTCTTGCATCAAAACACCACTAATACCTATTCCACTAGCATCACATTCAATTTCAAAAGTCTTAGTGAAATTAGGCAAAACAAGCAATGGTGCTTCAATTAAACGTTTCTTTAGCTCTTGAAAAGCTTTTTCTTGTGGTGCACCCCATTCAAACACAACACCCTT
The DNA here is from genome assembly GCA_036346405.1 of Phyllostachys edulis. NCBI lineage: Eukaryota > Viridiplantae > Streptophyta > Magnoliopsida > Poales > Poaceae > Phyllostachys > Phyllostachys edulis. Next base: position 51,109,639 of record CM070563.1, read on the forward strand.
TTTAGTTAACTCATTTAGTGGGGCAAGAATGGTATCAAATCTTTAACAAAACGTCGATAAAAACTAGCAAGACCATGAAAGCTTCGATTTGACTAACATTCACGAGGGTAGGCCAATTCTTAATTGCTTCAGCTTTTAGATTCATCTACCTCAATTCCTTGTCCAGAAACAACATAGCCTAAGAACACAACTTTATCAGTACAAAAAGTGCATTTGTCAAGATTAGCATACAGTTTCTCATTTCTAAGCACTTCTAGTACTTGTCTAGTATGATCAATATGTTCATCCATCGTTTTGCTATAGATCAAAATATCATCAAAGTATACCACAACAAATTTACCAATGAATGCTCTTAAAACATGATTCATCAATCGCATGAATGTACTAGGTGCATTAGATAAACCAAAAGGCATGACTAACCATTCATATAGTCCAAATTTAGTCTTAAAAGCAGTCTTCCATTCATCACCAAGTTTCATCCTAATTTGATGGTAACCACTTCTCAAATCAATTTTGGAGAATATAACAGCACCACTAAGTTCATCTAGCATATCATCTAACCTAGGAATAGGATGACAATATCTAACAGTGATATTATTAATGGCACGACAATCAACACACATTCTCCATGTACCATCTTTCTTAGAAACAAGAATTACAGGAACAGCACAAGGACTAAGACTTTCGCGTACATACCCTTTCTCAAGCAGCCCTTGCACTTGGCGCTGAATTTCTTTGGTCTCCTCCGGATTGGTACGGTATGGTGGACGGTTTGGAAGTGAAGCGCCGGGAACTAGATCAATTTGATGCTCTATTCCGCGCAATGGTGGAAGTCCCGCTGGTATCTCCTCCGGAAATACATCCTCGAAAGCCTGCAAAAGAGCGGAAACACCACTAGGAAGAGAGGTTAAGTCGTTAGTTGAAAGCAAAATAGTTGCATCTTTGTACACAAGCACAAAGTGCATCTTTGATGGGTCATTGTTCACATCTCTCAAATCTGATTTTGTGGCTAACATAACCAACCCTCCCTCACTCTTACTTTTTCCTCTCATATTTGGCTTGTGGCTCTCACTCACCGATGGGTGGAAATCACTCTTTTCTTTCTTTTTACTCTCATTTTCAGCAAGCTTCTTTTACTGAAATTCAGCATGTATTTGACTAGGAGTCATTGGATGAAGCTCCTTTGTCTTTCCCTTCCACTTAAAAGCATATCTATTGGATCGGCCATCATGTTGCACACTTCTATCATATTGCCATGGCCTTCCCAACAGCAAATGGCACACGGTCATAGGCACCACATCACACTCAACGATGTCCTCATAATCACCAATCTTGAAATTAACATGCACCCTCGACGCCGACACGGCCGAATGCGAGTACCGGGGTCCCGACACGTATCGGATCTGGTCGGCCCCGATCTGACCCTCGATCGTGTCGGGAAGTATCGGAAATATTTATGTTTTAAAAAAAATAAATAAATAGCCGATACGGCCTGATACGCCATGATACGTCGATACGTCCAGAATACTGACCATTTGGGAAAAAAATCGCCCGTGTTCATGGCCCAAACCAAAAGGCCCACCAAAGATCAACCCTAAATTGTTGCCCCGTGCTCATCGCCTCCATCCTCCTCACCTCACTCGCCCCAGCTTCTTCATTCTTTGCTCTCCTGGCGCCGCCTCGATGTCGCCCCTCGGTTCCCGCCCCGCCAGCATGCTTGCACGCCCGCCGCCTCTCCGGCTTCGCCGCCTTGCGCCGTTTCCTCGGTCAAGCCAGCGCCTCTGCGCCCAAGGCGCCCGGCGCGCCCTCGCCCTGCTTTCATTGCTCCTCCTGCGCTCGATGGCGGCCAGGTCTTGGCGTGTGCTAGCTGGCTCGGCCGCCGGCCGCCTTGGGCTCGGTTCCACTCCTCCAGCGGCCGGTGGTGTACTACCGCTCCTCCGTGTGCCTCCCAGTGACCAGCGGCCGGGCGGCGCTCCATCCTCTCCACTCTCCAGCGGCCAGCGCCTCCATCTTCTCCAATACCCCAAGCAGTCAGGTGCATTTTCTGGTTCCCTCGCTCCTCCGTGCTAGAGCTCTGTGTAGATCAGCTTCACCACTTCAGTGTTCTCATGGCATGTGGTGTCGGGTAGATCACTTAAAACTGAATCGGTAACAGGATATAGTTGCTAGACTATATGATGTTGCATTTCCATTCGTATATGCTCTCATAAGTCATAACTCATAACTAATGATGTTGCACTTCGGTGTTCTCATGGTTTGACCGGTAGCGGGATACATTGATAATCGAATCGGTAACAAGATATAGTTGCTAGACTATATGATATTGCATTTCCATTCGTATATGCTCTCATAACTTATCAAGTATCATTTTTTTATATATTTTTACTATTTTATATATATATATATACATCCGTATCGCCGTGTCGGGTTTTTGGGGAAATGGGGTATCGCCAGATCGCCAGATCCGCATCATCCGCATCAGGTATCGCGTATCGGTGCAACATAGCATGCACCACATACTGAACCTTCACATCCCCACATTCGCTAAACCATTGCACATGATATGTACGTGGATGTTTCAGCTTCTTTAAACCAAGCTTCTCACACAATTCAACGCTAGCCAAGTTATGACAACTACCTCTATCAATAATAAGTTTGATTACCTTGTTGTTTACCTTGGCTTGTGTTTGAAACAAGTTGAATCGCTGCGGATGTGCATCTCCTTCTTGTGCAAGTATGCTCAAATTTTTAGTGACTACTAGTGCCTCTCCCGTTTCATAACTCAACACATCAATCTCATCATCGTCATCGGATGCATTTTCATATTTCTCATTTTCATGACTGGGCTCAACCTCATCTTCACTTGCGGATTCAAACTCTCCATCTTCTGTCACAAGCATGACTCGGTTGTTGGGACACTCCCTAGCTATGTGCCCACGCCCCAAACACTTGAAGCATTGAATTTCTCTACTCTTTGCTGTAGCATTAATTGAAGATGTAGGGGATGAAGCCACCTTCTTCTCACTTGATGTAGGTGCTGATTTTGCAATCGGAGAAGAACGAACATTAGTATTTGAACTAGTACTAGCTGAAGATGTACCTCGTCCCAAACTGAAGCGTGCTTTGGTGGCATTAGTTGAAGTTGATGGAGCTTTCAAGTTGAAAGATGCTGTCCTTGGTGCTGGTTTCATATCTTCTAGCAACTGTTTCTCCGCCTTTGTCGCTTGATGCACCAAGTCAACAACAGTACCATAGGGTTGATATTGCACTATGCGTTTAATGTTTTTATTTAGGCCGAACAGAAAACGCGCAAGTGTTTTCTCTTCATCTTCGTGCACATGTGCCCTAATCATAGCTTGCTCCATCTCCTTATAGTATTCCTCCACCGAGCGACCTCCCTGCCTCAAATTCTGCAATTTATCAAAAAAATCACGTTTATAAGTAGTGGGAACAAAACGTGCTCTCAGCTCTTGCTTCATTTCAGCCCATGATGCAACTGGTGGTTCTCCATTATCTTCTCTTTGGTTCAATACTTGCTCCCACCATATCAACGCATACCCATCAAACTCAAGTGACGCCATATGTAGTTTCTTCTCTTCCGAATAATTGTGCATCCGGAATATCTTCTCTACCTTGAGCTCCCATGTGAGATATGCATCTGGATTGGAAGCTCCTTCAAATTTGGGAATATTGAACTTGAGCTTCCCAAATTTTTCCTCCACGTGCTGCTCATCATGACGACGACCATGGCGTTGATAGTTATCATTGCGGTGTAACCAAACGTCGTCGCCAAAGTCCTCAATGTGGGCAGCACCGCCGCGTCCACGGCCATGCCCACGGCCACGGCCTCTCCCTTGGCCATGGTCAGCACCCAAAACACCTCCCCCACGCCCAGGAAGGGGTGGACGAACCCGTTGGCAGTGACTCGACCCGCTTGAGCTTCTCTAGCGAATCGTGCAACCCTCTCTTCATCGGTCTCATCAAGCTCAATGCCTTCTTCATGTACACCAACTGGGCCCCGCTCTTTGCGAAGCTCCTCTAGTATCTCCCTCCTCAAGACGCTCATGTTGTCATTCAACTGAGTGTTGAAATCATTTGTGAGCTTCTCAAGGTCAGCTTGTGTAACCTATGCTGGTTCTCCTTCTTTCCCTGACATGGTTAGTGCAAACAAAGAAAAACTATATATGTGGATGTGGAATTTTTTTTTATTTGTGGAAATCACTCAACCTCACCTTCTCTTACCGTCCAAAGTTCTTATGCGTTCTTGATGGAATTGAAGAGCTGCACGCACTTTGGTGACGGTGGACAACACAAGGTGATAGATTAAGCGAATTCAATTGCACAAGCACTGCTAGACAATGGCTTATTTGTGGAGCTTGGAGGGAAAAGTGTTTACCTATGCAATCTGAAATTTCTAGATATTGTAAAGCTAGGTAACAATCCAAACTAGAATTCAATGCCTAGTTGCTGATCAAAAGATATAAGCGAAGAACGAAGCAACTCACACGCAAAGATGATGGAACTTAGTGCAATCAAAGGAATGAGCTAAAATATATAAGTGATGAACAACTAGCTCCTATTGCACAAGTTATAGAGAGACGCTAGCTAATTGCTCAATGAGATAAAATAGGGCACAAGATTACTCAAAACAATGACATAGCACAATCTGAAAATAGATACCAGCTAGGTGTGCTCTCAAAACAATGTCGGCCAAGCACCTTTTTTTTTGGTCTCTGTCTTTTTTTTTCTGTTTTCTGTTTTCTGTATTTCTTTTTCTGTTTTCTGTTTGTTTTTTTTTTGGTACTTTGGCCAACAAAAGGTTCACAAAAGAGCAGCACAAGCCTATTAGGTACAGCAAAAACTTACAAGCTAGATTGTGCAATGAGAAGAAAACGAGCAGCCCTAGAGCAATATCAACAAACTACTCTCAAATAGGATCAAAGTATTCGCAAAGGATTGAATTAGCTCACAAAAGATATACGTGATTTTTTTACACACGATGACTGTAGACGGACGGCACTGTAGCAGTCGGGTGGTACTGCAGCAATGAACAGTAGCGATCCCGGTACTGTAGCGACCGTGCAGGACTTTTTTCCCTCGCGCAAACCTGTAGAAGTGCGAAACAGCCGGTGCTGTTTTTTTTTCGCACGGCAGCGGCAAATAGAAATCTATGCGCACTGTAGCTGATATACTGTAGCAAAAAAAAAATTCCCACGCAATCGGCGCGGCGCCGCTGCTGCTGTAGCAAATTCGTCGTTTTTTTTCACAAAGTACTGCAGATGCGTACTGCCAAACGCAAACGCAGCGACTGCAGCAGCAGATCGGAAGCAGAATTCGCGTGCGCGGCTGAAATTCGCTACAGTGCCCGAGTGCACTGTAGCACGCGATTTTTTTTTTGTTGGCAGCGGCAGCGGACAAGCGCACCTGATTGGATCCCAATTCTGGCACTGTAGCACAAGCTACCGTATATTGATTTTTCTTTTTTTAGCACAAGATTAAGCAACGCAAACGAAAACTAAGATCAGCGACTAAACACAGTTTTTAATGGATTGAAATCTAACGAAACTCACAAGAAAATTCAGATCAATCTACGGGCTAAAGGATTTTTTTTTGTGGCTTTTTGTGTATAGGATAAAAAAAAATCTAATTACGGGTAAATTGATCCTACCGTGGCAACCGATGCTCTGATACCAAGATGATGCGGGGGAAATGCCCGATCTTCACGACGTAGGATCGTTGATAACTTTGGATCCGTGCAACCTGACGAACCGATGGCGCCAACCACTGTCGAGACAGCAACCTGCGACAAAAGAATTCGCCCAACCACACGCTCGTGATCCCGTCTACCTGATCACCAAAGTAGACGCGTCGATGCTCCTACAAAACACAAGGAATCACAAGAACAACGGACAATATAACAGATTGAAACTCCCTATTCTAGTGGGGGCAAATATTGCTCAAACCCTAGAATCAAGAGTATATTAAAATCTGAAAATATCCGTCGTTCCTCCTTTTACATAGCGGCGCAACTCCTTTAATAACCTGACAAACCCTACGCCTAAAAGCAGTCCGAGCCGAACATCGGTTCAGTCAAAAGAAAACATCACGGACTCGAAGTCCTAGTTTATTATAGGGCCGGATTGTCTCGGTCAGCCTTTTGGCCAGACCTTTGCATCGGTCCAAAGGAGGATACTGGCTTCCCACGCAATAAATAAAAAAAAGGAAAGATGCAGCCTTGGCTTCCCAAACATTAAATGTGCTTGACTTGTTGTTTCTTGTATGAACCGAAAGAAGTTGTTGCCTGCTTCATGCTATTTAATTCCTTCCATGTTCTCCTTTACGTGCATGCATAGCACACATACCTTCATGCATTCATGTCAAGTGTATGTGCATGGGACACATGCATCCCATACATGCATGCAACACATACGGCCTTTGTTTCTTCTCCACGTATGTATTGTCTTATTTTGGCGTTTCCGTCCTCCTCACGTGTAAACCTGAGAACAATTAAAATACGAGCGTTAGATAGTAACCAGTTCTCATGTAAATAAAAACCCAATTCGATTAGGAGCGAGTTCACCTGTTGATTAATCTTTTTAGCTCTTGCTCGTGTAATCGGTCCAATCAGCGAGATGTCCTCATCAGGGAGCCTTGGCCTGCCATGATTTATCACCTGTTGACTGAGCTCCCCCTACCCACCATATTAAAATAAATTCAACCGGATGCTCCATCAGCTGGCTTATCCCTAAATCAATATCATCATATATCCAGCTTATTTTAGAAAAATAATGTTTCTATGCAAGTATTAGGAATAATAGTTTATGAAATAGTTTTTAGTGGAATTAGAGTCGTCATCAATCAAAATGATCAACGGAGGACGTGTATAACGTATTAGTTCTGCCTTGTGGAACCTAGTGTGTTTTCTCCGTCGTGCTGGCTTGTCGACGTCCGACTACGGTTGGCTGTACTGTACGTTCTGCTTCCATCTACGTTCAGCAGTTTTGACATGTATATTTGGATTTAATTGAGTAAAAATTCTACTTTGCGCGACATGTATATTTGAACTTAGTAGAGTTAAAATTCTACTTTGTGCAGCATGCAAATATTTAAGTGACAGAGTGGTCAGGCCTACAGTCAAATATAATGCGTTGTTGAACTAGTAAATGTCTTAGATCATCTTAGTTAATTTCTTAAACTTGAAAATTTTAGAAAGGGTATAATTGACATAGTTCGGTTTGCTTCATCCCACGGCTCTATTTGTACCAATCCTAGGGCTGGACTCGATCCCATCTAGGAGTGCAAGTGGGGTGGGTTGTGGACAATCCGCACCCACTTCGAGCAGGCCACATGGATGTTGTGGCTGCAGCTAGCCCGCAAAGCATGCCCGCTTGCACTTTGGTGGGTTTGGGCGGCAGCTCACAACACATCTACATCTCATCTCTCTCTTCTCTACCAAACGCACAACGCCGGCGGCATGACCCCATCGTCGAGGAGCCCCACCCTCCCAATGCTTCCACGGCCGCCGATGGCGACCCCGCGGGCCTCCATCCGCTGACGCCGCCGCCGACCACCCGCTCGTGTCGTCCCTCAAGGCGCTGCACCACCTCATCTTCTCCCCCGCCGCGGCCGCCACACCCTCACTCCTGGCCGCCACGCTGCGGCCCTTCCTCGATGACGTCCGCTCCGAGGAGGGCGGCACCGCCATCACCTCCGCCTCGCTCTCCACGCTCCACGAGGTGACGGCGCTCACGGGGTCCTCCCTACCGGGCAACACGCTACGGAAGGTCGTGGACGCCGTTGCCAGCTGTCGGTTCGAGGTCGGGGCCGAGGCCGCCGCCGAGGAGGCCGTGTTGATGCGGATGCTGCGGCCCTTCCTCGATGTCGTCCGCTCCAAGGAGGGCGGCGCCGCCATCACCGCCGCCTCGCTCGTCGCAATCCACGAGGTGATGTACCTGCCGCCGTCGCCGCTGCCGCCGATGCGGAAGCTGGTGAGGTTGAGGGAGCAGGCGGCGGAGCCGCTAAGGGACGGCGCCCCCGAGGCTGGCGTGGAGGAGCCCGGGGGGGTGACAGGTAGCTGTAGAAGAGCTATAGAGGTTGGTCGGAAGATCTATGCGGTGCCCGGCGGGTTTATGTGGGTTGGCTTGTTTGGAATGCTAACTCCAAGTGGGTTGTTGCAAAGGGATATGTGGACTGTTTTTGTGTGGCAAGTTAATGAACCTAACGGACAACCCGCCCCACTTGCACTCCTAATCCCATCACAGCCCACTCAGCCGCTTGCCCTGTTGGCTAGGAGGCAACCACTGCAGCCCATGCTCTTCTACTCCTCCTCTAATACACACAGTGACACAGGCACACATGTCATGCACACACTACACACTACTCTCTGTACTCTGCATCCTCTCCCCATTTCCCTGTTCTCACTTCGGCTGCACCGCCGCCAGCCAAATCCGACGCCGATAATGGCGGATCTCGCAGCCGTCCTCCCATGGTGTGTTGGCTCGTGGCCTCGTAGCCTGTGTGCCACGACGGGACTCAGGGCCCCGCGGCGGACACGGCTGTGCTACTGGGCGCGTGCTGGCGCTCGGGTGCACGTGCGCGTGCGCGGCTGTGCTGTCGTGAATCGACGGCGGAGTCGCGTCTCGCACACCTCGCGGCTCTGGTTCCTGCTCTAACGGTGAGCCCTCCTATTCTCCTATTCCCTCTTCTTCCCTCTGCTACTCTACTCATTATACTTCTATGCCATCTACATGGCAGAATGATTTTCTATCGATCGATCCTACTGACTTGGTTTAGCATGCAAACTAATTATGTTATCAAAATATTAAAATCTCTATTATCATCATTTAGTCCCAAACCACATTTCTACAATATATAAGGTCAGAACATATTTTTGTTAATGCCATGCTTGCAGTTTAGGATATTACATCTTCCTGCCTAAATCTACATTATTGAGCCAGAACTAATTTGGTTGCCAAGGTACTAGTTCCTTGTCCTTACCATTAATTTAGACTAATTCACATTATGTCAAGATTAATGGGAACGTGCTTTACTGGAACTAATCATCTAGCATTTTAGTACTGTTAAGGTCTAAAATGACCATACTTCCTAGTTTCCAACTCTTGCCATGCTTACATGATTTAAATCCTCAACTTAGCCTTGCTGCTCTCTAATCCCAACAGTGTTAAATGTTGAATTTCGGGGAATATTTGTGTGTGTCCATTGGGGATCCCCATACAATTTATTTATAGTGCTAAATATTACAGACCGACTCGTATACGATTTGGATTATTACCTAAACTCTAGACTCTTTCCTCATCTCTAATATCTCCAACACTCCCCCTCAAGATGGGCATGAGATAGCAATCATGACCATCTTGTTACATAATGCAATATCATTATTAGAATCTAGTAAAAAACTATCATCCATCGGCTCCATAACCAATACCACAAAATAGTTGCTAACCACCAATACTACCAGGAACGTCATCAAATCCATCTCCACCATCTTCCAGCTGCCCTGACCTCAACCTCATCTTCCTCTACCCTCATACCCCCGGCCACCCCCGGCCTCCACAACTCTACCCACACACCCCCAGTCTCGGCCTCCGCCACCTCTACCCCTGTCACAGACTATTACGCAATGCCTGACTCCCGTCCCAATCCTCTCAAACATCTCCAGCAACACAATCTCCGGCACCTATACCAACACAACCGCACGACACCAATACCATCACCGTCAACTGACATAACCTCCACTGGAGCTACCACCAGCTCCTACTTCATCCTCACCATCGTCGAGCTCGTCACTATCATCCAATTCCACCATTAGCACAACCACTTCTCCCCCTGTCTTCCATACCTTTCGTCGTAACCTCCGATACTGTCACCGCCAAGCAACACATCCTCTCTCTCCTTTTCCCACCACAAAACGTGCAGCCATACCAGAGATTCCCCTCAACCACACCAGATCGAGACCTACACCACACTGAATCAGCCCCACAGCAAACATGAATTTTTTTTTGAAATAATATATATTTTAAAACAAATTACAAAACTAGGTTATCATCTCAAAAATTTGCAAAAATAAGTTCCTATCGCCAGTTCATCTGGCGACAGGTTCCTATCGCCAGTTGAACTGGCGATAGGAACCCTGTACACTGGGGGCAGGTTCCTGTCGCCAGTTGAACTAGCGACAGGACTATATGAATTTTTAAATATAGAAAATTAACTCCAACAATTACAAAAAATTTTGTGGAGCATCCAGATAGAGTGTTCTTTCTTGTATCATTTTTTCATAATTTTATCCATTATGAATTTGTCTCTAAAATTCATTTAAGTATACTATTTGTAGAATTTGTAAATATACCAAACAAGGTCCAAAAATTATGAATTTTTTTGTGAACGCTCCTTACATAGTGTAATTTTTTGTGTCATGTTTTTAGAATTTTATATGCTCTGAAATTGTCTCTAAAATTCTGAATTTAGGTTTCCGATACAATGTACTTAATTGTGTACCCTTAATTTTTTAGATATATATATTCAAACACCCATGTAAGAGTGCTGGATGAGGAAGACTTTTGTGTTGATTGAGAAAATTGTGGTTAATAAGATTTCGTATTAAGATAATTAGACAAAAGAAATATATTCTAGTAATCCATTTGAGAGAGCAAAAATCTTTGAAAGACCAAGTTCCTTCTAAAACCTAAACAAATACTACTTGCTCGTGTCCAATTAATTGGCTTTATGGTTTAAGAGTAAAGTACCACGGTATTGATTTTTAAGGTTGGGATATAGAGCTTGATCAACAATATTGTCCAGGGTAATGAAATGGTTAGGTGTTAATAGGCATATAATGATTTACAGTGAGAATCCATACTGGCATTGTAGAAGAGATAGTAGCGAAGTAGGAGTCTCATGTGTGCTGATATTTAGGAGAGATGGCTATGAGTTCAATTTAATCCAGTGACCAAGTAATTCATCCACGAAGGTGGGGGATTAGAATTCGTCAAGGTGTATCACTGCACGGATTATTAAGATACAACTTGTAAGATCATGTACAATGGGCTTACATCAGCTGTATATAGCCTCTGCCACGTAGATTTAAGCTGACGTGGATGAAAGAAAATAAAGAGAGAAATGTGATGTCTACAATCCTGTAGCCGACTGTAGCACCAGAACAAAAAAAAAACATTAAAAGATTATGTATTGTCTACAATCCTGTAGCTGACTGTATCACCACAACCTATTGTATGAGCTATCTTTAATGCTGTCTACAGATGACATGAAGAGTTGCTATAGACAGTAGCTGTACCATTGTACATGCCATAATGGTATAGGAACGGAAGGGTGGGTAAGGCTAGATAATAATATAGCTCCAGGACATAATTAACTTTTTTTTCTTCTAACCAAATCATAGAGACAGAATAAGTGATGCTGATATTGATACTCACACACTTATCACTTTACAGTTAAATATATCATTTATTAAACCATATTAAATATTATCGTGCACTCTAATATTATTATGCCTATATTTATTACACTTGGAGATACATAGATATTATTTTATTTAATTATATGTATAACAAGCCTAGATGTAATTTATGGTGTAATGTTCCACCCTTTAAAATTTGAAGTTCAAACTCAAAGTATGTTAGAAGATACAAAAAGAGAAGTTTCTTGTGAATAGTAACATTTCCTGTTTTTTTTCAGCACCATTTAATCTATCATATGTCAGAATTTCTCTTTTTTGTATCTTCTAACATACTTTGAGTTTGAACTTCAAATTTTAAAGGGTGGAACATTACACCATAAATTACATCTAGAATTTTTTTCAGAATTTTTTATGCTAATTTGATACCCAAACAAAAGTTTTTTCATATGTGCACCAAATGCACTATGTGCACCTGATATCCTCCCGTGTATGAGATGTGCTATCCACACCATATATTTGGGTTTGATATTGTTGCACATGGGACGCAAAATACGGTTCCAAAAAAATCATGTGGAGGCAGATACAAGTGGTCCCTCTGTCTCTCATCTCAGCTCCGGTCTCTCTCCCTGTTGTTAACTCTGATCTCAATCCCATCTCTCTCTCATATTAAGATTTTAGGCTAAAGGAATTGCACGAACCAAGATTTTTTCGGTTTTTGGTTTTTGGATTAATCTCCTTTTACGTATTTTCGGATCCAACAAATTGCGTGAACATTTTAATTCAAGTAACAACCAAGAACATGTTTATTCAAACAACATCAAGAACATTTTGATTCAAAATGGCCGGCCTAGGACGAAACAGCCAAAAAGCCTCGTAGAAGCATTTTTTTTTCATGTGCTGACTTTTCAACGCCCGAGTAACAAGTGTCCAAACACATCACTCATGGATCTTTACGAGTTTTGCTAAACCTCGGTCACATTAATTTTTTTATCTTACAATCACCTAAAATTACATGGTACTAAACCTGAAATTACTGTGTCAAGTAATACTCCCTCGAATTCGTAAAAATGAGTCATTGTCACGTCACTAATATAGCAAATAATATATGCATTTTAACCTGTTAGACAAGACCATGTAAATAATGGGAGGATATCAGGTGCACATAGTGCATTTGGTGCACATATGAAAATTTTTTTGTTTGGGTATCAAATTAGCATAAAAAATTCTGAAAAAAAATTCTAGATGTAATTTATGGTGTAATGTTCCACCCTTTAAAATTTGAAGTTCAAACTCAAAGTATGTTAGAAGATACAAAAAAGAGAAATTCTGACATATGATAGATTAAATGGTGCTGAAAAAAAAACAGGGAAATGTTACTATTCACAGTAAACTTCTCTTTTTTGTATCTTCTAACATACTTTGAGTTTGAACTTCAAATTTTAAAGGGTGGAACATTACACCATAAATTACATCTAGAATTTTTTTTAGAATTTTTTGTGCTAATTTGATACCCAAACAAAAGTTTTTTCATATGTGCACCAAATGCACTATATGCACCTGATATTCCCCCCTCATACACATGCATGTACAAGTGGATTTTATTTTTCGCTGGTCTACCAGTCTATTGTCAGTGACTCAACCTTTGGGCCTCCATAGTACTCGGAAGCTTTACTTATCATAGTTGTCAATTTCATTCCAGAGACTATTCCCATTTGTCTTTTAGATTGGAACATTTCGGTATCGGTTCATACCGGTATACTGTTCTGGAGTATAATATAATAATAATATATATAATATATGTTTGATATTTGCTAAATAACGTATGGCTTCATCCTGTCATCCTGCCACACATAACAAAGCTTGAGTGATGGAAGTGATTATACTTTTTTTCACACTGTGGGCCCCACTTTTGCTCTTATCCTGAACTTGCCTTTTTTCAAACTATGGGTCCCACTATTGCTCTTATCCTTAACTTGCCCGCCAACCCAGGGAACTCTCCTAGCCACTCATTAGTCACTAGCTTCTCTCTCTTTCTCCATCTCTCTCGGTCTCCATCTCCGGGTAGAAACCAAGACTTATAGTGAACAAATAAAGCAAGAAGAGATAGAGGTGAAGGCAAGGAAGGCAGAGGAGGGCCTGGCACGACTATCATCGACATCCAGGCATACCTATCGGTGGCGAATGCCAACATCGGAGATGGCGTCGAGCACCTTCTCGCTGAGCGATGCACTACTACAGAGATGGACATCACAGACGGCTCCAAACCGCCATCACAGACGGTTTTTGAACCGTTTGAATTTATATGTCTGTGATGATATAAGATCATCATAGACAGTTTTTGGACCGTCTGTGAAAAAGCTATTGCAGACGGTTCTAAAACAATAACCGTTTGTGAAAAAAGCTATCACAGACGGTTCTGAACAAGAACCGTTTGTGGTAATTGATTATCACAGACGGTTCTTGTTCAGAACCGTCTGTGATAGCTTTTTTCACAGACGGTTATTGTTTAGAACCATCTGTGATAGCTTTTTCTGTTACAAAAAAAAAATCAAATTTTGAGACAAACCAATCAATTGCTGGACAGTTAGACCCGAGTATCTGCATATGGTTGATTACATAATCTGGAATGAAAGAAAACTCAAACTAGATGGCGAACGAATGACGAAAACGGGTGCTAAAACTTCGGAGGTTGTTTTAAGGCCCTAAACGACCTTTTTTAGGGGGCGGGGGAGGGGGGTTTCACTTTGTCTAAAGCCTCTTGAGTCTCGCGAATTGATATGGGGGATGCCCAATCTTCACAACGTAGGATCGTTGATAACTTTGGATCCGTGCAACCTGACGAACTGATGGCGCCAACCACTGTCAAAACAGCAACCTACGACAAAAGAATTCGCTCAACCACACGCTCGTGATCCCGTCTACTTGACTGCACAAAGTAGACGTGTCGTTGCTCCTGCAAAACATAAGGAATCACAAGAACAACGGAACGGCACAACAGATTGGAACTCCCGATTCTAGTGAGAGCAATATTGCTCAAACCCTATAATCAAGAATATATTAATATCTGAAAATATGACGTCTCCTTTACATGGTCATGGGCCGTAGTTTTTTATATTGCGGCTCCCAGGCCCAAGTCGGACTCTGACCCAATTCCTTAGGGCATCTCCAATAGTTTGTCTCTTAGCTTGTCTCTAATACCCTCCATGTCATCTTGAGACAATATTAGAGACAACTATTCCAATAGTTTGTCTTTTAGGTTGTCTCTAACACATTCACAAGCATTTAAGCTTTGCATGAATCAAATAACCATACTGATTAACACTAACTTCAATCTTTGTGACCTATATGTGTTGTTTGGTTACATCCATTGTTTGGTTACATCCATGTACACGTTTGTGCATTCTTCTACATGTGCGGGACTAGTCAGAATATCCACAGATATCCCCTTTCCTCTTAACATTGTGCTTCTTGGAGTATTTCTGTTATGATTAACGTCTGAAACCTTGTTGCTAGACAACTCATGACGGGGACCCAGAAAAGAGCATCTCGCATATGTGAGTATCTGATACTCTGAACAAGTGATAACTACAACCCGAGTAAAAAAAGAGAAACGATGCTGCAATTGGACAAGCGAATAGAAATGTTGATCCTGACATGGCAAATGATTCATAGTAACGATTATTCAAGAATAGCCCATTGGCTGGGGATTGAATTCAAGCAATCAAATATCTTCACATCAGAACATGCATTAGTACGCCAATGGAACTCGAACTGAATGGACATGCGAACCCATGGCAGAAAGACAAGACGAGCATTGTGCCTAACCTGAATATATTACAAATCCTCTAAACTTTCTCATGCAAAGAATATGCTTTTGTGTGTCAGATGCTCTTCCCGGTGGTCTTGGATGGAGGTAATGTCCCAAAAACAGCGTCCTAGAGTGATGAGGCGATGCCAAAGCCCTTGTTTTGGATTCTGAAGTGGTGGTTGAGGTGATACTGCTGCAAAATGAGAAAAGTTGCAAGGAATGAAAGCCTCATGGGCATCTGCATGGAATAGCTTACTTGTTTACAACTTTAAGTGGAATTGTCTCTCACCTTGAGATGTTTTGCTGGGTCTTTGGATTGTTGTCCATGGTGCAAGTAGTAGTGAGTGCAATCATACATCACATATCCCAACAGTCCATCGCCAAATAGTGCAGGAGTGGTAGATGGAGTTGCAAAGAACGTGACCAGATTCCAGAACTGAAAAAAAACTAAAAAAGAAACAACTAACCACTTAGATTTAAATGGTTCATCTTTTCTGGATGCAATCTGCAAATGGCCATATAAGCTGCATTCTCATCAAATATAATTGTATGCTCAACATTAGCACTTCCATTTCATGTATAACAGATTCTCTGAGTGAGTCCATAGGATGCTTATGGTGGCATCCATGTAGAAGATAATGTGCTGTGTTTGACCTGCAATATTGCATCAACAAGACAACAACCTCTTTGTGAGCAGAAGGAAAGACCCAATGAAACATTCACAATTCAAGGTTGATAAGTTCTTACCAATAGCTTTTAGTCTCAATGTGGAATAGGAAGCGGTGCAATGTATACTCAATCAATGTCCAAATAAATACTCCAAATAGGGCCATTAGAGTTACTTCTAATAGTAAGAAATCCAGAATTTTACTGACTCTGAGTAATATTCATTCGTATAAGAATGAACAATGTCCACCACAGTATTGCTAAAAAGATCACAATTCAACATTTCAAAGAATTGAGCCGGTGGTCGAAACTCACAATTGTATGACACAAGCTCGAAAGCAACGGAAATGTACATGGCGAGTCTAAAATCTACGTGAATATAATAGTATAGGAATCAGATTTCTTTAACCACTCTTATCACATTTTCTACAAAAACATTCCCTTAGCAATTGGCATTCATAATCTTGACTCTTGACGAAATGCTCTACTGAACAACCAATCCACTTGGCTCATAGTTAGCAGAACAATCTTGTTTGATGCCCACTCCTAGTTTCAAGTATAAACCCATTATCAAGTTTGTTTTGTTTAACTCTATGCAAGATCATACATAGGCTATGACCACCATACTCTCAACATGTACGAGTAATTTTCTTCAAATCTGTGCTGATAAATTAATTCTGAATAATGCCAGTTTATAATTGTTAATCTCAGAATTGAATTGTTGGCAAAACCTCTAGACCGCCCAACCATCTTCAAGGAACTGGGAGGAATTGGGGATAGAGATAATTGAATCAAGTTAGAACTTAAAACCAAAATCAGTGCCGAGGCCGACCGTCTTCAAGGACCGCGCTCCCACCGCCTCCTCACTTGCCGCTCGCCGCCGGGTGAAGCTTGCCTTCGATCGCTACTCAGTAGCGTCTCCCCGCCGTCCAGACCCAACATGGATCGGGCCGCCGCCGCCTTGGCTCCTCATGCTCGCCGCCGCTCTGGATCCGTTGTCGACCTCCCCGAGCCGCCTCCCTGAGCTCTTGCTTGAGATCCGCCCGGCCGCCCCAACCTCGTGCTCGCCGCCGCCCCGGCTCCTCGTGCTCACCGCCGGATCCGCGCCGCCTGCGCCGGATCCAGCTCCTCCCTGCGCCGCCCAAGCCATATCTCGTCGGATCCGGGCCTCCTCGTCGTCGCCGACCTCTCCCCGACGGGCAAGGGGGAGGCGGCGCCAGGAACATGACGGGGGGAAGGCGTGGGGAGTCGTCGAGTGCTTCGTGCGAGGAAGGCGGGGGGAAGGCGCGGGCGTGGCGAAATCTTCGCGCGGGCGCGGGAAGGATGAGGCTCGCGGGCACGGCCGCGCGGGGAAGGAAAAGGAAAGGCGAGGGGAAGGCGCGGGCGGGGCTAAATCTGCGCGCGAAGAAGGCGAGGGGAAGGCGCGGGCGCGGCGAACGGCGAAATCTTGGCGGGCGGAAGGAATTATTCTCATGCGCGCTTCGCGTGGGGAAGGAAGGAAAGCAAAGACGGATCCGCCGAGAACGCGAACAAAACACGTGAAGAGCCGACGCGGTCCTCCAGCAGCAAAGCAAATCGTCGTGTGCGCCTCGTTTCGCGTGGAGCGATCGTCGGTTCAGGAGTAGGCGACCTGTTTCTCTTCCCTCTTTTATTCTTTGCCATATCAGCAAAAAATCTAGGTGGCATCTCTTAGAGACAAGTAAAATAGTCTATTGGAGATGCCCTTATGCAAGTATATGGCTTGGTTTCCTTGTCTTCACTTGTCTTGACTTGGTCCAACAAGGAAACACATGCATGCTGATTCAACCCCTTTTGCAAGTTCACGTGTCTTGACTTGGTCCAACAAGGAAGCACATGCATGCTCATTGATTGGTCACGGCTGGTCACGGCAGCACACATGCATGCATGAAGGCCTCACGTAGCTCACGTATGCTTCTTCCTCTATTGTTTTTTGTTATGGCATACTTCTATATGTGTATAACTACACAAACAAAATATAGAACTATTAGACAGTATCATATTCTCATTAGTAATATTAAAATCATTTAAGAGTGAGTTCACCTATTGGTTAATTAATTTAGCTCGTGCTCATGTAATAGGTCCAATCGGGATGTCCTCATCATCCTTCCCCTATTGAAAAAGAGTTGTCCTCGACTCTGATTGTTCGGGTGCACAAGACGAATCCGATTGCTCCTTCCGCGGCTGAACTCTGAATATAAGAAAGGATATATGTATTCCTTTAGGGCCTTCGAATTGCATCTTTACTTTAGGCTTGTATAGATCATATATACGGCTGCATATAATTAAATAAAATAGTAGTAGCTCTGTGTCTTTAAGTATGATAATTAAAGACCAAATTAAATTAGAGTTCACCTGGTAATATTTAATACGGCTCAATAATTCTTTTCAGTCAAATAATATATTTAACTAAAAAGTACTAAGTGTGTTTGTATCTGTATCATCCTCCCCTTCTTCAAGAAATGTCGTCCTCGGCTTTTGATAACCTGAAAGTGTACTAAACAAAGAGAACAATATATATGCATGGTATATGTATTTATCATCTGTTTTACCATCCCTTTTGTTTTGCAAATGATGAACAGTACAACAATAGCCATTAGATAGATGTGATATATTCATCTCAACACTCCTTTCATCCACATTATTCCCCCACCCATGAAAAGAAGTCGTCTTCGACTTTTGTAACCATGTATGCAAAGTATTAATGGACAGACCAAAATCATTTTCTAATATATACAAGTAGCTCATATAATCATATTTCGACTTTACAACATCAGTTATATGTAATGGAGACGAGAAAATGATTTGTGCCTTCCATGCTTCAATTGTGCTACTCTGATTTCTTATACATGATTGTTCAACAAAAGATGACCAAGTAGGCTTTATAAATCTTTCTAAACAGTAGGTACTCCTATTTATACTCACCTCTAAGTGATCATGACTTTGTCCAAAAGATATTTTGTCCAAAACATGCAATTTTAATTCAGCACGCTTATCACGGGTAATGCATATTTGATAAACATGAAACTTGTTGTCTACACCATAATCTCCAATCAAATTAAATTTATAAGTGGAGGTGTAGGTACTGGCTAGTGATTTTGAACATGCAATTTCATAAACTCTCTCAATCACACTAGATAGCTCTATGGGTTCATTGAACATGATATAGTATAAAGAATCATTAGGGTATATTCTAGTAAGAACTTCATTATGAGTAATCAATTCCACTTTACGTAAATTAAGCACATTAAATAAAGCACATGGAATATTCAAAGGAACACTAGAGTTCTCACTCTTACTTACCTCTTCTTGATGATTATTCAATTCAACACTAATATTGTTACCTTTAACGTCCTCCTCAGTTGTTATAGGTATTGTAGGTATCAAATCTTCATGATAAAACCACGGGGTAGCGAGCACTCCATCCCTAACTGTGGTTATCTCCTCGTCTTTTACTTCCAACGGTGCCGGTTATTGAAACTTCAACTCCTCTTCTTTAATATCAACCTTCACAATGTGACAAACAACACTAGAAGTAGAGAGTAAATCGTTAATTTCAGCAATAACCTCACTTTCAGTTTCATCTACTTCATTCATTTCTTTTGGTGTATCCCTCTCACTCTCAAATGAGATGCTCTCAACCTCACATATGGTGGAATCACACAGCTCACAATTTTCAACACCCTCACTCAATTTGGCTATGTAGCTCTCATCCTCACATGGGTTTCGAAGCATTTCATCTTCCATTAATCGTGGAACAGCAATGGCACAATTGCTATCAACCACGATCTTAGCGAATGAATGAGAACTAAAGAGTCGGCATAGATTTAATTGATGGACATGCATGTCTTTAAGTCTCTTTTCCACCTTCATAGCATATTTCACAAGATCTTGCAGACTACGAAAATATTTATCTTGAAGTGCAGCAACGATCTGAAAATTCAAGCCTGCTTTGAAGTATTTCTTTTCTTGATATGCACTAGTGATATTGGCACGGTACATTACATGACTCAGCTCAACATAGTAATCTTGGACAACTTTGCATCCTTGTGCAATGCTCTCCACATGGCGTAGTAGCTCCCACTCATAATAGGATAGAACAAATTCTCTTCTCATGGCCCTTTTTAAATTGACCCAAGATGTAATGAGTCGTTTCCCACTTAGTTGCTGCCACCAACTAGAGGCATAATCCTCAAAAAAAAAGTGGCAACTCTGACTTCCTTGGCTTCTGATTCGAACTTCTGGGATGCAAGCTCGAACTCCATGTCTTGTACCCACTCAAGATACTCCTCTAGATCATTACTACCATAGAAAGGAAGATATGTATACTCACGATCTGCCATGGTTAGTAGCAAAGCAAAGAAAAACTATATATGTGGATGTGGAAGTTTTTATTTGTGGAAATCACTCAACCTCACATTCTCTTACCAACCGAAGTTCTTATGCGTCCTTGATGGAATTGAAGAGCTGCACGTACTTGGTGACGGTAGACAACACAAGGTGATAGATTAAGCGAATTCAATTGCACAAGCACTGTTAGACAATGGCTTATTTGTGGAGCTTGGAGGGAAAAGTATTTACATATACAATCTGAAATTTCTAGATATTGTAAAGCTAGGTATCAATCCAAATTAGAATTCAGTGCCTAGTTGTTGATCTTATGATATAAGCGAAGAACAAAGCAACTCACACGCAAAGATGATGGAACTTAGTGCAATCAAAAGAATGAGCTAATATATAAAAATATAAGTGATGAATAACTAGCTCGTATTGCACAAGTTATGGAGAAACACTAGCTAATTGCTCAATGATATAAAATAGGGCATAAGATTGTTCAAAACAAATAAATAGCACAATCTGAAATTTGACAATGATAGGGTGTGCTCACAATAGGTGATTGGCCAAGTATTTTTCTTCTTCTTTTTCTTTCTTTCTTTCTTTTCTCTCTTTTTTTTACCTGACCAATCAAATTGTCACAACAGCAGCACTTAAAACCTCACTTTCGGCTATAAAAGTAAATAACAATTCAGAGGTGTGCAAAGTGTAAATGAACATCCTTAGAACAATATTAATAGCTAGTCTCAATACGAGCAAAGTATTCACAAAGGAATAAATTGGCTCACAAAGGGTTTTTTATTTGGGCATGGCATTGTAGCATGAACAGTATGAAACAGTACAAACGTGTACTGTAGCAATCCCAGCACCGTAGCTGTGCGCGAATTTTTTTCCCCCCTTCCGCGCAATGTGCCAACAGCGGGCTACTGGTACTGGGTTTTTTTCAGCGCTGTTTTTTTGCCGGCTATAGCAGCGCACATTTTTTCCCTCAGCGCTGCAGTGCGCCGGAAGCAGCAGCGCGGCCGTAGCAAATTTGGAGCTCTGCACGTACTGTAGCACGTGCTATAGTACAGATTGGTTTTCTTCTTGGTGGGTACCGACTAACCGATATATTAGAAACAAGAAATTAAAGCTACGCACAACAAATAAAGATCAACGACTAAACACAATTTCTAATGGATCGATACCTAACCAAACTCACTAAAAAAATCAGATTGAACTACGGGCTAAAGGATTTTTTTATAGCTTTTTGTGTATAGGATAGAAAATAAATCTAACTACGGGTAAATTGATCCTACCGTGGCAACCGATGCTCTGATACCAAGATGATACGGGGATACCCGATCTTCACGACGTAGGATCGTTGATAACTTTGGATCTGTGTAACCTGACAAACCGATGGCGCCAACCACTGTCAAAATAGCAACCTGCAACAAAAGAATTCGCTCAACCACACGCTCGTGATCCCGTCTACCTGACCACACAAAGTAGATGTGTCGTTGCTCCTGCAAAACATAAAGAATCACAAGAACAACGGAACGGCACAACAGATTAGAACTCCCGATTCTAGTGAAAGCAATATTGCTTAAACCCTATAATCAAGAATATATTAATATCTGAAAATATGACGTCTCCTTTACATGATCATGGGCCGTAGTTTTTTATAGTGCGGCTCCCAGGCCCAAATCGGACTCTGACCCAACTCCTTATGCAAGTATATGGCTTGGTTTCCTTGTCTTCACGTGTCTTGACTTGGTCCAACAAGGAAACACATGCATGCTGATTCAACCCCTTTTGCAAGTTCACGTGTCTTGACTTGGTCCAACAAGGAAGCACATGCATGCTCATTGATTGGTCACGGCTGGTCACGGCAGCACACATGCATGCATGAAGGCTTCACGTAGCTCATGCAGACTTCTTGCTCCATTGTTTTTTGTTATGACATGTTTCTATATGTGTATAATTGTACAAATAAAATATGAAACTATTAGGCAGTATCATATTCTCATTAGTAAGATTAAAATCATTTAAGAGCGAGTTTACCTGTTGGTTAATTAATTTAGCTCGTGCTCATGTAATAGGTCCAATCGGGATGTCCTCATCACGAATGAATCTGATATGGAGTTTTCATTAGCTTTCCAACGAGCCAAAAACGTCGCAATCCGAGTTTGTATGCAAATGGTTAGACGCTAATATTCATATAATGATTTACAGTGAGAATCCATACTGGCATTGCAGAAGAGATAGTAGCGAAGTAGGAGTCTCATGTGTCATGTGTGCTGATATTTAGGAGAGATGGCTATGAGTTCAATTTAATCCAGTGACCAAGTAATTCATCCACGAAGGTGGGGCATTAGAATTCGTCAAGGTGTATCACCGCACGGATTATTAAGATGCAACTTGTATTGGTATAGGACCGGAAGGGTGGGTATGGCTAGATAATAATATAGCTCCAGAACAGAACTTTTTTTTTCTTCTAATCAAATCACGTAGACAGAATAAGTGATGCTGATATTGATACTAACACGCTTATCACTTTTCAGTTAAATATATCATTTATTAAGCCGTATTAAATATTGTCAGGTGAACACTAATATTATTGTGTCTATATTTATTACACTTGGAGATACAGAGATATTATTTTATTTAATTATATGTATAACAAGCCTATTATTTCTCTGGTTTTATCCAACAGGTTAAAATGCGATTCGCTATATTAGTGACGTGACAAAGATATGAAACCGGCGAGATTCAGCCGTCACGTGGGCCTACATGTCAATTGGTGGGACCCATCAGCACGCATTCCCACGAGCCCACTTGGTGCTACTTTGTTCCCCATGCCTCATGATTAGGGATGGCAATTGTGTCCGATTACCCGCGTGCCCGCGGGTAAATACCCTAATGGAGCTGGGTATGGGGGCTTTTCTTCGCCCATGGGTATAAAAATGGGGGCAATTCTCTGCCCATCGGGTAAACGGGCGCGGGCATGGGTAAGCTCCACCTGCATTTCGCCACGCCTCACATTCCGTCAACCCACAATCGACAGTGGGCCCAAAGAAACCCTAGCTCACAATGCTTATACCCATTCGGCCATCCGGCCCATCCCGCTGTCCCGCACTCTCCCTCCCGCAGCCGCCACAAGCTCTTAGCCTCCTCCCAAATCCCGCTCCTCCCAAATCCCGCTCCTCCCGACCGTCCGCCGCCCTCCTCCCACGCCTCCCGTCGCCGCCTCCTCCGTGCCTCCCTGCCGCCGCCCCTCCCGGCCGCCTCCCTGCCGCCGCCTCCTCCAGCCGCCGCCTCCCGTCGCCGCCTCCTCCAGACGCAGATCCCGTCGCCGCCTCCTCCAGTCGCCGCCTCCCGTCGCCGCCTCCTCCAAGTCGCCGCCTCCTCCAGGACGCGGTCCCGGTCGCCACCTCCTCCAGGTCGCCGCCTCCTCCAGGTGATGTTCTTGCTGTGTACAGATTTGCTTATTCAGAGGATATAGGTTTTGTGCTGTTCTTGCTGTGTACAGATTTGCTTATTCAGATCTAGTCCACTCCTTGCTTAGTGAAGTATAGAACCAAGCATTAAAACTACAGCACGCTGTAACAGAAGCTAATGAATATTAATTCCAGCGTTCTAGCATCTAACCTTGAATTCTGCATCAGGCATTTGGTATAGAGTGCCTTCAAACATGCTAAGGAAAGCTTCGACCCTGGCATCTAGATTGGATGGATCCTGTTAAACCAGAAGTATTAGAACAGGAGAATAATTACAAGAGCTGGAATTGTAAAGAAAAAATATATATACCTTCACGGTTGACTGGATTATAAATTGCAACCCACGGACTCCTGAATCATTTCTGGGTAAACAAGATTGTGTGGTCAACTAGGATACAGCATTTAGCTCCAAAACCAAAGCAAAGAACATAGTGCTTCTTATACAATGAAGAAAACAGTATTCTTATACAATGAAGAAAACAATCAAAATACAGGCACCAGCATACCTTTGTCTAAGCAGTGCTATGTATCCAAGTTGCTCAACTGAGCGTAATTGGTGAAAAGCTGGTTGCTTAGCAACAAGAGCAAGCAACTGAAGTAGAACATTTTGTGTTTATTAGTAAGCAATTTGGGTTGTATGTTGAGTGTAACATTAATTACATTTGTTTCATGATAGGCTTGCAGAGCGAGTTTCTAGCAGCTATAGAAGTTGTGCACCTTTATTTGCATTCATTTACTGCAGCAAAGAACCACAGGCTTGTTTGGTTTACAGCCTCACTGTTGTCAAGAGTAGACTGTCTGGATTTTGCCCTTGCATAGAAGTCTTCAGATAAAATTATTACCATAATTTAATTATGTAATTTGTGAGTCATAGCTGACGCAAGGTAAAGTTGTAAACTGAATTAAATTATGTAATTTGTGAGTCATAGCTGACGCAAGGTAAAGTTGTAAAGCTGGCTTCGGAATGACCTTAAAGGTATGCAACTAGTGATGTAAATATTTTAAATTTTCAATGTGATTGGAAGTTAGTAATGTAATGCAATGTTTACTTTTCAGGTGAAGAAGGAGTTGAGGGTTTATGGACATGTCTTGAAGACATTGAAGAGCAGCTTAAAGATTGTTGTTCAATCTCGATTGTCGACTCTGATTAGCAAACCAGTTTATGGACATGTTTTCGATCTATTTGTTGAATTGTTGTAATTGAACCATTTTCATATGTTCTACTCTTGTTGTAAACATAATTTGTTTTTGTTTGAGGAACTATGTCAGTTTGTATTTCTATTTTATTTGTTGAATTTGATTTGTCGAACTTGATGTGTGATTTGCGATAAAATTTCTTAGTTGTTGAATGTGTGATGCACTATTGATGTGAATTGAGATGAACTATCGTGGGCGATGGGTACCCATGGGCGGTAGTGCACTATTCGCGGGTAAACGGGCATGCCCGCGGGCGACGGGTACCCGCGGGCGACGGGCATGGGCGAGGATCTTCGCCCGTCGTCCTTCGCGGGTATGCCCGTGGGGGAAAATTTGGGTCGCGGGCATGAGTATGGGCGAGCACTATCTGTACCCGCTGCGCCCGATTGCCATCCCTACTCATGATGGACAACATGAGCTGGTCTGGTCGAATCAACCTACTTATTTTGCTAAGTGCACACGGATTAATTAGGAAGTTTTTATTCCAATGGCTGCATGGCCGGTCCCACCTTGTCTGCTACCCCACCGAGTCTAATTCATTTTCTGACGATTAATTAGGAAGTTTTTATTTGTAGCTTCTAAGTCGTTTCTTTATCTCAAGTCCTAGGCTATATATTGGCCATGTAACCCATCTGCATAGGTAGACCGTGATTAAATATTTTAATAATTACATTCTTATTTCCTATGTTAGCTAAGTGCGCATTTCAGAGAATTGGGAGTTTCTCGTCGCCGTTGTTTTTGTGAATCATTTGGTTTCGCAAGAGCATTGTCACATCTATTTTTGCTTGGTCAGATAGACAGGATCAAGAATGTGTGGTTCGACAAATCTTTTTTTATCACATGTTGCTATTTTGGCAATGGTTGGCACCATCTATTTGTTAGGTTGCACGGATTCAAAGTTATCATTATCTTACGTCGTGAAGATCGGGTAACCCGTACAATAAGAAGGAAAGATAGGATAATACACTAATCATCACCTCTAGTCTCTAAATGACTCTAATTACGGTCTTAGTTCTGAGATGCTAGCAAAGAAAATATGATATTCATAGGAGTAGATCAATGGATGGCGTCCCTTGAGAAGAATAGAACAGAAAGGCTACAAGACATTCCAAAGGTCAGGTAGTCACTAACTACACGCGTGGTTTGATCTCATGCGTATATGTTTTGTGTTGATCGGCCATGACCGTGTATGCACTAACTAACTTGTGGGTCTGTTTGCTTACTGTTTTGCAACCTGTTCAGGAGAGAAGTTCAAACTGTGATTCAAGAAAAAAAAACATGAATCTAGTTGAATCCTACATATACAAAAACAAATAGAACAAACAATTGTAGAACTTTGCTAAAATTGAATACTCCCTCCAGTTCATAAAAACAAATCATTTTGGAATACGTGCAATCAAACTTTGGAAACTTTGGTTTATTCGTATCTTTTTAAATATTTAGATCAGATACATGAAAATCACATGTGTAGATTCGTCTCGAAAAGTAATTTTATAATATTATAATATTATTTGGTTTTACAAATATATTACAATAGTAATTAGTGGTTAAAGTTGTATTTTAGGGACTGTATCGATATACAAAACGACTCGTTTTTGTGAACTGGAGGGAGTAGTACTTGACACCGTGATTTTAGTATTGGTACCATGTAATTTTATATGATTGAAAGATAAAAAATTTAATGTGACCGGGGATTAGCAAATCTCGTAAAGATCCATATGAGTGATGTGTTTGGACACTTTGTTACTCAGGCGTTGAAAAGTCAGCAAATGAAAAAAATGCTTCTACCAGGCTTTTTGCCTGTTTCGTCCTTGCCAAAGTCCAGTCGAGAACCACCATTTTGAATCAAAATGTTCTTGACGCTGCTTGAATAAACATGTTCTTGGTTGTTGCTTGAATTAAAATGTTCACGCAATTTGTTGGACCCGAAAATATGTAAAAGGAGATGAATCCCAAAACCAAAAACCGAAAAAATCTTGGTTCGTGCAATTCCTTTAAGCCTAAAATCTCAATATGAGAGAGAGATGGGATTGAGATCAGAGCTAAGAGGGAGAGAGACCGAAGCTGAGAGAGGGACAATATGTATACATGATACTTTTTTGGAACCGTATTTTGCGTCCATGTGCACCAATATCAAACCCAAATATATGGTGTGGATAGCACATTTCATACACATGCATGTACGAGTGGATTTGATTTTGAGAGAAGGAGAGGAAAATAACTTTTTAAACTTAAATAAGAGCAAGATAAGATAAGAAAGCTAAGATAGGTAAGGAGTAAAATATGAGAATTTACTGAAGCTTTCAAAAATCATTTCATACTTTGAAACTAAGTTTTTCAAAACATCCTAAAGACGACCAAGTTAGGGTTTCTACGGTCAGTATGGCTCTGATACCAACTTTTGTGAGAACCCGTGGTATTAAACTTGTAATACTTAACCATCAAATTGGTCCTAGCATTACAAATAAAATATCCCGATTCCCGGCGTATATGTACTTCCCAGAATTGCAGTACACATACCCCATACAAAAATTAAGCATCCATTCCATACACAAGTCATTACATTACCAAGTCTACAAGCTTACAACATAAAGGACATACAAGCTCATAATACAAAAGTAGGGCCGACCGGCCAAATAACAAGGTAAAAAAAAACCAAAGTAGCAGCGGAAACATAAGCCATAAGATGGCGATAAACAAAAGCCAAACGGTTTACCATTACCCACAAGGCAACCGACCGGCCGCCAAGCTAGTCGCCCCTGCACGAAGTCGGTTCACAATAGTTGATCCTTGGGGATCAACCTCCTCTACAACAATTAATTAAGAAAGCAAATGAGTACAAAATGTACTCGCAAGACTTCTTCAGAGCGTAATGACCTATACATAGCTACATGCAAGCTTAATTAATTGTGGAAGGCTCTAGGCTCATTTTCAAAGATAAAGCAAGTTTTCATTTGCAATAATGTAATAGATTTAAAGCAATTTGACAATCTGTTTTAATTGTTCAAATAACAAATAGATAAATAATAATAACAACAAGACAACCCGAAGTGACTAACCCAATAGCCACCACAACAATAGCACGAATTCCCCATCCGTACCAACCCAACAAGTTTTAATTAAAGGTTATAGTCTAGTTCTTGCACGACCTTACCAAGCATGCCCATAACCTAGGACGAGGCTATTCGAATAGATTTAACCCTGCAGGGGTGTACCAATGTACCCACACATCAGACTGCCTTTTCGCCAAGCTATTAGCACACTTCCTTTGGTATGCCGGCACGGCTAAGTCCTACGAGACATTTCCAATGGATTGTGCTAATTAAGAGTCGCAACCAAACAAAGAGAAGGACACACCGGCCAGCTCAAGCTGATTGCGGGTGCTCCCCTCCTTTCCAACCACAACATTTTTACAACAACCACCAACCGACTCATAATTGTCACCTCCCAAAGTACTTAGTCAAGAGAGGTCTCATATCCCCCTCGTGTGGTTAGCACGCAATAATCGCTTGGCTTAGTGACACAAGTAACTCGGTCCTTGGGGACTTAGGCACCATTCCAACACACCATGAGATCACACCATCATCCATTGTGCCCAAGTCGATAACAATTTGTTTTCAATTTTATTTCTTTACAAAGTAACAAGCACAAGTGCTGGACGTAATGGAATAATAATTTTTGTGTGATCAGAGCTATCGACTAAGTCGATAACCGCCTAATTCTACCGGTAGCTAAGCATTTCTAAGCATGACACCGAAAAGACAATAAAAGAGCATAATTCAATCACCGGGCTCTAATTCACCAGCGAGGTTAATAACTTATGGTTAGTGGCAGGGGATAACAATTTAAGGGCAACCATGCAATAGGATTAGCTACCTCTAATCGACAAAACTAACTTTGACACAAAAGCATGCATATATACAATTTGTAAACAAAGTATTAGACTTTAAAAGTAATGGGATTGGATATGATCAAACTGCTTGCCTTGCTAGAGATACTTGACTTGCTGTAGAGGATCACTCTCGTATACAATAGAATCATCGAGACCTAGCAAAAGAATCGAGAAGAACAAATAAGAACGAATAACATCGAGAATACTCAAAACTTTAAATTCATCCAAAAATCATGAAAAATTCACAGAAGGTAGAGCATGATTTTCAATGAATTTAGCAATAAAAAAAAATCAATTGATTTGGATGTTCTATGCAAAAGTTATGGCAGTTTGAAAATCAGCTTTCAAGAAAATCCAAAGAAAATTGCTACCTAGCATCGCTCATCCGAATTAATTGTTTTGGTAAAAATTTTCAGAGAGGTGGTGTACTTGAAATTTTTATGGCAGATAGAGCACCACATGAGATGAACAATGGAATTTGATTCATCTCATTTGGAGCTAAGATGAATTTTCTATGATTTTTTAAAGTTATGAAAGTAGTGTACAAAACAATTGTAAACTAAGATTTTTAGTAACAGTAACATGCTCATAACCTATTCTACATTTAATTACAGTAACAGAGGAATCCAACAAGATTGATTTTACTTAATTTGGAGTTACAGAGAGATACTTATGCATTTTTGAAGTTAAAACAATTTTTAGTGCAACAATATTACTAAACCTAAAGTAATTTTGCCAAAAGTGATTCCTGGGACAGTAACATGGTTCAACCCATTTTTATATTAAAGTAAATTTAAAAATGAAACTAACAAAATTTGAATCATAAATTTTGGAGTTTTTATGATTTAGTTATGAATTTTCAAAGTTTAACAAAGAATTTATAGTGTAAAAATAATTCATTTTTGGATCACTTTCCACAAACTATATTTCCTGAGACAGTGACAAGGTTGAAACCTATTTTCATATATATTTCATTTAATATTAAAAATAACAAAATTGGTTTCACTGTTTTTGTAGTTAAAATGAATTAGTTATGCATTTTTGAAATTAATACCAATTTTCAGTTCTACAATAAATCGTTTCAGAATTTATAAAAGCATTAAAGACTTTTCTTACCGGGCCAAGGCTAGCCACAGAGAATGTCAAGCGGGGCCCATTGAATATTGCGCTTTTTCATTTTAATTCCAATTTTAATTAAGCACTAACATGTGGGGTCTACCTGTCATACGCACGGTTCATGAAATAGTGTGCGGACCGAGGGTCTACGGGCGGTCCAAATGGTCTACACTATGCTCTTAAGTTTCTGGGCCCACATGTCAATCACAGATTTCAACCGCTATTTATTTCTTAATTACTGTGCTCGGTCCCACATGTAAAAGACACATTATCTCTTTTAAGACAGCCATTTAATTAACTAAGCAATCATTAGCGCTAATTAAACTGAGATTTGGTTTTAATTACCTATCTACAATGCCTGTCGGCCGTCCGACAAACGGAGCTCCTGCTCCGCTCGCTTGCACGGCGGCTCGCCGGCGCGGCGTTCCACGGCCACGTGGTACAAGACCCGGAATGGGATCCTAATAACCCTGCGCAACTTTTGGTAGTCGGAGCAAGGTCAGAGATGAGCCAAGGTAGTGGCGCGGCAATGGGGTGCGGCGGCACAAGTATGGCAAACACGCATGTGCTAACCCGAGGGCGAAGTGAGCAAAATAAAGCGGGCATGGGCTATGGTGAGGTGCATTGAAGCTTACCGAGTCGACAAGGAGACCGGGAAAGCTTGGAGAGAAACCGTCGACGGTAATGGCCGCGGCGGCTCTTCGGTTCACGCGAAGAGGTCAACCTTGTGAACAACAGAGAGAAAGGATGGTCGGGATAGTTCACAGATCACAAGAAGATGCTAAAGGAGCAATGAATCGAAGAATGAGTTACCAAATCAAGTGGGAGGTGAAAGGGTGTTCTTCAGCCAAAAATGGTTCAGTCCTCAAATACACGGACCCCTGTCATGCATTACCCAAATAGAATTAGGGGTTTTTGATGGTACACTAACTGACACGAGATGACGCGGAGGATTGAGGTCAATACCTCCTAGAGATGAAGAAAGCTCGGGGATGTCCGTCGGAGGACGCTCTAGAGTGGCCGAATGGCACCGAAATGGTCCAAAAGCTACAAGGCAAAGTAGGAGCTGAGCTCAGTAAAAATGGAACCGGCGTTGAAGATAGAGTCGAGAAGAACCACGCGGTTAGAGCTCACCGGAGTACGGAGCGGAGGAGAGCTCCCTTCTTCTCAACGGCCAAGAGAAGAGTTGAGTGGGAAGAGAGGTGTAAAGGGGGTATTATGCCTGGGAAAAGGACGGAGCGGAGGCGACGTTAGCGAGCGGTGCTCACGGGTTGGTCTCAGAGGGCGGTGGGGCTACGGCGTCGCTGGCGGTGACGGAGCGGCGCAGGCTTCGCGCGGCGCGTGGCGCGCACGTTCTACCCTGAGGTTGAAGACGCCTCTGTCGCGTGGGCCCGGGCGGTCAGAGGTAGAGAGGCGAGTGGGTGCGGTGCAGCCCAAGAAGGGTTTGAGGTCTGGTCGGAACAGCGAACGGCTCGGGTCGGATGAACAGTGTTGAGTCCGAAGTTGAAACCAGATTTGGCCAAGAGAAGTCAGGTTTGACTAGGGCTTTAAAAATAGAAATAAATTTCTAAAAATTCTGAAATAAATCAGGGGGCTTCCTGGGACAACCTAGTTCCCAAATAAAATTTTAAAACCTACTGTTCATGACTTCATTTATATAATTTAAATTCAAACTTGGAATAGGTCTTTGATTTGAGTTTGAATTTTCTGGGGGTCAAATTGAGTTCCAAAAATTTTGTATAATTTATATTTGTTCATGATAATTATTATATTATTTGAATAAATTATTTTCAGATGATGTTCATAAATTTTTATTCTTGTTTTCTTTTGGAATTTACATTTGAAATGTATGTTTTCTTTGATTTCAAAATTTTCAAAAGCAACAAATTATGTAAATGCTCCAGAAAAACCAATGCATGTTCAAAAGTTTTAAATTCTCCTAATTTTTATACATTTGAAACACAAACCCCAGTACAATAAATGATGCAAAAGATTAAAAACGTTGTGCATGTTAATGAGATGCATACAAATTATCATTTATTAATTTGGGGATGTTACAAAACCTACCCCCCTTAAAAAGAATCTCATCCCGAGATTCCGGTGGAAAAGAGAAGGGGCGGAAAAACTTTGTCGCTTTGCTAAAATCCAAACTTCTTTCCAAGGACCGAATGACTCGATCTCGAACCACTACTAACTTGCTATTCTTGGGTTTGACAACCCCTAATTGTCATTTATCCAAATAAAATCCACCAATCACATTGAGTCTATAGCAAGTACACTCTAATCTATTATTCCACAATTTATACATCAACCCCAAAAATCACTTGCTTTAATGAAATCTCCACCATAAATTCTCAGGTTTAATTCAATTTCTAGGAAGGACACTAACTTGCTTCTCATTTTAGCAATCCACGAGTGAGCACAAACAACTATTGATTTACTCCCACCATCTAATCACGGGTTCACTCCCATCTTGATCAAAATCCCAATAACATTATGAATCCTAAGCAAAACCAGCATATTGCTCACATAGTCCATTACACTTGCTTTCTAAATTGCTATGAAAGGGTATCTCCCATATAACTTCCAAATCGTGAGCACTAAAGATCCATATTTCACTGTCTATAACCCACAGGTTGACGTATACTATTTACCACTCAACAATCATTTGTGGTTTCCAGCAAGTCTCCTCAAAATAATTTCAATCCTTAAGATAGGGTACATCTATGCAAGATCCAATTGCATCTTCGAGCAATGTCTCTATATTTCTGATTCTCAATCCCTTTTGTTAGCATGATCAATTCACTTGCAACAATCAATCCATCAAGTACACCAATGAATCTCTTAAGGTCTAATCCAGTTATCCCCACTCTAGGATCTAATTAACTACCAAAATCAACACAATTATCCTAGGTTAAAAATATATCCCCTTTATTCACCGTCAACTCCATCCTAGTGCATTAAATCATCAAAAAGATTATCCATCCAAGGTGAATTTGTAATCCAATTATAATCCAAATAATCTAAATTACTAACCTCATCCAGATTAAGTTATCCACAATAATTATTTTAGTCTAGTTCAATAATATTAACTCGATGTCTTCCAAAAATCTACTGATCCTCAAGTATCATTGATATCCAACCGCCATAATTTATCATCACTTATTGATCCCATTACCATCCTTAGGACAACTATTCCCACAAAGATAAATTCGTATACAATCCTCATAGTCATACACTACACGACTATTCAATCACCCAATCATTCTTCACCTCCAGAAGTATTACGATCTGGTTATACAACCAATTATAACTCCACAAATTTCAATTTATTAGCATAAGTATCCAACAAAATTTACATTATCATCATAGTTTCAATTTCAAACTATATCACATTAGATCAAAATCTGACTAACAATCTTATTGACTGGTTGAGTAAGGCATATCAAAATCTAGATCCCCAAGTGAATCAACAAAGTTATTAAATCAACCTACTTCATGTGTTCTATGCGTTATACCTACAGATTCTTCCGATATAAATCCAACATCACCTGCAGGTGAGCTGATACCTCAACACAATAGTCCCATAGATACTCATTTTCGGCTCTCTTTTCCTACCCCAGAGATTCGATGATCAAAGGAACATGCATAGAGACATATGGAATATCACCAAGTGTGGCAAAAGTGTGCGATATAAAAGAATGAGAAGCTTCGGAATCGAACAAAACAGTAGCAGGTTGAGAGTTGACAAGAAGCGTACCCAACACGACGTCGGGTGCTTCCTGCGCTTCCTCAGAGGGGTTGACTTGACCAAGAGCAATCTTCTGAACTTGTTGCTTCATAGGGCAATTGTTGGCGTAGTGCCCCTTCTTGCAACAATAGAAGCATGTGACCTCGGCTACATCGCGGAGGCCACCTTGCTGACTCGCAGGCGCACGTGGTTGAGACATGGCTTGCGGAGGGCAAGGGGTTGCTGCAACCCTCTTCGGACAATTATTCGCATAATGGCCCTTGAGTTGGCAAAAAAAGCAAGTGACTTCGGCGGCTGGATTGCGGAGGTCATCTCGAGCCTTCTTCTGGCACTTGCAAAATTCCTTAAGCGCTCTCTCTTCACCCTTGGCCATAATGGTATTGTCGACCAAAGTCTGAAGGTCGGGGAAGCCATAGACTGCTACTTTGTCTCGCAGCTCCTCAGACAAACCACCCAAGAACTTCTCTTGTTGGGCGGCATCGGTGGTTGCGAGGCTTACGTATAACAAAGAATCATTGCTGCGCTTCTACTTGACTTGGCGATCACCCGGTTTAGACCACACCCCTTGGGATAGTGATCGTTCCCCTCGCAGAGGAAACAAGTGACTTTAGTAGTCGGATAGTTTCCGGGTAGGTGGTCTTCATCGCAGTTAGGACAAGCAGAAGTACACTGGTGGCTGTAGTGTCCTTCCTCACCACAGCGCTGACAACCTTGACCCTCCCTAGAGTGCAACCGACGGCGATGTGCCCCACTTCACCACAGTGATAGCAGATAGGAAGTACTCGCCGCTCCTCAGGGCAGGGGGACCAAAATCCGTAACACTTGCCAGAGCGGAGGCGTTTACGGGTCTTGTCTAGACAGTTGGAGCCAGGGAGATTTTTATCCCAGCCAGCTTGTTGACCTAGCCCACAACTGGTCTGTCCAGACATCCTGCTACGAAGAGAGGGGTTAGCAAAACAACCCGAGAACTAGAAGCTAAAGAAAACGAAAAACCAACGATTAGGGGAATGGAACATCACCCCAACCGAAAGCCAACAAGACAGCCAAGAAAAGAACTCCAAAAGCTTGCAAAAAGGCTCACGAAATACCAAGAAACCACAAGACTAAAGCTCAGCTTCCTGACACAACTAACCCGTATTGAATGAACGAGTAATCGGTTGAGAAGGTAAAATTTCAGCACACTACTCTAGAGCTAACACACCTAAAGAGCAAGGTAAAACTAGTGAAAGAGGTGTTAGATACTTAGCTAACTAGTATCACATCTTACCCTTTTATTCCCACAAGTTTTAATTGAGTTATCCTCTCATTTTCTACCTTAATTACTAGCAAACAGCTTGCTGTCCAAAATGCTTGCTTGCTGCCCAGATTTTGAATCCAGCTCCAAGCACTTCTATTCTTCATCAACAGGCAGCCGAAACTTAAATTTTAGAACTCCCATTGGTTCCCTAAAAACCGAATTAAACGATAACAACTATCTTTTGAGATAAGGAGAGGAAAACAACTTTTTAAACTTAAATAAGAGCAAAATGAGATAAGAAAGCTAAGATAGGTAAGGAGTAAAATATGAGAATTTACTGAAGCTTTCAAAAATCATTTCATACTTTGAAACTAAGTTTTTCAAAACATACTAAAGACGACCAAGCTAGGGTTTCTACGGTCAGTATGGCTCTGATACCAACTTTTGTGAGAACCCGTTGTATTAAACTTGTAATACTTAACCATCAAATTGGTCCTAGCATTACAAATAAAATATCCCGATTCCCGGCGTATATGTACTTCCCAGAATTGCAGTACACATACCCCATACAAAAATTAAGCATCCATTCCATACACAAGTCATTACATTACCAAGTCTACAAGTTTACAACATAAAGGACATACAAGTTCATAATACAAAAGTAGAGCCGACCGGCCTAATAACAAGGTAAAAAAAAAACCAAAGTAGCAGTGGAAACATAAGCCATAAGATGGTGATAAACAAAAGCCAAACGGTTTACCATTACCCACAAGGCAACCGACCGGGCCGCCAAGCTAGTCGTCCTGCGCGAAGTCGGTCTCACAATAGTTGATCCCTTGGGGATCAACCTCCTCTGCAACAATTAATTAAGCAAAGCAAATGAGTACAAAAATGTACTCGCAAGACTTCTCAGAAGCGTAATGTACCTATACATAGCTACATGCAAGCTTAATTAATTGTGGAAGGTCAGAGGCTCATTTTCAAAGATAAAGCAAGTTTTCATTTGCAATAATGTAATAGATTTAAAGCAATTTGACAATCTGTTTTTAATTGTTCAAATAACAGCGAGATAAATAATAATAACAACAAGACAACCTGGAAGTGACTAACCCAATAGCCACCACAACAATAGCACGAATTCCCCATCCGTACCAACCCAACAAGTTTTAATTAAAGGTTATAGTCTAGTTCTTGCACGACCTTACCAAGCATGCCCATAACCTAGGACGAGGCTATTTGAATAGATTTAACCCTGCAGGGGTGTACCAATGTACCCACACGTCAGACTGCCTTTTTGCCAAGCTATTAGCACACTTCCTTTGGTATGCCGGCACGGCTAAGTCCTACGAGACATTTCCAATGGATTGTGCTAATTAAGAGTCGCAACCAAACAAAGAGAAGGACACACCGGCTAGCTCAAGCCGATTGCGGGTGCTCCCCTCCTTTCCAACCACAACATTTTTACAACAACCACCAACCGACTCATAATTAACACCTCCCAAAGTACTTAGTCAAGAGAGGTCCCATATCCCCCTCGTGTGGTTAGCACGCAATAATCTCTTGGCTTAGTGACACAAGTAACTCGGTCCTTGGGGACTTAGGCACCATTCCAACACACCATGAGATCACACCATCATCCATTGTGCCCAACTCGATAACAATTTGTTTTCAATGTTATTTCTTTACAAAGTAACAAGCACAAGTGCTGGACATAATGGAATAATAATTTTTGTGTGATCAAAGCTATCGACTAAGTCGATAACCGCCCAATTCTACCGGTAGCTAAGCATTTCTAAACATGACACCGAAAAGACAATAAAATAGCATAATTCAATCACCGGGCTCTAATTCACCGGCGAGGTTAATAACTTATGGTTAGTGGCAGGGGATAACAATTTAAGGGCAACCATGCAATAGGATTAGCTACCTCTAATCGACAAAATTAACTTTGACACAAAAGCATGCATATATACAATTTGTAAACAAAGTATTAGACTTTAAAAGTAATGGGATTGGATATGATCAAACTGCTTACCTTGCTGGAGATACTTGACTTGCTGCATAGGATCACTCTCGTATACAATAGAATCGTCGAAACCTAGCGAAAGAATTGAGAAGAACAAATAAGAACGAATAACATCGAGAATACTCAAACATTTAAATTCATCCAAAAATCATGAAAAATTCACAGAAGGTAGATCATGATTTTCAATGAATTTAGCAACAAAAATCAATTGATTTGGATGTTCTATGCAAAAGTTATGGCAGTTTGAAAATCAGGTTTCAAGAAAATCCAGTAAAATTGCTACCGGTTACTGTTCATCCGAATTAATTGTTTTGGTAAAAATTTTCAGAGAGGTGGTGTACTTGAAATTTTTATAGCAGATAGAGCACCACATGAGATGAACAATGGAATTTGATTCACCTGATTTGGAGGTAAGATGAATTTTCTATGATTTTTCAAAGTTATGAAAGTAATGTACAAAACAATTGTAAACTAAGATTTTTAGTGACTGTAACATGCTCAAAACTGATTCTACATTTAAGTACAGTAACAGAGGAATCCAACAAGATTGATTTTACTTAATTTGGAGTTACAGAGAGATACTTATGCATTTTTGAAGTTAAAACAATTTTTAGTGCAACAATATTACTAAACCTAAAGTAATTTTGCCAAAAGTAATTCCTGGGGTAGTAACATGGTTCAACCCATTTTTATATTAAAGTACATTTAAAAAGGAAACTAACAAAATTTGAATCATAAATTTTGGAGTTTTTATGATTTAGTTATGAATTTTCAAAGTTTAACATCAATTTATAGTGTAAAAATAATTCATTTTTGGATCACTTTCCACAAACTATATTTCCTGAGACAGTGACAAGGTTGAAACCTATTTTCATATATATTTCATTTGAAATTAAAAATAACAAAATTGGTTTCTCTGTTTTTGTAGTTAAAATGAATTAGTTATGCATTTTTGAAATTAATACCAATTTTCAGTTCTACAATAAATCGTTTCAGAATTTATAAAAGCATTAAAGACTTTTCTTACCGGGCCGAGGCTAGCCACAGGGAATGTCAAGTGGGGCCCATTGAATAGTGTGCTTTTTCATTTTAATTCCAATTTTAATTAAGCACTGACATGTGGGGTCTACCTGTCATACTCACGGTTCATGAAATAGTGTGCGGACCGAGGGTCTACGGGCGGTCCAAAGGGTCTGCACTGTGCTCTTAAGTTTCTGGGCCCACATGTCAATCACAGATTTCAACCGCTATTTATTTCTTATTTACTGTGCTCGGTCCCACATGTAAAAGACACATTATCTCTGTTAAGACAGCCATTTAACTAACTAAGCAATCATTAGCGCTAATTAAACTAAGATTCGGTTTTAATTACCTATCTACAGTGCCTATCGGCTGTCCGACAAACGGAGCTCCTGCTCCGCTCGCTTGCACGGCAGCTCGCCGGTGCGGCGGTCCACGGCCACGTGGTACAAGACCCGGAATGGGATCCTAATAACCCTGCGCAACTTTTGGTAGTCGGAGCAAGGTCAGAGATGAGCCAAGGCAGTGGCGCGGCAATGGGGTGCGGCGGCACAAGTATGGCAAACACGCATGTGCTACCCCGAGGGCAAAGTGAGCAAAATAAAGCGGGCATGAGCTATGGTGAGGTGCATTGAAGCTTACCGAGTCGACAAGGAGACCGGAAAAGCTTGGAGAGAAACCGTCGACGGTAATGGCTGCGGTGGCTCTTCGGTTCACGCGAAGAGGTCAACTTGGTGAACAACAGAGAGAAAGGATGGTCGGGATAGTTCACAGATCACAAGAAGATGCTAAAGGAGCAATGAATCGAAGAATGAGTTACCAAATCAAGTGGGAGGTGAAAGGGTGTTCTTCAGCCAAAAATGGTTCAGTCCTCAAATACACGGACCCCTGTCATGCATTACCCAAATAGAATTAGGGGTTTTTGATGGTACACTAACTGACACGAGATGACACAGAGGATTGAGGTCAATACCTCCTAGAGATGAAAAAAGCTCGGGGATGTCCGTCGGAGTACGCTCTAGAGTGGCCGAATGGCACCGAAATGGTCCAAAAACTACAAGGCAAAGTAGGAGCTGAGCTCAGTAAAAATGGAACCGGCGTTGAAGATAGAGTCGAGAGGAACCACGCGGTTAGAGCTCACCGGAGTACGAAGCGGAGGAGAGCTCCCTCCTTCTCAACGGCCGAGAGAAGAAGTGAGTGGGAAGAGAGGTGTAAAGGGGGTATTATGCCCGGGAAAAGGACGAAGCGGAGGCGGCATTAGCGAGCGGTGCTCACGGGTTGGTCGCAGAGGGCGGTGGGGCTACGGCGTCGCTGGCGGTGACCGAGCCAAGCTTGCCAAGGCGCTGCCGCCTGCTGCTGCCGAGGTTGAAGAAGCCTCTGTCGTGTGGGCCCGGGCGGTCAGAGGTATAGAGGCGAGTTGGTGCGGTGCAGCCCAAAAAGGTGTTGAGGTCCAGTCGGAACAACGAACGGCTCGGGTCGGATGAACAGTGTTGAGTCCGAAGTTGAAACTAGATTTGACCAAGAGAAGTTAGGTTTGACTAGGGCTTTAAAAATAGAAATAAATTTCTAAAAATTCTAAAATAAATCAGGGGGCTTCCTGGGACAACCTATTTCCCAAATAAAATTTTAAAACCTACTGTTCATGACTTCATTTATATAATTTAATTCAAACTTGGAATAGGTCTTTGATTTGAGTTTGAATTTTCGGGGTCAAATTGAGTTCCAAAAATTTTGTAAAATTTATATTTGTTCATGATAATTATTATATTTTTTTAATAAATTATTTCCAGATGATGTTCATAAATTTTTATTCTTGTTTTCTTTTGGAATTTACATTTGAAATGTATGTTTTCTTTGATTTCAAAAATTTCAAAAGCAACAAATTATGTAAATGCTCTAGAAAAACCAATGCATGTTCAAAAGTTTTAAATTCTCCTAATTTTTATACATTTGAAACACAAACCCCAGTACAATAAATGATGCAAAAGATCAAAAACACTGTGCATGTTAATGAGATGCATACAAATTATCATTTATTAATTTGGGGATGTTACATCGCCTCGCCTCTCTTCATGAGGTGAGATCGTTAGATCCTTTCTCGTGTACATACGTCACACACGTACTGTTTTTCGTGCGTCCCCTCATGGACGATGACACTCTAATTACCTAGCTTTAATTTGGCAAACTTTCGCATGTTTGAGATGTGCGTGGTACTCCCCATTTTACTATGTTTTTCCATGGTCTCTTGTTTCAAAATATTTGTCTATTAAGGAAAAGAGTGTAGTTATTGCAATGGTTACACTCTCTATCCATACATAAATACTTTGGAAGAGGTGAAGTGGTCGTAATATGTCATTTTATAGGGGTATACATAGTCATTTCTCATTAACTTTTTCTATGATTTAGTGCTTCTTTGGTCTTTACGCATTTTGGGTTTTGAACAAATATTGCAAAACAGAGGGAGTATTTGGTTGATGAATGGCTAGCCAAACCAAATGTACCAATGCATCCGCTCTGTTTTACTTATAACCAACGTACTAAGGTCAGTCAGTACTAGAGGTGCAATCAGAGCGAATACAGACAAATATCGTTCATCCTATATCATATTATGTATTTTTTTCTCGAAGTCGGAGTCTGTGGATATCATGGGGATATGCTCACAATCTTAATATGATGATACAATTTGCAATGGCGTTGAAGGTTTGTCAAAACACTCATTTTTGGCAAAGTTCAAGTAATGTCAGGCCTTAGGAAGTCAGACCGACCACCATTGGTGGTCAGACTGGCCAAGCCTCAGGTCAAGTGGCTGACGGTCAGACCGGCCAATGGGCAGCGGTCTAACCGGCCATAAAGGACTTTTGAGTTTGGAGCCGGGCCAAAAATAGAGAGTGTAGGCAAAAGAGGGGTTTCTTCTATACTTGGTCTCGTAATTTTTGGAGTCTCGAGTCAAAAGTTCTATTCGTTTGAAATTTCCAGAAGGTTTCGGATTCTAGGGGGGAATTTTGGCTCAGTCCCTTGCTGGACGGTCAGACCGGCTAGGTGGCAGTCAGACCGGCCAATGGGTGGCGGTCTGACCGGTTTTGATTTGTTTCGCCAGCCATCTTGGCGGCGATGTGTGTAAGTTAGGTCAAGTTCATGGGTTTCAGTGCATATGTGTTGCATGATGCATGTTTTGACTAGCGTGGGTCAAGTTGCGAAGAACTTATTCTCGGAATCGATTTCTTGGTCTATTGTTATGCAGGACGCTTGGACGTCAACGATGGTCAACGGCAAGGATGATCAGGACTAGGCTTGAAGAGCTAAGGTTCAAAATGATCGAGGATGCCAGGTGAAATCAGTGGACTTAAGCATGGCGCAAAATGGACAAGAATGACCGAACAGGAAGTTCGGTGCGACGAGTTGCATCAAGCAGCGTGGGGGTCGGTGCAAGTGTCATGGTGGTTTCGGTGGGAGCCAGATGAGAGAGACTTGCCGACATGAAGAGAGCCATTGATCAACCTACAAGTGACGAAGCATAGGATTGCTTCACGAAGCTTGGACTCGGTCTTCGGAGAAGGATCGAGAAGGGGTATTTTGGTAACTTCACCTAAATACCGTCTTGGTGACCTTTTGCTAACCCGCGGCGTGAGACGGCGCAGTTTAGGTCAAGAGGAGATGAAGACGGCGCTTTAAAATGCGTGCGTAAGTGAAACCCGTTTATGTGTGTGGACTTAACGGGTACCCATTAGGGTTATTCTTCTAGAAGCTAGCCTCCACTATAAATAAGGGAGGGTGCTAGTTTGCACCCCAACCCTCATATATAATACCCTAGTTTGTGTTTTAGGGGTAGGAGAGAATAGTTGAGAGGTTAGGGTTTTAGGGAGTTGGATTGCTTGTGTGCTCAAATGTTGAGCCTTTGTCCTCCTGGATGGAGTGGCTGTAAACCAACATCAATCTCAAATCAATCCAAGCAAGATTCCTCAAGATGAGTCTCTTCTTGTTCTTGCTGTCTATTTTGTGATTTTAGGGCTTTCTTTGATCCGTTGGTTTTCCTTTAGTTTTTGGCCTAGATCTTGCTTGCTGTGACATATGAGAATGCATCTATGATCATCTTCTACCCACGAGCAAGTCTTTAGATCATATTTTGGTTCTGACTCGGTTTTGAAGCAACCTTCACTAAAATGGATAAAGGTCAGAACTTTGGCATTAATTTTCACGATCATTGATTCGGATAGGTTCCTGACATCCTAAAGAAGGTATATTTCCAATTTCGTAAAGTATGGAGCTGTGGATCAAAAGTTATACTAATTTGTGATTTTGAGTTCGGACTGATTTTATTGTTCGTTGGCCTGGAGGTCAGACCGCCCTTTAAAGAGAGGTCAGACCACCCATGGTGAGAGGTTAGACTGCCCCTTGTGAGAGGTCTGACCGCCCAACTCATTTGAGTTTGAGTTTTTGTGATTTTGGTCTATTTGGTTCGGGGTTTTGATTGGATTCAATACAAGTCTTCCTCTATGCTTGTATATTGATCTTCATAGCTTTCGTAGCTATTTGAGTGAAAATCGTGTTGAATCAGATTAAGGAGAAAAAGAGATCATGCTCCTATTCACCCCCCCTCTAGTCGCCTTTTCGGTCCAACAAGTGGTATCAGAGCCCAGTTAGTTCAATCTTGATCTTAACCGGTCACTGAACTTGGCGATGGAGAAGTACTCCATCAAGCTGTATATCTTCGATGGGCTCGACTATGCCTATTGGAAGAATCGCATGCGTGTCTCCCTTCAGAGCGAAGGTCAAACTATATGGGAGGTTGTGCGAGCCCCGCTCGTTTTGCCCGAGGTTGCTACGCCGGCTTCAGCAACCCTTTTGGCTAACAACCACAAGGCAAATAATCTCCTATATACCGGGCTTGGTAGACAAGAGTATAACATGATTTGTAATCTTGAGACCGCGTACAAGATTTGGCACACCCTCGAAACCTACCATGAGGGATCGTCCCAATTTAAGCAAGTACGCCAGACGATCTTCAAGTGAGAATACAACAAGTTCGAGATGCGTCCTGGCGAGGGCATCGATGACTTATTCACTCGCTTTAACAAGGTGATTAATCTGTTGAGAGCAGTAGACATCGAGTATTCTCAATCTAAGAATGCCGCCCACCTCTTGGTTGCAATCAACACCAAGGAGTGGGAGATGAAGGCTACTGCCATTGAGGAGAATGTTTATCTCTCTAATCTCTCTTAAGAGCTGCTCTATAGCATGCTCAAGACTCATGAGTTCAAGAGAGTTAGCTATCCTAAGAAGGAGAACATAGCTTTGGTGGCTAATCCTCTTAAAAGAACATCTAATGATTCCTCTGAGTCTTCCTTTGGATTTTCACTTGCTTGTTTATCTGCAATCCATGAAGAGGAACTTGAGAGTATTCCTAAGGCTGAGTTAGCCCTTCTAGCCAAAAAATTCACACGGACCTATAACAATATGAGAAACAAGAAGAGAGGCGGCCCTGTGACATGCTATGAGTGTGGAGAGCTCTACCATATCTGGGCAAACTGCCCCAAGCTAAAAGGGAAGGGCAACCACAAGAATGAGAAGGCAGTCTAGAGGAAGTCTCAAGGGAACAAGTCCAACTTTGATGCTGCCAAGCTCATGAAAGCCGCTCACCGGGTCCTCGCCGCTTTTGGAGAGCAATCCATGAGCGATGTGGACTCCGAGAGTGAGGAGGACAAGGAGGAGGAGCTCCCTCAAGACAAGAAGAAAGGGAAGACAAAAGACTTCACCGGTATGTGCTTCATGGCCGACTCCGTCAACAATGATGACATCGATGAGGTACCTCCATCCTATGAAGTTCTCTCTGCTAGATGTGATACTATCTTTGAGCAACTGCTTAGCCAGGATAAGGCATTAGAGTTTACCATGGCTAGGAATAAGGATTTAGAATCACAAGTTGATAATCTCACACTAGAACTTGTGAATGCTAAGAATCTTGATGCTGATGAATGTCCATCTGGCCATGCTTTACACTCTGAACTTGCTAAATTGCAAACTGCTCATGATGTTTCCTTGCACCAACTAGAAAATGATAGGACTGAGTTAATTGAAATTAAATGTA
This sequence comes from Phyllostachys edulis, assembly GCA_036346405.1. Classification (NCBI taxonomy): domain Eukaryota; kingdom Viridiplantae; phylum Streptophyta; class Magnoliopsida; order Poales; family Poaceae; genus Phyllostachys; species Phyllostachys edulis. The sequence continues at coordinate 51,153,703 of CM070563.1, forward strand.
CTCCATGTGAAAAATGCTTAGAATCTAGCAAGTTGGTTGTTTTTGATAAGGCTGAGTCTAGCAGTTGCTCTTTCTGCTTAGAACGTGAATATGAAGTAAAAGACATAATAGAAGCAGTTAGAGCTAAGTATGCCAAGCTTAAGGATAGAATCAATTCTGCTATATGTGCTTCATGTGAAGCCCTTAAGCTTAAAGTTTCTATTCATAAGGAGAAGCATGCTAGAGCCATTAAGGCTAAAACTTGTGAATCATATCTTAATCTTAAAAAAGAGAATGCTTATCTTAAGGATACTTTAGAAAAATTCTCTAAGGGTAAGAAATAGTTAAACATGATTCTTGACAAGTCAAAAACTCCTTATAAGAAGCAAGGGTTAGGATACAACTCTGCTCAAGACAAGTCCAATTCTAATGTCATTCAATTCTTAGAAAATGGCTTAGTTGAGTTCAAAACCCAACCTGCAAAAACTCTTTTCAAATCTGCAGGATTTGCCCAACCATCTATTGAGTCAAAAGGTGCTTCTCCCAGTGGTACCAAGTACCATTGCACCTATTGCAAGAAGGATGGGCATTTGCTTGAGTTCTGTTGGCGCAGGTTGAAAAATGCTAAGAAAAATCTTGCTAGAATTTCATCTCATCAACCTAGAGCCTTCATGAGACATGGTTATCTAGAAAAGAAGAAACCTGGACTAGGATTTGTTTCACATACTTATCATCATGTTACTAGACAGGATGCATCTCATGTTCATGTAACCATTTCTCATGATAGAACCTCAAGTAGGATCAAGGATAGCAATTCTGCTTTGTATACTACTCGCAGACATGTGTCTCAGTACTGGGTTCCCAAGTAATGTTTAACTAACCCTAGTATTGAGACACATCGATCTTTTGTGCCTTGATTTTCAAGATTGCCGTGGAAGGGGGAAGAACACGTGGCTCGTCGACTCAGGCTATTAACGTCACATGACCGGAGACTCAAAATGGTTCACCTTCTTCACACGGTCGACGGGTGATGGCTTTATCACCTTTGGAGATGATACACAAGGGCGGATTGAAGGAACGGGATCGATCAGGGTGAACGACAAATTCATCCTGAAGGGCGTCGCTCTTGTGGACAAGCTAAGGTACAGCCTACTTTCTGTCTCGCAGCTTCTTGATGATGGCTATGAGACTAGATTTAAGAAAAATGTCTGTTGTGTGCTTGATTCAGCTGGTGAGCTTGTTTTGGGGATTTCTAGAGTTGGTAGGATTTTTAGAGTTGACTTTTCTGAATCTCTTGCTGGATCTCTCAAGTGTTTAATTGCATCTTCTTCTAAGTTCTAGCTTTGGCATCGTCGTTTGGGGCACATTAGTTTTGATCATCTGACGTGAGTTAGCAACCTTGATCTCATGAGAGGTTTGCCTAAACTCAAAGCCGTCAAGGATACTGTATGTGCGCCCTGTAGGCATGGCAAGCAAGTTGCTGCCTCACACCCTTCATTGACTATGGTCATGACTGACGGATCGGGATAGTTACTTCACATGGATACTGTTGGTCCTGCTAGGGTTCGGTCAGTCGGTGGCAAATGGTATATTTTTGTCATAGTCGATGATTTTTTAAGATACACTTGGGTGTTGTTTCTTGCTTCGAAGGATGAAGCATTTGATCATTTTCATGATTTTGTTCTTCGCTTGGTTTCTGAACTCCCCGGTGCCCTGAGAGCAATTCGTAGTGATAGTGGCACGGAGTTCAAGAATGCCTCATTTGCCTCTTTTTGTGCTGAGCATGGTATTGAGCATCAGTTCTCTTCTCCACACGTCCCTCAACAAAATGGCATGGTCGAAAGGAAAAACAGAACCTTAGTCGAGATGGCTAGGATGATGCTAGATGAGTATAGCACTCCGAGAAGGTTTTGGGCCGAAGCTATTGCTATAGCTTGCCATATTGCCAATCATGTCTTCTTGAGACCTTCTTTGGGTAAGACATCTTATGAGCTTCGGTTTGGTAGAAAATCCTCTGTCTCTCATTTTTGAGTTTTTTGAGCCAAGTGTTTCATTCTCAACACAGGAAACCTAGATAAATTTGAGTCAAGAACTTCTGATGGTTTATTTCTAGGTTATCCTACTCATTCGAGGGTTTTCGGGTTTTTAATGTTGAGACTAACGTTGTCCAGGAGACATGCAATGTCACCTTTGATGAGACTAGCCCTAGTGCTAGATCAGACGTTTCAGGTGATACACATGTGATAGAGAGCATCTTTGTAGAGGAAGATGATGATGAAGTCGATAATGCTCTTCTACCTGTTGCTGATGCTCCTATCCCAGCTCCAGAACCTGCTTTGACTACTTCACCTTCACTTGAGACTCCTGCTGCATCTTCATCATCAGTAGTACCTGCGGAGGTCGAAGAGATGCTATCTCCCCCGGGCGCTCCACTTTACATTCAGATGCATCACCCTCCGGATCAGATGATTGGTCAGCTTCATGAGCGAGTCACTCGCTCCAGGTGTCATGATCCGAGTCTCTACTCCCATTATGCATTTGTTGCTTCTTTCGAACCCCGCGATATATCACATGCTTTATCTGATTCTAGCTGGGTTAATACCACGCATGAGGAGTTAGAGAATTTTGAGAGGAATAAGGTTTGGAACCTAATAGAGCCTTCTAGTGGTCATAATATGATAGGAACCCGTTGGGTGTTCAAAAACAAACAAAGTGAGGATGGTTCTGTGGTTAGAAACAAGGCTAGATTGGTAGCTCAAGGTTTTAGCCAAGTTGAGGGGTTAGACTTTGATGAAACCTTTGCTCCTATTGCTATATTAGAAGCCATTCGCATTTTGCTTACATTTGCTGCATCTAAGGGCTTTAGGCTGCATCAGATGGATGTCAAGAGTGTATTTCTGAATGGTTACATAGAGGAGGAAGTGTATGTTAGGTAACCCCTAGGCTTTGAGAATCTCAAGCATCCACATCATGTTTTCAAGCTATCCAAAGCTTTGTATGGTCTTAAGCAAGCTCCTAGAGCCTGGTATGATAGACTTAAAACCTTCTTGCTTAAGAACAAATTTGAGATGGGTAAAGTAGACAAGACTCTATTCATTCTTAGGCATTGCAATGGCTTCTTGCTTGTTCAGATTTACGTAGATGATATTATCTTCGGTGGTTATTCTCATGCTTTGGTTTCCAGTTTTTCTAAGACCATGTCTAGGGAATTTGAGATGAGCATGATGGGAGAACTCAACTACTTTCTGGGGCTTCAAATTAAGCAATGCAAGGTAAGGGATCTTCATCCATCAGACGAAGTACACCAAGGATCTGCTCAAGCGCTTCGAGATGGGTGACTACAAGCCGATCACCACTCCCATGGTGACTTCGGCTGTTTTGGATCCAGAAGAGGAAGAAGAAGCCATGGATCAATGCGAATACCGCAGCATGATCGGCTCCCTCCTTTACCAGACAGCCTCAAGACCGGACATCCACTTCGCGGTCTGCCTCTGTGCGAGGTTTCAGGCATCTCTGAGAACTTCCCATCGCCAAGCAGTCAAGCGCATTTTCAGGTACCTTCACTCTACCCTCCAATATGGCATTTGGTATTCCTACTCTTCTTCCTTGTCCATTCGGGGGTTTTCTGATTCTGATTTTACAGGCTATCAGCTAGATAGGAAGAGTACCTCAGGCACTTGTCATTTCCTAGGCACTTCTCTCGTCTCTTGGTCCTGTAGGAAACAATCCTCTATTTTTCAATCCACTGCTGATGCTGCATATGTAGCTGCCGCTAGTTGCTGTAGTCAGATTTTGTGGATGGTGTCCATTCTTAAGGACTTTGGGTTAAATTTTGCTAGTGTTCCTTTTCTCTGTGATAACACTTCGACCATTAATATTGCCAAAAACCCTATGCAACATTCTAGGACTAAGCACATAGACATTCGCTATCACTTCCTTAGAGACCATGTAGAGAAGGGTGATATTGTACTAGAATTTGTGAAGTCCAAGGCTCAGTTAGCTAATATCCTCACCAAGCCTTTAGATCCAACGAGGTTTGCCACCTTGAGAAGTGAGTTAAGGGTAATTTATCCCTATCGGTTGGTTTGAGGGGGAGTTGGTTCTTTTCTGAACTTTCTTTGTTCATATGATCTTTCATTGATCTTTTTCTGAACTTGTTGATCTTTTTGATCTTTTTGATCTTTTTAGGATTTTTGAGCTTGTTCTGCATCTCATTGTATTATATTGCATTCATATGAAAATCACAAAAAGATGCATTGTAATATAAGCTTTACTACTTGTCTTTTAATTGATGAAGCTTTACTTATTACCCTCTTGAGTTTTAGTATTTCAATTCTTGCTCAATGTCATGTCTAGTTCTTTGACTTGCTAGAATTATCATGCTTTTACATGTGTAGCTAAGTCTTTGCTAAATGAGCTAGAACTTTAAGACAACTTAAACTAAAAATTGTAATTTATGGATCTCTTAGCTAGTTGCGCAATTAGTGATCCTTTTGTAACACTGACCCTGTCAAAATTGCTTTGTTAGCTCTTGAATCTAAGATTGAACATTTCTTGAGCTCCTTGTTCCGTTGTGAATCTATAACTGCTCTTGTGCAAAATGAAAAATCAAATTTCAAGATTCTCATGTGGTTAAATTGTGCCAAACTACTCTCACGAGACTGCATGTCAAAGACATGAACTTGGACATAGTTTGATGATCCAGACGATCTCATGGGGACTGCTTGTCAAAATTGACATGAACCTCAAGATTTGTCGTCATGGTTGAAGTTTAGGAAGAGTTTGTGGATGGCTCTTAGTCTAGGATCTTCTTCACTAAGATAGACCTTTAATCAACTTCAATATTCATTGCAAATGAAAAACTGTTGTAAAAAATGGGTGATTCAGGTTCTTTGAGCAAAATGATTTGATTTAGGACTTTTTGTCTCTAGAATGGTCGTTGTTAGCTTCTGGATCTCACATTGACATTCTGACATGGCCATTATCACTTTAGGATCCCTGTTGATGAACTTGCTAAATTTGAAGTTTTGCTTAAATTATTACAATTCATCGTTTTTTCTTGAGCCTTGTAGCTTAGCTTTGATATATATGTCTTAACATGATCTTGCTAGCGCTTTCAGGCTTGATATGTATTGAGTAATAGTAGAAATGCTAGCTTGTTTTTTTGGGTAATCTCTAAAGCTTCTTGTACTAAAAATTGAAAATTATAAAAAAAATGAAGCCACTCTATTGCATTTCATGCATGCTCTTTCTTATGCTTTTTTTCTCATTTCTGCATTTGTCATCTCTGGATGAGAGGAAGACATGATTCCTTGATGACTCCATTGTCAAAGGGGGAGAAGATGTAACAACAATGTTAAAAAGGGGGAGCTATTTGGAGAAAAAGGGAGAAAATGAAATTTTCTGAAAAATGATGATCATAGTGAGGGGGAGCATTTATTTTGCATTCTTATGATCTTATTGTCATTTTAGAATTTGAATTGCAATTCTTGGAACCTCACAATGATCAAAAGTCAAATTGAACAATTGTTCTTTCATATGGACCTTAAGTGAGAATTTTGACTCTTCTATGGAAATTGAAGCTTTCTTGCTTTCTTTTACTTTATCTCACTTGCCTATGCTAATCTGAAGCCAACTTGGTCAATTCCATTGCTTTCTCTTACTTTTGGACCAAGTTGTACCTTTGCGTGAAAACGTGAGTATTTTCATTTTCAAACATCAAAACTTACATTTTTGGGAAATTACCAATGTGTTCATCAAGGGAGAGATTGTGGATATCATGGGGATATGCTCACGATCTTAGGATGATGATACAATTGGCAATGGCATTGAAGGTTTGTTGAAACACTCGTTTTCGGCGAAGTTCAAGTGCTATCAGGCCTTAGGCGGTCAGACCGGCCTATGTGGTAGCTAGACCGGCCACCACTGGCGGTCAGACTGGCCAAGCCTTGGGTCAAGTGGCTAGCGGTCAGACTGGCCAATGGGCAGCGGTCTGATCAGCCATAAAGGACTTTTGAGTTTGGAGCTGGGCCAAAAATCGAGAGTGTAGGCAAGAGAGGGTTTTCTTCTACACTTGGTCTCATAATTTTTGGAGTTTCGAGTCAAAAGTTCTATTCGTTTGAAATTTCCAGAAGGTTTCGAATTTCTAGGGGGCAAATTTTGGGTAAGTCCCTTGCTGGGCGGTCAAACTGGCCAGAGGGCAGTTAGATCGGCCAATGGGTGGCAGTCTGACCGGTTTTGATTTGTTTCGTCGGTCATGTTGGCGGCGATGAGTGTAAGTTAGGTCAAGTTCATGGATTTCAGTGTATATGTGTTGGATGATGCATGTTTTGACTAACGTGGGTCAAGTTGCGAAGAACTTGTTCTCAGAATCGATTTCTTGGTCTATTGTTATGCAGGACGCTCGGAGGTCAATGACGGTCAACGGTAAGGATGATTGGGACTAGGCTTGGAGAGCTGAGGTTTAGAACGATCGAGGATGCCGGGTGAAGTCAGTGGACTCAAGCATGGCGCAAAATGGATAAGGATGACCGAACAGGAAGCTTGGTGCGACGGGTTGCATCAAGCGGCGCGGGGGTCGGTGCAAGTGCCATAGTGGTTTTGGTGGGAGCCGGATGGGAGTGACTTGCCGACATGAAGAGAGCCGTTGATCAACCTACACGTGGCGAAGCATGGAATTGCTTCACGAAGATTGGACTCAGTCTTCGGAGAATGATCGAGAAGGGGTATTTTGGTAACTTCACCTAAATACCGCCTTGGTGACCTTTTGCTAACCCGCGGCACAAGACAGCACAAGGAGAAGCAGTTTAGGTCAAGAGGAGATGAAGACGACGCTTTAAAATGCGTGCGTAACTGAAACCCGTTTGTGTGTGTGGGCTTAACGGGTGCCCATTAGGGTTATTCTTCTAGAAGCTAACCTCCACTATAAATAGGGGAGGGTGCTGGTTTGCACCCCCAACCCTCATATCTAATACCCTAGTTTGTGTTTTAGGGTTAGGAGAGAATAGTGGAGAGATTAGGGTTCTAGGGAGTTGGATTGATTGTGTGCTCAAGTGTTGAGCCTTTGTCCTCCTGGATAGAGTGGCTGTAAACCAACATCAATCTCAAATCAATCCAAGCAAGATTCCTCAAGATAAGTCTCTTCTTGTTCTTGCTGTCTATTTTGTGATTTTGGGGTTTTCCTTGATCCGTTGGTTTTCCTTTGGTTTCTGGCCTGGATCTTGCTTGCTGTGACATGTGGGAATGCATCTAGGATCATCTTGATCATCTTCTACCCACGAGCAAGTCTTTAGATAATATTTTGGTTTTGACTCGGTTTTGAAACAACCTTCACTAAAACGGATAAAGGTCGGAACTTTCGCAATGACCTTGATGATCGTTGATTGGAATAGGTTCCTGACATCCTAAAGAAGATATGTTTCAAGTTTCGTAAAGTTTGGAGCTATCGATCAAAAGTTAGACCAATTTGTGATTTTGAGTTTGGGCTGATTTTACTGTTCATTGGCCTAGAGGTCAGACTACCCTTTAAAGAGAGGTCAGACCGCCCATGGTGAGAGGTCAGACCACCCCTTGTGAGAGGTCTGACTGCCCAACTCATTTGAGTTTGAGTTTTTGTGATTTTGGTCTATTTACTTCGGGGTTTTGATTGGATTCAATATAAGTCTTCCGCTATACTTGTATATTGATCTTCATAGCTTTCGTAGCTATTGGAGTGAAAATCATGTTAAATCAGATCAAGGAGAAAAAGATATCGTGCTCCTATTCACCCCCCCTCTAGTCGCCTTTTCGGTCCAGCAGAGTCGAACACTGATAGTGTCGGATACCCATTTCTTTATCTCGTATTCGCTCCGCGAGCATTCAGTCGGTCGGTCAGACGGAAATTATCCATTTCTTTTGCACCCCTACACATGATATTAGATAGTAGGAGTGCAATCAGAGTGAACACGAAATGGCTAATCGTTGAGATGTTGGAGGAAAAACACTCGGTGTCCTCTGCCTACATGCAGTAACCTATCTATCTATTATATTGTTTCTAAGTAAAGTCACAACATTCTTTTCTCATACCACCTTTTATATGGACACATACGGACGGATATCACTTATTCTATATCATGTTATATTTTTTTTTCTCGGAGTTGGAGTCGGATATGAATAGTATAAGTGTCGGATACTTATTTCTCTATCTCGTATTCGTTATGCAAGCCTTCAGTTGGTCGGCTGGGAATTATCTGCTGCTTGTTTGTACCCTACTCAGTACCCATGCCTAGCTTCTCACTAATTTGTGTACCCACAAATGTGATATGAACGTGCTACTACTATGGAGTGACTTCTCGCCAACGTTCGCCGCTAGCTCTTTACTGTGATCTGAAGCCAATAGCTGATGTCTGTGATGGGCTCAGCTGCGTTGATGGGGCTCTCTACACACTCTTGACGCTGCGCGCGCATGCCATATGGGGTCCGGTTATGAAAGGCCGGTGGCACGCACTTTCGAATAGATGCTTGTCCTGAATGCTGTAATCTTGTTGCGTTCTCTTTACGCGCATGCACAGGATGCTTGTCCTGGTGGCACTTCCGAGTAGATGCTTGTCCTGAATGCTGCTATCTTGTTGCGTTCTCTTTACGCGCATGCACTGGAGAGATGTATGTTCCTATCATAATCAATATACTGCAGTGTGCCCTTGTGAGCTGCACTCTTCCGCGCTCTTCACTGCAGTTTTGTGCGTGTGCCTTGTGAGTTGTGAGTGCAACAATGGCTGAGTTGCTGATCGGGCCGTTGCTCACCATGGTGAAGGACAAGGCGTCCAGCTACCTTCTGGACAAGTACAAGGTGATGGACGGCATGGAGGAGCAGCGCAAGATCCTGGAGCGCCAGCTGCCAGCGATCCTTGATGAAATCGAGGACGCGGAGAAGGGAGCTTCCCGACCTGGAGTAAGAACTTGGCTCGACGACCTGAAGACGGTGGCCTACAAGGCGAATGATGTCTTCGACGAGTTCAAGTACGAGGCGCTCCGGCGTGACGCCAAGAAGAAGGGGCACTACAGCAAGCTTGGCATGGATGTTGTAAGCCTCTTCCCTGCTCATAACTCCATTGTGTTCCGTTACAGGATGGGCAAGAAGCTACGGAGCATTGTGCAGACCATTGAGATCCTTGTTGCAGAGATGAATACATTTGGGTTCATACACCGGCAGCAGGCACCACCATCCAATGATTGGCGGAAGACAGATCCCATCATGCTTGAGTCTGAGGAGGATATTGTCAAAAGATCCAGACATGAAGAGAAGGAGAAGATTGTGAAGATATTGCTTGAGCAAGCTTGCGATAGTGATCTGAGAGTCCTTCCCATTGTTGGGATGGGTGGGCTGGGCAAGACCACCTTTGCGCAGCTCATTTACAATGACCCTGAAATCGAGAAGCATTTCGAGCTCCAGAGGTGGTGTTGTGTGTCAGATGATTTTGACGTTAGAAATATTGCAAATGCATCTGCAAGACTACAGAGAAAGATCGTGAAAAAGCATTGAAGGACCTCCAGAAAGAAGTAAGTGGAAAGAGGTATCTGATTGTGTTGGATGATGTATGGAATCGTGATGCAGATAAGTGGGAAAAACTGAAGACCTGCCTTTTGCAAGGTGGCAAGGGTAGTGCAATACTGACAACAACTCGTGATGCAGAAGTAGCTCGAGTTATGTCCATGGGTATAGTTGAAGCCCATAATCTTGAGAAGCTGGGCGATGAGTATCTAAAGGAAATGATTCAGAGTAGAGCGTTCAGTTTGCAAAAGCCAAACAGCGATGAGCTAGATGGCATTGTTGATAAGATTGTGGAGAGATGTGCTGGCTCTCCTTTGGCTGCCAAAGCCTTTGGCTCTATGTTGAGTACCAAGATTAGCATGCAAGAATGGAAGGATATATTAGCCAGAGCTAACATTTGCAATGACAAGACCGGAATTCTGCCTATACTCAAGCTCAGCTATGACGACCTTCCGCCTCACATGAAGCAGTGCTTCGCATTCTGTGCCGTATTTCCCAAAGATTATGAGATTGATGTGGAGACTTTGATCCGATTATGGATGGCACATGACTTCATACCACTGCAGGAAGAAGTCCATCTTGAAACCTTAGGCGAAGAAATTTTTAAGGAGCTGGCATGGAGATCATTCTTTCAAGATGTGAAGCAAACCCCGTTGGAGTTATGGGAAAAGAATGTCTCACTTCGTAACAGAACCATATGCAAGATACACGATCTTATGCATGACATTGCTCTGTCTGTTATGGGAAAAGAATGTCTCACTATAACTGATAGGCCCAATCAGAAGACGTTATGGTTAAATTCTACTCGTCACTTGTTCTCATCATACCATGACATCGGAACTCATTTGGATGATTTAACAAAGAAACAGTCTCCAAGTCTTCGGACGTTGTTGTGTAAGCATGGCTCGGCACCACATTTATCAAAGTACAATTCTCTACGGGCACTACAGCTCTCTGGATTGACAGAACTTCCAGTCAGACCAAAACACTTACAGCACCTAAGGTATCTAAGTCTCTCATTCAACATTGCGATCAAAGAACTTCCTGAAGAAATAAGCTTATTGTATAATCTACAGACCTTAGACCTTTCTGGTTGCGAGAGTCTTGGTCGGCTTCCAAATGATATGAAGTATATGACAAGCCTCCGACACGTCTATACTAATGGATGCAAATCATTGAAGTGCATGCCCCCGGACCTTGGGCATCTCACGTCCCTACAGACTCTAACATATTTTGTGGTGGGTGCTAGTTCAGGTTGCAGTACTGTGAGAGAACTGCAGAACTTAAACCTTGGAGGCGAATTAGAGCTATGTTGTCTAGAAAATGTAACTGAAGCGCATGCAAAAGCAGCCAGTCTTATAAATAAAGAGAAACTCACACATTTATCTCTTGAATGGAGTGATCAAGGCAGAGCGGAACCAGTATCAGATTGTCATAAGAAGGTCCTAGATGCTCTTAGACCTCATGATGGACTGCTGATGCTAAGGATAGTTTCCTACAAAAGCACCAGTTTACCGGTATGGACGACAGATCTTGGTGTGCTGCAGCACTTGAGTGAGCTCCACCTAGTTGGGTGTACAACTTGTGAGGAGTTTCCTCACTTCTGGCATTTGAAGGCCCTTCAAGTTCTTTACTTGATTAGATTGGATAAAATGCAAAGCCTATGCAGTGACACGGCATGCACAGCATTTCCAGCATTAAAAAAACTCCGGTTACGTGATTTGGAGAGGTTGGAGAAATGGGTGGCAACGGAAGGAACAACCCAAGAAGAACTAACATTTCCTCTGCTTGAGAAGTTCGATATTGAGAACTGTCCAAAGCTGGCAACTCTACCTGAAGCACCGAAACTCAAGGTTGTACAGCTAAAAGAAGAAACTGCACAGCTATCCCTATCAATAGTTAGATCCAGATACATGTCTTTGCTGTCTAGGTTAGAACTGTCTGTCCGTGACAGGGAAGCAACACCAACACTGCGGCTCGATGAGAATCATGAAGCATCTCTTACAGCAATGGAGTTACAAGGCTGCAGTTTTTTCTTTCCCTCAAGTCCATCGCAGCCAACAATTGGGATTTGGAAATGGTTTCGACAGCTTGTATTTTTGCGAATCTCACATTGCGATGCTCTCATCTACTGGCCAGAGGAAGAGTTCCGATGCTTGGTATCCTTGAAGAATCTGGTCATTTATGAATGCAGTAAGCTAATAGGGCCCACACAGACACAGGTGAAAGGAGACCCAACTCGAGCAAGGGATCAGCTCCTGCCGCATCTAACCTTACTACAAATAATGGGTTGTGAAAGATTGACAGAGCTCTTCATTCTTCCCCCATCTCTCACAGATATTTATATTCGTGAATGCCCTAATCTTGTGTTCAAATGGGGGAAGGAGGATACGGAGTCAGAGAGTGTGCAGGTGGAACACCTTGATACATTTGCATCATCGGAACACTGCAATGACCTCTCATCCACAAGTATGCCAGAGCAATTGCCATCACCAAGAAATAATTCTCTACCACCGTCCCTCAAGTGGTTACACATTGATTCTTGTCATAAGCTTCGCTCCGTCTCAGGGCAGCTGGATGCACTCGAGTATTTAACTATTGACAGCTGCAATACGTTGGAGTCACTGGAGTGTTTGGGTGACCTGCCATCATTAAAAGCCCTCGAGCTTGTCAAGTGCAAACGGTTGGCAACCTTGCCAGCTGGTCTCGGGAGTTCCGCAGGTCTTCGGGAGATTACGATTAAATATTGTCCAGATTTAAATATGAAACCACTTTATGAAAGCCTGGAACAACGGCTCGATGGCCTTGAACACAAGGATCTATCACATGCTCGTTCAAGCAATCCTGAGGAAGGTACCATTCGATTCTACACCTTGCGACCTATACATTGAAATTTTATTCACCCCCTTGTGTTTTTGTCTTTATAGTTCAATGTCATTTTCAAGTTTTGAGATGAGCGTGCGTTATTTTCCTGCCCTGCTTCTTAACTAACAAGCAGAGGGAGAGACAGGGTGGAGGGGTGGTTTGCTTTCCGTAGGAACTAGGAAAGCATGGCATTAAAATCATAATTTAAAATTTTGGATTGCACGTAAATCTTGATTTGCACTACGATATGCCCCATTTTTCAGCGATTAACATATTTCCGCACAACACGTATGTAACTGCATCTATTTTTTAGTACTCTTCTATAATTTGGTGACTGCTAATACCAAGGAAATATATTTATCTTGTGTACACAATTCATTATGATGGGGGTATCCGTTTCGTTAGTTTATATGGTTGTTCAGTCTACTTTTTAATAAATATGTACTTACTCAGTTCTGGTTGTAAAACAGATAGTTTTGACTTGGATGCAGTTATTTTACATAGATAAATTTTGACATCATTTTCTATCATTAGGGCCTAAACCAAGGGACCCAAAATCTTGGAAACATGTTAAACCATGACACGTGGCAACGCCTACAAATCCCTCGTTAACACGGGAATTCCAATAGCCCATCCCACTCGTTCCCGATTCCAATCCACGTTCGCCCTCTTTTCTTCTCCAAATACACGTACGTAGTAGTACTAGGGTTTTGCCGCACGCAGAGCAGAGATATGTGTGTTCTGAGATGATGACTAATGATGCATCAAGATGTTATCAGCTCCTGCCACATCTAATTGACAGAGCTATTTATTCTTGATTAGGGGGAGAGAGACAGGGCAGGCTGGTGAGAGAGCAGAGCTCATCTCATAGCCACTCGTCACTGCCGTACTAGGAGTCTAGAACTTTAGTTTTCTTCCTAAAATTTTAAGACCTACTATTATTGTTCTTTCTTGTATTTGTGCATCTTGGTATTGTTCTAGCTTTCATCCATCCCTTCTAAAATGAGGAGAGTCAAATGAATCTTGTTATGGAAAGCATAAGACAAAAAAAAGGGGAACCCAAGAGCTAAATGTTAGGGCCAAATTCCAAAATGATTTTTTTTCTATTTAATGGACTTTTCCAAAGCGTGGTGCCTAATTTTCAATTTAGCACATGGCCTCCAAATTATCTGAACATGGGAACACTGGAGATTCCAGCATGAATTGAAAAATGATCAATAGATATGTGGAAGGTCCCTCCCTCTTTTACGGTACATGCGATGACATTCATGACTTCATCCATACTTTCCAATTCTCTTCAATAATTTGGTGACCGTCGATACCTTGTAACATTTTCTATTGTGTACACAATTCACTGTGGTAGGAAAACCCAATTTCATTAATTTATATGGTTGCCCAGTCTATTTTTATAAGAATCTACTTGCTCGGTTCTGACTTCTGAGTGTAAAACAAATAGTTTCAACTTAAATGCAGCTCATTTATATTGAGAATTCTGACATCATGTTTCCATCTTTAGGGCCTAAACTAAGGGATCCAAAATCTTGGAAATATGTTATTCCTGGATGTCGGCATTAATGAAGCCCCAAGTGGAGATATAGATAATAGATACCATGAAGGTATGTGGAATTAATTACACATCTTGAATCTAATTAGTTTGGTAGTTAAGCTAAAAACATCGGGTATCGTTTGTGCTTCTTTCTACTGCTGATTGTGCGCGGCTTCCTCGCAGGGTTGCTCCTAGGCATACGAATGATGGAGAATACGAATGATGGAGAAGTGACTGGAAGTAGAATAATCTTCTACTTATCCTACTAAAGACAATCTCCAGCATGAAGTTTTTGCCTTTTTGGATTTCAAGATCTGATAAATTGAAGCAACTTGAAAACCTCAGGCCTTCACAACACAGATCCCAATTGTTGGAGGTCAAGGCGAAATTTATTTTGTGCATTAGAAGTGTGCTCCAGGACAAATCTTGTTTGAACAGTACCCTGTAGACTTCTGTTTTCATTTTTCTTGTGTGTCACTGGCATGATGCTGTGGTTGTTTCTGAGCGCACGGGATGTATTAAATGATTGTGATGTCCTTTATCTCCAAGGGGAGAGTATAGTACTCCAAATGGCTAATATTATTGGTTGGATTTGGAAATCTTAAGATGGGTTTCCCTAATGCAAATTCTAGTTTGGTGTTATTGCCCCTGTCACTTCATCCTCCTGAACTTCTCAAATCTGATTAGTGGCGGTGACGATCTCCAAGCTTCACTAATGGCAATGGCGGCTCGACTTCAACTCCGGCGAGCTCGCATGGCGTAATGTCCCAAATTTCGAGCTTTCAATAATCTTTTATGTAATTTAGATGCGATAGGGTAGTGCGTCATGCTGGTGGCGCAAGGAGTGGGAGTCACCACTTCATCCCACCGACGAGGGCAACGGTGGCATGCATGTCTTGGAGGCGTGCGAGAACATGTGGCGGCTTACTTCCATGGTTGGATAGGGAGGCTATACGGAAACATATTAGGAGATGGAAAATAAGGGGTGAAACACTATACATAAAGGGCTTGTTTGGGAACTCCAATCTCGACCGGGATCTCGACCAAATCGCATGGATCAAAACCCTCGGGGAAATCTAGCTCCGCCCAGCTAGGATGCGCGTTTGGAAGGCCCGAGGGGTCAAAATTTCCCCGTCCACCCCGGTCCAATCCACGGGGAAAAAAATCATCGCCTGCCCGCACGAGAAAAAAAAAATCCCCCGTCGCCTCATGAAGCATCGCTCGTGACCTCCATCGTCTCGCGCCGCCGCCGCCCACCGTCGCTGCCACTCAAAACTCCAGTGACGACGTACGGTTAGTATCCTCCTCTTCTTGATACTCCTCTTGTTGCTCCTAGAGTTTCTCACAAATCTTCTCAGCAGCTACGGTGAGTTGGGAGGATGATGGCTGTGGCGGAATCGGAAGAGGCACAACTGTGGGTGAGGAAGGAGCCACCTTCGATTGCTTCTTTCGCAGCAGTTTTGCCCCCTGTAGGTTGCAACCGAGCACCCCCATCGACCCCACCCTCTGCCTTTTCCCCTTGCTTTTGCGAATTTTTGTGCTCAAATATGGCATTCCATTGCTGGTAGATTCAAATTGGACATGGCGGTTTCATGTTCTTGTCATCACAAACGTTAATTGATTGTTTAATTGGGGCGTTGAGGTGGAGGAACAGACAACAAGTTTTAGGTTGCGGCATAATTCCACTGGTGAGACTGGTTGTTTAGGTTAGGTTTGGTTGTAGATAGTGATGAACTCACTCACCACCTCTATCTGAACCTTAGCTTTCTAATGCAAAGCATTGGTGATAAATATTTTGATTTTAGTTGGTTTAGATGGTTGGTTTCAACATGCTCATAATTGTCTTGACCTGTAAAAAAACTGAAGCAAAAAAGAAGAAATTCTCAACCAATCTTTTGCGTTCTCTTAATCGACCAAATTAGTAATTTCAGATAGAAACTAGTTTTTGGGGGCATCCTCTATGTTGTCATAACCTTGACATCTGGTAAAGTATCTAAATATATGGGGATGTCCTCACTTCATGCATGACTAAGTTTCCCTTTTATGGTTGATCTGGCTTTATTATGACCTGATGTATGCAATAATTTTAATAGTTCCCTGTTAGAATTTGCTGTTCTGGGCTTTGAGTTTAGGCACAATCAAGAGCCCAGCCTAGTCAGTAGTCACACACACCAATTTTGTTTGTAAAATAAAGCCTCGAACTTAGGACCTCTTGCACTGATATCATATTGAGTTTCATGCACTGACTGTTCACCATGAAGCTTAAGTTGTTAGGGAAAGGTGAGCAATCTACTCATATTTCAACAAAACCTTATATTTGTAAGCACCTCACTAGAAAACAAAAATAAAAGGCTATTTATTATGTAGCGTACATGAGCTTTAAAAAAAGGAAAAAAAAAACTGATGCTTTAGGAATATGGTTTGTGCAAAGTGCTATCATGCATGCATGCCACATTTGCATGGGTAATTGTACGCTGAATACTCTAGCAACATTTTGGAATTCCATCTTTCAAATATTGTTTAGTCCCTCGCAAAAAAAAAAAAAAAAAGTGGTCAAAACTAGGTCTAACTAGTATGCCAACACTGTCATAAATTGCAAATAAAGCATAATCATTTGAAAGCAGTTTTCTTCTGTGAAAATGATGTGGATGTTTCTGCTCAATTATTTTTGGATTTTTCACTAAAGATGTTAATTGATGAAACAGTCAAATTTTATTCTGTAAAAAATGTCAAACTCTCATTTCATGAATACATACCTACCTTAGTAGAGATGGTAGGTAAATGATACTTTTGATCATTGACA
The DNA here is from genome assembly GCA_036346405.1 of Phyllostachys edulis. Lineage (NCBI taxonomy): Eukaryota > Viridiplantae > Streptophyta > Magnoliopsida > Poales > Poaceae > Phyllostachys > Phyllostachys edulis. The sequence goes on from CM070563.1 coordinate 51,170,425, forward strand.
ATTTCACATAGACAGACAATCACACCTTAGTAGAGAATGGGCAAAACTAACAGGCACTATCACATAGACAGACAATCACACCTGATACACTAGAAATTTCAAAGTTCAATCTACCAACATTTTTGTTGCTTATTTTATTGATAGTGTAGACCCTCCCCAGGATGAGCTTACATCTGCACCCCTCTCCTCAGTTGTTCAATACATAGATTAGTGATTCTTCAGACAATGGTTTCTATTTTTCGCTATGTTCTGTTTGGATTGTGCAGTTATATCAGAGGTTTGCCCTTTTGTTTGTCTCTCTTTTTGTACATAATAGAATGGTTGCATACTGTTACAATTTACAAATCTTTGCACAAATCTGCTATGCTTTTGTTACTGTTATGAAGACCTATTTGATTGGATTTTATCCCAATCTTTCATGCTTTCGACCACAGAGTTCTCGATGTTCTCTATTCCTCTAGTTAGATCGCCATCTTGATGATACTTGGGTGACATATGTTGGAAATGGAGCTGAAATAGACCGTCAATGTACTTTCTTTGGCAAAGAATTAGCCTCTGACACTCCAAGTGGTCATTTTGGTCATTCATGCACTATAGTTGGTGATGCATTAGTCTTGTTTGGTGGGATTAATGATCGTGGGCAGCGTTTGAATGACACATGGATAGGCCAAATCATTTGTGAAGAACCTCGCAGGATGAGGATCTCATGGAGACTGTTGGAGGCAGGCCCACTTGCACCATCTTGCGGTTCCAATGGATATTAAATGTGTTCTGGTTCTAGTTAATCTGTCATGACCATATAAATCAAGCCAGTTTTTTTTTAAAATGACCATTTGTATTCCCAATTGTCTGCATGCACTCACAATTTGCCTCTAATGCTGTGTATTGATTTTCTTTCAGCAATTTATAATTTTGTGTTGGAAGGGAATACCCTGAAGGTGATAGAGCTGACAGAAGAGCTGGCGCCTACTTTGCTGGAGAATGATATGGATTTACATTTTGATATTTTAAGTCTTCACTTCATTGATCTAGTTCGTTCCAGAAAATGGTGAGTACTTGCAAAAATTATATTTGGAAGGAAAATTGTGTTAGAAGGTTTGATTAATATGGATGTTTTGACTGACACCACATAAACTCTTGAGTTTGGCCAGAAAAAGTTGACACCGTTTGGGGAGGTTCCCAAGTATGTTGAGAAACTAGAGGTACTTTTTCCTTAATCCTATAGGCCTTAGAGTGCAATTTATCATGTGCTTATTTTAGACAGCATTAGGCCTCCTTTTGAGTCCATACAGATACAGTATAAGGAATATTGTTGTCCAGTATGCATGAGAAATGAATATACTATACTGGTATGAAGGATGCGTTGGCAAAACAGTACTCATGTATGAAGGAGATGGGTTGAAATATGTGTAACAGACTATAATCATCTTGTATTTGGGCCACCTTTCTTATTCCTTGTTTGGATCAAATTACCCATGTATGAATGCTTGTATTCTTTCATTTGAATGTGTGGATGTTTGGATCTGATATGAATGGTGCAAATCTAGTTTATTTTTTCTCGAATTTTTCATATTTTGACGAATTTGAATTTTTTTATTTGTATTTATGAGTTTTTAGAATTATTTATGATGTTTTCGAACTCTCTGTTTTCCATGGAATTTTTCTGGTTTTTTTTTTGAATACCTGGGATTTTCATCCCGTTGTCTTCCAAATGGTGGCGGGGAGTATTTTCCAAGAGGGAATATTCCCCCAGGGGGTTGAGGGGGATTTACATGCTCTTCAAAATCCCCTTTTGGGATTTTCTTCCTTGGAATTTTGCTCTCTAGCTTCCAAACAAGCCCGAAGGGGGAAGGAGATGAGTTTAGAGTTGTGGTGATATATAGCGAAGACCTTCGAAACAAGACAAAATGAAATTCTAAAGTGGAGCTATAGTAGGATGGAGATCGAATAGCCCATAGGCGCCTCCGCGTCATACTAAAGTTGTGGCCATCCATTTTTCAGCGTTACCAATAGAAAAATTGCTACAACATATTATATATAATGTACTGTTTTTCTAAACAGTATTCGATTATTTTCTTTTGTCTAAATAGTCGAATTTTCATTCGTCCGATATACTTTGAGATTTGTACTTCTTCTTATATGATGAATTGGGTCCGAATTTATTATGATTTTTTCTTTAGAACATAATGGGTTCACTACATTGCCGTATTTTGTTGGTATAGAATTTTATTTTTTGTCTTTGTGTTTGCTTAATCTCTCAAAGTATTTGTTAGATTTTGAATTATGTGATGGAAATACGAGTTATTAAAACTTTCGAGAATAATTACAGTGACCAAGAATAAAAATTACATAAATAATTTACTGTAATCTATGTATAATGATGTTATTAATGAACTAAAATTTGACTGTTTTAAGCTGAGAAAACTGTCGAATCTTGTGTAGATGGACATGTAATAATGTATGGAAAACTTAATTTATGGATTGGATCGGTCTATCATGATCTCGGGTTTGCGTAGGCCGAAAGTGGTAAACATGCTTATGGGCTGGACCAGTCCAGCCTCTGGTCCAGGCTTTCCCAAGGCTAGACTGATCCCAATATAGCCTAGCCCGGCCAGCTTGGTCATTGGGCTTGACCGAATCTTGCTGGACTGGCTAAGTATTGGTCAACCTAGCTTGCTCTGAAAACAGAGAACTTACTGCTGACGAATCGCAGAACATATTTTGTGCTCCCATTTCATGCTACCCATGCTCCTGCTCATCGCAGCTTCAAAGTCCATGCAATCCCTATGGACCCTATCCACTCACTCAACTGAGCAGGGCATCCAAATATTACAAATACGGCTGAATTATCTTTGCTTCTTAAAAAAAACCTATTGATGATGGACTGATGGTAGTTCATTCACCCCAACCCTACTGCCTTCCCTTCCCTTCCGTCTGCACCTCCCTTCCCCTTCTACCTCTTTAAAGAATCTCTAACAAAAAACATATCAAAAATCTATCAGCAAACAAACGCAGCATTCCTATAAATTATCTAACAAGAAGAAAAAAAACACATAAGAAACAGAAAAGCTCTACTAGTCCACACCATCGGCTCCGCCTGGCTGATCCCGGCAATGTTTTTTTTTCCGTGACAAAGTACACTCATTCAACTAGGTTTTTGGAAATGAAAACACATTGCTCATAGCAAGTACAACTTCTTCCTTGTTACTTGTTTATTCGGGTGGGGACTACCATGAGCCCATGACAAGTGGGCCCATAAGTTTCCTAATTATAATTCTATCTCATGTTCCTGGATTGTCCAGATACATCGATTGAGCCCAGATACATACTAGTCGACTAGGAACGAACAAACATGTTTCATAGCGTACCTATATCATAGCATAGCTAAAAGCTATCTTTATAACTAACTAATTACAAAGTAGCATTTAATACCTCATAAGTGTATTGTTACACATGTAGGAAATCATGCTGATCTTAGGTCTATGGATAGGTCTATGGATTTATACATCATCATTGCTTGAGCTCAATTAATGACACAGAAACATAACGATCTCAGTAGTTTCTCAAGGTGGATTAATACAATACCATGTGTAATATGTGCTGACACTATTGATTCGATATCTCTATATCTATGACCGGTGAGATATGATCATCAATCAATATATGTGTTGGTCTATAAGTCATTAATGTCCCGACCAGTAACATCCAACCAAAAATCCTTTTAGAATGATATCATACATGAGCTTTACCATCAAGTCACGTACTTACTAATTTTTATAAATAATAATCCATACAAAAATATAATAATATTTATTCTATAACTTATAAGCATAGCCATCAAACATTTATTTCTATGATTATCTCTTAGGACATATTACTAACAGTACGTCCGCCGCAAGGGCGTGGACGCTGTCGTGCTGAGGCGGCCGGATCTTCTTGTTCCGGGCTTACATGGAGAGGGACGGCGGCCGGCGAGCGCGAACAGCGAGCACGTTGCGGCGTCCGCCCTGGTCGCGCCCGTCCTCGCCGGCGGCCTGGACAACGCGGTCAGCGCGCTGAGGGCAGAGGCCGCCTGGCTCGGGAAGGCGCTCGCCGACGGGCTGTGCCGGGAACTCTTCCACAACGTGTGCGGCACGAACGGCGTGCCGGTGGAGCCCGGCCTCGCGTCCCTCCCCAGCAACCTCAAGGTGGCGATCCTGGAGAGGCTCGACGACGCCGAGGAACTCGCGAGGGTGGAGTGCACCAGCAAGGAGGCGAGGCGCCTCGTCGCCGAGCACGACGGCGAGCTCTGGAAGGACAAATACTTGCTCCTTAGCTACGGCGCCCAGCCGTACGTCTGTCTCCGAGAGCTCCGACGAGATGGTCAGCTGGAAAGAGATGTACGTGAGGGCCAGGGCGAGGTGAAAGTCTTCACCGCAGACGCCGCCTGGCTGGCCTGGGTGGCCGAACTCCGCATGGAGAATGGAGATCAGCCATAGTCCGATACAGAACACCGTATGGATACCATGGACCCAATGCTGGAACGATTGGTCTCTATTTCTGGTGATATCTGCGATCGACCTCGTTCAAAAGTAACCGCACACAACGGGGACCGGCCAGCTCGTTAAATGGCGACGTATCTAATCAAAACTGACAGAAAAAGGAAAGCGAGCAGTGGTCTGAAGCAGGGGCAGCAGTTCTAATAGTGACATTGTTTGTTGTTATGTTGTAGGGTTGTAATTTCAGTGTATTGTGATTTTCAAAGCCAAGTGATGTAGGCTTGCCGCTTGTTCTAACTTCTAGGACGAGCGGCTTTTCTCTACTACAAACATGGAAACTTGCGTGAATCGTGAGAGCCTCATCAGAAAACCCAGATACATGAGTTTTCATGTTTGGATTGTTTAGCTAACAAGATAAATTGCGATGACGTGGCGCACCGTGAAAAGAGAAACAGTGCAACAACTATAGTTGCTATTTGTTATGTTTCTACATGTTGGTGCTAACACTAAGCTCAATTTTGGGAACAATAACTATATATTTCCGCTTTGCTATTCGTATGTTGTATAGTTTTTTAAAAACTTTAACTCGATTTTGTTGGCATTTGGATTATCTTTGATATATGTATACGTCTTATTCTAGATTGATTCAACTGTTCAAAAAATAAAACTTAGTTTATTACTAAGAGAAGAGAGAGTACTCAATCTAATTAAAAATAAAAAAAACCTTCCAATAAATTGTTTCTTGAGTTTGTATCTAAGGCTTTAATTGCTACTCACAAAACAAGTTTTTAGGTAACAAGCAAGTCTCCGATGGCTATTTTGTTGTTTCTTATATCTTGGTATCAACTTGTTTGTTTCTTCATCTAGAAACAAACTCATCTTCTCTCCTCACGATCTCTCCTTCACATCACCTAAATGTTTATATGTACATCTCTTAGTAATAAGTGACATGAACCATACGTCACCTTTGAAATATACGTCAAGGAGAGGCAAGAATAAATCATAAACAATAAAAAAAAGACTTTCGTTAGGAGTCAATGTATGTATTATACTATACCACATGATGGAATCACGCAATTGTGCACGAGACGACTTATATTTGACCACCGTATATATATATGTACTGCTCGTGTATTCATCGTCGAATAGAATTTGACCATACCAAAGTTCTCACCGCTCCACAATGTCACCGATGGCGATCGGTGGGACGCGGAGGACCTCGGCCGCCTGAGCATCGTCGCCCATATATGCACCTTCCTCTACGCCGGCTTCGTGCCCAACGGCGCCAAACCAAGCTCCGACCGGCCACAAGCACTTCACACGGCTCCGTCGTCTTTCTCCTACCGCTACACCTTGCCGGAGCGGGTGCGCAGCAAGGGTGCGGACGCCGCCGTGCTGAGGCTGTCGACGCAGGGAGGCGGCTGCATCATGATCCAGGCCTACATCACGAGGAACGGCAGCAGGCGGAGCCAGGGTTTCGGTATCCAGTTTTGTTTTTATGAGCGGGGTACCGATATCAGATTACAGGTTTCATGGATCAGAAACAACAAATGATGCAGATCAAATTGAGGCAAAATAAAGAGTGTGTTACCATGACATGCAACGTTTCAGTGCTAGGGAAACATCTAAGGAAGCACAGAACCATCCTTGTTTCCTCAGCCTATCAGCCACTCCAAATCAAACTGACAAAGCCAATATGTTGACGCTAGGAAGTTGGACGTGCCCCCAAATCAAAAGAACATAAATAAACAGTCAAATGATTGACAAGGAAATAGAATATGATGGATACCTTCATCACGGTGCCAGAACACGATGCAGCGAGGCGGCTACCACGGCGAGCTCGTCGCCCTAGCTAACCTCCATGCGGGCCGCCGAAGAAACAGAGAAAGGGATCGAGGAGAGGAGCAGAGAGCGGATCGACCCATCGAGATGCTGGAGCCTAGAGTCGCCGGCGGTGAGAAGAGGAATAGGGAAATGGGGATCGAACAAATTGAGTCGTTCGGCTGTGACCAGGGGTGCGAGACATAAGGCAAAGAAATGAGCAGGCCAAATGGGCTAAATTGGACCGGGCTTAATTCAAAATGGGCCAAAATATTTGAAGCCAGTTTGTATTTCTCCGGTAAAAAAATCCCTGGGCGGAGCGCTTACCGGGAGCGGCTGGACACGGCGTGGCCTGGACGACGCGTTCCGCACGCTGAGGGCGGATGCCCCGGGAGCATCTCTCTGGAGGACCATCGCCAACTGGTTGTGCCGGGACCTCTTCCTCGATGTGTGCCGCAACAACGACATTCAGGTGGAGCCCGGCTTCACGTCCATCCCAGCGACGTCAAGGCGGCGATCTTGCAGAGGCTCGACGACGCCAAGGATCTTGCGACGGTGGAGTGCAGCAGCAAGGAGCTGAGGTGCGTCGCCGCCGAGCACGATAGCAAGCTCTGGAAGGCCAAGTACGAGGCAATGGCCTCGCGCATGCCTCCGTGTCTGCGTTTGCTTCGGACCTTCGGCACGACGCCGTCCAGTCAGCCAACACCGAGTCTGGGAGCTCCAAGGAGGAGATGGTCAGCTGGAAACTGGAAAGAGAGGTACGTGAGGGCCAGGCAGCTGAAGCCGTCACCGTCGTGGGGGACGGGACGGGCGATTCAGAGGATTTCCTCTACTCCTCTCAATTTCATACGGAGGTCGAGAGTCGAGACCATGGACCCAAAGTTGCAACAACCGGAAGCTAAGAAACCGATAAGGGATCGCCTCCCAACGTGTCGTGTTTTCTCATGATCATTGCGATCGACCCGAGAGGCCGGCGCCGGTTGTCCCTGCAGACCGGAGGAAGGCAGTTGTCGTAGCGTGGGGTTGTTGGGACAGGAGCGCCGACGGTCATGGCGATGGCGACCAGATGACGGTGGTGTAACAGAACAATTGGTATATGAAGGGGCGTGGTGCCGGTGCGACTCACTCGCTGTCTTCCCGGTATCGATGAAACCATTGGTGATGCCGGCCGGCAGGAAATCCGGCATAGGTCTTAATTTCATGGATTTCTATCTTTTTTGTATTGGCAAGCGAAAAACCAGCTGTTCTTCTCAGTCCTGCTTCCAGATTTACGCAATTTCCAGTTTGGATGTTATATTAAATGGAAAACAACAGTTCTTGAAGTACCGGGCAGGGTTTTGATTATTGGAATTTATTTTACCAGAGGTCACCGGTTGGACCAAAATGGCCGAAAATTGGAAAATTGGGAAATTTTGGCCAAAATTTTTAAATCAAAATTTAAAAATTTCGAAGTTGAAATGAAAAAAAGATAAAATTCAAGCAAATTTCAATAGACAAAAGTAATTTCGGCTGGTTTTGGCCTATTTTGAATTTTACCGAGGGTAACCGATAGAACCAAAAATCCCAATTTTTGGTTAATTATCGACCGATAATCAAAACCCTGGTAGCGGCCACAAAAATATGAAGATTATTTGTATAGTATGGATAAAAAAAAACCCTTCAGTCATGTAAGAAAGTCGTCCAAGAATACATGCAGTCAAACTTTATTAATTTTGACTAAATATATTATTTAAAATATATAGTTTAGATAGATGAAATTGGTACGATTATTTTTTTTTATGAAAAATGCTTCCATAACATTGCACTATTATAACTTTTTAAATATAATAATAAAATTTAGTCATCAAAATGGCTTCTTGTTGACATTGAAAAGTTAAAAACAACTTGTTTTTTAACAAGAGGGACTACGATAATTTTCGTAGATGTTACATGAAACAATAGGTATGACAATAACCTCACGTGTAGATTCGTGAGTTGAAAAAAGTCATAACAATATGCCTTCCTCCGGTGCAAGGAGCTAGGGCAACATGAATCATCAAGTTGGCGCAAGGGAAAGTTGTGTGGAAACCAGAATCAAGGAAATCAGCCTAGTTTCTATGTTGGTTCGGTTTCCATACCAGCCTTTAAACTAGGATTTGAATTCGAATTTCATGTATTTTCCTTTTTTATATGAAGAGTCCGAAACATGAATTTTAGAGAAGAGTTCGTTTCGGTTTTAGCTAGTAAATCTGAAATTTATTTTTGCTGTTTTTTTTTATTATGAAAATAGGAGAGTTTGAGTTGTGTGTATTTAGGAGGTTCGATTGGTTTCAGATACTATTCACAATATTGTTCATCCAAAGACAAATTGTGCTTGCGTGGGACGCTATTTAAGCCCCATGACCTCACCATGTAAGAGATAAGTTATGATTTAGGTAATAAAATTCAGAAAAGTCATTTTGGCACATATCGTGTATTCTTGGGATGAGTTGAGAGAGAGATCAAGATATCAAGAGTTGGGTACTGTTCATGAGCTGTTACTATTCACACATGGACACTGTTCACTGAGGCTACTGTTACTTGCAAATCAATCTATTAGATTGGTTTGTGAGCGCTGATTTTCTCGCAATTCAATTCACCCGAATTGGTTTATGAGTTTGTTGTTCTTCGTATGTACCATGAAACATTGGACCAACAATCGAGATCCTTCTAATCAGCTAGTTGGATCTTTATCAAATTGTATCTTGCAACAACTTTTAATTGTAGATTGGTAACATTCAACTAGAAAATCCCCTTCAACTAGAACTTTCACTTAAAAAAAACAATAAAGAACTCTCATGCAAAGTGATGTGGATGCTCGTGAGAGCGCCGCCGCCACCGCTCTCGCACATCAATGCCATGGCGATTCCTTCCTTTGTGTCTTGACAACTCCTTTCCACCTTATCTCTGAAAGAGAAAGAGGATGAGAGTGGGTGTTGTTGAGAAACCCTGGATTAGGGGTTAATGGGCGTAATACGGAAACTACCACCGAGGATTTTAGTTTTTAAATAGGACCTTATTGTACTTAGAAATAGATTAATCTATTAATAAAGAAGTTCCTCATATTGTCACCATCTACTTCGTCTCTCTATCGATTGTTTATCGTATAGTGATTAGTTAATTGTTTCTTGCGACTACTACGTTGTTCAACTGGTGCAATCGGAAGAACGAGAGGAGGGAAGAAGCCGCATATGTCCCCTGCTGACATCTCTTAGATCCTCCATCCAATGGTCGAGGCGAGGCCTCAACCAAGCAAGTTGGCTGGCTAAAAATAACAACAAAATCCCAAACGTGTGCTCCTCATTTTGCTCCACGTTTCCCAGTTCACACAAAATAAAACACGCCTTCCTTTTACCCCTCGTTTCCCAATTCACACAAGATAAAAAGAAAAAATTATTACTAAACACGCCTTTCCTTAATAAACTCCACATTGCTAAATTACCAACCAGCCATTACCTGGTCGGGCCCACATGCCAGTAGCAATTTCACTCGCCACTCTCGCTTCCCTCATGCTTTCACACGGCATGCACGAATTAATTGGGGGGCCCCGCATGCCAATCTCTCGGTATAAATACCTCCCCGAGCAAGCACAAGTGGCATAGCAAATTCACAAATCCTCACAACCCTAAGCAACACCACACCACACCACACCACAGCAAAGAGGCAAACGAGGAGGAGGCAATGGCCGTGGTGACCATCGGCAGCGGCGGATGGACGCACCTCCACGCCGTCGGCCGCGGCGCGTCGGGCGCCGTGGTGTCCCTCGCCATGGACGATGCCTCCGGGGAGCTCTTCGTCGTCAAGTCGGCCAGGGGCGCCGCCGCGCAGCTGCGGCTAGAGTGGGGCGTCATGTCCGGGCTTTCGTCGCCGTACGTGCTCAAGTGCCTCGGGTTCCGCGCCCAGCAGCGGAGGAGGAGCGGCTGCGCGAGCACCACCGTTCCTCGAGTTCGCGCCCGGTGGGTCGCTCGCCGACGTGGCGGCCAGGAACGGGGGCCACCTCGAGGAGGGTGCCATCAGGGCATATGCGGCGGACATGCTGAGGGGGCTGGAGTACATCCACGGGAGGCTTGTCATGCACGGTGACGTCAAGGGGACCAATGTGGTGGTCGGTGCTGATGGGCGGGCCAAACTCGCGGACTTCGGGTGCGCGAGAGTGGCGGGCGACTCGAAGCAGGTGTTTGGCGGCACGCCAGCGTTCATGGCGCCCGAGGTCGCGCGCGAGGAGGAGCAGGGCCCCGCCGCCGACGTGTGGGCGCTCGGGTGCACCGTCATCGAGATGACCACGGGCCGCGCCCCATGGAGCGACGAGGACAACGTCCTCGCCGCGGTGCAACGGATCGGGTACACGGACGCCGTGCCGGAGGTGCCTCCCTGGCTGTCGTCGGAGGCGAAGGACTTCTTGGACCGGTGCTTGCAAAGATGCGCCTGCGACCGTTCCACAGCGGCGCATCTCTTAGAGCACCCATTCGTGGCAATGTCATGCGTATTCAAGAAAGAAGAGGTGAAGGCCACATGGGTGTCTCCGACGAGCGCGCTGGACGCGGCATTGTGGGAGTGGGAGACCGACGACGAGGCCGACGACATGTGGAACAGCTCGGTCGGAAGGATCAGGGCAATGGCTTGCTCCCGCTTGGCGTTGCCGGACTGGGACTCCGACGAAGGCTGGATCGAAGTTCGTAGTGGCATCTCTAGCAAGGTTGCTGATATAGCAGCAGCAGCAGCAGATGAGCTTACAGAGTGCCCGGCCAAGAGGGTCAGGGCATTGGCGTCCCCACCATCGACCGTGCCGAACCGGGACTCCGACGAAGGCTGGATCAAAGTTCTTAGCGGCATCTCTAGCAATATTGCCGATATAGCAGCAGCAGATGATGAGGCTTTAGAGTGTCCAGCCAAGAGGGTCAAGGCATTGGTGTGCCCGATATCATCCGTGCCGGATTGGGACTCCAACCAAGGCTGAAAATCGTCGGCCGGTGAGAAGGGTGATGTCATTAGGCCTAAAGAATTTGAAATAGCAGCAGCCGATGAGCTCTTCAATGATGCTTTGCAGGCAATGCATAGCGTAGGAGTAGGAGTATGTAGTGAAGAGGCTTTAGTTGAGCACCAGGAGGATGTCTTCTCCTTGAGTTCTTTCAGCGAGCAAATTGCGCTTGCTGTACATGTTGCTGATGCGGCTACTGGGAAGGCCGAAATAAAACAATTTTCCATTTCGTCGTACTACATAGCTTTGCTTTTCTGTGGTTTTCGATTGGACGATTTTGTATTACATATGAACTTGACAAGAACATCAAACGTGAGCAAAATTTGGGATCTAGAGGCATAATAAAACATCGGATGCTAGTCTTATTTGTGTAGAAGTAAAACAAACCAAGCAATTCATGTTGAAAGCATGCCTAGGCACTGTAGCAAATCCGACAACTGGCTTGGTTGCTGTAGCACATTCGACAGGAGGTTTGGCTATATTCCTTTGTTTGCTCATGAAATTACCAACTCATGAACATACGAATCTCAGGAGGAACAATGTTTCAACATACATTAAGTTCAGAATAAGAGATGAGGAATCACCCAATGAAGCAAATTAACAAGGAAAGCAAAAGTGACCACCCTACTGTTATTTTTCATTGTTGTCTAGCTGTCTAGGGATAAGCTAGTCACAAATGATTTTGAAATAAAAATCAATCAGACTTCTGCTTGATTTTTTTTTCATCGAGATCGTGAGACTAATTAAGCTTTTACACGAGTATAGAACCCAAACAATGATTGGATACAGTTAAACAATAACTACATCAAGCAATCATAGCTCAAAATTTTACCACTTACTGCTAAAAATTCTAACGATGACTAACTAGCTAATGAGTAGTGATAAAAAAATTAAGACGAGCTGAGCTTAAATTGCTAATTGACAATGAACGTGATCGATACACGATCGGTTCTACTAGTTACTCTTCACGGGCGATCGTGCACGTGCAAATTAAGATCGGTGCTCGGCGACTCCATCAGCGCAGGCCGTCAATGACAAGTGCGAGCTTCAAGCCGTCCCGCGGGAAGAGCCACCGCCTGAGCGCCATGAACGCGTGACAGGTGATGACGCTGCTGGGCCCGTACAGGTGCACGTCCGGGGCCCGTACAGGTGCACGTCCGAGAACAGCGAGGCACGCCAAGCGTCAGCGCCGTGGCCTTGAGTCTTGTCCGTATGTTGAGCTGCAATGCCACGTACTTGACGTCGAACAGTTTGGCGCCAAGGTACGTGCCAATCGCCACGAGGAAGTCGACCTTCACGGCCGGCAGAGGCTGGCCGCCGGTGACCAGCTTGAGCAAGTACGCGCTGTCGTATAGCCCGCCGTACGTGATCCACGTGATGCTGAACGTGAGGATGCCGGTGCGGTCGAGCTCGGCGTGACGCCTCGGTATCACACCGTAGGCGCGAACTCAAGTCGAACCCCGGAGCGGCGAACTCGACGGACTCGGCGGCGTGGCGGTCGCGCCGACGCCGGTCCGCTGGCTCACTCGCCACGCGCACTCCACCGAGATGCCTTTCTCGTCGGTCCCGACGGGAAGCCGGCCACGCGCGTCACAAAGGGTGATACCGAGCTGCAGGAGGTGAAGCTCGTCGACGTTAGTTTTAGTGAGCGCGTAGCGCTGCTCCACGGTGAGGTGGTCGAGGCGGGTGCCCCTGGGCGGGCGGTGGACGGTGCTAGGGTACTCGGTGTCCACCGCGACGAAGGGGTACCCGCGGAGGAAGGACCGGATCATGGCCACCTCGTCGCAAACGTTGCACGCCGTGACCTGGCACACGCGCACGTGGGGCAGGCGCGGCTGCATGGCAAAGAACGAGACGGTGCCATGGGGCGACCAGGGGCTGCGCAACGGCATCGGCACCGGCGCAGTCTAGCACGCGCGGCACAGGCGGGAGGTGGAGGCCATGGAGATCGATCGATGCAACTCGAGTTAGGTGGTGGTTGGACTCGGCCGGCCGGCTAATAATGAGGTGGACGAGTTCGATTCCGATGCATGCATGCTACTGCTAGTAGTCCGACTCGGTTACTTGATCCGAAACCGAACTGGATTCGGCGCGCATGGACGGTCCGTACGTGTTGCGTGATGTATTGAACGTACGTGCAGGATATTAGATCTCATCGGACGGTCGCGCGCGAGGCTATCATCTCTCTGAGCTTGTGGTGTACAGTGGGCAGAGTACCTTTACTTGAGGGATGCATCGTACGGTGCATGCAACATCTCAGCATATGGGTTGCAACATCTCACAACAAAGTGTGCAACAAAAAGGGTAAAAAAATCCCTAACATAAATTGCAACATTTTTTAGGGCATATGCACACCTGCAACAAAATTCATCATGCAACATTCAAACAAATTCTAGAAAAATCTCATTCTCAATCATTTGTTGCTGCAACATTAAAAAAACAGTCCGCAACATCTCAAATCACTACTCCAGACAGCCCTTTTCGCGTCGGTGTAAAACCGTCAGGCAAAAGTGAATAACCATCGTGAATCATTTTCCCGACGGGTAACCGTCAAGCATTCGCCGTGAGGAGTCCTCCGACGTGGATGTCTGAAATGCCTAATGGCCACCCCACAGGAAAATTATTCGTGATGGTAATTCCCGACGGTGACCGACAGGGAACTTACCCCGTCGTTGGGGTTGGCCGTTGGTCCTGACTAGTAATCCGTGTCGATGACCCGACGGGAAAATACCTTCGTGGAAATAATTCGCGACGGGCTTTGAAACCGACAGTACAAATTCAATGTTTAGAGACGGTCTAAACAGACAAGAAAAATTTTAAACAATAATCGCTGCTTTGCATAGCGAGTAGTTACATCAGCGTCCGAAAAAAATTAAACCGTCAGGAAAATTGGTGAACAGTGTCGCTGGTTAGCATAGCCAGTAGTTGCGTCAGTGTCCGAAAAAATATGAAACCGTCAGGAAAAATGGAAATGGCTGAAAACAGTAAATTCTATATCAGAAGCAAACCTCAAGCATTTACAGTACACATAGCCAATCTTACACAATGAAATATAAATCAACCAGGCACATAACACATTCACAATTCAATATAAACCATTCTTCCATCAGAACCAAATTTTATCATACAATCAACTAGTAATAGTACCAAATTAACAATCACTGAAGCTGCTAGCAAATTACAAAGTAGCCATGCATCGATAAGTTTGCATGCATAAGTAGGTTCACAATACAAGCTAGGTTGCACAATAGGCCTCATGTTGAGCCAAGAGACAAGTCTTTCATCTACAAAGTTGCTACCATATTAAAATACCAAAAGACAAGTTCAAAAGCCACAAAGCAAAAAGAGAGTCAAGTTGTGGCTGCAAGTCTGATGGCACCAGTGGCATGTTTCTTAGGAAGTTCCATTGTTAGCTTGGTCTGCGCCCGCATTGTCGGCTACGTCGTTGTTGGGCACATGAGAGATGGTGTTGCCATTGTCCTCGCCGCCCACGTTGGCATAAACTACTTATGTGCCCCCAATCTCCTCATCGAGGATTTCTTGGGCTACTTGTGAGCCCACATGCGAAAAACCAGTTCCCTGTAGCAAGCCATATGTACAATTAGTAAAAAGCTACCATGCCTGACTCCTGTCCTTATGAAATGACAAAAACCGAAAACAAGTAGAAGAATCCACCATCCCTTGCTTCATTTCTATCCCCTCTTCTTTCTCATGTCTCCAATCATAGCTCTTAAGCATTAAATGTAAACAAACAGTGATGAATTGTCAATCATAATAGTGATGTAAACAAAAATATATTTCTTTATGTAATTGTCAAGTTGACACTTAATATATTTCTTTATGTAATTGTCCAATTGTTATAAGCTAGGAGGTTATGCCTAGGTGGCATTCCTTGGTACCTTACCATCAACATAGAACTAAGAATGTGGTTATGCCCAGGTGTTACATTAATCAACACGAAACTTGTGAACTGCTGCACTGCTTGGTGGCATTCTGTCATACCAAAAATAATTAGTTCTCTAGATGAACATTTCATCGAAACGACAAAAGATGAAAGATTATTTGTTGGAATATTGGTCTGGAGACAATAAAATATTCTTGCAATGTAGTAAGTCTTCTAACCTGAACTTGACTTGGTGGTTGACGACACATCATCTCGGTAGGTGGTTCTTCTCCGAGCTTCTTGAAAAACATCTGCATTTCGAAGACAACAAATTGAAGATTGATTATACATAACAAATTCATTGATATATCTTCAATTAAAGTTGTTACCATTATCATCCGCCCTTGCATTTCTTGTCGCTAGTGAAGCTGTGCATTCTCTTGGAGCAAAGCTCGATAAGATGGGGTGTTGGATGGCCTAATGTTTCTTCCTTTAGCAGCTGCTATAACGTCAGCCTTCTTCAAAGCACCATTACTTATAGGAACGAATCCATGGAATGCAACTGGGAGTAAGCGTTCCATGAAGATATGGTAACCATGGCTTTTTAGGCCAAAGATCTTCCTTTGCAAGAGGTTTACCCCCCTCCTAATGTTGGCTGCATACCCATCGGGGAACTTGAGTTCTTGAAACCATTTAAGTATTATTGTCTTGTCATTTCTGTCAATGCAAAATGCTGCCCTTGGCTTGTGCCACTTCCCATTGTGCTTCAACTCCAAGTGCAATGATGGGCGGTTGCAAATTTGTGCTAAATCTTGCCTCGCCTTCACATTATCTTTAGACTTATCGGGTATGTCAAAGCATGTGTTCCATATAGCCTCAGCTACATTTTTCTCATTGTGCATGACATCAATGGTATGTCGAAGAAGTAATTTGTTATAGTATGGAAGTTGCCAAAAGCAGCTTACGTGGGTCCAATTGTGTGTTTTACTGAAGTTTTTTGTATCAAGTACTAATGCATTCATTTGGGCTTAGACTTCCTCTCTCGTTAAATGCCTAGGAGCTTCATCCAACACCTTTGTGTTCTTTCGAAATGCATTAGCTTGGGTTCTGAATGCATGGTCCCTAGGTAGGAAACGCCTATGACAATCAAACCAGCAAGCCTTGCGACCACTATGAAGTTGAAATGCTTTGCAATCACACAGACATTGAGGACATGCTAACACACCGTGGGTGCTCCATCCAGCAAAGTTACCATAAGCAGGGAAATCATGAGTGGACCATGAATAGGCTGCCCTCATTGTAAAGTTTTCCTTCAGTGAAGCATCCCATGTTTCTACCCCCTCCTACAACTTGAGCAGCTCATCAACTAACGGTTGCATTAGAATATTCAATTTCTTTCCTGGATGTCCAGGACCAGGGATAACAAGGGCAAGGAATATGTATTCTGCCCTCATGAGCTTGCCTGGCGGAAGATTTAATGGAGTGACAAAGACAGGCCAACATGAGTAAGGAGTAGCACCCAGACTGAAGGGCGTAAAACCATCAGTTGCAACAGCGAGTCGCACATTTCTGAGATCTCTAGCAAAGTTAGGAAAGTCTCTGTTGAACTGTTGCCATGCTAAACCATCACAAGGGTGCACCATATTACCAGATGTGGATTGTTTGTGCGACTGCATTAGCTTTGATGTCTCCTCATGTGCATACAACCTTTCTAGCCTATTAGTAATGGGCAGATACTGCAAGACTTTACGTGGGATTTTATTATGGCCTTCCTCGTAGCGAGAGGTACCACAAAAGTCACACTTATCTTTATGCTCATTATCTTTGTAGTAAAGCATGCAATTATTATAATAAACATCAATTGTCACATATGGCATACCAAGGCCCTCTAACAACTTCTTTGAACAGTAGAAATCCTCAGCCAAATTAGAGTTGGGAGGTAGTAGTTCATGGATTATTTGTAGAGTATCATCATACTGTGCAATGGACATATTGTACTGTGATTTTATAGCAAGCAAATGGGCCACAGCAAACAGAGATGAGTGTGTTGTGTTGTCATGGACCTTTTCATCAGCACTAGCGACCATCCGATAGAAGGCACGGGCTGAAGCCGTTGGCTCCTGACAAATTGTTCGTGGATCATCACTAGCAAGGTCAACCAACATATTGTCTACATGATCAGTTTCATCAAATCCCTCATGGTTTATTAGCAAGCTAGATTCGCCAAGCCTATCAAGTCTCTCTCCATGTGAAGTCCATGTTTTATAGTTCTCCCTAAACCCATATCTACACAAGTGCATCTCCATAACATCCCTTTTGTGCCGAAAATAGTTCCGACACATGGCATATGGACACTTAATGGTACCACCTTGAACTACACCATCCATAGTGAAGGCACGGTCTAAAAGTACATTGGTGCGTTCTATCCATTCATTAGAGGGAGCACTACCACGATGTCAACCGGTATACATCCATTCATGATCTGCCATTAAATTTTTCTGTGTGTATAACAGAATTAACGCGTCAGTTCTACATATGTGTCATCCCTATGAGAAGTTGTGATAAGAAGAGCATCGAACACAATCCTATTGTAATGATCATGTTGGATTAACCTAAAGAAACAAAGCAATCCTAGCTAGTAGCTACACAACAATTACGTACACACGACGCAGAGACAACGATTCAAACATTGCAAGTGCTTCAGCACAAGAAATAAAATACATTTGCATGTAGCTTAAATTTATATCACAACTGTCATTCCAAAAATAGCACAACATGCAGACAAGCAAATAATTATTACATCACAAAAGGTAGCATCACATTGAATATAAAGATAGCAAGGGGATCTACTAACCGAATAATGTATCCACAGAGCCACGGGGAGACTTCACCAGACTTCACCAGGATTCGGACTTCACCAGGCTTCGTCAAGAAGAGTTCGACAACACTATATCCTTCAGGATCCACATTAAACTCTAGCTTCCCATTCCTTATCTCATAAAAAAGCCAAGAAATCGACTACCATCAGGAGCATACTCACCGAGCTGCGGCGGAGGAGCATACTCACAGAGCTGCGGCGGAGGTGGGGCTTGATTTGGATTTTGACCAAGGTGGGCATCCAGAGAGGGAGGAGGGGCGACGACGCCTGAGAGGAGGAGGGGGGCAGCGGGGGAGGGGCGGCGACATCTGGAGGAGGCGCGGAGGCGGGGGGGGGGTGTCCGGGAGGGTGTGGATGGGCGACGGCGTCTGGAGGAGGCGGAGGGGGGGGGCGTCATCTGGCGGAGACGGAGGGGGTGTCCGGGATGAGGCGGGGGGGGCGTAGATCTAGAGGAGGTGGAGGCGGACAGGGGGTGGGGGCGAGATCTGGAGGAGGCAGAGGGGAGTGTGTGGGAGTGGGCGGAAAAGGGGGCGTCCGTCGGGAGGGGGCGGAGGGGGGTGATGAGGACATCGACCCTAAGGATGCAACAACTGCTTCGACCTGCTGCACTGCATTCTCTACTTCAACAACATCCTCTCCAATAAGACTTTCGCTCTGAAAGAACACCATATTACCCAATTGGATCGCGCTACATCTACATGCCATGGTGTTACGTCACGCCCACATGCCATGGTACTATGTTTACATGCCATGGTGCTACCGCATGTGCCAATCAGAGTTCAAGCCGGATACATTTTGGGCGATCGATTCGAATCGGCATGACAAAGATCGACTTCAAACGCCCATAACTTTCACATACGACGTCCGCTGGAGTATCTTGTTCTTGCGTGCTTCTTCGGTGTATGCAGGAATCGACCTTCGTGGTCAGGTCAATCGGGTATTCGTGCACGGTTGATAACGACTAGTCGATCAGTTCAGCGATTGCGTGGTTTCGAGCCTTGCGTGTTCGTAGCCAGGATCGTGAGGGTTGAGCGACGCCTACCGGACTTATCGTTTCTCATCGAAAGATCGGGCCAACAAATAGAACCTTAGGGTTCATCAGGTGGTATCAGAGCTACAGTTCATCGGTGAGAAATTTTTTTCCCTACAGTCCATATAGCCGAAAATCAAAAAAATTAGGTTTAGTTCATCGTCCAAGCCAATTTGTGCCTTTGCAATTTGTTTTTTTTAGTTTTGCTTTATTGAATTGTCGTTGCATCGTCGAGTCTGTGTGCTGGTTTCTTGTCTAGATTGGTTTAGTTAGAGTATTTTACAAATCGTTCTAGTTTTGTTCTTCGGTCTTGTCACTTCTCGCCATACAAAACAAAAAAAAAATAGCAGATCCAATCTGCCGCCGCCATCGCGTCACGCCAGCGCCATCCTGACCGGATCGGCGCCCTCCCGTCGCGTTGACGCGCCAGCATCGCCAGCGCCCGTCCTCGGTCCAGCGCATTTAACGTCGCGCAAGCGATCAACACAGACGCCCGTCCAACGTCCTCGTTCCGACACACGCAGCCACAGGTCCCAAGTTTTGTTGTTTATTTTAATCACCAAAGCTAGTCCTTCCTATTCCCGTTCTTGATTGATGTGAGTCAACAAATTCTGGACGGTTTTGTTACGTCCACACGAGTATGAGCAGGCTTTAAAGATCTTTGGTAACAGACCGGGTACTGTAGCAGCGATTTCTGCTACTGTAGCACGAGTCGGTTACTGTAGCAACCGAGAAAAAAAACCCGCCCTTGCGGTCTGGTAGCTTAAGAAAAAAAAAGAGAGAAAGAAAAAAAAAAGAGAGAAAGGAAAAGAAACAGAAGAAGAAGAAACCAAAAAAAAAAAAAAAAAAAACAAAATCAGAGCTACCTCGTTTCATCCATTGCTCGCTTGCTTTGATAGTTCTTGTACTGGCCTTCCGTTGTTGCTACTAATTGTTCTTGCGAGTGCTCTAGCTAGGCTTGGTTTAGACTGGGACCAGCACTTTTGACTAGTACTTTGAACTGCTTTTCAATTTTGCATACTGAATTGAATAATTGCTATTCCTTTGCTACATACTAGCCTTCCGAGCTCCACTACCTACTAACTCAGCAGGTGCCGTTCCTCGCAATCGTTGGGCTGATCGCAAGTGAGATTATCACGAACCAGCCACCGGTTGTACCACTTCCTTGCTGCATTGGTAAGAACTTGTAAGAACTGGGTATAAGCTTGAGTGTGAGTGACTTGACTGAGCCTCCAGAACCTTGTAGTTGATAGGTACATATACACTGTGATTTGTTCTTTGCTTTGATACTAACAATGGCAGGTTCATCGTCACAAGGGGAGCATAGCAGGCACAACAATGAGGAAGATGCACCGCTCAGTCCTCGCACAAAAGAAATCATGCGGCGCTTTTCTCGCATGCTGGATCAACATTCAGGGCGTATGGAGTTGATTCTAGATCGCACCACTGACGAACTTGCTGCGTTGGCTATACGTGTGGAGCAGCTAGAGAGAGCTCCACCTTCTGTTGCCGGCCCCGCTGCTGTCGGCATTGCACGACCGCGCCGTAACCCATCCGTTGCTCGCTCATGGGCCGATGAGGTAGAAGATGAAGCGAACCCATATGTTGCTGATACGGGGTCCGATGGTGATTTCAATCCCATTAATGATCGTGATCACCGACAACGACGCTTCAATCGACAAGGTATGCGAAGAGAGCCACCACGTGAGGTACGTGACCATAATGATTCACTTGGTAAAATTAAATTCACTATACCTCCTTTTGCTGGTAAATATGATCCTGATGCTTATCTCACATGGGAGTTAGTTGTGGACCAAAAATTTGCATGCCACGAATTTCCTGACAATAAAAAGGTTAGGGCTGCTACTAGTGAGTTCACAGATTTTGCATCTATTTGGTGGAGTGAATATGGTCGTACTCATCAAGACATACCTAGAATATGGAATGCTTTGAAAAGAGCAATGAGACGTAGGTTTGTACCTTCGTATTATTCACGTGATTTGCTTAATAAATTACAACGCTTAAGACAGGGTAGTAGTTCTGTAGAAGACTATTATCAAGAATTGCAAACTGGTTTGTTGCGTTGTGGTTTAGAAGAAACTGAGGATGCTAAGATGGCTAGATTTTTGGGAGGGTTAAACCGTGAAATTCAGGACATTTTAGACTATAAAGAATATGATTCTATCAACCGTTTATTCCATCTTGCTTGCAAAGCTGAGAGAGAAGTGCAGGGTCGACAATCTCGCTCTCGGGGCAATATTGGAGGAACTTTTGCAGGTCGGCCAAGGCAGCAACATCACATGGCATCCTCCTCCACTTCTGACCGTGCACCCCCTGCTGCTGCTTCAACTCCTATACATATCCCTGATGCAAGCAAACCCGCAAAAGTACAAGCCCCTACAAAAAGTACTTCTTACATTTTTCTTCTCTGATGCGATCTAGAGATGTGCAATGTCACCGTTGCAAAGGATTTGGGCACTTGATGCGCGATTGCCCAAGTCAGCGAGCTTTGCTTATCAAGGACAATGGTGAGTACACTTCAGCTAGCGATATTGAGGAAGAACATGTGTTGGTTGCAACTAACAATGCAGGTGATGAAACTGAGGAAGAACATATAAACCATGAGGCATCTGACATGTACCAAAGCCTAGTTGTTCAGCGTGTGCTAAGTGCTCAAATGGAACTTGCTGAACAAAATCAACGCCACATTTTGTTTCAATCCAAGTTCGTCATCAAGGAACGTTCATGTAGAGTCATCATTGATGGCGGAAGTTGTAACAACCTTGCTAGCATAGACATGGTCGAGAAGCTTGGCTTGACCACAACACAACACCCTCATCCTTACTACATCCAATGGCTTAATTCTTGTGGTAAGTTGAAGGTAACTAAACTTGTGCGCGTACACTTTTCTATTGGATCATATCATGATTATGTTGATTGTGATGTCGTACCTATGCAAGCATGCTCATTATTGTTAGGTAGACCTTGGCAATATGATAGATATACTGAACATCATGGTAGATCTAATCATTATACTTTCACATATAAAGAAAAGAAAATCACTCTGCTTCCAATGTCTCCTGCTGCTATATTAAAGGATGAATTAGAACGAACTGCGAGAACAAGTAAGGAGAAGACACAAGTTGATCAAAAGATTATAGCTCCAAGTGAAATTAAATTGAAAGCTCCTGTTATGTTAGCTACAAAAATTGATTGCATTGATATGGAAAAACATGAATCTGAATGTCATACTATGATTTGTAAAGAAACTCCGTGTCCATTAGAAGAAGTGCATGTTTCTTTGCCTCCTATTGCTACTAACCTTTTGCAGGAGAGTGATGACTTGGAGAAAACAAATGAGTCGAGGACGACTCAAATTCAAGAAAGGGAGGATGATGAGGACATCGACCCTAAGGATGCAACAACTGCTTCGACCTGCTGCACTGCATCCTCTACTTCAACAACATCCTCTCCAATAAGACTTTCGGCTACAGCAACACCATATTACCCAATTGGATCGTGCTACATCTACATGCCATGGTGTTACGTCTACGTCCACATGCCATGGTACTATGTTTACATGCCATGGTGCTACTGCATGTGCCAATCAGGAGTTCAAGCTGGATACATTTTGGGCAGATCAGTTCGGAATCAGCATGACAGCACTGACTTCAAACGCCCATAACTTTCACATACGATGTCCGCTGGAGGTCCACGAGTACTTGATGGAAAGATGATTTCGTCCTCTTTCCAACGGATCCAGCCTCACCTCCAAACTCCTTCTGGACTGATCGTAATCATCAAAAGAAGGCGTCATATCACTTGTTTGGGCCAACCGAGCTTTGTAATCATACTGAAACTTGGCCCATCTGCCGACGGCCCACCCCGGGGCGTGGTTACTGTTCACGTGAACAGTACCCGCGACCGTTAGTACCACCTCGCTAGTTCGTTAGTTTTGTGGCTCCTCGTTTCCTATTTAAGGAGGCCGCACCCCTTTAGTTTTCCTTGGATTTTGTTTAAGTTTAGTTTGCCTACGCTGCAACTTGTATCTTTTGCGTGTGTCGACGAGACCACCCAATCAAGATCCTTATTCAGAATCCCAATTCAATTAAATCTTTTAATCCTATTTGCAATTTCAGATTGCTTATTATCTTGTTCTTGCGTGCTTCTTGGTGTATGCGAGAATCGACCTTCGTGGTCGGGTTCAATCGGTATTCGTGCACGGTTGATAACGACTAGTCGATCGTTCAGCGATTATGCGTGGTTTGAGCCTTGCGTGTTCGTAGCCAGGATCGTGAGGGTTGAGCGACGCCTACCGGACTTATCGTTTCTCATCGAAAGATCGGGCCAACAAATAGAACCTTAGGGTTCATCAGGGGGCCGCGTCTGGAGGAGGCGAAGTAGTGGCCGGACTAGAGAATGGAGATTGGAGAAACATGAGATAGCGATTTGGGGATTTTGGGGATGTTTGGTTTGGAGCCCTGCTTAGCCAAACCAAAATTTGGGTAGTGCCAAAGCTTGGGCACAGCCAATTTGTTGGCAAAATAATGGCGTTTGGTTTGTGGCCAATAAGAGCCAAATATTTGGCAAAATTGCATGGGCTACTATTTGGTTTGGGATCAAATATATTATCAAAATTTTGGAAGAGTTGATTTTTGTTGTTTGGTTTAGAGCCAAGGTTGAATGTATATACTCTACCAATACAGAGGTGAGATTACCTCTTGTGACATGCAAAACAGCAAGCACTTTGGTTGATGATAACACATTGCAAATTTTCTAGAATTTTAAAAGCTTTTCCCTAATTATTTTAAAGCCAAAATAAATTATGTGCAAAAACTATTACCAATTTTAAGTTAAAAATATTTTATTTAAGTCCAAAATAACTCTAGGAATTTCTGTGAATTTTTCTAGAATTTTTGGATTTTATGTGCTATTTTCTAAAGCCAATTTGAATTAACAAGATTATTTTAAATTGCTAAATCAAATTAAACTCTCAAAGCAGTCTTGAGTGAAACCTTCTCACCAAACCTATTCAATCGCGCGTCAGCGCCCACCTGCTCGCTTCTCTGTAGGCGCGTTTCACTCCAACTCGTTTCGGCCGTTGGATCAAGATTGGACGGTCCGATCAGGTCGACACGTTCGGAGCGGTCCGAACGTCCCAGCCAATATGGACCGTCTGATCGACATTGGATGGCCCAATCAAGATTGTCATTCGGAGCGGTCCAAACGTCCCAAGCGGCGTGGACCATCCGATCTAAATCGAACGTCCCAACCATAGGCCCTAGGATCCTAATCAGCGCCTGCGTGGCTATCCGCGTTAGCGTGCGCAATAAATCGAATTCCCTTTAGAAAAATAATTCAGGAAATTCATAAAATTTGAAAATTAGGGTTTTTTTTTAGAAATAAAACTTCCAGAAGCTCGTATTTCTTCATACGAACTCCGATTTCGTCGATTCAAATTTCTAAATTCATATAAATTCAAGATCTTGATTTTTCAAATTTTAGAAAAAAGCAATAAATCAAATAGATTTTTAGAAAATAGCAAATTGAGTTCCAAAATTCTAGAAAAATTCACAAAAATTTCTAGAATTATTTTGAACCTAATAAAAATAATTCCAACTTAAAGTTGGTTTTGTTTTTGTACAGTAATTATTTTTATTTTTTGAAAAATAGGAAAAACCTTTTTAAATACCAAAAAATTCAAAAAACTAATTAAAATTTCCCTTTTCAACTTTAAATCCAATAAAATAATAACTTTATTAATTTTTATTTTGGTAACAAAACTTTGAGATGTTACAGTATGACACGTGGATCCTGCATGACATATATTCTTTTTTGCCCCAAAATATGCCAACAGTGATCTTGTTTTGTTGATAAAATGATAAGGAACACAACGGTTCAAACAGATCACAAATCGGATACCCGGTTTAGGAAATATGATCATTTGAAACTTGCTAATCAAACTTATCTTGCAATTAATGCATCATTCAAATCCAATCAAACACTTTCACGTCACGTGTCCCTGTGCTCACTGTGCTGCCAAGCCAATTCTTTGGCGTCGGATTTTGGAACCAAAATTTTGCCAACGAAATGGCTTGGCAAAGCCGAGCAAGCCAAAAAATTTTAGGGCAAAGCCAAATTTTGGTATTAAACCAAATGGTGGCCAAATTGTCAGGGTAACGCCAAAATTTTGGTATGGTTATACAAACAGTCCCTTTGACTAATGTTTTGTTCTCCTGTCGGTTCGGGCGAAGACCGACCGGAAAAATGCAGTGACCAAATAGTGGCGCGGCAACGAAATTCCTGTGGGTACGCGTAAACCGACGCGAATGATAGCGACCAAATATGTGGTGTGGCAACGAAAATAGGGCGCGGCAACGAAATTCCTATAGGTACGTGTAAACCGACGCAAATGATAATTTTCCTTACGGTTATATATTAAACCATCACCAAAACTTCTTGCATCCTTTTCGGTACATCCAAACCGACGGTAGCTAAATCATTCCAGTCAGTTCACTACACGCCCATCGAGAAAATAAAACCCCGACAGGAAAGATCGGTTCTCCAGTAGTGAATCACCGGTTGCAACAAAAAAAATCCTATAACTGCAACATGCAACATTTTTAGGGCACATGCAACACGTGCAACTCACCGGCATCACCCTCAATGACAGCGCCGACACACTCGGCTTTAAGCTCCGAACAGCACGGCAAACCGCGACGGCACCATGGGCCTTGCGAGGGGCACCAGAGAGGGGGGCGGCGCGAAGGGCACGGTCGGTGCCCGAGGGGCTCGTCGGCGCTGCGAGGTGGAGCTCGGGCTCGGGGATGGCCAAGGGGGCCATGGTCGCCGACACTGCGAGGTGGAGGGATGGGGCCATGGGGGTGGACGAGGGGGCTCGAGTGGGCGGGGACGACGGCGCTGCGAGGTGGAGCTCGGGGGTGGCTGAGGTGGCCTGAGGGGGCAGGGTCGCTGGCGTCGTGAGGTGGGTGGCCGAGGCAGAGCTCGGGAGTGGCCGAGGGGAGCGGAGTTGCCGGCGCCACAAGGTGGTTTGCACACAAACACTCCTATACACCGACTCCGTCCTGCGCACCCGCAAGCAAAACTGAAAAAATCACCAAAAAGAAACGGAACAAAGTCGAAGGGAGAAAGAAGAGGCCAAGAGGAGAACACACCAGTCGGCTGACTCCTGGACCTCCTCGGCAGCGGGGAAGAAGGGGTCCTTCTCCTAGCGGTCGAACGATGTGACCATCTCGCACACGAGCTACGACTGCCGAACGGAGCAAAGAACCGGAGGGAGGAACAAGAAATTCGTGGAGGCACAAGCGAGTGAGATGCGGACGGAAAGGAGACGGAAGAAGGCAAAGGCAATAAAGCAAAAAGTGAAACAAATGGCTAGTAGTAGCTCAGCAAAAACGAATGGCCTGTAGTAGCTCGTGGGAAAAAAAGTGAAATAGATGCGAGTGTCGTGTCCGATTTTTTAATTTGTTTCTTACGAACGTGTACTATCGTTTCCCTTACTTGAGAACATGACGTCACCAGTGACGGCATCAGTTTTGCTTAATGGCAAAATCGTCGATTTTTATGCTATTGGTATCCGTCAGGTTCCCAGGAGCCTTTCTGGTGTTAGAAATTTGGGCTTGGGTTATCTAGGGGAAAAAAGAAACGCTTCCTGATTTGACATGACTATGCATTCTCCCTGTCAATCTATCATAGTATATCCATACATCTTCAGATGTGGATCAATATGGAAAATTTGGGAGCGACTAGGAATCAGACTTACCATTGGATCTCACTTAGAGCCCATCTCCCTGACCATCAGATTCTGCTCCTCCAGCCCGTCGTTCGACGAGGGCGATGCCACTAGGAGGAGACGGCAAAAGCGGACACACCGCCTTGATCCTCTGGCCGCCGGCCGCCTCGACACCCTATCCTCCCCTCTCTAGAGAGACAGAGAGAGCCGAGAAGAGCATGGCTACGATTGCGGCTGGCTCCACCTACCGGAGACTGGTGAGTCGTTGGGATGTGAGAAGGGGATTGGGAGGTGTAGGTTTGGTGGGTGAATGGATGAGTATGAGATAACTAATTCGATCTGGTACAACAAAAAATCCTAAAAATGCAACAATTAGCCTTAAGCTTGTAACAATTCTTTGCTCTGGATGCAACAAACACAAAATCAACATTAAAAAATGTGCAACGAATTTGAACTATTGGACAACAAATACAATAACATAATGCAATTAAAATTAAACCTTGTTGCAACAACAAAGAAACATTGGAGCACAACAACACATCCAATAGAGTGCAACAAAATCTATCGATCTGCAAACAAAACATTGGACGCTCAAGTGGAGCAACATTTAAGAATAATTGATAAAACATTCTGATTTTGAATGTGCAACAATGAGTGGCAATGTTCACAACATCAAATTGAAAAAAAAAACATTTTTGCAGATAAAAGCTATCGCAACATCAAAAGATAACAATATCAATAATTAGAAAGAGAACATGCAACATTTGAGATAGTATATTGAAGTCATTTCATGAATTAGTTATGCAATATTAAAAAAACACAGTCACGACATCTCAAATCACGCATCGCAACCAAAAAATCCCTACTGCTGGCGGTGGCGCGCTCGTTCCCTATCATAGCGGCGGTGATGCTGAGCTGGAGCACGTGGAGGCCATCGATGTTGGCCCTAGCGACGTCATAGCGCGCCGTCGGGGTCAGGTCTGCCTCACGCACGCTGGGTGCGGGGAAGCGGCAGGCGTTGCCCGGGTACTCCGTGTCGATGGTGATGTACGGATACAGCGGGAGGAGGGGCCGGATCGTGTCCAGCTCATCGGCGAGGTTCGCCGCCCTCACCGGCCGGACGAATACGGTGGGCTGCTGCTGCGTGGCGGGCGGCTTGCTGTGGACGGCGTACAGCGGCGGCGCTTGAGCGAACCGAGAGGTCATGGTAGTCCTGGTTGCTTGTTTGCTTGCTTCAACAACGGGGACAACCGGCCGTCTCGTTGATGATTTATGGAGGTGAGGTCGAGAGGTGGATGAGGTGCTACGACTCTGACTCCGACTTCAAGTCGATCTTTCTGTTTGACTTTTGACTATGCCAAATGGATCAGGTAACTCGGAGTCAACAATGCATGGAGAGTGCGTCAGGCTGTGCTTGTCTGGCTTGGGCTTCAGTTCAGCTGCCCTGCTTATCCACATCAAACGAACAAATTCCTCTCTGGTTCGATCACTTTGGCGAAATTTGCATCACAATAAAATGGCTAATGCCTTTTTTTTCCGATGCGCTTCGGCGAATGTACAACCAAACTATGCAGAAATTTTTTATTTTGCGGGAACAGTAGGGCATGACATGCTAAAATACAAATAAATAAATGGATTGTCTATTCGTAAGGTGACTAAATTTTTTTTTACCAAAAGTCACATTTTTTATCCATTAGATCAAAATTCAATTATATAGCACGTCAATCTCTACACTAATCCACGGCCACAACAATTGACTTAAATCTAAGAAAATTTTAGTCGACTTAGAAATAGCAAATCTGATAAATATATGGGGTTGTCTATTCATAAGGGGACTGATTTTTTCTGTATAATTCACATTTTTTTGTCTATTGAATCAACATCCAATTATATGGCGTATCAATCTCTACATAAATCCAATAATTACAAAAATTGACTTAGACTTTATAAAATATTTTCCATAGACCATAGATGAGTATATTAATGGATTGCAGTAATCAACTTTGTCGTATTGCTACAAATCATGGAAAAGCAGAAATATTATACTTAACCTTTACTGTATATACCAGCCAAAAACACAGTAAAAATCGAGAGTTGCTCCTCGCACCATAAGGCAGCTTCTATCATGAGAGAAATGAATGCTCCTCTCTTTTTTTCTGTAAGACAAATGACTAATTCTACACAAATACGATGAACAGTTATCATTAAGCAATCTAAAACGATGGAAGATAGCCATCCATAAATCATACATGAATACATGACGAAAGAAATTTCATATAGCCAAGTAGTTTAATGGGAAGGCCAAAGCTCACAATAAAAATCGAAGAGTACTGTGACAAACCCAAAACAAATAGGTCCAAGTTACACAGACATATGCACATCCTCTACAGGTTCTCGAGTGTTCAGCTCTGCTTCACCAGGGCTACAAAAGCTTACATTGCTTCGTAAAAGCAGTAGATTTCCTGCATATTATCCACAAAGAAATCATTATAACAGAGGAAAATAAACGAATGAAAGAAGTACAATACCCGATTGGGAGGATTTCTCTCCACACTTCAACCGGAGACATAAATATAAAAGGAAGATAGGAAGAACAATACCAAAATCAATTTAGAAATTTAATCAGCATGGCATGAGAGAGAGAGGGGGGGACCTGATGGCTTGGTCTGGTGGCTATGGCGGAGGAGCAGACCGAGGGTCGGCGTGCGCACCGTAAAAGAAATCTGAACAAAATTTCAGATCAAAGTAATTGAAGGTAGACAGGGGCAGGGGTGGTGCGACTAGGGCTTGATTGCCTCCATGTGACGACCCACACATGTCACTACCTTGGGCAGCATGTTAGTTTACGGCCCACACTGAATAAATTATAACTTTATCAGATGTGTACACATCAGAATATTGCAGAGAAATAATAGCAACGGTTCCATAGTTATCTTACAACTAGAACATGGTTTTAAACATAAGGTTTTTAGGATATATGACATCGAACACCAAGTTCATGCCTATATGCGTCACGCAGGGCGGACAAAAGCTACTTCCACTACATGACTCTCAAGCTTCATCTTCGGCACCAAAGGTTGAACCATCGAAGTCATGATCCTCTTAAGCTTCTTCCATCTACCACTGTGGATCACCTCCGTCTTGCTCCTCGGTAACGAGACTCTCAAGGTCGAATTCTCCAAAATCTAACAAAGGTAATTATAATATAGGGCTGAGTACAGAAAGTACTCAATAAGTTCAAGCATAGCAGCCAACAATTATACGTTCTAACTATCCAATTATATCAAACCTATACTAGTAAATGGTCCTCATAATTGAGAATGTGCTAGATAGTTTTCAAAACATTTGTTGTCAAATTGATTAAGTTTTAATTTTGAATTCTCTACTGTTCATGAGACACCACAGGCAGAACTCTGGTTCCATGACATACCAGAAGATTATAATCGGCTACCAAACTTGCTGAAATTTAAATTGAGGGGTACCCTTGTAAGAGGACCTGGTCAAGTGCCTTAGCATTGGGAAATTTCTCTTTTATTTCAGGGGTATTAGTAACCCTGTTTTTTGGGGGCAAATTCTAGATCTTAGCATGCGCAAGCTATATATGCATCAGTGATCAATACATGAACCATCCTTCAGGGAAGTGTGAAATTAATGGTTTTCTTATCATCATTAGCAAGGATTCAAGAAGGATGAGGCGTCTAACTGAGCTGTGTCGGTTCCGGATGCTCTTAGGGCTTGTTTGGTTGGTGCTCTGGATTCCATGTTTGGAAAAAAGTGGTGCCTGAAGGTAGCCTGAAAAGTAGATGATTTTTGCCTGGCCAGGCAAACCTGAAGATGAGTTGTTTGGTTGGAAGCCTATGCCTGAAATTGATGAATGAAAAATAGACCGTTGAATTGAATAATGAACAGTGGATAAGCTGCCTGGGAGGCCTGGCCTCCCAGGCGTTCATTTCTTGCGCCGAGCGGTGGGGCTCACGGCGACAAGCAAACACAATCTGAGCGGTTAGCGGGTCATCTGGCAGGCGATTCTGGCGAGCTCCTAAGCAAACAGCCCTTAGTCTCTTGTGTTGGGCGATATCGCCTTTCTTTGTTTGTAGGCTAAGCGACTGTTATTACATTTAGCATTGAGTTAATTTGTTCTGTTATTCTGATTTGCATTATAGGTCAGTGTCATATTTTGGTTAGTCGTTGGAAACCAGGAAATTCTTGATCACTCTTGATATTGACCCTGGTCGTTTTTGCATGACATTTGGATGTTAAATCTCTATGTGCTTGTTAATCTTATTTACTGATCAGAATCAACAATGCAACATTGTGCATCTGAATCCTTTGCGATGACAACATCGACCTTTGAGTGTGGGTGTAGCTCCCTCTCTCTCTCTTTAATTAGAACCTCTATCATTTTTGCCCGTGATGTTTTCTCAAAATTTATACCATTTATTTGTTGCGAGATATGCTGAGCAAGAACTTCTTTGTGGACTCAGAATTCTGTGCTTAATGCTCTCCCGATGTTTCTGCAAAAAATTCTTAATCCAGGATGTGTCGTCTGCCTCGTAGGCCATGCCTCGGTGTAGCGGCACCACGTCGACTTCGCCCACATGGGCTCTACCTCTGCTCGCCGCCGCCTCGTAGGCCATGCCTCGGCGTGGCGGCATCGTGTCGACTTCGCCCACACGGGCTACCGCCCGCTTCGAAGGCCATAAATCGGCGGAGCGGCCCCAAGTCGATTTTTGCTAGGGTATCCTGACTCCCGAGGGACCGAGGGCGAAAGGATTGTGTCCGCTCGCTCCTCGGGACCGCGGGACCTGTCCTCGCGATTTCGGTCCTTGCAGACGAGGGAGTTATCGTAGTAGGACACCAAGGGGTGCCTCGTCCCTAGGGTTGTCAGGAATACTGGTGTGCCGTGGGGGATATCATATATGTGTATAGACCAAGTCCATATGGTGTACTTAGACAAATGTACATAAATACCCCTTCCTCTCTCAATACAATGCAAAGGCGAGAAGGGAAATGTCCCTTCTTAGCCCCTATATATAGAGACCCAAGGGCATGTAAGAGTGGGCGCTCCCTCATTCTCTTATTCACAAGGTAATACACTCGTACATCTTGTGCTTCTAGCTCCTTTCCCTCCAGTCCCCCTCCGAGGATCCCTGGTTCTCTTCATTGCTACCGGAGGTCCCTTTTTTACACTATCTAACCATCTTTGCCACGACACATATATTTAGCGATGGGCTGTTTATATGTTCAAATACAACAAAGTTTACCAATGGGCTGCCAGTATTTCTTTTGTCACACCCAGTTTACCATTGTGTACTTGATTTATCTTAGTGAAGCAGTTTACAATGGAGAAGTGGGTATGGATGCATGAAGTATTTCAAATAAATTAAGGATGCATACAACTTCGCTACATTATGCCTCTATAGGTTTATCATTTGTTTCTTAAGTGTTACTAACACAACACAATTTCTTCCCTGTATGCATATTGCTTGCTCTGTTCTTTAATATTTGCTTTGAGAATCGGTTGTGCCCTACTATATATGTCCCTTCTGTGTGATTGGTTACTTTCTTCTGAGATGGATGGAGCCAAACGTGAATACATTTGCTATTCTTCAATACCTACAGCAACGACGCGGAGAATCTGGCTAGTTTTATATACGACTACGTCTATTTTGGACGGGAGGTAGCGTATGGCAGGCGTGTTAATCGAATCCAAATTATCCGTTTTATTCGGCATTCGTATCTAAACTATTCCATTCGTATTTGATATATTGAGACTAAAGAGTCAAAGAATGTCTCCGATCATACGTATCCAGATTATTTTGATTTGTATTGAATGCCTTGACACCCCAGTCTACGACTACCTCGTTGCTAAGCAGAAGAAGGCCGTGCGAACGGAACAACGGCAGCTCCTGTTCAAGTCAAGCTAGTCAAGCTACTGGTAGGTAACACTGTACATCGACTCGTTAAAGTCAAGCTTGCACCCCTTTTCTTCTCTACCCTGCACACGGCACAACAGTTGTTCTCCCTTTCTTCTCCCTTTCTTCTTCTCTATCCAAATCCAAACACACAAGCTCGCTCCCGTCTCCTAAAAAATCCACCACTCCCTCCTTCTCTACTCGTATCTGGCCAAGCCAGATCCCGGTGGCAGCCTGTGTTGCGGCCAGACGGCAGCCCGGAGGCGAGGGCTAAAGTCGCTCCTGGTTGCTGAGCATGACGGCGGCTGCAGGGCTGGTGGATAATGGTGGTGGCGGGCTGGTGGTGACGGTGGAGGATTGTGGCGGCGGTATTGCGATTAGCCGATCAGGTTTTGGGATGAGGACAGGTAAGCTTTTTTTTTCTGCTATCACGTAGATTTGGGGAATAATTGTGTGTCTCGGCACACCCACATCCTTTATTTATACCTTATTATTCATAGTGCTAAAATTACAATTCGACCGTAATACGGACTCTGATTGGATTTTGATACTAACTCTCCAACAGATTGTTCCATTTTTTAGGAGGCAATCGGATCTTCACCTACTGAAAATGATGCTACTGAACAAGCCAGTCAATTGTTGGTGATGAGATTCACTGCCCTGAGCAAGCGCCAACCGCCGTCGCCGAGATAGAGCTTTGGAGTTCGTGGCGGCCGAGGCGATGAAAGCCCTCCTCCCAAAGCTCGGTGAGCTGGTCAAGGACGAATACAACCTGGGGAAGCGTGTGAGGAAAGGCGTCAGGTCTCTCGAGACAGAGCTGACGATGATGCACTCCGCCCTCTGCAAGGTGGCCGAGGTGCCCCCAGACCAGCTCGACGAGCAGGTCAGGACCTGGGCAGCCAAAGTGAGGGAGCTGTCGTATGACATGGAGGACGCCGTCGACGCCTTCATGGTGGGCCGTGAACATGGCGAGCCCACCGCCAATCTGAAGAGCAGAGTCAAGAGATTAGTTAAAAAGACCACCAAGCTGTTCAGCAAAGGCAAGGCTCTCCATCGTGTCGCCGACGCCATCAAAGAAGCCCAGGACCTCGCCGAGGAGTTGGCTGCGCTGCGCCAAAGGTACGGGCTCGAGCTGCAAGACACAAGCAGCTCTGGTGCTACCATTGACCCTCGCCTGACGGCTCTATACAGCGAGGTGACAGAGCTCGTTGGCATTGACCACGCAAGGGATGAGCTAATCAAGATGTTGACACAAGGTGATCATGATGCGTCCAAGCAGCAACTGAAGATAATATCCATCGTTGGCTTTGGAGGATTGGGCAAGACAACTATTGCCAAAGCAGTGTATGAGAACATTAAAGTGCAATTTGATTGTGGAGCTTTTGTTTCGGTGTCTCAGAATCCCGACATAACGAGGATTTTTAAGAAGATGCTCCATCAGCTTGACAAGGTCAAGTATGCGGACATCAATGAAGTAACAAGGGATGAAACACAACTCATCGACGAACTGAGAGAATTCCTTTGGAACAAGAGGTACGCATCACCTAATGCTGATCATTCCTTTTTTCTTGTCAAGAGAGCACCAAGTGACCGAGTTTGTGCATGCATGCATCTTTTTAGCTCTGTGTTGGTATTCGATTATAAATTTACAGTGTTGATACAAATTCCTAGAGTTTGCTCTAGTCCGTTTGCACATAGATACACCTTAATCTAGTAATGCATCCTTATTAAAAAGTGTTGGGCTCCACGCCGTCTAGGTGTCGGTAAACACTAAAAGTAATAAGTCAAGTCTCTTTCTTGACTCTCACCAAGTGTAACACATGCACAATTGGATGCTCAATCCAATTCTAATTGCAACACATGCAACTAGAACATCTCTTTTTGCTCACAAGGTGCAACGCATGCATAATTGAGAGGAGAAGCTCACACTAGCTCAAAAGAGTGAAATGGGATGCCAAGAGTTGTCTCCCAACCGGCCATGGTGGGTATTTATAGCCCACACACCAAAACTAGCTGTTGGAGGAGAATCTGCAGAAAAACAGGAAAACCCAGTCTGACCACCAACCAATGGCCGGTCAGATCGTTCTAGCTCCAGCGGCTATAAAAACTAGCCATTGGATGATCAACCGAACTGACCTCCCTCACAGGGGTCGGTCAGACCGCTCCATAGAGGAAACAACCAAAGGGGAAAAGCACCCCTCTCTGGAAAAAGCAAACCGGGGTGACTGACCGCGGGACCGGTCAGTCCGGCCAACACATGGCGGTCAGACTAATCAAACATGGCGGTCAGACCGCCAAGACTAACGGACCAGCACAAAGCCCGGTCTCACCCAATAGGAGCCGATCAGACCGCCCTTAGGCTGCGGTCAAACCGCCCTTAGGCCGCAGTCAGACCGCTAGAGACAGGAAAAACATATTTTCAATATCGCTTCAACTCAATTTTGCAAAATTCATTCGCTAATTGATGCGCGATACAAACAAGGGATAAAAGAGATTCTCAACAAGTTACAAAACACATTTGCCGACTTTTAGAATCACACCACAAAGAATTTAGTATATGGACTTAAACCATTTGCAAAACACATTTGTAAATTATAGTCTCATGCTACAAAGAATTAATACATGAGCTTCAACTATTTGCAAAACACATTCGCAAATAATAGCGTCATGCCTAGAAGAAGTAGGTGCATGGACTTCAACTATTTGCAAAACACATTTGCAAATTATAGTCTCGTGCTACAAAAAGTTAATGCATGAGTTTTAACTATTTAGAAAACACATTCGTAAATAATAGCATCATGCCTAGAAGAGCTAGAACAAGCGGGATTGAGCTATCAACACATGATGAGACTTAAGCTACTAGACAAGACCCCTCTTAATAGTATGGTAACATATACTAGCAATCCGGTCTTCCAACCAAACATCGAGACGGTAAAAGACTAGGAACACATCCTTAGCCTATGCTAGTCATACCTTTGTCTTGAGCATCTATCTTTGAGTGATCACTTATGACAAACATCTCTATTCCAAATCCGAGTTCTTGACTTGATAATCATCAACACATGATCATTTCCTTTACTTCAAGTTTTTGACTTGAATATCATCAACACATGATGATCTTCTTCACTTCAGGATCTTATCTTGAATATTATCAACACATGATAATTTCTTTACTTCGGGGTTCCGTTTTGATGTTCATCAACACATGATGACATCCTTCATCCCGAATCTTGACTTGATGATAATCAACTCACGATGCCACCCAAAGTCTGCATCATCATGAGACTCAACATGTTTCATCAACTCATGAAAAATGTTAGTTCACATGACGATTGTTATTAATTACACTAATACTCCATTAACTCATAATGGCAGGTCTAGATTCTTCACAAGTGCAAACGCATCCTCTCACCAACTGCCATACGTGATTTTTGGCCGATTTCCAAAATTCACATTTTCATTTTGGCCGATCAAACCGCCACCCAATGGCCGCCGGCACTGACCGCTCTGACCGTCTATGCCTGAAAGTCAGCCTGAACTAGTTCGAAAACGAGGGTTTCACCAAACGCCTCGATGTTATTGTCAATTGTTCAGCACACCTAGATTAGGAGCGTATCCCCATGACATCCGTAAAAAGAACTGAAATAACAAAACCATTAGTTATGCTTGATTTCTTTGCCTTTTTTTTGAAAGGGAAATCTGCCCATTCATTTCAGAGAGGAATAGAGTTTAAAAATTACAACACCCGACTAGATGACTTGCTGGGAGGAAAAACACCAAAACACACCACCTACGCACCACCACTTCACAAAACAGCACCCCGCAAACTGACACTGACCACAGCACCAAAACACCTAGCTACTTAACTAAAGAGGACTCACCTACAACATGCAAATGAAATCAAAAGATAACCTCAGATGCTTCGAGATATGCCACAGCTAACTGTTAGGGCCCTTCAACTTGTCTGATCCACATAGAACAGCCACAATCAAACCTGGAGGGAATGATTCCTTTAAGACATCCAAGCATCTATATAAGGCTTGTTCATCCAGATTTGCCAATTAACGCTCTCACAAATTGATATGTAGGTACTTCATCATTATCGATGACATATATATCAAGTGTGCTTTCTCAAAGAACAATCTCGGTAGTCGACTAATCACGACAACCCGCAAAGTCAATGTTTCTAAATCATGTTGCTCTTCTAATGATGATATAATTTATGAAATGAAACCTCTTTCTGTTGATGACTCCAAAAGGCTCTTCTATAAAAGGATATTTTCGCAAGAGAATGGATGTCCTCATGAATTAGAGGATGTATCCAAAGATATATTGAAGAAATGTGGCGGGGTACCATTAGCCATCATTACTATAGCTAGCCTTTTGGCTAATCAGGAGATACAAAGAAAGGATCAATGGTATACTTTGTGCAACTCTATTGGCCATGGACTTACAGAAGGTGCTAACGTGGAGGACATGCAAAAGATATTATCCTTTAGCTATTATGATCTACCTTCTCATCTAAAGCCTTGCTTATTGTATCTAAGCATATTTCCAGAAGATTATGAGATTGGGAGTGATCGATTGATATGGAGGTGGATAGCTGAAGGCTTTGTCCAACATGAAAAAAGGGGGGATAGTGTATTTGAGGTAGGTGAGAGTTACTTCAACGAGCTCATAAATAGAAGCATGATCCAACCGGTAGACATCAATGCTGAAGGCAAAGCAAGAGCATGTCGTGTACATGACATGGTGCTTGATCTCATTTCTTACTTGTCAAGTGAGGTAAACTTTGTTACTAAATTGGGTGGTATTGAGCAAAACACATCTTCGCAAAGAAAGGTTCGCAGGTTATCCCTCCAAAATAGCATGGCAGAGCTCGACACCCCTCGGTTTACCACGAGCATGTCACAAGTGAGGTCATTCACTATCTTTAGTCCTGCTATTAATTTGATGCCATCCCTTTCATGCTTCCAAGTAATACGTGTATTGGATTTGGAAGGTTGTGATATGAGGCAAAGTTGCCATCTTAATCTTAAGTATGTCAGGTTTTTATTTCACCTGAGGTACCTAGGACTAAGACATACATATTTTCCAAAAATTCGTCAATCTGTACCAAGAGATTGTGAGCTACCAACAGAAATAGGAAACTTACAGTTTTTGCAGACACTGAACTTAGAAGGTGCTGATATAGAAGAATTGCCACTGACCGTTGTTCGGCTAAGACGTTTGATGTGCCTACATGTTGGCAATACAAGACTGCCAGATGGGTTCGGGAACCTGACATCCCTAGAAGACTTGTCCGTGATCTCAACCAGCCATTATGCAGATATTGTGAAAGAGCTGAGCCAGCTGACCAAACTGAGAGTTCTCAAGATCATTTGGGAAGAGATGGATGAGAGCATGGCCACAGCTTTCGTGGAGTGCCTAGGCAATCTGCACAAATTGCAAAGTCTAGAGATGTATGCTTCTTGTGGATGCCTTAATCTCATGTGGGAAGGCTGGGTGGCCCCTCCACACCTCCGTAGATTTGTGTTAAAACTCTTGTTCCCGACGCTGCCGACGTTCTCGACGCTGCCGACGTGGATTAATTCGTCGTTTCTCATCTCCTACTTGAACATATGGGTTGATGAAGTTCGGCGGGAGGACATTCAAATCCTTGGGATGCTGCCCGTTCTTCGTTCGCTCACCCTGAGGGCAGTGGAAAGTTCGTGGTTAGTGCCGATGCATTCCAGTGTGCGAGAGAGTGCACATTCCGCAATTTTGTAACGGTTCCATCAATGTTTCCAAAAGGAGCTATGCCAAGGGTTCGGTTCCTTGCATTCTGTTTACGAGCATGGGATTTCGCCAGTGGTAATTTTGACTTGGGCTGCTTGCGCATGGGGAACCTCCCTTCGCTTGAGCATGTTGACGTTACACTTCGGTGTAAGAAAGCCACGGTTGCGAAGGTGAATGAAGTGGAAGCAGCGCTGAGGCACGCGGCGGACGTCCATCCCAACCATCCTACCATTTCTATCGGAAGACCACTATGACACAGAGGAAGAGGTACATTCGTCCACGCAAAGCGTGCATTCCCATTTCAATGGATATTTTTTAGGAAATCCCATTTCGATGGATCTGCATCACAGTGCTCCGATATTATCTGAGTTTTGACCCTCCGATCAAACCCCAATGCACCAGATCTATTTTTGGCTTTTCCCTCACGTACGTGTTTTTCCTCTTTCTTTCTCTCTCAATTTCAGTCGGAGCCAGAGGAAGAAGAATGCTCGAAACTGATCGATGGACTTGACCTTGAATAAGTCCTGCATGCAGGTAATAATTACATTCATTCTTTCATTTTTACTAGTGCTGCTGCTGCTGCTTCGTTTCAATCACAAAGTATCAAGAATATTGCAATTTCAACTGTATGTGATTTGTTTCTGCGGCCTGTCAACTAGTATAACATATATAATCCGGAATAGCAAACAATGTGAGATTAATGCTAGCTTGCAGGATCGATCGATACAGTCTGGTTGGTTATGAGTTGGTTCTCAATTCACATTGACCATTTCACGCTTTAACGATCGTTGGTTCAACCATTGCTTGAGCCATATATAGTTTAATGAACTGAATTGAACTGAACTATGTTTTTGGGATAGTGTTAAACTAAGCCATATATGTCATCTTACATGCCATTGCAGCTATAAGGCAGCTATTTCGTCAACATCGACCTAATTGTGCACGCCTCTCCCCTGTTCCCTCCAAGACAGTCAAGCACTGTATCTGCCATGTCATTTCGTGTCCGTGCTCCGTCGAGATGAAGCTCGATCATGCTCTCTGCACACTTTGATGCTTCTTAATTAGCTCTATGCTCCTGTATATTTGTATTCTGTTCTTGCTTCCTGTCAGTTCAAGTACTCCATTTCTAGGGTGTCCTTCCGCGAGCTAGATGGATGGAAGCTTCAGTTTACTGCTTGAACGCTAGCTAGCTCATGATGAGCATTTTCCTTTTAAAAGGAGATCGTATAAAATTGTGAAGTGATATCAAAAGATATTATCCAAAACCAATGGCGTGCTGTAGATTGCCCGAGGATTCAAGTTAGCTTCATTACAGAGCTAAGATCCAATGGTTAGGAGGAAAATTTTTGTCTACAAAAGATTGCCACGAGGATCCAATTGGACACGAATTATCCATAGATACTCAGTGGCCGAATGATTGAATCAGCAGGGACGATGGTGACGATCCGCCCAGAAGCAATTAGACGGGTACATCTTTGGGATGACATTCACATAGTAAACTGAGAAAGCTTAATTGGACAAACTAAAACTTGCTACGGTTACCTGTAGCGCAAGGACTGCAGCTGTTGCTAACCTGAACGGCTAAACCTCATGTCGTAAAGTATACATATGTCTGCGCTTAGTCGCTTTGTAGCGTTCCTACCTTTTCTGTTTCTCTTCTTTTTTTTCTTTCTGTCTATAATGGTGTTTTTACTACCTTGATGAAATCTTATGTATAGGACATGTCTGAAACCTGAATAAGACAAGGTTGCAATGGCAGCGAAGATCCTCTATTCGATCCGAATAGTTATGAGCAAAATGTACTTCAGTAACTAGTGGTCTAGTGGCAAGATTAGGAAAAAAAAGTTGAAAGGAAGCAATTGGCCGGCCAGATAACTTATGAATTTAATGCACCCCCATCAAATTTTGCAGAAGAAATTGCATGTGAAGGTCAGACAAAAGAACTGCTCTGGATTGCAGCGAGAACAGCTGCTCGGTTGGCTGACACCGCGCTGGTTCATCAAACGCCCTGCAGTTGCTTCTGGATGTTGCACCATCCGTGTCTTTCTTCTCAGCCCTGCGGCTCCTCCGGTCAGAGCTGGACCGCTGCACCTCTTTCACTGGGGCTGCTGCTATGCTCATTCCAACAGAGCAAGGCATGTCTTTA
This sequence comes from Phyllostachys edulis, assembly GCA_036346405.1. NCBI lineage: Eukaryota > Viridiplantae > Streptophyta > Magnoliopsida > Poales > Poaceae > Phyllostachys > Phyllostachys edulis. Next base: position 51,211,103 of record CM070563.1, read on the forward strand.
GGAAGGGCATCCACCTGTTGCTGCTGCTTGACAACAGGTTGCTCCACACTGGGACGGCCAATTGAGGCGGCAGTAGTCACTTTTTTCAACACGTTGCAGGAACCTGAGGAGTCTCTCTTTGGAACACCTTTGATGGCATCAGATGACCAGCTCTTGGCATCACATTCACAGGCGCAGGTTCAAACCTTTGCAGCACCTTGGTGGGTGGAGCATCAACTCTTTGCATCACCGTTGGTGTTGGCTGAGGACTAACTCTTGGCACCATATTAACTCTTTGCATGACCATTGCAAGTTGTTGCTGATTGACTTGTCTTAATTCACCCAGATGATTGCCATTCCTTAGAGCCATGTTCTGCTCTGGGGCAACCAATTGTTTCGCAACTGTCACTGTGTTGATTTGGGGCTGGAACTCACTCTGCCACTTGGCCATGGACAGATCGAATCCCATTTGTTTGACTGGTGGTTGCTCAAGGACACTCGGTTTCACTGACAAAAATGCAGTTGATTCCGGATCTCTTCTTTGATCTGTAGGTGCTAGCTTTACACGAAAAACACCTGCAAGAGTAAATAACATTAGCACCATGCATTGACAAATTGTTGCTCTTTTAGCTTGCAGCAAGATTTTCAGAAAGAATACTAACCATTTCTTGTTTGACTCGGGCTAGGTGACACAGCGGCCCTCAGTCTCTTATTGTTGTCCAGTGAGCTCTCTGGGGTGCCATGCAAAGCCTGACTGCAGGAAGGGGCCCCGTGCTCTTCAGAAATACCACTCTTCTCCAACTGTTCCGCAGTATCCTTCAAAACTTTTCTTGTCTCTGGGCCAACAATGTCCTGGCCCTGATGCTTTCTTTTAGAGTTAATCTCGTTTAGAGTATTAGTTTCTAAGTCTAGAGTTTTTTGAGTTCGCATACGCACGTGAGTCTATTTTTATTTTGAGCTCGTATCCGAGTTGGATTAAGTTACACAGCCTTTATAAGGGGCTGGTTAGTCTTGAGTCTAAAAGGCAACGAGAGCAACCAATGTAAGAAGAGAAGCAATAAAGAAAATAGAAGAAAAAGCTGTTGTGCCTCATGTGGAGAAAGCCAAAGAATCAGGAGAAGCTACGTTCCATCAGGAGCTTGAAGCAAGTCACGAGGACAGCAGAGAGGAAGAAGTCGCTTCGACCGAACGTTTATTTTCTGGCTGAAGCGAAGGCAGAGAAAGAAGGAAGGAGAAATTCTAACAAGTGGTATCAGAGCCTGTTGATCTTGGTGCCATCTGAAGATCATGGGTGACAACGCGAAGACCCGGGATGGGCCGTTTTCTCTCCTATATCTTGTCTTGACAACCAACAATTATCCGATGTGGGCAATGAAGATGAAGGCAAATATGCACGTCCAGGGAGTCTGGGCTGCAATCGATCCGAAGGCGAAGGACAAGGAGGTGGACAACAAGGTAGACCAGACGGCTTTGGCCATCATCTACCAGGCGGTGCCAGACTCCATGATGCGGTAGCTCATCGGCAAGGAGACGGCACGTGAGGCGTGGGTGACGCTTCAGAAGATGCACGAGGGAGTTGATCGTGTGAAGGAGGTGCGACTCAAGAATTTGCACACCGAGTTCGAGAATCTCCAGATGGGAGAAACCCAATCGGTGGACGAGTTCGCCGGTAAGTTGTCTGCATTGTACAATCAGATTGTCTCTCTCGGCTAAAAGATGGAGGAATCTGTAGCAGTGAAGAAGTACCTGTGCGTGCTACCAGAAAAGTTTGTACCTGTCGTCACCACGCTCATGTACTCCTCGGATCTGGAGGAAAAGAAGATCGAGGAGATCACCGGTTCCCTCAAGGCGCATGAGGAGCTACTGAAGGGGTATCAATCAAGTAACGAGCAAAGGTATCAGTCCCATAACGAGCAGGCGTTGCTGTTAAAGGGAGATACAAGAAACGATGGCAGACGGTTTCACAGGGGATCATCGGAAGAGGACGACTGTGGCTCATCAAGAAGCCGCGAGCATGAGCGCGGGCGCGGGCAAGACGACCAACAAGAACGGGGGTGCAGGGTGGAGCTGCAGGATGAGTTCTTGCGTGTCTACGACAAGAACAAAGATCTATTGATGAAGGTAAAAGGATCCCCAAACCGGCTGTACAAAATTTCTCTGAAAACTTGTAAGTCGGTTTGTGTGAAGGACAGTCTGGAGGAGCCAGAGTAGAACTTAGATATCGGCCAAGGACATAGCGGAACCCAGGAGTGGCACGCAGTTGGCGCAGGAGGCGCAAAGAAAGTGAGTCTTGGGAGGAGATCGAGACGGTCTTGCAAAAGGCGCCTGAGGAGCTACAGGGGGCGGTGAGTCCCACGAGCATGAAGGGAGTGGTGTACACGAAGTTGACGCAGGAGAAAGAGGTGGTGTAGCCTCAGCTAAGATGTACGCGGGGAAGTAGATAAACTTGGTCCAAGAGAGAAGAGCGGGAAGCTCAGGTAATGATGAAACCGAGGTGGTCCTGGGAGCAGGTGCTCCAGCCCAGGCGGGCGTGCAAGGAAGGACGAGTTCAGTCCAGGTGCGAGACGCGGCAAACGTTGGTTTGTGCATGACTCAGGATGGAGCAAGCACAGGCGATAGGGCGGTATTGGCCCAGGGAGGAATGGCGCACGGGAGTGCAGCTAAAAGAAAAAGACGTGAAAGTTCAGATAAGAGAAGATCGGCGTGATCAGTTTAAGAAACGAGATTAAGGGGGTGATTGTTAGAGTTAATCTCGTTTAGAGTATTAGTTTCTAAGTCTAACACTTTCTCTTCTTTTTATTTTCTGGCTGAAGCGAAGGCAGAGAAAGAAGGAAGGAGATTCTAACACTTTCTCTTCTTATGGCCATGCTTAGGATGATGATCAGATATCTCATATTTCTCACACTTCTGGGCAGCTTTCTTCTCTCTTTTTCTCTTCCTTCCTTTCCTTCTTTTGCATCATTGCCCTTTCTTTCTGGAGCTTCAGCCACCAGATTAACCATCAGTTCCAATTAAGAACAGACGACTGGAATGCAAAGAGGAATGACATGATGTCATAACAGACAATGCATCAAGATTCATACTTAGCACACAAGTTCTACCGAATAATTAAAAGTCCATACTCCACAGTTAAGAAATTTGTCCAGTTTCACAATTATCCAACAAGGATGACATGACAAAGTTCACTAGAATAGCAGTTTGGAAATGAACTCATCCCCTTAGTCACCATGAACAACACAATGTCAAAAACCATGTTCCTTAGTACGCATCCCAACCCAATATCATAATCACAACTGAGAAAAATATATTCATCTACATCTAGAGGAAACCAAAGGCAGCATCAAAACGACATAGCTCAGGCGCACAATTATGTGTGTAGATGGCACTACAGTTCCAAATTAGTAGCTGCTTGCTTCTTTCACCCACCATAAATATCTGCAACTGTGGACTAGGATTAAGTCGAAACAAAGGAATTTTCGATCAAGCACCAGCTTTCCTCTCCAATTTCCAACCATGAGGTTCTCTCAATTACCCTGTCTCAAACCATCTTAAGCAGAGTATTAGGTTCCCTAACCCTAGTTCTTAAGGACTCAATTAATTCCCAACATCCCAATTCGACCAATGGCCAAGAATCCAAGAATGAGGACAACCAACCAATCAACCATAGTTCTCATGATTTTGGTTTATAATTGTTAATCCCAATTCCGGGACAGGCGGAATCAGGTGACGACAGGGCACAGCAGCAGAAACAAGGAGATCAGATCGACTTGCTGGACGGGACGAGCCAGGAAACGAACCTTATCGGCCGCCGGCTCCACCGCCATTGCCTCCGCGACATGGTCTCGCGCCCTGGGCGTGTACGGGAAGCACCTCGGCATGGCCGCCGCCGCCGCCTAGGTCTTGGGTCTCTTTGTGTCCGACATGTAGGCGGTGGGACAGGTTTGTCGGATTGAGGAAGCGGGAGTTCTCGTGTGGATTATTGGGATTTTAATCTGTTACAAGATTAGGTAAAAGTTCAAGCCCGGTCGTTTACGAGAACGAGTCCGACTAGAATACTCACGTTGAGTTCGTGTCTTAGTCAATGAGTGTAAGAGTATATAAACAGGGGAAGATAGCAGTATTAAAGATACCACAAGTCAGAAGTTGAGAAAAGACGCCAGGGAGTCAAGAGAAGTTGTCGTGAGTTGAGTTGTCGTGGAAGTTGAGAAAAGCAATACAAAAAGCAAAAAAGAGGAATAGTTGCTCCCAAAACCAATCGTGTGTTCTTCGGCATATTTTTGGTTTCGAGTACGCATCATCCGACACTGTTCATCCTGAGTACTATTCATTCGATCACTGTTCATCCGAGTACTGTTCATTACGAGTACCTGGTCGAAAGGTTTCGACTGGTCGGTGATCGAAAGGTTTCGACTGCTCCTGGTTGTAGAAGTGGTCGTAGCAGGAGGTTCGACTACGTGGTTGTAGAAGGAGGATCGACTACATCCTAGTCGAAGAGCTTGGACTGGTTAGAGGGTTCCGACTACCTGGTCGAACCTGGTTCGACTACACATGGTATCAGAGCCATGACGAAGGATGGCTGGCCCTGGAGTAGCTTGGCGGGAGAGCGGCGCGGCTTCAGGAGCGTCGGGTGCACGGAGAGGCGCAACGGCCCGGCATGGCGGCGCGGCAATGCGGCCAATGGAGCGACGCAGCACGGCGGAGCGGTGGGCTCCTGTAGCACGTGGTAGGAGTGCGCAGACGACGCGCAGCAAGGCGCACAGGGCGCAGGGGGCGACGAGTCCCACACACATGAAAGGTGCGGTGTGAACGAAGGCACAGGAGGCGCAGCAGGCGAGGCCTCGAGAGGTCCAGATGGGACGCAGCCAAGCGCGCTGGATGTTGCAAGGGGCGGTAAGTCCCACGTGCATGAAGAGCGCGGCGTACATATAGGTGGCCCGGGCGGCGGGTCAAGAGGCGCGCAAGGAAGCGGCTCGGGTGGTCAAACTGGTGGAATCCAGGGACATGTTGCACGAGACGCTGCTAAGGGTGGCAGCACACAAGCGCACATAGCAACTGCTGGAGGCGTGCATTCAGCACTTGCAGGGGCCAGCGACTCGGATGGCGCAGAGAGCAGGTGGTCAGGAGGACCAGATGACGCACGGACAGGTGGCGTAAGAGGCGCAGCAAGTGCTGGCGTGGTCGTCGTAGGGCATGACCTCGTTGCAGCTGAGGTGGTGTGGGAGCAGGTGCTCCAGCCCTACTCAATGGTCGTGCAAGGAAGGATGAGTTTAGTCCAGGTGCGAGGCGTGGCAAGTGTTGGTTTGTGCATGGCTTAGGATGGAGCAAGTATATGTGGCAGGGTGGTATCAGCCCAGGAAGGAACGATGCATAGGAGTGTAGTAAAAGAGGAAGACTTGAAAGTTCAAAATGCACGAGAAGATCAGGATGATCAAGATGGAGTGATTACTATTTTTAATCTTGTTATAAGATTAGGGAGTGTGTTGGGATTTTAATATTGTACAAGATTAGGTAAAAGTTCGATTCCGAGTCGTTTATGAAAACGAGTCCAAGTAGGATACTCACATTGAGTCCGTGTCTTAGTCGATGAGTGTAAGAGTATATAAGCAGGGGGAGATAGCAGTCTTGAAGATACCATAAGTCAGAAGTTGAGAAAAGGTGTCAGGGAGTCAAGAAAAGTTGTCGTGAGTAGTCGTTCCGGAGGCCTCGCCTCGGTGACTAGGGAGTCTCCCACCGCGAGGGCCTCGCCCCAGCGGAGAGACCTCGCACATCGCGCTCAAACGCGAACCCCTAGTCGTTCCGGAGGCCTCGCCTCGGCAACTAGGTAGTCTCATGCCGCGAGGGCCTCGCCCCGGCAGAGAGACTCGCATATCACGCTCAAACGCGCACCCCTAGTCGTTCTGGAGGCCTTGCCTCGGCGATTAGGGAGTCTCCCGCCGCGAGGGCCTCGCCCCGGCGGAGAGACCTCGCACATCACGCTCAAACGCGCACCTCTAGTTGTTTTGGAGGCCTCGCCTCGGCGACTAGGGAGTCTCCCACTACGAGGGCCTCGCCCCGGCAGAGAGACCTCGCATATCGCGTGTGATCGCGCCAAGCCCTAGTCACTCCGATGGCCCCGCCTCGGCGACTAGGCAGTCTCCCGCCTCGAGTGCCCTACCTCGACGGGGAGACCTCGCATATCGCTCGTAGTCGCGCAAAGCCTTAGTCGCTCCGATGGCCTCGCCTCGGTGACTAGGGAGTGCCCCGCCTCGAGTGCCCTACCTCGGCGGGGAGACATTGCATATCGCATGCAATCGCACAAAGCCCTAGTCGCTCCGATGGCCCCGCCTCGGCGACTAGGAAGTCTCCCGCCTCGAGTGCCCTACCTTGGCAGGGAGACCTCGCGTATCGCGCGCAATCGCGCAAAGCCCTAGTCGTTCCAAAGCACCTCCCTCGCAACAAAGCATCAGGTCTCCCCGAAGCCCTATCCAAAAAGTATAGCGGACGGCGCGAGGCTTTGTCTCCCCCTCGCAACAAAGCATCAGGGCTCCCCGGAGCCCTATCTAAAAAAGTATGGGGGACGGTGCGAGGCTTCGCCTCCCCCTCGCAACAAAGCATCTGGGCTCCCCGAAGCCCTATCTAAAAAAGTATGAGGGACGGCGCGAGGCTTCGTCCCCCCCTCGCAACAAAGCATCAGGGCTCCCCAGAGCCCTATCCAAAAAGTATGGGGGACGGCGCAAGGCTTCGCCTCCCCCTCGCAACAAAGCATCAGGTCTCCCCGGAGCCCTATCTAAAAAAGTATGAGGGACGGTACAAGGCTTCGCCTCCCCCTCGCAAAAAAGCATCAGGGCTCCCCAGAGCCCTATCCAAAATGTATGGGGGACGGCGCAACGCTTCGCCTCCCCCTCGCAACAAAGCATCAGGGCTCCCCAGAGCCCTATCTAAAAAAGTATGGGGGACGGCGCGAGGCTTCGCCTCCCCCTCACAACAAAGCGGTAGGGCTCTCTGGAGCCCTATCAAAAAAAGTGTGTAGGGCCCGGTCTCTCCGCCTCCCCCCGTCGGTCAGTCCAGACCCATGACAAACGACGGCAAGGTCAGCAAAGGTCAGGCGGCACTTAGAACCTAGCCTAGCTAGGGACGATTGCTGCTTGTGGTAGGGAATACGGACGGGTTCAGACAGTTCGATGGATCAAAGCTCAACGCGTTCAGCTTCGCCTCCCCCTCGCTAGCCTTGAGCTCTCAAACGAGCCCAATCAAAGAAAGTTGGAGGACCGCGTTCGGCTTTGCCTCCCCCTCGCTAGCCTTCAGCTCTCAAACGAGCCCAATCAGCACAAAAAGAAACAGAACCCCTTCACACCACTCCAAGTCGCAAGCACACTCGACCAGGAACGGCTAAAGGGGGGGACGGTACCAGGGCCCCGAGGGACCATCGTCAACGGTCACACCGAAGAAGTAATCAAATACGAGGGCAGCAATGATTGCCACAACGCACCGCCCGCCTCGATCGCCAAGCCTCGGCGTGGCGGCTCCGCGTCGACTTCACCCCCACGGGCTCAGCCGCTGTTCACCGCCCGCCTCGAGGCTATCGCCTCAGCGAGGCGGCCCTGATGTGCCACCCTCCTTGACGCGCCACCCGCCTCGATGGCTAAGCCTCGGCGTGGCGGCTCCACGTCGACTTCGCCCCCACGGGCTCCGCCGCTGTTCGCCGCCGCCTCGAGGCTACCGCCTCGGCCTGACAGCGACCGCTGACTAATGGCCCGCCTCAATGGCCAAGCCTCGGCGTGGCGGCTCGCGTCGACCGCCCCACAGGCTCCGCCGGCTGTTCGCCGCCTCGAGGCTATCGCCGGCGACGCTGCCTTGACGCCGCCCCGATGGCCAAGCCTCGGCGTGGCGGCTCGCGTCGACTTCACCCCACGGGCTCCGCGCTGTTCGCCACCACCGCCTCGAGGCTATCACCTCGGCGGCGGCCCGATCGCCACCGCCTCGATGGCCAAGCCTCGGCGTGGCGGCTCACGTCGACCGCCTCCACAGCTCCGCCATTGTTTGCGCCGCCTCGAGGCTATTGCCTCGGCGAGGTGGCCCTGACGCGCCGCCCGCCTCGATGGCCAAGCCTCGGCGTGGCGGCTCCGCGTCGACTTCGCCCCCACGGTCTCTGCCGCTGTTCACCGCCCGCCTCGAGGCTATCGCCTCGGCGAGGCGGCCCTGACGCGCCGCCTGCCTCGATGGCCAAGCCTCGGCGTGGCGGCTCCGTGTCTTCGGAGCCCCCTCGGCACTTCGCCACAGTTCGTCTCCGGAGCCCCCTCGGTGCTCCGCCACCGGCCGTCTCCGGAGCCCCTTGGCACTCCGCCTTCGGCCGTCTCTAGGGACCCTTCGCAAGTTCACCTGCGTCCCCCCAGGGTATCCCGACTCCCGAGGGGCCAGGGGCGGCAGGATCGTGTCCGCTCGCCCCTCGGGACCGCGGGACCTGTCCTCACGACCTCGGACCACGCAGACGAGGGAATTATCGTAGCAGGGCCCCAAGGGGTGCCCCGCACCCTAGGATCATCAGGAGTACCGGTGTGCCATCGAGGATGTTGTACATATGTAAACCTAGTCTGTACAGTGTTTTCAGGCAAATGTACCTAAAATGCCCTCTCTCTCGCCTATGGGGGCAAGAAGGTAAATGTCCCTTCTTGCCCCCTATAAGTAAGGCCCCAAGGGCATATGTAAGGGGGGATCTCTCATTTCACACATATACAATACAACTCATACATGGTATGCTTGGGCTCCTCTCCTCCTGGTCCTTCTTCAAGATAAAAGGGTACAGGGGGTATTCCGTACCCACTGTCTAGCCTTTTTGCTATGACAAACACGGATCAGACCAAGGTTTACAAAAATGCTCTTTCTACATAAATAAGATATTATTAAGCCAGACAACCCAGGACGAACACATAACATTGTCGCACCCTCCTTAGACCTATCAACAATCATCTCCGCGCCATTGGCGCGGGTGCCATTCTAGTATCTAGAATAGACGTGGTAATATTGAGGGTTTTTAAAGCACATGTTGTGTTTTGGATATCCCCGCCTTCACCAAAGATTATAATAGCACTTGAAAGCAAGGAAGAGGTGTTAATCCAGTTTTTTGTTAAAAAAAAACATTGTATCCATCTCAGCTTGCACTGTTAATAATCCTTTCACATAATCTCATCATGCCTGTCTTATCCACTCCCATAGATACTGGCATAATGCAACTTTCTCTCAAGACAGCTTCCAAGTTACTGTGAAACCAGTTGCTTTTTTGCTTGTTCTTTTGGTTATGTGGTTTATGTACACTGTACCGTTGGGGTCTTGTTTAGTTTGTTGCTTCGAAAACCTTTACCTACTGGCGCTTATTGTTTAGTATGATTGTAAAATCTCCGTGGAGAACCTAAACATCGGCGTGGTGCCTGGGCAGAGCACGATGCAGTGGTCGATGGTGGTGTTGGAATCCTGGTCGGTGCGATGTGTTAAGCTTTATTATAAATTGTGTAGATTAATAGTTGTCTATTGTATTATGCGCTTTACCGGAAGTTTCTAAGGAGGGGTTCTTAAATTTAGATGATACTATACTAGGATTATTATGGTTTTGAAAGAAAATATGTTATTGTGCTTTCCATATGAATACGAGGATTGGTATGCTTCAGACACATTTAGTATGAATTGCATACTAAAATTTGGTACAAGTACGAGTTTTCGTTGCAACGCACGGGCACATGACTAGTTAATTGTATATATGTGTGTTGATTGCATGGTGCATGCATACACGAATAACTAGCAACTACTTGCATGCATGGCTAGCAGTGCATGCATCGCATGGCATTTTCTTAACGGCCAAGAAGACCTGTAGCGATTCGCATGCGTAGTTGCATTGATTACTGCTATCCAAATATTTTTAATGGACACAAGAAAGATCACTATATCCATGTCTTGATGCCGTGCGGTAGGGGAGGGCGAGCTGCCGCATGGTGTGCGACCGTGCTGGAGGGGAGGCCACCGCACGATGGCTGTGCGAGAGGGGAGGGCGGGCTGCCGCATGGCCTCCACGGCACGGTGGCCACGCGGGAGCGCCTCCACCGCACGATGGCCGTGAGGCAGTGAGTATGTGTCATTCGTTAGTAAGTCCCGCACGGTGACCGTGCGGTGGAGGCGCCATTTCTGCAAATACCGCGCGCCGAGTGCCATTTCCGCTAATTTGTCCGTCAAACGTGCCAATACGGCCAAAAATTCCTTTAGTTATGTTCTCTTCGACGCAGGTCCAAAAACTTATTAAGGTTGATTGGAAGCAGCCGCATAAGAACAAATTTGCGTATCTATACATATTCCATGGCATGCCTTGCCTGCAGTCAACATAAAAAAGGCAAACATGGAAGATTGTTTGTTGGGTGGTGGCGTCATCTCGAAGGATCGGGATCCCCTGCCGTTGCAAATAGCAACCGCAGAGGCGCACAATACACTCTGCATTAGCACTTCTCAGCTGTTAGATGGAGTGCGGACGAACCAGATCGACCGTTACAGCACAATCTGAATAGTGGTTTGCTACAACATTATTCTACCGTTCTTTTGCACAATAAATGCTACAGTAATACAGAGGATCCGGGTCGCGTTCCAAAGTTGGACATGTCCAATTGAGTAAGCATGTGATGTGTGACAGTTCCTTCCTAGGTACTATAGGTACTATTGTTGTTTAACTAAGCGGGTTTCATTCTCTGCTAAACAAATAAAAAAGGAAGCACTATCACACCGCCATCTTGGCACCAGTGCCTCTGCCAGCTGAAACTTCCAAAATCAAATATTTTGGAACATGGATTTTAAATTACAACTATAATCTGAACTTCAAACTTAATTGTTGGAACTTTCAATTAGAAATTTGAACAAAACTTAACTAGATTTGAACTTTCAACAAAAATTTGGAAAAAAAAATCAAGAGGAGAAAATCAAATCCTCACCGGGGTTTGGAAACTTTCACCTCAATATTTTTGTTACATGGTGGACGAGAGATCCGGCAGCACTAGATCCGATAGGGTAGTGCATCGTGCGGGTGGCGCAAGGAGTGGAAGTCACCACTTCATCCCGCCGACGAGGGCAACAGTGACATGCATGGTCTTGGAGGTGTGTGAGTACATGTGGTGGCTTACCTCCATGGTTGGATAGGGAGGCTATTCTAAAACAGACCAAGAGATGGAAAATGAGGGGGGAAATACTATACATGAAGGGGGAAAGGAGATGAGTTTAGGGCTGTAGTGATATGTAGCGAAGACCTTCGAAACAAGACAAAATGAAATCCTAAAGTGGAGCTATTGTAGGATGGAGATCGAATAGCCTATAGGGGCCTCCGCGTCATACTAAAGTTATGGCCATCCATGTTTCAGCGTTACCAATAGAAAAATTGCTATAACATATTATATATAATGTATGATTTTTCTAAACAACATTCGATTGTTTTCTTTTGTCACAATAGTTGAATTTTCATCCGTCCGATATATTTTGAGATTTGCACTTCTTCTTATCTCATGAATTGGGTCCGAATTTATTATGATTTTTTTTCAGAACATAATGGGTTCACCACATTGCCGTATATTGTTGGTATAGAATTTCATTTTTTGTCTTTGTGTTTTGTTTTTGTTTTTGCTTAATCTCTCAAAGTATATGTTAGATTTTGAATTATGTGATGGAAATACGAGTTATTAAGACTTTCGAGAATAATTACAGTGACCAAAAATAAAAATTACATAAATAATTTACTGTAATTTATGTATAATGATGTTATTAATGAACTAAGATTTGACTGTTTTAGGCTGAGAAAATAGTCAAATCTTGTGTAGATGGACATGTAATAATGCATGGAAAACTTAATTTATGGATTGGATCGGTTTAAGAAGATCTTGGGTTTGTGTAGGCCAAAAGTGGCAAACATGCTTATGGGCTGGGCCAGGCATTCCAAGGCTAGACTGATCCCAATATAGCCTAGCCCGGCCAGCTTGGTCATTGGGCTTGACCGAATCTTGCTGGACTCGCTAAGAATTGGTCAACCTAGCTTGCTCTCAAAAGAGAACTTATCACGATTTAATCGCAGAACATATTCTCAGCTCCCATTTCATGCTACCCATCTCACGCTCGCCAGACTTCAAAGTCCATGCAATCCCTATGGACCCTATCCACTCACTCACCTGAGCAGGGCATCCAAATATTACAAATACAGCTGAATTATCTTTGCTTCTTTAAAAAAACCTATTGATGATGGACTGATGGTAGTTCATTCACCCCAACCCTACTGCCTTCCCTTCCGTCCGCACCTCCCTTCCCCTTCTACCTCTCTGTGAGGACCCTTGAGATTGAATACGTTTCAAATTAAAATTTTATACCAAGGGTATAACTTTTAATAAGGAACGAACCCAATTTCAAGTTCCTGGATATGCGTCTCGGATATGCGTCTCATGTTAGCTCCTAGGATCAGCTGCTAACATGCACATATCCATACAACATTATATCACTTGTATACATGATTAGAATATAACAGTAAAAATTAGCAACGGAAAACATTAAGTAAACAAGAATAGAAGATCAAATAATAAAATAACCTTCCCAATGGTGCGCCACAACCCAAGGGTAACCGACTGGGATTAAAGCCGAAGTACCAACGTTATCGTCTCAACTTGAAACATTAACTAGGACGTTCTTTACCTGCAACAAGTGGTTAATTCCACTGAGTACAGAAGGTACTCGCAAGACTTACACAAACTAATAAAAGAAAGTGTTTAATAGAACCTATCCAAAGGATTAGAGATTATACATGTTAAAGGCTGTTCAAAGGAAATGTTATATTGGCATTAGTTTTGCATAAAGCAACAAGTTTTATTCCTACATTTTCTAATTTTTGTAAAGGCTATTTTGTAAATAAGTTTGGACTAAAAACAACAAGTAAAAGTGATATAATCATTAATCAAACCATATCAAAGTGGCTGTCCACTTTGACTAGCTAACATGCATGAACAATCATTCATACCGACACCAAGTATACCCATGTCAATTTATTTTCAGAGTCTAACTATGATGTCAATCAAAACCAAGTATTGTCTGTAACCGGGGACACAGCTATTCGAATAGTTTTAACCCTGCAGGGGTGTACATCTTTACCCACATGACTCGACCAGCCCGTAAGCCTCCGGATAATAACACACTTCCTTTGGTGTGTTGGCCGGGTAGATCGAGATTTGGTACTTTTTAGCAAGAACACTTTATTAAGTCGAAACACCCTTGCGCGACGAATACCGCTTAGTACAGGCTTCTGATAGATCCTGCTAACGGGGGTAAGCAAGTTGTGTTGGGAATGCCGACCCAATGAACTGAAATCTAAAACTGTGCTCACTCACACATATTAAATTGCAATCGGATCCCTATGAACATATGATCAAACACATATGTCCTTACACCACCTGTGTTCCAATTCAATAAAGTCTTCCCCCTACTTGACCAAACCGGCCCCAATCCAGTATGTGGAAGTACAAGTAGTTCTTGGCATGACAGCCCAAAGTTCGGTCCTTAATAATCCAGACAAGACTACCACAATACCCAATTCTCGTGCACGAAGCACCCTCACTATCAATCACTTGTCCAGATCTAAATCATGTTTTTAATATACAAATTTTATACTCAAAATTCATGTTCATTGTTGTGGACTCATATTGGGGGAGACACTATCGAAGACGAAGTCATTCAAATGCATCATTGCGGTTTGATCGATATACGGAACCAAGTGAGCAAATACGAATAGGACTCTGTAGTTCATACGGCAATACAATTGTAAAAACAGCAAGAGTTCTTATTACTTTCCAAGTAGGTAATATGTTACAGTTTGTATCGGACTCGGTTAGCGATAGCCTTTAAATCTCGCTAGCAAAGCACATGTCGACAACAAGAATAATCAATCTATTGTCTTCCAATTGCTTTCCTTGCACCCTCTGAATATTCTCTACCTCTCCTGTTATCACCTTTCGTCCACCACGGCTTTGTTAAATCGGACACTTCGGTCTCGGTTGTCATCGAGTCATCCATATCACCTACGCAGCAAAGGCAGGATACATCATTTGGTATCAGAGCCGATTGTCATGGCCTCCAGTGCGGACAAGAACAGCGAGGCATCGGAGGTGATGGCGGCCATCGCCGAGCTAAAGCTGGAATTGAGCAAGCAAATTAGGGACAGTTTTTCTTCCCTTGAAGCCCGAGTAGTGGCATTGGAAGAGCGTCCAACCAATCTCGACGAGCGCATCAAGAAGCTAGAAGAGCAACCCGGTTACTCGGGTATTCTGGGCAGCTTTCAGTCACAATCGGGAACCTCGGCGCCCATGCGAGAAGTGCCATTATCAGAAGCCAAGGGGGACACCTGGAACTTGTCGGCTCCAGAGACGATCTTTTCGGCACCCCTTCCGATGGGAGCGTTTCACAGGGCCGGGGCTCCGGCGTTTCCAAATCATGGCACGACTTCGTTTGGAAAATCCATGCCAGCAGGCCCGACGTCTTTTCCCTTCGTATCCAAACAGGTTCCACCGAGGGTGGCTGTGCCTCAGATACCATCCGCCATTGCTCACGGCGGGGACACAGCAGGGATTCCACGTTATCACAAACTCGATTTTCCAACGTATGATGGCAAAGACGATCCGCTCGGGTGGCTAAATCGATCTGGCGCTTTTTGGGGCGGCGACCGATGAAGGGTACAAAGTCTGGCTGGCTGCATATCATATGGTTGGTGCAGCGCAGCAATGGTACATGCAGTTGGAACGCGACGAGGGGACGCCCAATTGGCCACGTTTCAAGGAACGCTGCAATCTTCGCTTCGGGCCACCAATTCGCTCCAACCCCCTAGGGGAAATAGCGAGGTTGAGGATGACGAGCACCGTCGCAGATTACCAGGAAAGGTTCTTGGCGTTGCTTTGCCGGGTTGGGCCATTGACCAGCGAACAGCAAGTGCAACTATTTACTTCGGGTTTGCCGGAGCTCTTGCGCATTGACGTCGAGCTACAGCACCTACCGATTTACAGGTAGCTATGAGCTTTGCACGAGCTTATGAGCAATGGGCAGCGGTGGCAGCCTCGCAAAATCAACGCTCATGGCCACGTAATATCCAGCAAAGCAAAGGAGCTCCCTCGGGCAATCGAGGGGCACCACCATCGACGGCCCTGGCGGAAGCGTCCAGCATGAGCGGGCGACAGTTCCGCCGCTTGACAGCAGCCGAGATGGCCGAACGGCGGGAAAAAGGCTTGTGCTTTAATTGCGATGAGAAGTTCATTCGTGGGCATCGATGCGTTTACTGCCTGGAGGTTGTGCAGGACGATGAGCAGGAGGTGACTGATGAACTCAACGACGGGGGCGACCCTCATGTCTCGTTACATGCACTCACGGGCATTTGCGCGGGCCGAACGATGCAAGTACGCGTTCGAGTTGGCACAATCGAATTACTTGCACTGATTGACTCCGGATCAACCCACAACTTCATCCAGGATAAGGTGGTCGCTAAATTGGGACTCCTTTTACATCCTCGGCGCGATCTGAAGGTTTTGGTGGCAAACGGCGAAAGTGTCTTCAGTAAGGGAGTGCTCCGGGGTCTTTCCATTGAGATAAGTAACGAAAAATTCACTGCCGACTTTTTTGATCTTCAGTTGGATGGGTTTGATATGGTACTGGGAATTCAATGGCTTCGTGGTCTTGGACCAATCATTTGGGATTTCGCTTCACTAACAATGTCGTTTTGGCATGATGATCATCAAGTTCTATGGCATGGTGTACCAGGAACACGGCCTGTGATGCAACTTCAGAGCTGTGAGGGACAGGATCTGATGGCTACGCTCCTTACTGAATTCTCTGATCTTTTTGCCGAGCCTACAGGATTACCACCCTCTCGCTCCTGTGACCACCGTATTCATTTGCTGCCCGATACTCCTCCAGTGGTGGTTCGGCCGTATCGGTACCCGATGTTGCAGAAAGCAGAGCTGGAACAACAGTGCCAATCCATGCTGAATCAAGGGATCATCCGCCGTAGTACATCGGCTTATTCCTCACCAGTATTATTGGTCAAGAAGCAGGATAATTCGTGGAGGTTTTGTGTCGACTATCGAGCACTCAATTCAAAGACGGTCAAAGATAAGTTTCCAATTCCGGTTATCGACGAACTTAAAGGAGCCTAGTTTTTCTCTAAATTGGATCTTCGCTCGGGCTATCATCAAGTTCGTATGTGTGTGGAGGATGTGCATAAGACAGCTTTTCGCACCCATGAAGGTTTATTCGAATTTCTAGTTATGCCGTTCGGATTGACGAACGCACCGGCCACTTTTCAAGCATTGATGAATGAGGTGCTACGCACGTATCTTCGTAAATTTGTGCTCGTATTCTTTGATGATATCTTGATTTACAGTCGAACGTGGTCGGAACATCTCAAACATGTGCGGACCGTTCTTCGTTTATTGCAAGACAATCATCTCTACCTTAAACGATCCAAATGTTTCTTTGGTCAAAACTCCATTTCTTATTTGGGCCATGTGATTTCGGCCGAAGGAGTTGCCATGGATAGCAGTAAAGTGCACGCGATCATGGATTGGCCTATTCCGCGTTCCGTGCGAGCTTTACGGGGATTTCTGGGGCTGGCAGGATATTATCGAAAATTCATCAAGAATTATGGTCTTATTGCAGCACCGCTCACTCTTCTTTTGAAGAAACAGGCGTTTGCTTGGTCAGCCGACGCTTCTCAGGCATTTGATACACTCAAACAAGCTATCGCGGTTGGTCCAGTTTTACAATTACCAGATTTTTTGCAACCTTTTGTGGTTGATTGTGATGCTTCTGGTACGGGTTTTGGGGCAGTCTTGCATCAAGGTGAGCGGCCCATTGCTTTCTTTAGTAGACCAGTTGCTCAACGCCATTCCAAGTTAGCAGCATATGAAAGAGAGCTCATTGGGTTGGTCAAGGCAGTGCGACATTGGAGACCTTACCTTTGGGGTCGACAATTTGTCATTCGCACTGATCATTATAGTTTGAAATTTCTTTTGGATCAACGTTTATCAACTATTCCACAACATCAGTGGGTAAGCAAATTATTTGGTTTTGATTTCCTTGTGGAATATCGTCCGGGACGGCAAAATTGTGTGGCGGATGCTTTATCACGAAAGGAGGAGGAGTCCGTAGCAGTGTTGGCTCTTTCGATCCCTTAGTTTCAATTATTCGATGACATCCGTCAAGAGTTCCAAGATGACCATGAGTTGATCACTTTACATCAACAAATTGAGACCGGACAGTTGGGATTCCCTTGGGCCATTGTCGATGGAATGGTTACCAAGAAGGGGCGTATTTATATTCCACCGACCTCCGTATTAGTCCAGAAGATCCTTGCGGCTGTCCATGGTCTGGGTCATGAAGGCACACAAAAGACATTGCATCGTCTTCGCGCGGATTTTTGCATTACCGGTGATCGCAAACTGGTAGCTGATTGGGTTCGCAGTTGTGCCGTTTGTCAACGTAATAAAACCGAACATTTGCATCCCGCGGGACTCCTTCAACCATTGGAGATTCCTACACAAATTTGGTCTGATATTTCCATGGATTTCATTGAAGGTCTTCCAACAATTGGTGGGAAATCGGTAATTTTATCAGTGGTGGATAGATTTTCCAAGTACGCCCACTTTATCACATTATCTCACCCATATACAGCTAGTTCGGTTGCCCATACGTTCTTTGCTGAAATTGTGCGTTTACATGGTTTACCATCGTCCATTGTAAGCGATCGTGATCCGGCATTTACAAGCCATTTTTGGAAAGATCTTTTTCGTTTGTCCGGAGTTCAGCTCAATTTCAGTTCAGCATTTCATCCGCAAACTGATGGTCAGACCGAAGTTATTAACCGCATAATAGTCATGTACCTTCGGTGTTTAGTGGGTGATCGTCCACACGATTGGATCAAGTGGTTACCATGGGCCGAATATTGTTACAATACAAGTTTCCAACGTGTCATTAAGACTAGTCCGTTTAAAGTTGTTTATGGCCGGGAGCCTCCAACTATTACATCTTATGAACCGGGACTAGCCAAAGTCGATGCCGTGGACAGATTTCTACTTGATCGGGATGAATTTTTGTTGGAAATTAAGGACCGTTTACACCTTGCACAGCAGACGATGAAAGATCAACACAATGCTAAACATCGGGATCTCATGTTTAACGTTAATGATTGGGTATGGCTGCGCTTACAACATAGACAAGCTGTATCTATTACTGCCAGGAAATATTCGAAGCTTGCCCCACGTTATTATGGTCCATTTAAGATTATTGAGCGTATTGGTGATGTGGCTTATCGTTTGGAATTGCCCCCGAATGCGCGGATTCATGATGTTTTTCATATTGGGTTACTCAAGAGGTTTCATGGTGACCCTCCAATGGCACTGCCAGTATTGCCTCCAATTATGCATGGGCGGGTTGTTCCATTGCCGGTGAAAATTCTACAAACTCGCCTCCGCAAGGATACCTGGGATTTGCTTGTTCAGTGGCAAGGATTTCCAGAGATTGAAGCTACCTGGGAGCCTCTGGATCAGTTCAAACGATTGTATCCAGAGTTTCAGCTCGAGGACGAGCTGTTTGTCCAGGGGGGAGAAATGTTGTGGACTCATATTGGGGGAGACACTATCGAAGACGAAGTCATTCAAATGCATCGGTTGCAGCTTTGGTCGATATACGGAACCAAAGAGAGCAAATACCGAATAGGACTCAGTAGTTCATACGGCAATACAATTGTAAAAAACAGCAAGAGTTCTTATTACTTTCCAAGTAGGTAATATGTTACGCTTTGTATCGGACTCGGTTAGCGGATAGCCTTTAAATCTGCTAGCAAAGCACATGTCGACAACAAGAATAATCAATCTATTGTCTTCCAATTGCTTTCCTTGCACCCTCTGAATATTCTCTACCTCTCCTGTTATCCCGCTTTCGTCCACCACGGCTTTGTTAAATTGGACACTTCGGTCTCGGTTGTCATCGAGTCATCCATATCACCTACGCAGCAAAGGCAGGATACATCATTCATAAATCTGAACAAAATCATAAAGATAAGAATGTTCAATGTTTCCCAAGATTGACAAAGCTAACCCCATCAATCGATCTATCAGTATCTCTTGACTGCATGGCTAAGCATTCACAAAAATAATAAATATATCAACACATGATTCCTAACTTAAGCATAGGTGTATAGAGTAATTAAGGGAAAACCACAATGATTAGGATATAGCTAACTAGTCTCACAAATTATTGATACACAGAAATAGCATGCATGCAATTATTATTGCATTTTAAAATACTAAATTACCAAAAATGGGATCAAAATGATGCAAGAGGATGCTTGCCTTATTGGAAGTCCACTTGTTTATTCTCTGTTGCGTAAACGCTCACTTCGTGTAATTCGGAATCTAAAGAGAAAACACGATAGCGAATAAACACCGATAAAGCCGAAAAATCCAAAATGCTTGAAAATGCATTAGATTTACATATTCATGAGTTTATGATTTTAGATGCATTTAGGTATAGATTTTAGTTTAATTGGAGTTCATATGAATTTCTTATGGACTTTTGAAGTTAATTCAATTTCTAGTATAACCATAACGACGGACGATACCTAGAGCCTAGGTGATGTTGTTTTCCTTAACAGGACACCTAGTACTCACAAGCACTCTCTCTAGGCATTCTATGTATACATCCACGATGATCATACAGTCAAAATCAATCCTCTTATATGCTCTCATGATTATTTTAGTATTACTTCCTATTTACTGAGGAAGTTCCATGATTTAAGTATGTTCCATACATAGTCATTATTATGATTAAGTTTATACTAAGTACATCTAGTATATTAGGTTAATCTTTAACTAGAAATACATATTAACGATTTTTAATCTCTGATTGCTTTATTAATCATCTCATTGACTTAGTGCTAATATTGTTGTTATCACATCATGGCGTAAGATCACTGTTGTTTAGCTAACCCTCATCCAAATTGTTACTATTGTTCTTCCATTTTATTAAGCATTTGCCTAAATAAAGTATTTTCTTCAGTCAATTTGGCACTTGATGGTTCAAGTTACTGAGCTCATGCACTCCTAATGGTTTTAAGTGGAGGTTCACAGTTTGTTTTGGATTATCATATAAATGCTTGCTTTTTAAATTAGTTTGCAGAGATTAAGGTCCAATGGTTAGCTGAATTTAATAAACTTCCTAAGTACTTGTATTAGAAGAGGCATTAGCCTATTGTCATTGGATTACCCTCATATAATCCTCTCTGTTCACCCATTTTATCAAATGATCTTGGTGTATATGAAGTGCTGTTAACAGATCTCCTAACTAATTCAATTATCTATTTGTTAATCGAATTTTTAGTGATCAATTAGTTGTTCAACAGGTTTAAGAACCTACTGTCATACTTGTTAGAAAAACTAAGATGTGTGTTTTGCGTCGAAACAATTGCAGCCTTTTTGTTTCCCTTCTCTGTTATTTATACTCATCAAAAGTTTACAGGTTGTGTTTGCTTCGGAATTGCTACAGGACTCCGAGACAGACTGCTACTCAAAAACATAGAATCCGACTTTGACTCCAAACCGTGACAGACTCTGAACCAAGCAAGCTATACTAGCTAAAGTCTATCAACCTGATCTAACATCGGTATTGCTTAACAAGTTTGCAATCCGATTGAAACCAGAAACTCAAACCAATGCTAAAACAGAAAACTCTGTAAGCAGTTTCTGAAATCAGAAAGTTTCTGAAAACAGAGAAAGCAGAACACTATAACTAACTTAAGTCAACAATACTAACTTAACTCTAATTGCTAACTCTCTGACTATCACTCTGTCCAAACATCATGAGTTACCCTCTAACTAAACATGTAACTCTAAATTAACCTCCATTCCTAGGTTAGCTACTCAGTGCACTTCTCTCTTGACCTTCTAACTGTTAGGGCCATTGTCATTTCCAAAAATCTTTAGCTCATCTTCTGTCAACAGAAAGTTGTAAAATGAAGTGATGTTAGCTAACTATTTCAATTACTGATCTGTTAAACTAGTTTGAGTGATCCAACAACCAGTTGAAAGGGTTATTAGCACATGCATTATCACTAGTCCACTGTTGTTTCAATTATGTTCATATTGCCCTTTTCTGATCAATCAACTGACAACACATTTATGAAATGGAGTGCTTCCAGTGTAACTTCTCTCAAACATCAAATTTCAATTTGGTTAATGCATTTGAGTGGTTCCATTATTAGTCACAAGATTGTTTGCGCTTGCATTTGGTTCTTCCTACTAGCAGGTCCCATGTTCTAGAGAGTAACACAGAGGACACCCACAGAGTTCAAGGAGCAGTGACAGGGAAGGCTCAGGCAGTTTGAGGCGGTGGTCGTCGGCGGTTGGACGGCGGCGAGGAGCCTTGGATGGCAAAAATGGACGGCTAGGGGGTTAGTGAGCCTAGAGGAGGCGGAGTTGTGATTTGGGCGGCACTGTGGTGGCGCGGCAATGCTGAGCGGCGGCCGGCAGCGGGGTGAGAGGGTGCAGCGGCGCAAGGATGGGGGAGGGGAAGAACCAGGAGGGGCATGAGCAGGAGGGGCTATGGGGAACTTACCGGCGCAGAAGGTGACGACGGGGGCTGCCGGTGGAGGTCTAGCGGCGACGATCCAAGGCGGCGGCGGTGCTCCCACGTGGTGACGCCGCTGTGAGCAGAGAGAAGGGTGGTGAGGGGTCGGCATCGCATGAGGGAGGGGAGGGGACGCTCGGGCTGGAAGTAATTCAAGCGAGGCTCACCGAGGGAGTAGCGGCAGCGAAAATGGTAGTTTTGGCCGGCGGTGACGAAGACAACAATGCCGGCATGACCCTACGAATGGAATGAGAAATCAGCAGAGGGGAAATGGAGTAGGGGAGGTAGGAGAGGAGCTGGGAGAGGGAAGGCCGGGGAGGGGCTGCGTCTTGGCGGCTGGTACGGTGGAGCGGCCGGGAGCGGAGCTTGCGACCTGGCACGGCTCTGTGCTTCTTCTTGGTGAAGACGAGAGTGGGGGAGGGGGTGGAGAGGAAATGGAAGGGAGGAAGAGGCCAGCAGAAGGGGTTAGGGGGGCTGCGGCACGGCTTAAAGGCGTGGAGGGCGGAAGCAGCGAGGTAGCCGGCGGCATGGGCAACGGAGGTACGTGGCAGTGCATGGCGGAAGAAAATTCTCTGGAGCATGTTCCCTGTGAGGTCCTGCCTCCCGAACCGTTGGATCAGGGGGGAGGGGGCGAGATGGACGGAGATGGGGTGGGGCCTCACGGTGAGGCTCCGTCCCATAGCATTTTCTTCCGTGCATGGCGGCCATGGCAGGAAGAAATAATCGCGTCGAAGGGAAAGCCTAACCGGCGGGCCCGGACGGTTAGATGCAGAGGGAGGGGAGGGGAGGTGGTGTGGTGCAGTCGGCTAGATTGGGTTCGGTCCGGCGAAATGGTCCGATCGGACCAACAGTAAAAAGTCTGATTTAGATTTAAACTCCTCTACTTTGACTGAGGTTTACAAATAGCAAATTAAATTCTAAAATTCTAAAAATTTTCATAGAGGTTTTAGAACAAAATAGAACTCATATAAATTTTATAAAACTACTTTTCATGATTTATTCACTTGTTTAAAATTCATTTACAGTAGATACTTATGAATTGAGTTTGAATTTTTCTCATGGTTAAATTTGATTCCAAAATTTTGAAAAAACTTATTTTTATTACTGATAATTATTATAGTATTTAAATAAATTGTTTTCCAGATATTTTCATGAGCTTTTATTTCAAATTTCTTTTGTGGCTTTAGTTTGAATTAGAGGTTTACATTTGATTTTAAAATTTTCAAATACATAATTTATGCATATGCTCCAAATAACATGAAATGATTATGAGATGCATCTAAATCCCATTTAATAAAAATAGGGCTATGACACTCTCTAAAGAATCTCTAACAAAAAACAGATAA
The DNA here is from genome assembly GCA_036346405.1 of Phyllostachys edulis. Classification (NCBI taxonomy): domain Eukaryota; kingdom Viridiplantae; phylum Streptophyta; class Magnoliopsida; order Poales; family Poaceae; genus Phyllostachys; species Phyllostachys edulis. The sequence goes on from CM070563.1 coordinate 51,234,070, forward strand.
AAAATCTATCAGCAAACAAAAGCAGCATTCCTATAAATTATCTAACAAGAAGAAAAAAACATAAGAAACAGCAAAGCTCTACTAGTCCACACCATCAGCTCCGCCTGGCTGATCCCGACAATGTTTTTTTTTATCCGTGACAAAGTACACTCATTCAACTAGGTTTTTTTGGAAATGAAAACACATGGCTCATAGCAAATGCAACTGCTTCCTTGTTACTTGTTTATTCGGTTGGGGACTACCATGAGCCCATGACAAGTGGGCCCATAAGTTTCCTAATTATAATTCTATCTCATGTTCCTGGAATGTCCAGATACATCGATTGAGCCCATATACTTACTAGTCGACTAGGAACAACAAGCATGTTTCATAGCATATCCATATCTGACCAGTTATATTTCTCTGGTTGTTTGATAGCATAGCTAAAAGCTATCTTTATAATTAACTAGTTACAAAGTAGCGTTTGGTAACTCTTAAGTGTATTATTATATATGTAGGAAATCATGTTGATCTCAGGTCTATTGATTTATATATCATCATTGCTTGAGCCCAATTAATGATACATAGAAACATAACAATCTCAGTAGTTTCTCAAGGTGGATTAATCTAATACCATGTTCTAATATGTGCTGACACTATTGATTTGATATCGCCATATCTATGACCGGTGAGATCTGAATATATGATCATCAATCAATATATGTGTTGGTCTATAAGTCACTAATGTCCCGACCAGTAACATCCAACCAAACATCTTTTAGAATGATATCATACATGAGCTTCACCAACAAGTCACATACTTGCTAATTTTTATAAATGATAATCCATGCAAGAATATAATAACATTTATTCTATAACTCATAAGCATAGCCATAAAACATTTATCTCTATGATTATCTCTTAGGACATATTACTAACAGTCTGCTGCAAGGGCGTGGACGCTGTCGTGCTGAGGTAGTGTTTTTGCTATCGGCTGAAAAAAAAATTTCGGAGGGGATCGATAGGCCGGTTACCGGTTTTTTCGGGAAAAAATTCGGCCAATTTCGGATTTTCAATTTGAAATTTTCGGATTTTAAATTTAAAAAAAAATCAAATTCAAACAAAATTCAAGCAAATTTGAATTTTTCAAAACAAAATTCATCAAAACCGAAATTTCGGAGGATGGTTTGAAATTTATCAGCCCCCGCCGATAACGCCGGTTACCGGTAACCGGCGAAAATCGGCCGAAATTTTTTTTCATGTGCTAAGGCGGCCGGACCTTCTTGTTCCGGGCTTACATGGAGAGGGACGGCGGCCGGCGAGCACGTTGCGGCGTCCGCCCTGGTAACTGATCATAAAACTGATAGTTAAGAGAATCTATAATAGTTTGTTTCTTAGCTTATTACTAAGAGGAGAGAGAAAATACTCAATAAGTTTTTCAATAGATTGTTTCTTGAACTTGTATCTAAGACTTTAATTGCTACTCATAAAACAAGTTTTTAGGTAACAAGCAAGTCTCCGATAGCTATTTTGTTGTTTTGTTGTACCTTGGTATCAACAACTTGTTTGTTTCTTCATCTAGAAATAAGTTCATCTTCTCTCTTCATGATCCCTCCTCCACATCATCTAAATGCTGATGTGTACATCTCTTAATAACAAGTGACATGAACTATTGTAGATGCTCTAAGAAACCATACGTCACCTTTGAAATATACATCAAGGAGAGGCAAGAGTAAATCCTAAATAATAAAAAAAAGACTTTCGTTACGAGTCAATGTATGTATTATACTATACCACGTGATGGAATCACGCAATTGTGCACGAGACGTCTTATATTTGACCACCGTATATATATATATATCATGATCCAGGCCTACATCATGAGGAACGGCAGCAGGCGGAGCCAGGGTTTCGGTATCCAGTTTTGTTTTTTTTTTTTGCGGGGTACCATAGATCCGGTTCGACTGATTTTTAGTTTTTTTTCGCTGATTTCGGCCGAAATTTTCAAACAGGAATTTGAATTAAAAAATATCGGCTGAAAATCGGACGAAATTTTTGACCAAAAATCGGTGAGACAAAATGCAAAGCAGAAATCAAATATAGCAGATTGCATAAACCAATGTAAAATAACTGCGTATCAGATTACAGGTTTCATGGAAACAACAAATGATCTAGTGTTTCATTTTAGTGTGCAAAATGGTCAAGCAGTGAATTAGCATTGATGCAGATCAAATTGAGGCAAAATAAAGAGTGTGTTACCATGATATGCAGCGTTTCAGTGCTAGGGAAACATCTAAGGAAGCACGGAACCATCCTTGCTTCCTCAGCCTGTCAGCCACTCCAAATCAAACTGACAAAGCCAATATGTTGACGCTAGGAAGTTGGACGTGCCCCCAAATCAAAAGAACATAAATAAACAGTCATATGATTGACAAGGAAATAGAATACGATGGATACCTTCATCACGGTGCCAGAACACGATGCAGCGGGGCGGCTACCACGATGAGCTCGTCGCCCTAGCCAACCTCCATGCGGGCCACCGAAGAAGCAGAGAAGGGGATCGAGGAGAGGAGCAGAGAGCGGATCAACCCATCGAGATGCTGGAGCCTGGAGTCGCCGCCGGTGAGAAGGGGAATAGGGGAATGGGGATCGAACAAATTGAGTCGTTCGGCTGTGACCAGGGGTGTGAGACCTAGGGCAAAGAAATGAGCAGGCCAAATGGGCAAAAATATTTGAGGCTGGTTTGTATTTGGGAGCGACTGGACGCGGCGCG